>CM049311.1:29112175-29764675 GCA_026874595.1 Sipunculus nudus | reverse complement strand
CTTTTATATGCTTATATAAATAATATATATAAAAGTATTTTATAAGTTAGAAATATATACAGTTAAAATAAGTTTCACTTCTTGGCTTATTTTTCTGGACGTGTTACGCGATGTCATGGACAAAAATACCAAAAGTGGGTTCACTTTGCACAAAATAAATGTGGGTTCACAAGCAGAAATGTGGAAATTCGTAAAAATGAAATGTGGGTTCACTAACTGTGTGTCTATTAGGCACTGAACCCACATTTTTCTGCAATAAAATGTGGGTTCACTTGTAATTTCAGCCTACTGCATGAAATTCATCCCGTATAATGCACCTAAACCAACCTCAGGTGTTTTTGGTCAATTACTACCACTGTCATCAGTTCCCTTTTTTATTTTTATATATATTTATATATATTTAAGCTAACGTGGCTATATATGGGGACCCAAATAAAGTAAATATTAAATAATTAGCTAGTATACAACTTTCAATTTAAATGATATTTATTTTACTACAAAGTGTATACAGTCAGGATTCTAAACACAAGCAGTGCACAAGCAACCATGCACAAATATATATCGCACTTAGTGACCCATACTCTTGATTCAGGTCTGTATATACCTCAAAGATTTTGTTACTCTTTCTCCCGACTTTTTATTTAAAGTAAATTGCAATTAGCCAATAATTTTCATAAGTTATAACCAATCATAAGTTTTAAGACTACATTTATTCAACGATTTAAATTCTTCTTAAGTCATCAAATGTGTACCACCTTGTGGAGAACATTCTCTGTTTGTCTCTCTGTCTCTGTCTCTGTCTGTCTCTGTCTCTCTTTGTCTCTCTCTGTCTCTCTCTGTCTCTCTCTGTCTCTCGCTCTTCTCTCTCTCTCTCTCTCTCTCTCTCTCTCTCTCTCTCTCTCTCTCTCTCTCTCTCTCTCTCTCTCTCTCAGCAGTCATAACAGTATAACGTCATCCAAAAAAAGTGGTGAAATGGGGGGGGGGGGGGGGGGGGGGGGGTATTATCTTCCGTGAAAGGCATGTTCACAAGTTTCCTCCCAATTAATGCATATATCAGTTAGGCTGCATAGCTCTGGCGTGATGTCACGTTGGTTTATTATTTTTTTTCTGCAACCCAAAGTTTTTATCCTTGTGTAGAAAGCTTACCTGTACATTGGCAGATGAAAGAGTGAGGAATGTAATCTATGTATGTTATAAAAAAAAGGCGTGCCCGTGTATTCTTCTTCCACGTGGCCATATCCTTCTTCGTTTCCACTAAAAATATTTAATCTGTAAATATACACAATTGGTGGACACCAAATATATGTCAGACGTACGTTCATTGGCTTCATGTATAAGCCCTAGGTGAAAGGGTGCATGCGCGATATGAAAGATTCCCGATTATTTCTGATACCTTAAAGGTGACCATTCACCTACCTTTTGATAAGGAATTAATGTGATTTTTGGCTTCGTCTGTGTATTTATTAATGATCTGAGGGTAATTTTGGTTGTGAAAAGTTCTTATAACGCCTTCATGAAGGAGGTATGAACTTGTTTATCAACAACATGTTTATACACAGCAATGTTGACAAACGGGAGAAACATGGTTGAAAGATGGTAGGTTGTATATATCCGGAGGTAGAAAGGTCATTTGTTGCAAAACACAATTTGCAAAGCTCTTGCATTTCTGACTTGCTGCCAGATGCTCCTTTGAATTTGTTTTGATTCACACGTAAAAACGTTGATATAAACAAAACAAGCTATCTGTGTGTGGTTTTATCCACGTTTTCTGCCTTCTTATTATAAAAGCTCCAAGGGGTTACCTTTAGTTTATATATAAAGGTCAGATAGATGATCGGGCCCCTTTAAATATTTCTTAAAACCATCTATTAACATACCCTTTTACGTAAAATGTATGTGTTTTCTGGATTACTATACGTACAAATTAATAAACTCTAAGTAATTCCTGTTAAGAAAAGTCCTTATAACGGCTCTGTGACGGATGTATGTGCTTGTTTATCATTAAGCTGTTCGTTAACACGGTACATGTGCCAATTGTGGTAAACAGGAAAACTATGTAATCTTAAGGTACATGGTTGGTTTTATATATTGCAGAAGTTGCAAGGTCTCCAGTTGCTAAATGCCAATTGCAAAACTCTGGTTCGCCAGGTATCCTTGTTGAATGTGTTTAATTATTTTGACGGCCCCCTCACATGTTAAAAGTGGGATAAAAACAAAACGAACTGCCCGTGTGCGATTGGATCGGCGTTTTTTGTCTTATTTTTTTTCATATAAGGGTCAAGGGATTTTCTTTAGTTAATAGACGTCAGATATCGGAAGAGGCCCTTTAAAATATCTCTTGGAAGCATGCCCGCCTGCAGCTACGAAACGTCTTATGTCCTTAATGGACGACTGTATCGTCGCCTCCACATACACAGATTAAAGTGGTTTTGGTGCACGGTACGAGCGTACTTTAATTTTTAAAAAGGGAGCGTTGTTAGCGGTTTTACCGACAATGTAACATAAAAACATTCTGCCACATGTTGACAACAGGAGTTGTTTTATATATCAGTTATTGGTAAGAATACACAGGCCATATACTGTAGTGCCATATCGACCCTCAGAGTACTGGCTGTCAGATTGCATTTACATCTTGGTCTGAGGAACGCATTATAAGGCCCCATGAGGATGCAAATATTTTCGTCATTTTTGACAACGCCTCGTGGCCTACTGTAGGTTCACTGCCAATCGACATAAACCAGACTAATCGTTAGCATTTGAGTTTACTTTCTAACAACACCAAACATGAGCGAGAAAGTTCCGTTTTAACTCCGCATATTGGTTAACCCCTCTGCTCGTGTGTTGAATTTCTGACCGCATGAATACAGGCATTGTTCGCACGGGTTACTGAACGCAGCCAACTTGTAAGCGATACAGAAATGACCCGTTAGCATAGAGACGGGGTTTCAGTATTGGTTGTGAGTTTACAGGTATCTCTTGTGTTAATTCCATCATTCGTAGCATAATCTTAAGATTATAGGCTATTTACTGCAATATGAATACAACATGACGGAAGAACACTGCGATGCATTCCTCGATATTGCTTGTATCACGACTCAAGTAGGCTTATTAGCCAAATTAACATTGCCTACTGAGTCGGGTTGTCACGGCTATGTATACTGCTCACACTGCCATGACAATAGCAGGGATCGAGAACGTTTATTTGTAGCTCTAGCGGCAATATGGCTTTGCGTACTATTACTGTATTATACAAGGAATGTAAACTGATAATTTATGCGCATAAGCTATACCATAACTGAACCGTGTCTAAATAAAATAAGATGCCCCAAATTATCGGTTTTCTCATTTTACAAATACAAAACGGAGTATGGGCTCCAAAGAATTTAAGTTACCAGTCGGGATAATATACGAGGAATTTTGCTAACAGTGTTGTATAGTCGAGTCCACATTACCCGTGTACAAGTCTTTTGGAACGCAGTCCAAGTCCGAGTCAAAATTGTTAAAAGCACTTTAAAATAGGAACCAGAGTTAATGTGCATTTTCTGAGTTTTAATTTAATATTGAATTAAATTTTATTTCCAGTGCAGAGACTGAGTTAAGAATATATTAGTCTACACCTGTTTTCTTGTAATATTTTTTTCATTAGTTCGCACATACAAGTCTTTATGGTAGATTTTTTTAAATCTGAAAGTCAAGTCTTACTTGACAGGTTATTTTTATCTACTAGACTGGAAATGGAATTGGCCTGATATCTCGAGTCTTGACCTCCGAGTCCGAGTATACAAGTCCGAGTCCAGGAAACTCGAGTCCGGACTAGAGACGTACATCAGTGACTGCGGAAGATAAGTTCAGTCCATTTTCCATGAAACCGTTTGTTATTACTTGAGTGATTGAGACAAGAGCACAAATTTGGAACATGCATGACCGAGGAAATTCGGAGGAACTGGTCCTCCTTCACACAACAGATCCACTTAAATAAAAACGGCGATTCTGTGTATATCAGTTATTTCAGGGCCAGGCTTAAAAGCCGTATGAAAAAGGGGCTCAAGCAATTTAAAAAAATTTTTTTTTAGAAAATTCTGAAAACCCATGATGCCTAGTTTGCCTCAGACACAATGGCGCGCGCACACACACACACACACACACACTCACAAACGTTTTCACTTATGAATTTGGATGTACCTATTTTTTGCTTAACACAGTGTAAGGAGTAGGCCTACAGACTTAATGAAACTTCTGCTCTCAGTGAAACAGATACGATAAAAGGGCAAAGAACTTCGAACAAATAGTATTCAGGGACAACCTATATGACAACCTATAAAACAACCCGCCCTGCCTAAGTGCCCACCCCTTACCCGAAGCAAAGGCTTGCATGGAATGTTCTTTCCACTTTGTTTTCTGCATTCATCTGTAGATGGCGGCAGCGGTATACTCTGCACACAGATGTTGACCAGTCATAATGTTATAGTAATATTACTTTGTTCCCTTGGTATAAATAAGGGGCGGATCCAGGATTTAGGGAAGGTTGGGGGGGGGGGGGGTGTTCCAACCCAGGAGGACTAATGACAACCCTAAAAAAGGTCCCAATGCAGGCCCTGGTCCAGGCCGCAAAATTTTACCCCCCCCCCCCCCCACATTGGATCCGCGTTTGTATATTAACAAAATATTGACGGTAAGTCAAATTTCTGCCACGCACTGTATGTATAGAACTTACAAGTGCCCCCCCCCCCCTCCACCATGCCCCCCTCCCCCGAATATAAATTGAGTAATCTGACTTGTAAATCTGCCTCTTGTTTGTAAAGGTACATTATTAAAATGTTTAGAATTTTGCATTGTCTTTATCGATTTAAAAAATTCTCCAAAGTGTCCTTTTTATGTAGACTTGTTAAACTGGAGATCTGCTTCAATGTAAATTCCCTGATATTAATACTATTACACTTTGGGATAGGCGTGCTGGGATGAATTGCCAATATTATCAGCAGAAGCTGGCAAGAGCCCTTAGCCCATACAACATTGTATTGATGGTATTACTACCAGTGCGCAACATCCGTACTCATATTGCAGTATATCTGTACAACTGTCTCTTGTTCTAGTACAGTGATCTTCGCAAGTATCATAACAGAACATTTTTTAATTTGAATTTGACAAAGAATTTGTTGTTATAGATCTCCCCAGAACAAATTATGTATCTATGTTAAAGAAAAATCCCGCTTACAATATTTTTACTCTCTATAAATGGCTCTGTGACCCTAAAAAGTAGGTCAAAGTGAGCCATCTCTGAACTTGACAGAGATTTTGTTCTTTTAATTCTCCCGTAAGGAAACGAAGTATCTATTTTTATTTCTGTTTTTAGATATCTCGCTCTCGAGGATAAAATTAAAAATGCCGACACAATTTTGTAAAAGTTTAGATATTGTCGGTGGCGCCACCAACCAAGTAGTTGCAGATCATCAAGACCTTAAAGCAGAACCCCGTTCTTCATGACAATCCATCCAGTGGCTCCTAAGAAATAAGCTCACAAGATTGTTTCTATAAATATCTTAGTGACCTTGAAAATAGGTCAAGGTAACCAATCTTTGAATTTGACCGAAATTTTGTTTATATACATCTGCTCTGAAAAAAAGTCCCTATGTTGACTTGTTTTTGATATCCCCCGCACAAGGAAAATATGAAACAAATGTTAAATTTCGCAAAAATAAAATACCGCAGGTAATGCCACCATCCTGATGCATATTACATATCATCGTGGCGAATATGCACACCACATTATATAACAATCCACCCAGTGGCTCCTAAGAAATAAGGTCACTAGGAGCTCTATGACCTTTGAAAAAAATAGGCAAAGGTATCCCATCTTCGAACTTAACCGGGATTATGTTGATTCTTGTATATGTTAACTTCTTTTAGAAACATTCCGCTTACATGACAAAAAATAAATAAATAAAAAAGGCGATAATAATTTAGGCTGTAGGATGAAAAGCACACCCTTAAATATCGTACATCTGTTCACTTATATGATGTGTCCAGATTCACTGGACTTAACAACCGGGCCAAGGCCAAGTTGAGCATTCATGTGAAAGCGTGCTGTGCATAGAGGGTACAGAAGTACCTGTAGTTGTGTTATCATCTCCCATATCTGGACTTTCAACCCATGCGGAAGTAGCTCATTAAGACAACAGTTGCTGTTGCAGAATCATTCTCCACAACAGGTCTCTTCGCTACGAGTTTACGCTACAATCACCTTCGCTGAAGGCACCGGACTTTCTTACCTTAAAACCATCATGACCCCGGGTCATTTTCAGTCCACTTGCTATTAGAAACTCATAATGAATGAGACGGAGAGTTAGAAATTATTGTAAGAGAAAAACGACTTAGTATTTATTTATTTATGTACCAATACAAGACTTATTTCTTTGAAATACCTGATTTCGCGTTTTTGGGCATGATGGCAGGTCTTTAATAGAGGCGATAGTGACCTCTGGTGTAAAATTGATCAGGCGAACTTCAAGAAAATCTCAATTAGAACCTCTGAGAACATATAATAGACGCGGATGCACAGGGGTGTCCAGGAGATCTGGACCAACCCCCCCCCCCCCCCCACCCCCCTGTTTTAAGGGTTTTTGCGGCCTGGACACCTCTTTTCCGGACCAGGGGAATTTTTATTCAGATTTGGTCATCAGTCCTGATGGGTTGGATCCCTCCTTTCCCTAAATCCTGAATCCGCCCCTGTATTACATTCACCCTGCTTATAATGCATCGTTTCTAAATATGAAACCGCTGTAACTGGAGATGTAATGTGTTAGATTGCGCCATCTGACGGGAGAATAAAAAACTAAACTTGCATGGGTTACTGGCAAAGTATTGAAAGGACCGAACATATCCTATGTGTATGCCCTGAAAATATATTCATTGAAAAACGTGCCATAGAGTTTTAATGTTATTTGTTAAAAGGTGGAAAATAGGAAGAAAATAGGTCACCATGAGTGATGAAACGTAAAGACCAGTTCAGCATATTTATCACAAAAAAATAAGGCAAAATTTCGTTATTTCGAGATATTAGAAGAAAGAGGGCGGACGGTGGAATTTATTTCCAAGTTCTTTTTTTGGACGCATAGAAAACAATTGAACTAGAGAGTAATGAATCATAAAACGGTAAGCTGCAGGATATTCTTTTCATAAACTACAGGCTGTTTTTTAATAACATTTAATTTGCCAAAACGAACTAATGTTATGCTGCGGAAGTATTGGACACGAGTAAATATTTGTTTTAAGGGATGTCAATATTTATTCAACAAGTCTAATTGACAAGAAAATATTATTGTTCATGTTGACCCAAAGACATCGTGAATGTTTGTCTTTTGAAATATGTAAAAGTTGAAATAATTAACATTGTAAGGATTTCATTTTGGTTGGTGGAACAAAAGGGAAAGGCCTAATTCGCACAGTTATTGAAACTATCGCTGAATAAGCAAGATACCCAAGTACACCCTAAAGACATAGCATCATAGTGTATTTTCAAACACAACAGAAACAACGAAGAATATCTTCTTATTCAGCTGAAACCCAGCTAAACCAGCAACTGAAATCCCAAATCTGTTACATACAAGTCCGAACTGACGTCATCAAAGATTGCGCAGCTTCTATAGTCCTCCACATTAGCAGTAAAATACTACATATTGTTACACAGTAGTGCAGTATTAAGTATATTGTATTAGGCTTTCAAATATGCTATTATTATTATATATGTAGGAATATACGAAAATTTGTTAAATATAGTTAACTCTTTTTTCCCTCGAGATGGGCGCAGCCAGCTCTGCACAGTTGACCTTAAAATAAATCACGGTTAATTCTACCAATGCATTTATCTAAAACGAAACGCATGAATTTTTCTCGCCGGAAGAGTCACGACTTGATTGTTGGTTCGGTGGAGCGTGTCTCAAACTTTGTGTGTCACCTGGACCTCCTCGTGAAGGCTGCCTAGTTGGCGGTCGTGGAGGTTTACTGTGTACCCTCCTGCCGCCTTGATTTGACCTACTATTCGATCGCACTTTGTCTGGTAGCGGAGGACGTCCACGTCGTGTTGCGCCGGGTTTGCTTTCAGCTGACGCAAATGATGAAAGTTCTTCCGCGGAACCAAGTTTTGGAGCTCTAACAGCTTGCAAGCGTGGTTTCATCTGTTCTTGTGTGGGTTCCTCCCTCTCCGGCAGAGAATTTCTGCGTAGGAGCTGGGCTAACTCTAGCCTCTTTTTCTTTTCCAACATTTCTTTTGCCAAGGTCGAGTCAGGGCGGACAGCAGCTTCCTCCCCTTTTGGTTTCCTAATATCGCCCTCTGACTGCCTGCGAACAAGGATTAGTGGTCTTAGAGACGGTGACGTCGGGGTCGAAACAGGGGACAGTGATTTACTTGAAGCAGATGTGGACGACCCACTGCTTGGGGGCGGCCTTAAGGCCACGGGCAGTTTTGGCGAGCTGTTTGGCGAGTTTAATCGCTCTGACACGGACCGTAGCTTACTGATACAATGTGTGATTTGGTCATCAACTCTTGTTGTTAAATCAGTAGTCACGGCCTTATCGCTCATGTCTGGTGGCGGTGTGATCGTGCCTTTGCATTTCGTTATCACCTGACTGGTGTTCATGCCTCGTTCAACAGTTTGAATAACGGGCCGTGACCCTGGTACGTTTGTTGTAAAACGGCTATTTGTTTTGTCAGTCAACACATCTAGCGGGTGCCAGCAAGGCTCCAGTAGGCATACATCACGTAACCCAGAGGGCTGTGCGTCGGCAGCAACTAGGAGAGAATTGGATACGGTGCTGCTGTCATGACATTCAGTCAGACCTTGCGTTTGTTTATTCCTCAAATCTGGAGCGCCTATTGTTTTTCTGTTTTCAATTTTGGCATGTCTGTCTACCTGTCCAACTGAGGGCTGCGTCAGCTGGTCACATGCGTCTTCTCTGTGACAGATTTCGTCGATGCTATTTGGTGACAAAGGACCTGCCTCGGAATAATGATTGTTACCTGTCCATGATCTCTGGACCAAATTCTTTAACGGCGACGTAACAGTCTCGAATAAATTCGGGGGTTCATGCCTTGACGCTAAATTATTATATTTCTCGCTTGCACCCATGTTAGAGTTAGAGCTGACTCCTGATTCTTTGACATGAATCGGTGAAGAACTTTTGGATACGGTCATTGCCTGAGGGAATTCCACAGACGTTCGGACAGGAAAGGTATCTATAATTGTTGTCCCCGGGGGCGGCGGTGATGACGCTTTATCGCAGGTCGAAATATGCACGGTTTCAGTAGCTGTATCCCGTGTTTGATCTTTCCCCTCAGATGTCTGCGTGCTGCACGTGGTAAACAGATTTTCGAAATACACAGGTGATGACCCTCTGGCAGACGTCTTCAAAGGGTCAGTTTCTGTGGCCATACTCTGTACAGCCGTTCTCACAGGTGAAGTGTGCCTATCGTGCACATAAAAATGTATAGGTGATGTAGCTTTCAATTCTGTGGAGGTTTTTTCAGTTTCAGTTCCCTTTGTTTGGACACTTCCCCTTATTGGGGACGTATGTCTGTGTTTTTGTTCGACCTTGGTTTCAAAGGGGACTGGTGATGATGCTTTCGTTGCGGTCACTATGCGGTCGGTTTCCGTGCTTCTTGTTTCCATCACACCCCTTATTGGAGATACCTCCCTGTCTTCAGTTTTCACGGGAATTTCGAAATTAACAGGAGAAGAAGCTTTTGCTAGTGTGGGCACATATTCCGTTTCTGTGCCTGTGGATTTTATCGTGTTTCTGATAGGGGATGTATGCCTGGATGCAGTGAGTGCTCTTGTTGGTGATGTGTGCCTCGTCTTATATTCTTTATGCGGCGTTCCCTCTGCTCGGCTGACCTTGGTGACCCTGCTACTCATGGAGGCCAGTGCTTCCTTGTACACTGCTGTAACGTCCACTGTACTGGTCTGTTTATCTGCAGTGCTGGTGTTGTCGGTACCAACATTCTTGTTCAGTAATTGCATGCGTTGCGTTGACGTGCTCTGGTCGACATGCACCACTGTGGGTGTGCACGTGCCCTCTTCCAGAAGAACGACTTGCTTTGTGGCGATAGCTTTACTGCTTATGCAGGGTTTGACGCTGATACCTACATTTACAGTCTCAACAGCAGTCATGCACTCTTTGTCCTCTACGGGCAATACAATCGGGGAGCTTGCATGGTCTACAAGTTTAGGGGAATCGGTTTCTGATGCACGGTCTGCTGTATTTGTTTTGACAGTTCCCACCCCACAGCTTCGAGATTTGACCTTTGTATTTATGCCGATTGTGGCCACCCGACGTGGTATAGGTGAAATTCCACATTCTTTTGTGCTCACTGTATTTGTGTTCATGAACGAGTCCACTAAGTCTCTGATTATACGATCTGAGCCAACCATTCTTTCAACTAGGTCCGGGGTTGCTGTGACCGATTTGTCGCTAATATTTAGGGGGTCTGGACTCGTGCCACGCTCATGGACCTCTACTGGCATGGTATTTTCTGTGCACACTCCTGTAGATACGGTAACAACATTGTCTGTGTTAGTTTCTCTTTCCACTAATATTCCTTTCGGTTTTGAAACTTCACTATGTTGGTGTGCTTGGGTCCCTGTAGTAATCTGTTTGGTCGGGAGAGTAGCTACAGCTCGCGTAATAGTATGTGGCCGTTTTAAGACGCCTGCATCTTTCATAACGGGGCGTACTGTTAAAGCTACATGCCTCTGGGCAATTCGGTCAGTGGCACAACATTTGTCCATTGGATTTGTATTCACACAAACGGTAGAAACACCAACATCACGAGTCATAATTTTCTTTGAATTCTGTACATTTGACAAATTCTCCTGTTGTGAATGATCATTACTATCACCTGTGGTCACAGTCATTGTGTCCTTATCCCGCACGCCAACTCTTAGTGGACTTGTAAAACTGTCCTTAACCTCTTTTGGTGATGTAATTGTACCTACATCTGCGGATATTGTGAACGCTTCGGTAAAGGCGTCCTTGGTCCGTCTAATGTCTGTACCTGTGGCCCTGTTATAGAAATGCTTCCTGTCTGTGTTAGTTCCTATTTCTAAACTTTTCACGATCGAGTACATGGACGTTCCGCTATCCGTTATAGGAAACCGGCGAATTTTCTGACCACATTCCCCACATTTCTCACATTTTCTTAATTCATCAACACTGTCTTGGTATGAGATTACATCGTCCTCTAATGGTTTCTTGTAGAGTGACTGCTGACTGTCTTCCGAACTTGTATCACTATTTGCGCTAGACATCTCTAATTCATCTGTGCTTGTGTTTGCATGACTTTCATTCACTGCTTTATGTAACCACTCCTCAACCAGCACATCACATCCCTTATCTACAGTTCTTTTCCTTGAAGTGACGTCATCAGTGACGTCATTCTTTTCAGATTGAGGACTAACGTCTTCGTCATCGCGACCTCCATATGATGCAACACTTGCATCAGTTGAGTAGATTTCAACACTAAATTCTGATGGTTCAGGCGTATCGTTGAGTTCTATGGTGAAGTGATTTGACTCTGTTTGGACTTTTCGTTTAACCATTAAACTTGGTTCCGTTGAGGTTTGCTTTTCTTGTACTGGTATATTGATAGTCATCGTTGCTTGATCGACTTTTTCAGTTGAATATTCATTTCCATTCATCAAATCTGATATCGTTCGTTTTTGTGGGGCTGGTTTGCCGAATTTTAAATTTCCAAATTCCACTGACCCTGGTATAAATTCTACTTCTTTCTTTGCTCTCGTGGGTGGTAAGTCTAGCTTTTTTTCGGTTAGACTCTGCAGCTTTTTATGAATATCTTTCTTGAGTAATAAAAGTTCTATACTGTCATCCTTCAAAATCATGTCCGTGAGATTACAGGTATTTTTCAATGTTTCTAGCATGTGCTGGAGGTGTTGTTTTTTCTGTATAAAGTCATGGACCTCTGACCCAAAGTACTGACGAAGATCTTGGGTCATTTGTTTTTCTTTCTTTCTTATCATTGAGATAGTTTCAATGGCTGTGTCCCGGATAAGGTCCTCGGCCTGTTTGATTCTGCCTTCACATTCATGAATTAACTCTAATTGATCCTTCACATCGTTGACTCTGAAAAGGAAACATAAATTCCATTACAAATAGAAGTTAATAAATTGCATAAAAATACTACACCGTTGTACATCAGGTACACTATATAATAGAAACTACTTAGTAGTTTCTGTACGAATGTTCCCCTTCACTCGCTGAAGAGTGTCCATTCGGCAAGCATTTTCAAGTTTGGAATATAAGTAAAACTAGAAATCTGAAACTGCCTAGTATTCCATTCACTAACGTAAGCTCGAGAACGCCGGAACCCAGATTAGCTCAAACCTCCACCACGATATCTTTAACAATTCATTTTAAAAGTTTAAGTCACCCATACATTCCGAAAATAAACATTTACGTCACAAATAAAGCCTGCACAGAATGTAAACTTGTTATTGACGTTCCTATATTAGATAATATACAGACGTTTCTATATTTCAGTTATATATTTCTTATAATGCTTTCTTATCGAGTTTTATCCGATTAAAAAATTCAAGTCACACACTTTATCAAATATAATCTTCATTTTATTTTGCAAACTTTTATACCCACCTGGTCTTACAGGACTGTAAAAGTTCATCCAGACAGTTTTTGTGTTTCGCCATACCCTCGGTAAAAGAAGTGACCTCGTGACCTTTGTGTTCTTGGAACGTACACAAAACACAGATACACACTTGACATCGTTCACAATAGAAGCGGACAGGCTCTTCTTGATGTATCTTACACTCTACTTCCTTTTCTACCTGTACATCAAACAGACCGTGACCTTGGGTGACCTTGGTATTTTTGTGAAGGTTTACACAAGTTCTGCATAACAATTTGTTACAGTCAAGACATTTTGAAATAGCCTCGTGTATATATTTTCCAGTTGGTTTACAAATTTCGCATATGGCCTGTTTAGTTTTGTCCTGTCTACGTTCGATAATTTCTGTCAAATTGGACAACAGGAAGTTGTCAGGGAGTCTGCGCACTCCTCCACTGGGTAGTTCTGTCTTTTTACGACATATTGGACAGGACACATTTCTTGTATATATCCTGGTGTAGGATCGTTCTTGCTCTGCCGCTGCATGCTTTTCAAGGCATATTTCACAGAACGTGTGCATACACGTAAGAGTCTTCGGGGTTTTGTACGACTCGCAACAAATACGACATGCCAGAAACTGGTCCACGATCTCTTCCATTAGATCACTGCTTCTCGCCATTTTGAAAGTGATTGACTTTCCACTTATTTGTTCACAGAACTTCCAGGTTTTCTTAGTACTCTATGTTTTCAATTGTTTTATAACAGAATATATTGTTATATCACACTGTAATTAAGCTTAACAGTTCATCGCATGGCAACACTATGAAGTAATAAACATTTGTCAGAATTTAAGCAACGCCCAAACACCGAAACCAACTACAAGTTCTTTAGGGTTAGTGGTTGTGCATTTTCCAGCCAGTAAATCCATGTATGGGCGGTACCTCCTCTTTTTATACAGTACTGGACCAGGCGCGGACAGTCTGGGACATTCCTCTACATTCCTTGCCGGGGTGTGGATTACAGCAAGGTAGCAGCCCGGACGTGTCGTAACATGGCTGTTGAGTGCTGTCCGCGGGTTCACACAGTCGAGGCCTCCTGGTCCTGTTGCTGGTTGTTTCAGCCCTCACAGCCGCCGGATTTTGCTGAAAATAGAAGCAGCAGTCAGCTTAATGAAGCCAGGGACAGCCGGATACACGATCACACAGCCACCTTGGTGCAATCGTGATACTGTAACTATAAAATCCCTGCGGCATATGTCAGAACCCCCGGCACCTGCCATTGATTTCTAACTCCCTGACATTTCAGGATGTCTTAATCCAAGACATCTTATATATTTAAACTGTACAGACATCACATGTATTAACATTATACAGACATTAAACTCCGGTGTATTAACATTATACAGAAAACAATAGATACTAACACTATTTGTGTTTAAGGAAGTTTATAGAATTGAGTAATAAAATGGATGTTTCCATTAATAAATAAAAAGAGATTTGGGTTATTCCTGTACAAATTACTTTCTGTGGGAACGCCTTAACACTAACCCCATTCGAATGCTATAAAATTACCTAATTATATATATATATATATATATATATATATATATATATATATATATATAATTTTCATCATTATCATTACCTCAATACGTACGTTTAAAGTTTTTTACACCTATACATGTCGCAAACAAATATTCAAAATATTATCAGGTATCCTGTAACCAGGGATAATAACCTCATCAAGGCAATTATCTTTACCTAAACACTAGCGGCCTTGAATTCGACAGCTACTTAAGATTAAGATAAATTGGAACCCATGGCCTAGCTAAGTAAATGAGGTACACACTGTTTATGTATGGTACCCTTCAAGACTAACGCCTGACTACTACAAGAAGCCATTGACCGTGGGTCTGTATATATTGGACAGAAAGCCGGTAGACATCTACATAGCCGTGGCCAGTAATTGTTATTCCTAACATTCAGACAAACATACCCCGCAGACCACCGACCCAGGTAACTGGAGGTAGTTAATTGGCATGTCCAGGTATCACAGTTTACCTTATCCACCTGCCTCCCGCCCAAATGTAATATACATACCGGCTGTGCAGCACAGCAGATCGAGCTCAAGTGGAAATTAACCCAACAAACCTGACATTTCTATTTTTAGCCATAGCCACTTATTCTCCATTTTTCATGGAAGCTGATTTCCTGTTGTGTATGAGATTTTTATACGAGACACGTGACTTTGTTCGTTTATGCAATTTTTAACCATATATAATGTCCATCACAGCGCATTTGATGAAATTAATTTGACTCGTTTACGTGAAAAGATTTTACACACATACAGATATAATGTAATTAATAAAACCGAAGAAGAGAAATCAAGAAAAATGCATACTGACAGTTATTTGCAGGGGCGGATCCAGGATTTCGGAAAAGAAGGGGTCCAACCCAGGAGGACCAATGATAAAACCTAAAAAAGGCCCCCAGGTTTCAAAATGGGTTTCTAGGCTTAAAGAATTGGTCTGAATTCCTTATAATACCGTTGGGACGAATGGGAAAAGGGGGATGGGGGCCCGGATCCGCTTCTGGTTTGCATAAAAAGGTTTTAAGATATAACTAATATAAATACCCAAGGAGTTTGTCTGAATTGCATATGCTATGAATACTCTCGCAAATGGCGGTTTACGTTTAACCGGACAAGTCAGTATTTATATGGTCTGGAATCTGGAAAAAACATTAAATCTCGAAAGTGTGAAGTAAAACAGACACTGGGTGGTAAATCTGTACCTGTGGTTTGTAACCATAAGCTGGTATCTGGTGGCAGTCGTCATTGTCGTCAATTAAAAACACCGAAGAGGTGTACAGGAAAGGCATAGGTTCCCTGCTGACCCTGACAGCAGCAGGTGTACGGCCTTGTGGCTTAAATCCGTTGACAACAGTGTGTCTTTATAAATGAATAGTTTTACCGTGATGTGTATACGGTTTTGAGTTTTTGTGCACCTTAATTGTCAAAGATACATCTTTACATATCAGAACAAGATCAGACATAGTGCAGTCATTAGTTAGAATGCCGTCAATAGCATTATTTATAAATCAACGTAAACTTATGTGTTTTGGTCGACTTTGTGAAAACATCCCAGGCTTTTTGTGGTAAAATGGTAAAAACTTATGTTAAACGACGTGACAGTTTCGTGTGATAAGACATTAATAGAACGAGAACAACTTTGGGATTTACTCACAGTCGAGTTCAGTGTTTGTATGTACATGTTTCAAGAAGATCAGTTCATAGCTGTTCTTTTTGGAGCACCAGTATCTTGTTTAACATATCAAGAACAAGGTATGTTTTTGAGCAGATCAGCATTTTTCTTTGAATGTGTAAAACACACAATAGAAGCACTATGGCCGTCGGAAGTATATGCTAACATTTTCTAAATGATTCAGAATATCAGGTATAACTATAATGGAAGTTAACATCCTACTTAAAACGTGAACTGTATAATTCACATTACTATTAGTGATAATTTTCATTATTTGTCTTATTATATTGTTCATATTCATGTCTTTGTTATACGGAGGAAATAAAGAAAATCAATCAATCATTCAATACCGAAGGTGTTTGTCTGAATTTCTTGGGAAGAATATAGAAGGGTCGCTTAATATATCAGGCAGACAACATGTATTTATTTAGATCAAAACATATAACGTGTTTATAACCAGAACGTATAACACCGTTATTATATGTTAAGATATATCCAGATAAAAGGGTCTGTATAAATGTGAACAAAATTAAATACTGCATTAAATGAACAAATTTTAAGTCAATAAATCTTCTCTTCAGATGATTGTGTGCTCGTTGCCAATAGCATGATGGGCGAGGATGGGAGTCTGTCGCCTTCTTGACGGACACCCCATCTGCTCCAAGGCCGTACGCCAGTCACTAACCGGAGAATGTATGTTTTATTGAGGACGGGCGCCTCAGGTAGTTCCGCCATGTCCAGACCGTGGAATTCCAGTGCTTTCATGTGCTATCTCTACCAGAGCTGTATAAACGTGCTTGTCTGCTTGTTTAGTAAACCCGGGGGCGGATCCACGAAAGGGAATTAGGATGTTTAACCCCCCCCCCCCCCCACTTTGAAATGATACCTTTTTGCAATGATTCCATGCCCAACCCAAGAATTCCTTTGATTAAAGTCAAACATTTTCCTACAGTTGAGCATTTTATTCAGGATATTAATCCCTAAAATGGTATGAACGGTAATACGTTCCCTTCTCCGAATTCTGGATACCGCCCTGATGACTGTATAATTATATATACATTGGTAAGAGTGCTTGATAATGTATACATGTATAGCACATACTGGTGTGTGATAACCGGATCACGTGGCCTCTGATAGCTCAATCCATGCGCTCTCAGGTCACTGATTTCAAACACGTAGACGGGGCTTACAGTTAGTATCATATGTTACACAGCTACATAATGATCAGTCCTGAGAAACGCCGTGTATAATGTTAAAAAGTACTACAGGCGTTGATATTACAAAGTAAGGTTCTATTTAAATATCACACTTATGTGTGACACTCTTACAGAAAACAATACCTTAACTACCTTTTATGTAATTTTACCCTACGCTGCTTTTGTCATTTTATAATTTAATTTCACCTCATTGCATATATACAATCTGATTCATATACATGGAAACACATACTTCTTTAATGACATGTCCATAGCTCGTCTGGGATGACAGATTTGATCAAAGTATGCTTTGCTAGAAACCTGCTCCCGTGGGATAGGCGTTGAGCACAGGGCTGAAAGCCGAGACGCAGTGAGACTTTTCCAAGTCGGCCCCCACAACTAGGGTGGGCGCTCTGCAGGTTTAATGCAATGGGGAGACTGAATCCCACAATCATCTTTCACCGACAAAAGGGTGCGCTTTTTAGGGGTTCCCCAGTGATACACACCAAGGACGCGTAGGTGTGGAAGCAGGAATATCATGTGTTTCCTGCCTGTCACGAAAAATTCTAAACCGGAATGGAATTCTGCAGATGTACATAGTAAAATCCATTTAAATAATCCAGCATTTAATTTAAGTAATTAACTTCCACCATAACAAGTATACATGCACCCTTTTAAGAAAATTTCAGAAGGCTAAATAAAAGTGGTTCAATCGAGATTTCATAATTTGGCACCAGCAGGGTTTGAAATAATGGGGCCTGGACAGCTGAGCAGTAAAACGCTCGGCCCTTTCCGCTGGCGACCCGGGTTCGATCCAAGGTGCACTCATTAGAATGGGTTGTAGTGGCCCGCCCAAGGTTCTCACCGGGTTCTCCGACCTTTCTCACTAAGATCTTCATGTCTATCAGTATTTTCTATTTTCGCCTTAAATATCTAACTGTACACCGACTTAATCTGTCAAACCTTGTCGTTGCTGAGGAAGCAAGTGCGGGCTGGATTTTCTGGAGACCTGTGACTGGCTCGAGCGCCGACTTCACTTTCAGTCAGTCGGGTTTGAACCATGTAGGGAGTCCAACGCCATAACCACCAGACGTACGCTATGTACAACGTTATACCGGCCACTTATTTTAACCCGATGATAAGACTGATGCAGACATACAAAGTTTATGAAAGACTTTTTTAATTGTTTATTAGTGAGTTCCTCCTTCGGGTAAACAGACCAGCTTCTGTATATGAATCATGCTTCTAAAATCTCTTAAGCTTCCAAGAACGTCAGAAGTTTTTGTATAAGAGATAAGATTGCTACCAACTGAAAGCACCACCTGTGCCAACTTCCCTTCGGCCAACAACCCCTTAACAAACCGACTAACCGCTATCTAAATATATGAACCGACTTCGATGGTTGTCCTAAACATTAGGAATCTCCTGATTCTATGGATGATCAATTTGATTCATTACTCCCATTCGAAGCACGCTAACAACAGCATGGTTTTATAATACGATTTACACTGAATTGGTGACGCAGTTGTTGATCAGACACGGCAGATGAGAAAGTAACGCAATGAGTCAGAGCCAAAAAAGGGCCCACAATTTCTCATTCTGTTTCAAAGGTAGTGGATATTATTGTAGGATTACAAGGTGTCATTTCCTTTTACATGCTTTAGCCTACACCAAAAAGTTCTATGCAATCTGGGACCAGCAATATCAAGCGAGCGTTGGAGACAAAATAGGTGAAACTTGTGCCAGCTTGCACGAGAGATACACATTTATGCGTCATGGTGCGTAAATGAATAATACAAAGTATGAATAACCTTCAAGATACCTTTATAAATTAAACAAAATGCAGTATTCTAACATTTTGTGGAGATTTGATCAAGAACATTAATTAGCAACAATAATACTGAGAACGTTCTGTTCATTCACTAAAATTAATTTTTCTTCTGAAGAAAAAAATATTTCTTTCTATGCGTGGCTTATAATTATGGGTATTAATGAGATTTTCTTGGTTTCCAAGATAGATTCAGTACAGGTAAATAAAAAGTGATATGATAATTATCAGAGATTATGACAGCGTGATTATTTTGAAGTCGATGTATATATATTAATCCGAACAAAAAATATTGTTTTTATAATCATATAATCATCAGTCATAAACGATTTTAAGAAGACCCTAGAAGGGGAATGGTAGCGTTTTGTCTGATTGAAACACTGGAATCTGTTAAGCAGGGAAGATTCTTGTGGAGACTACTATAATGGCTAATACATCCCACCGCAGTCCACATGTATGTGTTGCGTAAAATTGATTCAAGAGGGCATTCATAACTTAACGCGACAGTCATAGCAAAATTGATATTATATGTATAACCGTCACAAAATTTAATTGCTTTTGTAGAAACTTAATAGTTGGAAACTAAGCTCTGGTCTTACGATTGGCATCTGAAGTACAGCTGACACATTTATCAAACAGAGTTTGTCGGATTGCCGGGAAATGCGCATGCACAGTAAATGTCTTGTGTTTTTGCGAGGTAAGCTGTTAGGGCTAAGACCTGTGGCACAGGTGTTAACAGCTGGTTTTGAAAGCAACCTCTGCTGCAGAAATATTCCACGCTCCCCGCAGATGAAGTTTGACTGATATAGTCTCCCCGCAGATTCACTAACAATCATCACGATGGCCTAACCAGTAAAACAATACCATCAAGTGTCTGTCCAAACTACTTTAACGCGTATTAATTTATGTACCACCCGCTAAAAGGGTTAAAAAATACAGATGGCCCGGAGAGATTACAAACAGAAACAAAAGTCACGGGATAAACAAACCCCTGGGTAAATTAGCCATGCAATAAATCTAGGGTTTCATACAAACTCTGTTCTTCACTGTGTCTTCATCGCTTTCACATGGCTTTAGATATGTATCAAACATGTTTTAGTGATTTATGGAGTATTAATAATAATTTATATATGTTATATGACATAAATCTACATTATACTATCCTGCATGGATCTAATTATCGTTAATATAATATAATACTTCATTACATTATATTATATCAAGGACATTATAGAGACTAGAGACACATTATATTATATTTTATTATATTATATTACTGACTTTCCTATATCAGTCTTTCTATCGGGGTATACTTTCTATATTAAGTTCAGTATTTACACTACATCTAGTCAGAAAAAAAGACAAGCGAGAAATTTCTTGGAGTCACGGTAACAGTTTCGACACCAATCCATCTATCAGTTTTTTTGCGATCAAGTATATAACTATCTTTAAGTGGCATAAAATCAAATTCTCATATAAAAACTCTCAACTATGTTTTTTTAATACATTGTATAAAGGACGCAATTATATATATATATATATATATATATATATATATATATATATATATATATATATATATATATATATATATATATATAAATATATATATATAATAACAGCGAGTGAATAAAATCTTTAATAGTCTAAAGTATTGTTTAATAATGCATTATGGAACTGATCTCATGGAATTTATAATAAAATTATAATGGAATAAAAATAATAAAATTTATAATTGAAAATAAAATTACTGATTCAGATCAAAATTCGTAGATGAGCTACTTTGAATGATAACATGTTCAAGCTGTATTCTTTTATACTGTATTCGTAAGCAAAATGTGTCATCCTGGCCTAACTGTAGTATATCTGATATTATATATAATTCTTCATTATTTAAACTGTTACTTACGGCAAGTGCAGTACAGTTAAAGTATGATCCTAATTATTTCTGGGTAACTTTGTTGAATTTAAGTATAGCACACTTCAAGTGTGTGGTAGTTTATCATGGTTAAACCTGTAGCTACACGTAGTAAATGAAAAAAAAAAAACAGCTTGTTTAGTCCATGCAACTGTTCGGAGAAATATATTTTCACCCAGGTAGTTATTTCTGGAGAATCAAAGATAGTAGGTTAATTGAACAAATGGTGTTGTGATAAAAGCGGAAGTTAAAAGGTTAAGCACTGCAGAAGAGAGGCGCAGTTGGCAACAGCACTGTAAACAGCCATTAAACATATGATCTTCCGGTACAGAAATGTCTCACAGTCCGGAACAGATGCTGGAACAGGAGCATGCCACTATCAGAAGAGCGCTCTGTTGTGCCCACACCTCCGCCAAGACCTAACATTCAACCGAGAACAGCGAGTACAGGAGAGAAAATATACTGTGACACGGATCACTTGTACCGGCGCGAAAATTCTATAATTTTACTGTTAACATGCATGAGTTCTATTTTATCATATTTTATCAACCTTTTTTCTATCTCAAAGTTTATGCTGCGAACAAACTGACTGCATTATATGCATAATACATGTTTGAGTTCTAATGTAATTGACAGAATGTCTGGTTAAGTATTGTAATATCATGGACTTACTTTATTGTAACTCCATGGTAATATACTAGTATACTTGTAGTTGCATATTTGCACATGCACGAACTGCAGTGTTAACTTGGTGCAACTTTTTTCAGAATATATAGGACTGGCGCGGTGTATCGTTTTATATGGAGAGGTGAAAGAGGGCCCATACGATAACTGTTGGCTCTAACAATTATATAAGGTAAAAATAAAGATTATCGGTGGGTCTGACAACAGGCTTGGGTCAAGTGCATGTACTTGTACTTGGTACTTTTACTTAAGTAGAAATATCCGAGTACTTGCCCTGTACTTGTACTTGGCACTTTTAACCATGTACAGTACCTGTACTGTACTCGTACTCGCCAAAATGTACTTGAAAAAAATCAAGTACTGGTCAAGTATAAGATTTAAACAAAAAATAAACTTATATCTACTAACCATAAACACAGAATGAGGAAACCTTGTGGTGTTCAGATTATCTAAAGCACTTTGACAGACTGACAGAAAGTTGTTGCCAGCTAGATCTCAGTCATAAACTGCTCATTATGATCCTGGTGCTTGAAATGATTATAATACATAATAAAAGAACATTAAGGACATTTTGTGCGTTATTAATTTAATTTGAATGTTTTAAATGATAAAGTACTTGTACTTGTTTTTAAGTACAGACTCCTGAACTTGTATACTTGTACTCAAGTACACCTAAAATGTCCGTATTTGTACTTGTACTTGTCAAAAGCTGACGTGCTTGTACTGAAGTAAAGACATCCTGTACTTGACCGAATCCTGTCTGACAAGCATCAATATAAAAATTAAAAGCCACCTTCTGAGGTTGGTATTGATAGCATATTGTAAGAAGGGTTTTGAGAGTCTAACAAGATGTAAAACTTATATGTGCCTGACGCATTAAGAGTTTTTGTTGGTTTTATCAGTACAATGCCATATATACGTCTTCTATCATATGTTGCTTTTAAATAAATTTGTATTCCATCTTCTCATCAGAAATATTGATATCTGATCGATATTCTTGTGCTGTCATTCGACATTAACACTTTTCTCGATAGCTGGCCCTTATATTCCAGAAGACATAACACTGTGGGACAGGTCGTCTTCACGTCTGGCATACGAAAGGGATGCTCGGTATATAGGGTAATGCATGCTCAGTGATGATCAGCAAAAAAATAACCATCCAAAACCCGCATCCGGATGAACAACATCAATAACATATTTATTTATCACCGTTAGCCAAACTAAAGATTTGTGTACAATGAATTGTGTTATATGAATTGATTAGACTGTTCAGGTACAGGCGATGATACAAATGTACAAAAATGAAACACTCTTTCGAAGTAAAACATTCTCGCAAAGTTAAAATTATTAATAGAAATGCCAAGAATAAAAAATACACCAATCGGATCCATAATCGGAAATTGATGACGGTCACAAAAAGATTAGCTATCATCGAGGTCCCTTTTGTCTGTATACTAGAGGAAGAGCTATAGCGGAAAAGGAGTCTAGATTGTGTACCATATACATACATTTCCTCATGATTAATTATTGGATTTAACATCATATATTTTTGCTTCCAAGGCATAGTTATTGTTGCCAGAGCAATGTAATAAAACGCCTCCATCTCTGTCAACTCTGTCTTAAGATTTTGGATCAAGCACATGCAAGCTCCCTCCAATTTATCATTATTTTCTAAAGGGAATTCTGTCTAAGACTGACAAAATGAAAACCTACCGGTCCACAGAGAGATAATCTATGGTAAATGCCGGCTCACTGATTAACTTGTACGGCTGAACTGGGTTCTCTGTATTCCTGTCAAGCAACGTCTGTCTGAGGACACCAATCTACATGCTTCCGGAAGGTAATTGGTATACGGCGCGCTGTGAGCAGCCTGTTCCCGCGGGTTTCAGAGTGTCGTCTGCTAAAGCTGCAGTCGAGGTGCAGCGGCTTGATGTTACACAAAATACCGCGCACAGACTGAACAGCAAAGAACACTCATGCGGCAAACATTCGCTTCCCACTCGTTATATCTTGACGTTGATTTCATGCCACCTGGCGGATTGTTTTCTGACGAACCTTAACTTTACTTTTTGTCATTTGACTAACGGCAAGGTTATGCTCTGCCTCTGATCCTGTTGCTAGCTTTATTTCTGGGCAGATATAACCTTTTGTCCAGGCGTGGGCACCAGAAACAAACATCACTTCATTCGATGTTTTGACCTCACTTACGTTACCATGGGAACAGGTATATACAATTACAAACTAAAGCATTGCTTTACCATTTCTCTCAGTCTGTTTGGAGGAGGTAAAGCTTTTTCTACACTAGACACTGTTCTCTATCAACAGCGCTTGTATGAACAAAGCAGTTGCTTCAAATACTAGTAATCCTGTATAATAAAGCCATCGTCATTATATATACTAGCATAAATACCCGTACTTTCGTTTGGCATGCATAGTTCAAGCAGTGTCAGTTAGACCCGTCTTGAAATAATGATAAATTTGAGGTGATGTGAGAATATGGAAAATGATCCCCTTAGGACACAATTGGCCAAAGCCAAAGACCAAAGCGTTTCTTTAAAAGTCTTAGTGTTACAACCTAAAGACAATGTTATTTCCTAATATGCATTGTCAAGACCTGTCTTTATTGTATGGATTCTTTTCTAACCGCGTCTGTACTAGTTTTTACGATCATAGTGCATTTTACTCGTTTTCTTACATACATTACCCATTGAATGTATTACATAATTTTATATACGAATATGTTGTTAACGCATAAAGTGTCAGTGATGATCAGCAGACAAAATAACCATCCAAAACCCGCATCCGGATGAACAACATCAATAATATATTTATTTATCACCTTTAGCCAAACTTAAGATTTGTGTACAATGAATTGTGTTCTATTAATTGATTAGACTGTTCAGGTACAGGCTATGATACAAATGTACAAAAATGAAACACTCTTTCGAAGTATAACATTCTCGCAAAGTTAAAATTATTAATAGAAATGCCAAGAATAAAAATTACACCAATAGGATCCATAGCCGGAAATTGATGACGGTCACAAAAAGATTAGCTATCATTGATATCATCATTTTCTTACATACATTACCCATTGAATGTATTACATAATTTTATATACGACTATGTTATTATATCATGTTTTAAGGTTACAGGGCCCTGTGGAAGAACAGACTATTATATTACTGAACAGGCTACCCTGTATAAATATATTGAAATAAATTGGCATCATTCCCGAGAGTTTAAGACCAGTGACGGGCATTTCTGAAATGTACCGCAGAGCAGTTGCGTGAAAACGGATGAGTGTCACCATCATCAGTTATTATAATAATAATAATAATAATAATAATAATATATATATATATATTAGTTTAAATACAATTAATAAACAAGACCAATCTTATTAAGATAGTTATTTACCTTGTGCGACTGGCAAATTAGTTGTGAAAGTATGAATTTGACAGTTGCTTTATTATTAAAAATTTAATAAACACACGTCATACATTTTGACGATTCCCTAATTATTAAAAATGAAATGCTCATAAACAATACAGTGTAAAAATATATAAAGAACCAATAACAAGGTTGCATGATGGTTCATTCATACATCATAGAGCATCGATTCACCATTTGTTGTTTGTGAGTACTCGTGACAGGTGAGTTCTGGTTTGTTTGCTGCTCATTATCTCGCAAAGAGCACCAGTAAGTGACGTACTGCTAGTGCACTGGACCCTGTACAAGCATGGAGGTTGCATATAACACGTAACTTTCTAGGTACAAGTAATACAGTATAACGACCACCCCCTCTACTAATTTGAACGTGAGTGTAGCACGGGAGAACGGGCACCTGTCGTGAGCAAAGATTAAAGACCGTCTGCGCTGTGTTGATATCCTGAAAGAAGATACAGATTATATATATATAACGGACTCTGACGTAAAGCTGGGTTAAGAATAAGAGCTCCCGCGCGCTGTCATCATCCTTCTCCACCTCCGCTGCCCAAACTTATTAAACCCGAATCAACATGTTATCATCAAATAATCAACATTACGATATCCAATGTACTATATGACTGAAATGGGTAAATGTTTTGCAAAGAACATTTAGCTACTCGAATATTACCCTTTCTTGCGCTGAGATAGCTCCGCGCGACTTCCTGCCTGTTTTAATTAAGCAATCTCAAGGTACGGGAAAGGCTTATAGGGGTCGATGAGTTTGTTTCTATATAGATATATTTCGGTCCACATGCCTTAGGTGAGAGACATATTTTTTTTTTGCAAAACTATTAATGAGAAATTAATTTTATTCTTTTCCCCCCGTTTTACCCATGTTTGAACTGGATCTCCAAGCTTATTTTCCGATCTTCGGCCAAAGTACTAGCCATAAGTGTCAAATTTGCACTTGATAATTATGTTTTTTTTTTTTTTACCAGAGCCTTATTTTCAAGATCGCCTGCTACTTAGCCTATTATCGCTCAGTTGCAGGTGGCGATTCTATTATGACCCCAACGACTCTGGTTGAAGGTATACATACTTCAAATACTGAAACAAAATGAAAAGACCTGATCTCTATCGCACCAAAATGTTTTGGAAATATATTTCTAGGGTTAAACGTGCAAGATAACCTGAGACAAAAACTCATTTAAATCAGTATTGACAGTATAACCCCGTTCACCACAAATATCAGTATAATAGAATTTACTGACGGTAGGTCAGGTTGGTTAATTTAAAGACAATACCGTTTCTACCAACCATTTATCTAATCAGCTTTAATAATATAAATGCTGAAGAAATACATTTTGTAGACTCAACCACGTGACTGCTTGAAATTTCACATTTAATGCTTGTACACAAACTAAAATATTGCTGAGACAGGTTCTCTTACACAAAACAGATGCTGTAATATGGCGAGTTCAACATACGGTGGTTTGCGTCATATCTCGAGATAAAATATTTACGAACCCCTCCCCCTCCTCCATTTTACATGTGTTTCGCAAATGTTTCCTTTTTCGCCATCTTACCAAAAGAGAAATCTGTACAGAGTATATTAAAACAGTATTATTTAATTCGGCGAGCGGAACTGTGTAGGACAAGGTTCCGTGGTTTAAAACCTCAGCGGAAGACCAAAGAGAACATTGAACAAATGGGATTTTATTTTTCATTATCAAAAAACAATACAAAACATCTATCCTATTTAAAATATCAATCTTTTATTTACAGGTAGCATAAAAATATGTTATTGTTTTTTACATTATCAACCTCTTGACTTTCAAGCACCGACGCTTTACTTATGGAGAACTGATGCCTGCCTATTTGTGACTTTTCACCAGACCTGTTACATTGGAAGTCTCATTGATTGAGGTTCTTATTTCGCGAAAATTTCCCTTTTGCTATTAAATTTTAATGATCATCAATTAAATGTTATGATCATAAAGCCAGCCTCAGTATTCACGGACAAATTTACAACTGAATTTCAGGTATCACTTTTAAAATACTAACCAAACTGAGACATGTAAGTTACGTGTTCCGTCTGTCTGTAGTCATGGTTACGTCAGGTGCGTCCATCAGTTAACCCTCTATAGGTACATTAACTGGCGGAAACCCCTCCCGCCCACGTGACTGCCCTCCCATACACTGTGATGAATGTCGGCTGGTGTTTTCTCTGTCTGACCTCCGGCGTTGTTACTGTCAGTGTGTGAGTATTATCTTCTGGGAAAATAGTTTTATATTACCGGCCGCTAAATAGACCTGGGACAGATACACGCGCCGTGAAGCATTGACTCGATTCATTTGAAAATATACACCGTGGTATAGCCGAGCCCCGAGGTGTTAATATGGAACACCTGGTTCAAGCACGATCATATTAACGTTATGTGATTCCAAATTACTTGCGTGCCAGGCAATACTGGCCACTGCATTTACTTTGTATTAATAAAATGTATATATCATCCCAGCTTCGGATGTAAAGTGAAAGTATGGGACAATGAAAGGTTAATTAACCTGGTTTAAATCATCATAAGTCATCATGCATGCATGGTTACAACTTTATCACCTGTCGACAATTCCAGGTAGAGACCTCATCACAGATTGAAAGAATTTCAGGTCTTTATTACATAATAATTTTATTTCTAATTTGTTCGTATTTCGGGTATTTTCTTTTTATTACAACTCGTCACGGATATCTACAAGTCATCTAAGCACACTGCATGACAGTACACTTCATATATGAGGTTTATCAGCTTTACCAGCTGTTTACTGCAATTTCTCTCCAGTTTCATTCAGTAAGGCTTAAAGGGGCATATTTCGATATCTGAAGTTTATTAACCAAAGATAATCCCTTGATCCTTTTATGAAAAAAAAAAAAAGATCAAAAAAACCCAAACCCCTTCGACCCCCCCCCCGGCCATACACACACACACACACAAAAACACACACTAGGCTGCATGATCCGTAATATTATTTAACCGTGTTAATAACAGGAAGTGGACCGCCAAAATAATCCAAACAGATTTAACAAGGAAATCCAGCAACAAGTCAGACGAACCTGTGTTTTACAAAGGACGTTTTACAACTATAGTGACCAACCACCTTAGGTCATTTTTCCCCATTTTCTTTCAACAATTCTGTGTTTACTAACAACTTGTAGACAAACAAGCTCATGCATACGTCATACAGTATTATAAGAACCTGCTCAACAAGAATGACCGAGAGTTCATTAATTTGCACGGAAAATAAGTCAGAATTCACTTAAATTTTGTAGGAAAGGGAGATGAATGACTGGCTTTGATATCGAGACAAGAGGATGTAACGACAGGACGGCTGGATTAATGAATTTGTACACATATCGTTGGCAGAAATGTATCTTGATTCGCATTTTTAATTAGAAATTAGAAAATTTATGTATTTTTGTGTAAAACATTGATTATCGTATACATATATGCACCTGTATGTCATTAATTTTCTGTTTCTACTGTTTATATACATTTTAATTATATTATAAACTACACCTGCAGTTGGCAGCATGAAATGTATATTTTAAATATAACTGCAGCATAAGGACAATCATATGTTCCCTTTGTTATAATGTTGACCTGTTACCTGATATGATTAAAGATTTAACAATCAGTACCATTATAATCTATTAAACATTTAAGGGTATTCTAACTTGTCTAGATTTTTCTTTTTTATAACTGGCATATTTAAAATGTTTTCTTGTGGTTGTCACCAGAATTTTAATAAGGAAAGCACGAAGCACTCTGTTTAATAAAAAAGTACAACAATAATAGATGAAAATTAATACATGCAGCACGGTAGTATCTATGACCATTAACTGCATGAACACTCGTCGATTAAAACAAAAAAGCTTATAATTGTCATTGACAAAATAATGTATACGTTTGAGTCAATTTTTTTCGCAAAGGCCTAGAGGCCCGTTCCCCAAAAATGCTAGCATGCATCATTGGCAAATAAACCTCTTTGAATCAATCTAAATGTTTAAAATGCATGTTTGTTTATATACAGTATACTTAGTATATAATTTTATACCTAGACCAAGTACAGTGCACTCTAAGAAAAAAGGTTTCTTGATGGTTCTTTCTAGAACCCAAATGGTTCTTTTCCCCGAAATAGGTTCCAGTTGGAACAAGGAGGTTCGTGCCAGGACCATAACTCAAAATGAGGTTACCATTGTATTTCTAATGGTACATGCACTGATGCAGTTTTAATTATTCTTCGTATGGTATCTTAATATAATTAAAATTTAAATATATAAGACTGCATTCTTTGTAGAAGTGGTGAGTAGGCACTTTTGAGGATTGAGGGTATACTATTAAACTGCCTCAAAGTACACCCAAATCATATTTGTTTAGTTTTTATCCTCAATGTTTCGTTAAGTTTTTTTGAAACCCAGAAAAGAATTTAAATGGAAAGAAACATAACTGAGAAACTCAGTTTTTGGGTAATATTAACTAAATATTAACCAACACAAATGGTCATTGCTCTTAGTGGGTAAAACAAATAATAAACTTTAAAATAATCTTTTAAAAAAAAATACATTAATTTTACAAATGAAGGACAATCTCATCAATAAATACCATAAGATTAAACACTTTGTCAGATTGATAAAAAATGCTTAATGGGGTCGAGTATGAATTGAAAAAAAATTCAGTTAGGTTTGAAATAAAGGGCCTAAAGTTTGCCAGAAATGCTATCTTGAAGTCTGAAGTGATTGACTGTGAGTGCGAATTGGACGCGCTGGGCAGGTTTACTAGCACTATAACTACCTTTATACCGGTCCATGGCTACATCTCAGATGGTATGATCAAACACCCATGTACATGTATATGGTTAACTCCCCATAGACTGGATATGAAACAGATCTGTTAGCCATAAACTTAAGGTCAGAAGGTCATCAAACGAGGTACAATCAAACGATCTCTCACTGTTGTAAGATCTTTAGGATAATATTCCAACGCAGTGTACCAAAAGTAATAGATATAGATGTGTTTGCTATCATGTATACTAGAAAACCAGCCTGGGGCAATGAAACTATACCAAGTAGCAACAATAAAATAACTGTCAAAATATCTGATTTTTTTTATACAATTACATTTTGAATATGTCAATAGGAAAAGTCTAAATGTGTATGCGTGACTGTATTTAAAAATAATCTTGTATTGTCGAAGAAGATTTCACAATTTATATAAAACCTAACGTTTATTTATGATGAATTATCATCTTTTTCAATTTGGAAGATTTATCCGACATATTTTCATATACCTAAAATACGAAAAACAAAAAATACTGAAAGACCATACCCCATGAAATCATTTGAAACTTTACGAAAACATACACATCAAGTGAACAATAACGTGGGTGATGAGTAAATCCGGAACAAGTGACGAAAAATGGACGCAGTTGCTTCGCAATAGATCAAAGGGTGAAAAACATGGCTGCTTGCGTGGGCTGAAGCTTCCGGAAGTTGTTGATACACAGGTGTTCGCGTCTTCGTATTTGTGGAGGCTGCTGACCGCGGCCTGGCTGGTCTACGCTGAGTTAACATACATGTAGAGCTTTTAGCATTCCCGCCTCTGTATCAATATTGACTAGCCCCCGGCAATCCAAGAAGAACAGAATGGCCACTAATTTTGAGAAACCCCACTTAGGCGGAAGGGAAATACAGGTTGGTTATTTGTGCTGTAGCAGAAATAAACAGCACTAGATGCCCGCTTTACGTGGGCTGCCTGCTGCTGCAACTGCTTAATAACTCATCTCCAGAAGATCGTCCATGCAGCATCTATCTCACCCTCGATATTCTTATTTCCAGTTCTGCTATACAGAAAACACTGGACCCCCTGGGAGGTAGAAGATATAGGGGTGTTCGGCTCTATTTTTGCTTCCAAGTCTCTATAAATAGCTTATTTAGAGGGATACACCAAGGGCCGCTGGTAATCATGTGTTCTTTTACTGGCGTAACCTTAATGGATTTTCCCTGCTCATTTACAAAATGGTGCTTTTATCGATGACAGAATGACTAACTCCTATACTGAACTCATGCAATCATCTCTCTGCGTAATAAGTACTTTTGGCACCAAGTTCTAAGGTCCTCGTTATAAATAGAAAATATTTCAAAGAACAACCTGAAAAGAGGTACATGCCATAAGATTTTGTTCACATGGGAAGTTTTCTTTTGTCGTTTACGTACGCATAAAATGTTTGACCGGTTTTTCATTGATTTAACATAAAATCTCCATGTGGGATGAGAAATTCATCAGGTCTAAATCAATAGGTCCTTTTATCATCTTGATACTGCCTCATGTTTTTGTTGCCATTTTACTAAATAAAGTACAAAAGGGCTTATAATATAAGTTATTGACGTTAAAATATGTGTATCAAAACAGGCATTATTCCATGACCCTGATACACATGATCCCCTGCCTACCTTCCAGGGATACATGAGGAACACTGGAAATAAAAAGAAGGACAAACTCGGTAAATAAAAGAGAAACGCGGAAAATAAGACAGAAAGTCATAAGGACTAACACTGGAAATATAGCAGAGAAACACGGGCAATAAAAGACAAACAACGGAAATAATAAAAGATAGACGAAAAAAAAGACAAACACGGGAAATAAAAGAGAAACAAAGATAAAAAAGAGCTAAGAAATGCATCATACTTTGAGGAATTAGAACTTAAAGAAGCGTGTTGAAAATTTAAGCCGACATCCGACCAAAACAACCTTTCCTATATCTCTGCCCTAGCAGGTAAAATTACCCGTCTGGCATTTATTCCGGTCATTACCCTCAGTATATATAAAGAAAGTGATAAGATGACATTTCCGCTAAATATTATTATCTTTGTCTACTATTAGATAAAAAATGAATGACTTTGCTAATTTGATGTCGTCTGATTACATGACAATATATGACACTTATCATTGAACATCATCATTTATATAGTTTGGGATATTGCACACACACACACACACACACACACATTGTTGTCTTCATGGCTATGTTGCAATTATATGTTTCGATATTAATGGAATTAAAGGTAATTATTTTGTCAACGATCTCTTATTATAAGTGTAACATATACATGTGGACCTATAATGTGTATGAAAGCTGTCACTAAGGTGAGTGACTGTGAATATATGATGTTGCAAAACTTAAGAATGTACCTGGCAAGCGAAGTTAATGTTTTTATCAATGTCTACATTAAGATATTGCATGTTGTGTTATCCTTTATTCTGTGAAATGATATTAATCTTCGGGTATTTTATTTATTCTGAGTGCCAACAGGTCATAATATTGTACGATACTTCTGTAATAAATCACCATTTTGCACGTTATAAATCTGTTTCAGTTTTTTTGGAACTTTTTAGTGACGTGATGTATGATCCGCCAAGCTAGACTAGAAGGCATGTTCGTATGACGACGGGCGAAACATACGGATTAAGACGGCTTATAAATACTGAACCACTATTTTAAATTTATATGACGGTATTTATGAGACTGGTGGCTGGGGTATTTGCCAGGTTGTGAAACAAGCTGACCCGCAGAGCATGCACTCCAGATGGCCGCCATGTTTCTTGTTACCGAAAACACCTGTCAAAATGGAATATCTCGCAGGTTCGTGGTTCGTTCACAGGTGGCTGCATCATGCCCATTTCCCAGGTTCCCTTGCAGGGGTCCCTCCCCTCTCTATCCCTATCAACAGTTCTGCATAACCGACCACTCGTCTAGAGGGTTGAATACTTAGTATGCTATAAATTTAGGGAGGAGACCAAAGCTGTGTAAATTTCCAATGGACATAGAATGCAATAGTTGCATACAAACTTTGCATGAACCAGATTAGAATTCCATATGCCTCACTAATGAATGACACTGCGACTTTTGGAAAATTAAACGACATTATGTTAATGAAATAGAACCCCATTTTTACCTAAACGAAAAATGTGAAAGGGAACATAATTAATTAAGACGAAAATACTCTGTAAAAGAAATTTTTTTACTGATTACTGCCAGGAAAAGATTCACTTAACTGTGGAAACTGCAAAGACTGTACCAGAAAGATTTCAAAACTCAGCAATGCAGTCCTCAATGACTGTGTATCTAAAGTTTTAGATGACTGACACGGGTTCCTCACGCAAGAAGCATCACATTTATTAAGTGAAAGGAACTGAATAATGAAGCATTTATTATGCTGTCCAGTGGGACACTAGTATATTGGGTAGCGGTTGATGGGTATTCGGCAATATATATATATGCAGTATTATATAAGCAATATATATATATATATATATATATATATATATATATATATATATATATATATCGGTGTTTTGATCCAGCAGAGTGTAAAAATGGAAAGACTTGCTTCCTCGGTATAGAAACAATTGGATGCAGGGTTCATAAATAACTCTCAACCTATGCATAAGAATGTAATAAACTGTGGATTAAATAAAAATCTAAAATGAAAATTAATCACGAATCACTGGAAAAGAAGTAGATAAAATGAGAGATGTAACATTTCAACGGGGGGGGGGGGGGGGGGGGGGGGGGCTCTGGATCCGCCAATGTGTTGGTTACCTCCGACATGGATTTTATGTTTTCAACTATGTTTGTTTGTTTGATTACACAAAAATTACTGAAACGATATCTACGAAATTTTGTGGAAGAATGCAAGTAGCGGACTGATGTGCGAAATTTGAACGAAAGAAGTCCAAATTTAAAACCATAGGCATTAAAATTTAGTTTATATCATCGGCCCACATATCTATAAAATATTGTTTATACCATCGACCCAACTGGAAACTTCCCGGTTTCCTGGTGGGCCAATCCGTCCAAGGAGTTGGATACAGAATTCTAAGAACAGTTAAGGTGACAGGACTGTTCTCTGAATATAATCTGACTTTGTGAATCCTTTGCACTTTATAATCTGCTGCTTTGGGACCCTTGAAGTATCCATTTTTCTCAAAGCTAAGAAGATTCTCTTCATTTTGGTAAATAGAAGGTTAAGGTTTGTTTTGATCGAACAGGGATTTTAATTTATTGATAATAAAAATATTCTTCTAACACATCTAATGCAGATACAGAATATATTTTTGAATTAGTTGAAAATATAGATAAAATTCCCAAGGCGTTTATTTTTGTTTTGTAACTTAAGTTAAAAAATTACAAGTATTGAAATTCAACATGCAGATGTTATGAATGCACCACTGAAGCAAGCTCTGGTCGCTCTTCAGCATACGCATTAGCTAGCTAAGCATCTGCACTGTCAGTCATTTCACGCATGTGGTGTCAACATATACCTTTGCTGCTATACTTAACCATCTATCAATCAAATAACCTGTCAGCACTCTGTATGCATGCCATCTAACGATACACTGGTTCACGGATATGTCTCGATACTAACTCAGAGTTATCGATGCAGTATCGTCAGATGTCCCTATAACAATACGTTGACGATATCTTACAATCCAACAGAATGGATTTCAGTCACCATATTAACTAGGGACCCATGGGTCTCGACGCTCAGCTGCATTTGTCTATAAGGATAAATGTTTATGAGGTTTTCCAAAATATTGGTCCTGTGATCAGGTTGAAGCCAAACTGGAGTTATCATCCTAATAAACTAATTTGTGAATGGATGGGCCCTGTGACTTTAATCTTTGACCTTGTGACCCAAATATCAAAAGGAAACTTCCCCTATCGGCAGGTGCAACACATGTTGATGATGGAAGGATTGAGATGAAAAGTTTGGCTTAAAATGCATCCACAATCTTTTCAAAGTGGTGGGTCCTGTGACCTTGACCGTTGATCTCATGACCCCAGAATCATCAGTTCTTACTTTAGTGGTGGGCCATATATAAGTCAAGTTTGAAACCAATATTTCAAACCAAGCTGGTGTTATCATATGGCAACTAATATGTGGATAGATGGCCCACATGACCTTGACCTTTGACATTGTGACCCCACAATTCATAAGTTACTTCCACTATTGGCAGGTGAGCAAATCTGGAAGATAGAAGGTTTAGGACAGAAAGTTTGGATAAAAATACATCAACAATCTTTTTAAGGAAGTGGGTCCTGTGACCTTGACCTTTGACCCCAAAATCAAAAGGGTTCTTACATTATTGGTGGGTCATATATAAGTCAAAATTGAACCAATATGTCAATCAAAACTGGAGTTATCATCCAGAAACAAATATGTGGACAGATAGGCCCCTGTGACCATGACCTTTGACCTTGTGACCCCCAAATCAATCAGGTTCTTCCCCTATTGGCAGCTCAGCTATATGTGCAAGATGGAACAATTGGGATAAAAAGTTTGGCTTAAAATGCATCCACAATCTTCTAAATAAGTGTGTACTGTGACCTTGATCTTTGACCTCATGACCCCAAAATTGAACAGAATCTTTCCCTATTGGCAGATTAGCAACATCTTGAAGATGGAAGGTTTGCAATGAAAAGTTTGGCTTCAAATGCATATGATTCTTTTCAAAGAAATTAGTCTTGTGACCTTGACCTTTGACCGTTGAACCCCAAAATCGACACAGTTCTTACTTTAGTGGCGAGTCATATATAAGTTACATTTGAAACCAAAATGTCAAACTAAACTGGAGTTATCATCTGGAAACTAATTTGTGAACAGATGGCCCCTGTGACCTTGACCTTTGACCATGTGACCCCAAATTCATTTATGCTCTCCCCATACTGGCAAGTCAGCTAAATGCGCAAAATGGAAAGTTTGGGATGAAAAGCTTGGCTTAAACGCAGCCATAATCTTTTTAAATAAGTGAGTCCTGAGACCTTGACCTTTGACCTCATGACCCAAAAATCATATAGGTTTCTGCTTTAGTGGTAGGCCATACGTAAGTCAAGTTTGAAATCCATGTGTCAATACAACCTGGAGTTATCATCTGGAAACAAATTTGTGTGGATGGACGGATTGACAGACAGACAGACAAACAGACAGACAGACAAGGTGATTACTATATGGCATCCACTTGTGATCAATAAACACACCAGGTTTTGGGACACTAGATGTAATTGCAGCTGAGAAACTGACATGATTGTTGTCATTTTATAGTAAAAAAAATAGAAAAATATTCGTTAAAATGACAAAAAATACAGGTGGCGCCACCACTTTTCGGGAACTGACCAAACTAGTCATGGTCAATATGCAAGGCAAGATTCATTACAATCCATGCATTAATTATCAAAATATTGGAGGTTTTGTATTATATTTTTGATTATTCTGGGGGGTACTTTTAAGCCCCATAGCTCCGAGGATATAGGTTTCCAAGGAGATTTTTTATTGACCTCCTTGGATGTTAACTTAGAGGAAGTTTCTAGGACCAGCAGTTACGATTTGTGCCCTGCTAACGGACGGACGGCCGGACGGACGACGGACAAAGCGCCATTCCTATACCTCAGTTGACTTACAGTCAGCTGAGCTAAAAATCAGAGGCCAAATTTGAGGCGAACTATCATTGGTCATGAATTAGTTCACTGGTATCTGACTATAACCGCCACAGGATCAAATGCAGGAATCTGCTTGTATGTATTGTATCGTGCGTGTAATTTCGCGATACCTACCGAATGGTTGATAATGTATATATTGTTACTGTCTCTCTCTCTCTCTCTCTCTCTCTCTCTCTATATATATATATATATATATATATATATATATATATATATATACATGATGACAGACAATTTCTCTTTGTTGTTGTACATATACTGTACAGCAAAGTCATTTGATGATCTTTTGTCTGTTTTAGTTCGATCATTCATAAGTTCCGAGATCTTCCTCACTTAAGAATTAAATGTCGATCTTTCTGACATCCGATATCTCAGAAAAACAGAAAACTATACATTTCTGAATATCGATGGAATATTTGTAGACCTATATTTACTGTTTCTGTTGTTAATCCAACTACTGGTATTTGATCATAATTCAAGCGAAGTATTTTAACATATCCACAAACAACCATGCAAGTTAAAATGAAGATAAAATTATACAACTCGAAACAGCTTATTACAGAATGCGTATTTAGTAGCCACGGGTACAGGCGTAACTAACGAAATGTTAGGAAATCATAAAAAAGACAATTACGTACCTCATATATGTGCAATGTTATATAATTTTATAGAACGTCGAATGTAAAAAAAATGCGAGCAAATTACAAACACCCGTCTGTCACGAGAAACTTTACCTGACTATATTTCTTTTTGTTAAATGGATACCTTTCCCAGAGAAAAAATAAAGGGCGTTTCTTTTTATCTACTCATCCAACCTGAAGACATATAGTAATTTAAAGTAATAGATCAATTGAATAGAGAAAGTGTATATCAGTATAATGTTGAATTCGCATGATGTCTTTCGACAGATTCAAAATCTGGAAATCTGCATGTGCCGTATATAAAATGCAACTAAACGATAAAACATAATATATTTTAGTTTGATGTATACATTTCTTTAAAATATGTGAAAAAAATATAATTATAAAATGTTGGAATTAAAATAGAATATGAAAACTTAACTATTGTTAAGCATCAATAGATATCCAGTTGAGATTTTGCTAAATGCAAATACTAGTTGTTGTTATTAATATTTTGTTTCCTTTGTAAATATTTAGCCAAAAATTATATAAAAAAAAGATAAACTGAGCGTTGAACACATTTTGTTCAAAATTTAGTGAGATCCTTCGCAAAATAAAATAAATCGTCCATACCTTTGACCTCAATGGTAATGTTTAATCCGTCATCGTTTATGTAGTTATATTATATGTAAATATATATATATATATATATATATATATATATATATATATATATATATAAATGTTACCTGGTGACAAATGATAGACAAGTATATGCATTTACCTGTTACTGCGTGCTGTGGTTTTCGTGGAGGCCTCCAGTTCTGTGCATGGGTGGTACAGCTAATAACTCAAGCGCCGGCAAATTTTCGACATCTATCCCCCCTCCTTGAGAATGTGTCAGCCCGGATCAGGTCCCGTCGTCAGGTGGCAGTCGTTAGCAAGATGGCTTGCATGGACAAAGTTGAGAGTTTCACATCAAGCGGCGAGAATTTCACCCAAGGGCAGAAATATATACATAAACATACATTCACAATATACTCAGTGAAGTGAATGTCATATAGTGTATGCCCGCCCCGGCGTGCTTCAGGCATCAGACACGGAATGGGTGACTGTATGCTCAGCTCCTGTTTCCCCAAACAGACGCATATAGCGCAGCAACAGCAGCAGCAGTTGCCAGATCGTGGCTGTTGCTTTCAGCTCACGTTTGCTGGCAAAGTCTCAACAACGTCAGAGGCTGGGCAGGTACGGAGCCACAAATCAACACCGTCAATGGCCGGGCTGCTATCCCGATACTGTTTTAATATTAGTATTTTATAAATATCTAGCGTTCATATTGGCTTCTGATTTCAGCATCCAAGTGTTACCATGGCAATTTGCCCATAAGCACTACACACAACCAGGTCAACTATCTTGATGTGCCAAGATGACTACTTACTGAAGAAGCATAACCACCAAAGGTCAAACATATATACATGATAGGCAAGGTTATCTCAAACATAATTTTAAAAAAAATCTAATCCTTACCAAGACCAAAAAAAGGAGAAAGGCAAGCAGCAATATAAATTTCTACATATGAGTTTCTGAACATTTATTCTATTGAATTTTCTATTTTATTTCTCTCTATACACCAGTTTAATTTTACTTGACAAAACTTGTAACAAGAGATGCATATAAATTATATACCTTCAACATAATTTAGAAAAATATTAAATTAGATTTTGAAGGTCAAAAAGTGGGAACCCGAGCAAGAAACGGTATCATTTATTTCCACAACATAAAAAAATAATGTAAGAGCAAATCGCCTTAAAAGCCAACGATAGTATGGCCTGGATTTTTTTTATGCGTGTGTACAGGTGGTATCCGAGCAAAGCTTTAACAACCGTTAGGGAATGAACGTATAAATCAGATATGAAATCCTGTTTTTTTCTTATAATTTAATATACCGACCTTTCTATTGACCATTTTATTTCTATTAATGTCATTATGTCATTTATTTCTCAGTATGTCCATTATATATCATTGTATCAAAAAATTTATGTTTTCCGTGTAACATTTCTGGGCAAAAACTGGACTTAAACAAATCGAATACTTCCAAACGTGATTATGTCAACTGACAATTCCCCTCTCTGTACCACACATGTAGCTTTTAATGAAAAGTGTCACATGATTTGTGAAAGGGTATTTTTTAGGAAAGAAAAGCGTGCCATAGAATTAGCTGACAGTGAAGATGCTTTTAAATCAATGCGGAATGTGACTGGATACTGATACCAAACTTTCAAATCAACATGGATGCACCTGCACAGTAGTAACCCACGCCTGCATGCATGGTGGCCAGTCAACCAGCTGGGATTTTGCAGTGATTACCTGGAGTAAATGAGTGAAAATAGTGTAACTGATAATTTGAACCATAAGCCAATTAAGACAGGTAGACAATTTCAATCAAACAACAGAGACTGAAATTCGTAATAAAATATATTCTAAATTCCTAATATAGTTGAATGTTGTTCAGCAGATTATGGTAATTTTCTTCGTGTTCACCAGTATACACAAATTCGTATGAATAATGAACAGAGTTGTGAATAGAGTGTCAAGTCCTCAGCCTAAACACAGAGCACGTGACAAGATGTACGCGATTACTCTCCGTGGTAATCAGAGAAAGCTGTTGAATGCAGAGAACAACCTGGAACCTTCAGTCACGTCATTTCATTGTAAAAATACTGTGTTAACCTTTTTATTTGCTAGGATTTCAAACTCGTGATATTCGCGAAGGTGGAAAAAACCTGAAAATAAAACTTCCTGAATAAGAGCCCCATCGTCTGGGTCATTTCGAAAGGCAAAAATTGGTATTATAATAAAAAACAGATCTTGAATTTTAATCTCAAATCAAAGATAACTATTTAAGATTATATAAGATCTTTTAAAATTATATGTGAGTGATGAACAATAATTTCCACTCGTGCGATGTTTCTTTGTGTCAAACAACTTATTTATTGAACATGATAATTTTACATAACTATCCCTGCCACGGAGATAACGTTTTCATCAAATTTTGTTTAATCATTTTGTCAATCACATAATTATTAAAATATTAATTGTTCATGAAACCTAAAGTGAGTTTACATTGCAATAGAATTAATCATATAAAACAAAGCGACACGAATATAGACGAACTTCTTAAAACAATTAAAAAGATAAAAAGACAATTCATCTAAAAAACAAGAGTTTCTTATAACGATAAAAACCATAAAAAAAACAAGTCATCCATCTCTGATTTAGAAATCATTTAAACTAAAATAGGCCTTGGACAGTCATCAGACACACTCCTAAGCCCCTCTCGCTGTGTGCTTTCTCGTTTTCGGGTTTATTTTTCTGTGTGTCAGTGCCGCATGCAGTGCACGAACTATACAGACAGGATAATGAACTTTCAGGACGACCAGGGAGCGGATGATTGGTCCGATGAATACCCACGGATGGGAAACCAGCGCAAAAACGACCCTTCAGCGGGTACAAGCGGCCTTCAGAATACAAAAATGTCAGCGCTGTCTTCTTAGGCCTAACTGAATAAAACTATCACTGACAGAGTTGAAACAGATGTCACAATCCTCATAACTATTCTGGTCTTCGGTTTTTTTTCTGCATTTGTTTCCATATCTTTTTAAAATATGCTCCATGGTAATTGCATAAACGTTGGAACATTGTTATTGTTTTAACGAGAGTTTTGAAAATTTAATACCGATATTTGACGGTGCATGCGTAAAACAGGGTTAGTTTTCTATATAAACTGGTGAATTGACCGCTTCAGTGAGAAATTTTATCAAACTCATAAATTTGCTTAGTCATCTTAGACTGACCCACTCACCACAGTGATCCCAGGGTATTCTTATATATACAGTCACGAGCAATGAACACGTGCTTGTAGTAATGACCCAGCAGACCCAATCTGGCGGCAGATTGGCTTCATGATTGACTTCCGTTAGGTTTTAGAATTCGGCCAGATCATAATCTTTACCATAACATACTGAGATCCCGAGATCTCTCCCCCCCCCCCCCCTTCTCTCTCACTCTTTCACTCTCTCTTTCAAAAGGTGAAAGGTATCCCTTTCGTAGCTTTTTGGAGCTTTTTGAAAAACGAAAGTATCCTTCGTCAGGTATGCCATGCAGAAGCAGGAACAATGTCGTTCGATCATTTGTTATATGAGTTAAACTTTTTTTTGCGGGTGACGGGATTATATATTTATACCATTACCTAATATTTTTACCAGATAAGAGTCACATATATTACAGAGTGAGCACGGATTGAAGTTTTAGATTCACATTCTCGTCTTCATTTAAGGTGTAATATGGCTTTTACATGTTGATTGCAGCTTTGCTATTTAAATAAAGCTGTACACGTAGGACATGAGTGTAATTCTTAGTCTAAAAGTTTTTAAGTCCTGAAGTCTGAACCTCTTTATTCACAGATGAAAGATATTTTACTGATTCTTTCAAAATTGTTTGATATTATGCTAAACATACATTAAAATCAAACAATGTGGGATTTAATAAAACTCATGCTTCGTGAAACAGGTTCATGAGAATAAATAGGACCATGTGTTCTGCAGTCACTTTTCACGCGCACTTCTCGTTAAGGTCAAACTCTCGTCCGGTTTGTTCGGGTCAGGTGAGCCAGCATTGCAAGTGGTTTTTGTTCAATAAAACCGGATAAAACCAAGAGACTCACAGAAAATTCGCCTTTAAAGATTAGATAATGATAAAAATTAACATGTCAAGATAAGGAACCTGAAACCTGCAGCCCGCAGTCGCTGGAAACAGTCGCAAGTGATCGAAAGACTGATATTGTACACTTATTATCATATAATGATTGCTTTTGATCAAAACACTTAAATAATAATTACAGACAGGCATTTAGTGGGAAATGCATGTGAAAAAAAAATCGAGAAAACCTGTTCTTTTCAAAGGTCACCATCAGTTGTGAACTTTCACTTTATTTTATTGATCCAATATAAAGAAAAGTTTCGTACGTTGGCGTTTTGGTAAATAAAATTTTCGTTTTATGTATCTATGAATACTCAGTTTAATGATTCCTCGTATATAAATGGTTTACTTAACAAACTATAGATCCAAAACACTTGTCAACTTATGTTCTTCAGGTGGCTCATTAATCAGCTGAAAATTTTAGTTTACCTTCAACAGTATATACCTCGTTAATCCACAAAACACAAAGGTATAAGAGGTTCTTCTATTCAGCTGAGCACCATGACCGCTGGGTCACTGATTTTGTGACAAGGATCTGGATACGAAGGTGGGGGAAGTAAAGCCACTTTGCTTTCGCTTAATGTGTCCATTCTCCACCAGATGTCTCGCCGCTTTGTTCTAATTACAGTTCCCCCAGGTATCACAGGCAGTTTGGAAAATAAACGGTTAATTTGTTTAAATGTCTTATTCTCTTAAAAGAACTAACTTTGCCAACATCTTGTATTGGTCCAGTAAGCGTCCATGAAAATTCCGATTTCTTTCAATGTTTATTTCACCAAACTTATATTCCGCGTAGGCTTTTTTGCCGTCAAGCGTCACGCGTCAAGCGTCAAATCTGGGAAAATCGGTCCACTCTATTTATCAATGACAAAACAGACTAACGCGCGCGTCACGCGCGTCAAGCGTCAAGCGTCAGCTATCGCTCCTGGAGCGTTTTTTTGACGCGTGACGCGCGCTAGCCGCGTGGGGATTTCTGATAATGACATAATTTAATAGAGGGTTTCCCTCCCCAGCACTCAAATTCTATATAAAACTGCGGGTGAAACGTTTTTCATAATTCACTGAACTATAATAATTGATTTGTATCTGGATAGAGAACATGAAACAAAGCAACACAAATATATAAATATCGTTCAGAATAGTGACTGAGTTCTGTCATATTTAGAATAGGTCACAAAAGATATATATTTGTATACAAGTAATCCAACGCTGATTATCGAAATTACTATTTTTACAAAGATAAACAAAAAAAATACAATAGGTGCTTGGTTAATACCTTTCAATCTGACGCGTGTCGTACGCGTTGTAGCCGCGTTAGTGTATTTGAATTTGTCGCATGGCGCACGCGTGACGTTTGACGCGCGCGTTAGTCTGTTTTGGCCTTTAAACGTGAAAGTCGTTTTTGACAGACGTCCCTCTTTTTTAAGTTGGAGAACCTGCCAGTAACGCAACCTAACGCCATTTTGCATCACTAATCTAATTTGCTTTCGCTCAATGTGTCCATTCTCAAAAAGATGTCCCTCCGCTTTGTTCTTATTACAGTTCCCCCGGTATCACAGGCAGTTTGGAAAATAAATGTTTAATTTGTTTAAATATCTCTTATTCTCTTAAAATAACTTACTTTACCAATATCTCATATTGGTCGTAAGCGTCCATGAAAAGTTCCGATTTCTTTCAATTTATATTTCACCAAACTTGTTTTCCGCGTAGGCTTATGTACGGCAAGCAGGAGGTTGACAGGATGAAACGTGAAAGTCTCTTTCTTTCAACCAAACCAAACTTCGATACGTTCAAATTGGTTTGTCGATCACACGTTCCTTGTAAAGTAACATACATAAGAGCATGCCTCAGCAAATCATTTCTCCTTGAAAACATACTGACTGTAGAAACTACCAGTGTGTTAGCGGGCATATTCCTCCGCCATTTTTATATCGGTTGCAAACAAAAACACTATATTTAACCAAGTAGTAATAACCTTGGTTAAAAGAAAGAAGTCAGGGACCTCCACAGGGATGCTTATGTACAATGGCGGAAAATCCTTGGTTAAGATCTTTTTATATATGATTTATATGTTTTGATAAATTAATAAAAATGATTAAAAAGGTTTTTTTTTAACAGACGTCCCTGACTGTTTTTTTTTTTTTCAAGGTTGGATTATAGCCCTGCCAGCAGCGCTACCTAGCGTCATTGTGCGTCACTAATCTGCTGAGTAAAAACCTTCCATTCTGTTTGTATCGTTGAGATATCAAATTAACATGATCGCATTATGAAGAAACCATTTTACACAATTTGAAAATAAGCTATGTACAAGTTTCTAATATAAGCTATGAGTCATTTAAAATTTCGTGGAATAAAATATCTGCTGACAAAACCTGACAAAGGCAAAATTCAATAATATTTTCAAGTGCTCCTACATTGGTCTCAGCGATACAAACAGAAAAGAAAAGATCGGCTCTTTCTCTCTCTCTCTCTCTCTCTCTCTCTCTCTCTCTCTCTCTCTGGCATGGGTAAACAAGAATGGCATGGGTAAACAAGAATCGCATGGGTAAACAAGAATGGCATGGGTAAACAAGAATCGCATGAATAAATAGTCAGTAGTAAAAACTACAAAGTTACATGCAGTATAAATCCTTGCTGGTAACAGATAAATATTTGACTTGTATATCAGATAAGGGATACAGACAAAGTCTGAACAAACTAAGATGTTCTCAATATGCCCTAGAAATTCAAAAAGGAAGAAGACATGACATTCCAAAAACAAACCGGTTATGTACTTTCTTTTTCAATCAGGGGATGAATGTAATAGAGGACGGAAGTCATTTTATTATTTAAATGCAATTTATATGATGAACTAAGAAGAAAATATCTAAGTGATTTCATGTTTCGAAACAATACGAATAGCTTTTTTCAGGTGATGTCAAGCAAAAATATTTATATATATTATTGCTTCATTTATATATATCACTCATTTGAAAAAAAAAGAATATGTACATTAATAATGAACATATACAATGTATATTGTCAGTAATGATGTTCAGGATGATGAACTGAAAGAATATATTGTTAATGAAGGAGTAAATGTATTGCAAATTGAAAAAGTGTCTCATGAAGAATCTATGATGAAGTCATACAAGGTGCAGATAAGGGTAAATGATATAGAAAAGGTAATGGATGCAGATTTTTGGCCAGAGGGTATTGGGTGTAGAAAATTTTTTACAAGAAGGCGTGACAATAGCAAAAGTGGTAAAAATAATCTGCATTGATCATGGCGGCACTGACAACTCCTACAAAACTCAGTTGTATATCATATAACCCTACGGGTGTTATCAATAATACAAAAAGATCATATATAGGGAACCTTATTGAAACGAACCATGTTGATTTTATATTTTTGCAAGAGACCTGGTTGCTTGGTGAACGAGAGCCATTACTAGCCACTATTCATAAGGATTTTATGTTTAATGCTCAGACAGGTATGGACAGCTCAAAGGATATAATGTGTGGTCGCCCATACGGTGGAGTGGCCATCCTATGGCACCAGTCACTCTCAGGCCGTGTGCATACTGTAAATGTTAAGTCAAATCGTCTGTGTGCTATATCCTTACAACTGTCAGATGTTTTAATGTTATATTAATTTGTATTTATTTGCCGTGTGACAATCGATCACAAACAGAAGCTGATCAGGAATTTATTTATACTTTGAGTGAGCTTCAGCATATTTTAGAAACACATGATGCAAATGCTGTTATCATTGGTGGAGATTGTAATGTTGATCTTAATAGATCTAATGCTCACACAAGGTACTTCAAAAGTTTTTGCAGCACCCATCAGCTATATTTTGCTTGGGACAGTCCAGATGCTGTGCTAGATCATACTTATATGAATTCTGAGGTGTGGGCATATCTACTATTGATCACTTTATATGTTCCGGTAATATTTACAAATCTATCTCACATGTTGGAATTATCGATGATCCATTGAACGCTTCCAGTCATAGTCCTGTATTTTTTAAACTTAATATTGATGCAAGTCAGTATTACGTGGTGAATAATGTGATGACTTTCAAGAAAACACAAATTGATTGGGTTAACACAACTGAGAACGAGATCATAGAATATAAAAATGCTTTAGATATGAACCTTAAGGACATCTGCATCGCTAGTAATCTTTTGACATGTATGGATAATGCGTGCTCACTATCTGAGCATAAGAAAAGTAATGATGTTTTATTTGCAGATATTGTGAATAGCTGTGTCAGTGCAAGTAATTAGTGTCTACCATTTAAAAAACCACCTAGGTGTAAACTTAAGCAAATACCATACTGGTCGGAGAATGTTAAGCCTTTTAAAGAACAAGCACTTTTTTGGCATTGGCTGTGGATCCAAAATGATCGTCCAACTGTTGGACATGTAGCCACTACAAGACGTAGAACTCGAGCCCACTATCATCGGGCTGTGAAGCAGTGTAAACGAAATGAGGATATTTTACGAAAACAAAAGATGGCAGAAATGCTTTATAACAGTTGTGATCGAGACCTGTGGGCGGAGATTAGGAAAATTAGATCAGGTGGTGCTGTGCAAACTAAGGTTGTTGACAATAAATGTTCATGTACTGAGATTGCCAATCATTTTGGGAAAAAATACGACGATTTGTATAATAGTCTCCATGACAACGCAGATGATCTTAATGCATTAGAAGATATGACAATGCAAAGGATACATGTGAATGATAATTTTTATGTGGATGTCTCAGATGTGAAAAGGGCGGTTAAGCATTTAAAGAGGGGAAATTCTGATGGCAGAAATATTTTACAATCTGACCATATAATTCAGGGCCCTGATCGTCTGTATGTTTATCTGTCAATTCTGTTTCAATTTATGATCTCCCATGGACATGTTCCCAAAGATATGAATACATATGTAATTGTACCCATACCTAAAGATCGTAAGGGTGATCTCACGTGTAGTGACAATTATAGGGGTATCTCTTTAGCTAGTAGTTTGAGTAAGTTGCTCGATATTGTAATCATCAATAGGACTGGAAAGAAACTCGGTACCTCCTCATTACAGTTTGCATTTAAAAAGGGCCACTCAACTAACATGTGCACAGTAGTCCTAAAGGAAACAGTTGGACATTACATATGGAATGGTTCACCAGTGTATTCTTGTTTTGTTGATGCATCTCGTGCATTTGATAAAGTTAATATTCCTAAGTTGTTCGGAATGTTATTGGAACGAAATATTCAGCCTGCGATCATTCGGGTCCTAATTGATATGTACAAGACTCCTGTGATCAAAACTAAATGGGGTGGAGTTGAATCCGAAGAGTTTGGAGCCAGTAATGGTGTTCGGCAAGGAGGAGTCTTGTCTGCTATTCTGTTTACTATATATATGGATGAATTACTGAATCGGCTTAGAAATAAAGGTATTGGATGTTATGTTGGTAGCCATTATGTAGGAGCATTAGGCTATGCTGATGATCTCACATTGTTAAGCCCCAGTAGGTCAGGCCTTCAAGAAATGTTGAAAGAATGTGAACATTTTGCAATAGAATATGATATGGTTTTCAATCCAAAGAAAACAAAATGTGTTTTGTTCAAAAAGGGTTTAGCAGTTAAGCCAGAAAACGTATGCTTAAATGGTATTCCTATAGAATGGGAGGAATCTGTGCAGTACCTGGGAAATATGGTAAGCTCAGACTTATCAGATCATCATGATATAATAAATAAAAGGGGCAAATTTATCTCAAGCTTTAATGTTCTAATGTCTAACTTTGGATGTCTGTCGACAAGGGTTGTAAATAAGTTATTTCATTCCTTTTGTTGTTCATTCTATGGCAGTCAGTCCTGGATATTACAGCATAAATCAATAGAAAAATTATGTACATCTTATAACAAGGCTTTGCGTAATATTTGGCATTTGCCATATAACTCACACAGGAGTATTGTTCATGGTCTTGCAGGGTCTTCTTCCCTGATAAATATATTGAATGCACGCTTTATCACATTTTTATGCACTATGTATACTGTTGGAAATAATATTGTACGGTTCTTAGCTAAAAGAGCTAAGTATATACATCTGTCGGTGTACTTGGAAACAATCTACGATATCTTGAAAGTGATATGGATAAATATGGAATGTGGGGTGACACTGGTAATCTTAATACCCTAAAGAGTCACTATCAAAAGATACCAATGTCTGTTAACATAGAATTAATATCGGAATTAACTGATTGTAAAGACGGATTAAGTACGTCACACTTAACAACTGAGGAAGTGAACGTGCTGATTAGTATGTTGTCTACTGTTGAGGTGATGTCTCTGGACTGAATGGTCCTATATCTGTATTTTGATTTGCATTTTCGTTGTTTTTTTGTTTGTTTGTTTTTTCATTGTATACAATCAATGTACTCTGTTGTGGTACGAATAAAGATATATATATATAAAATAACATCTGCATAATTATGCTCACACCAATAATTGAATAATGTATTTGAATAATTATAGTTCTTGGCAGAATGTATTATACCTTCATGTAACACTTTTCTGTTTATCATATATGATTATCATAAAATCTTCATGTCAATATTTGTATTAACATTCAATTTTTAAATTTCAGTTAAACTTTTACACCAGAGGGTAGGATGAATCGTAAATCTGCCAATAGGTGGCAGCACACTTTTCACCAAGTACAAATGTATTGTTACTATTGTTATTAATTTTATTTTTTGGAGACGTTGGAAAACAGGTATATAAGATAGAGATCTCCAAAGTGTGACAAAATGATGAACATGATCTCTTAACACCATATTTCAAATTTCAGATATCTTATGGCTGATTTCATATTTAAATCGAGTATAATTGTTTTTGCTATTATTATTATTATTATTATTATTATTATTATTATTATTATTTTATTATTATTATTATCATTATTATTTTTTTATTATTATTATTATTATTATTATTATTATTATTATTATTATTATTATTTTATTATTATTATTTTATTATTATTATTATTATTATTATTATTATTATTATTATTATCATTATTATTATTATTTTTATTATTATTATTGTTATTATTATTATTATTGTTGTTGTTGTTGTTATTATTATTAATATTATTATTATCATTCATGCCCCTTTTTTATATTTTTATATACTGCAACCAATAATTGTCATCAACCCGGCCATAACCCTGAATTTAGATGGGTGAATATTTTAGATATAATTCTATACAGCATATCTCACGCCAATATAGATGGTTTATAAAATATTCAATTAATAATCGACCATCGGAGTTTTTTTATCTTTCAATCATCGATATGATTTTACAACCGATTCCTAACACTATATAGTAATTATGTGAACCATATAATACTTGCACTGGCCGAAAGGCTAACAATTTGAGAGAGAGAGAGAGAGAGAGAGAGAGAGAGAGAGAGAGAGCAATTAGACTGCATTACTCATAAATAGTAAACAATAGATAAAACTTATATCTAGATAGTCGAAAACTGGTTTTACCCCTGGATCGCTGTTCGCCACTTCATTGACCGTCAATTCCTTGAACCATGCGTGGCCCAGACAGGAGGCATACAAACCTTATCTGCCCAAGGACAACCCTTCACGTAACAAAGCAGTGATACGTGAATTACTGAGGCTGTGCAAGTGGTGTGTTGTTGACCATCATGAAGACCGTCAGAAGGCCAACAGAAGGCAGCCGCATATGGCGTACTTTTCAACAGAAGCGGAAATGATTTCATATGCCAACACATTTAGAGCAGACTGCTGCATTTGCTATTTGCATTGAAAAAATGATGCATTTAATTACAAAAGCTGCAACTGTATTGAAAACTCAGCATTTATATTTACAAAAGTTGTATTTGTATTGATCGTATGCATTTAATCCTTTACTAAAGTTGTAATTGTATTGAAAATACTGCATTTGACTTTAGAAAGGTTTGCGTTCACAATGAAAACAATACATTGCATTTACAAAATACTGTATAAAAATGCATTTCACTTAAAGTACTGAATTTTCATAACAAAATTGAATTGAAAACACTTCATTTACAATATTGCAATTGTATTGAAAATACTGCATTTATATTTGCAAAAGTTGTTTTTGCATTGAAAGAATGCATTTGCTTTTTTTAAAAACAAAAATGCAATTGTATAGAAAATGTTGCATTAGCTTTAATAAAGGGGGATATATGCATTGAAAACACTACATCTGCATTTTGAAAATCCTTGTATTGACAATATTGCATTACATTTACAAAAGTGGCATTGGCATAAAAAATTCAGATATGCGTTGAAAAGATAATGTACTTTATGATAGCATTTGTAAATGATACATTTTCACCCAGTATTTGTAGCACAGTCAACTGGGTTTGCATTGAAAATCACTGAATGTTTTGATATAAAATATGAACATCTTGGTAACCTATGAACGCAATAGACTTCTCAATGTCACACTTAAGAACAGTAACTAAGACGACATTTTTCGCCAAAAGGAAATTAAAATTAAAATATAACTAGATTTAAACGAATCGAGAATAACAAATCGAATATGCAAGCTGTGCTTTATCACTGAGCTTAAATCAAGCGATCTTTATTTACTTCTGTTTATATGATAAATTGTACGTTTTAATAATGACAGGTAGGCGAGAGAAACATTACGTTGCAGAGGCAGAGGGAATCTAGCGCTTCCGTAAAAGCTTCGATTTTAAATATTATATATATATATATATATAAATGGTATACAGATAATAAGCTAATGAAAGAGCTTATAGGGCAGCATGCATGGGATTACAGCAAGGGGAGCAGCTGCAAACTGCTGGGTCCACAACAAAGTTTGATCAATTAGTTATGAATATATAAATATATATATATATATATATATATATATATATATATATATATTGTACTGTGAATGTTAACGTCCGAAGTGCTAGAGTGGGTCAGTATCTGACGATAAGGACAAGGAGAGAAGATAATCACCTTCCAATATCTGCAAAGCATTTCGTATTTTTTTATCTCTCAGGTTTGCGGCTCCCATGCAGGGTTCCAGGGAATCTACCGACCGTATTATTCAAACTCAGGAATTATATAGCATCAATCTTATTAATAAGCATGCGGCTTTTTCTGTCTTCTGGGCATTACCATCAGACGTTAATGCACGTGGGTTGTTACTGAAATAAAGAAATATATCACTATTTTTACGCATTTTAGGTATAGTCCCCTAGACTAATTCCAAATTCAGACTCAGGAATTATATAGTATAGGTCTTATTAATAAACATGCGGCTTTTTTTCTGTCTTCCTGGCATTACAGTCAGAAGTTAATGCACGTGGGGTGTTACTGAAATGAAGAAATATATCACTATTTTTACGCAATTTAGATATAGTCCCCTAGACTAATTCTAAATTAATATTATACATAAATAATCAAAAGTGTTCTTTTAAGGCTTGGTTTCAAATGCAATTGTATTTGCATTTGAAAATGTCGCATATGCATTCAATGCAGACAAAAAGAAAACTTCTCTTTTAAATAAACACTGAAGATTAAAAAACCCTGATTTGCAGGTGCAAATGAAAATAAAGTTGTATAATATTATGTCAGAATACGAATGAGACAAACAAAAATATTACGATCATATAACATTTTATATCAATTTAAGACAACTTTTGGATTTATTTTAATGGAAGGGGTTTGGACAGAGATGCTACCTTAACATTACACGAACATAAATAAAATATAATTAAATATATATAAATAAAATGACAAGAAAAATCAAAGAAAATAAAAGAGGATCGGCATTTGGCACTTGAGCAGAACTCTTCTCATGTCTGCTTGGGCTTTATTCTCTAACAATAAATATATAAAAAATGCAAACATCGCTATTCATGCATATATAGTTATATATATATATATAGTTATATATATATATATATATATATATATATATATATATATATATATATATATATATGCAGGCAGGCAGAGATGGTCAAACAATTAAAGGTCATTTGATAAAGTCTGCCTAAATCGTAAATTACACTCATTATGAGGCGCAATTTCCTTTCGAGACTTGGAGTACCCCCCCCCCCCCCCCCCGACAAACACAGGCCCCTGTAAAGGGGTTTAGCATGATATCCAATAAGCCTCCCCTCAATTTTCTCAAAAGAGTGTAATAATTCAGTGACTGTCAAGGGTATTTATCGGCCGATAGATTTTGGCGCGGGAGAGGGTGTCGTGCGCCGAAGAGCATTTTAAAAGGATAAGCAATTTTGAAGCAGTTTAGGTCATTTCAGTATTTTATTCATATCTGAAAGACTGAAGGTCAGTGATATTGAAAATCGCAACACTGTGACATGAATTTTAAAGACTCGCATTTTTAAGGATTGCAATAAGGGACATTTATTAAATTAGCAAATTCTGTGTTTGGGGAGATATAACAGGGTACCCTCCCCCCCCCCCGGTTAAAAAGTTTGTATGTGTGTGTGGGGGGGGATATGTATTCTCTCTCTCCCACCAAATTACGCACATATACAGATACACTCATGAACCCATGTAGTAGGTAGAGCTGATCACAAGGACGATCACAAGTGAACGACAGCCATGATTTACGTGACACCGCCGCGACGCATGCTCACTCATACGTTAAGGCACGAAACGTGTCGTTTGAAGTACGAATAGGTCCCTTGTCCTTGCAGTATGCTTAGGGACACCCAGGTCCAGGCGTTACCAAACCGTCATTATTATAGGAACCTGAATGGCCATGTTGACCTTGTAAACCATGCACGCAGTTACATAAAGTTACCACTGTTGTAACACTATTAACATCGCATATGTTATATTTGCACTTAAAAATATTGCATTTTTCCTAAATCTTTTTTCATTTGCATTTAAAATGTTACCATTTTCATTTTAAAATTGGTATTTTTTATATGAAAAGTTACATTTGCACTTTAACATTAAATATTTCATTTGAAATGCTGAATTATGGGTGCAAGCCTAACTTTGAGAGTTAGTTTTTTGACAATATTTATAACATTAAGCAACCCATCAGCAGCTTTTAAACGTATTTTGATAGACACCTTAACCGTTAGTGGTGGTGTTGAGATGTTGTGAAAATGGAATATAGATGCTCATATATTTATTTGTTGAATTACTAGATTGGTTTGCAAGGTGTGACTTTTAATTTTAGTTTAATTTATTCATTTTTACTGCCTATTTACGCCATTTCGATTGATTTATTTTGCCAGTTACCTACGCAAATGTTCCAAAACGTCATGGGTATAAAAATGTGGAACAGACGCTTGACTCACAAAGATGTCCAGTGAGGTGGTAAAAAAATTAAGAGGTACTCTGTTCGTGTTGAGAAAATATATTTTACAACATTGTGAAGCCATTAATAAATAACAATTCACGGTGTCCTAAAAAAAAAATATATATTTTGTTACATGTAGGTTGACCGGTTTGAAACAAGGCAGACAAGGGATCCTTCAACTGCTGATGACGAAAAACCTTTGCTAAAACTTGCATAACTCGGAAAACTGGTCAATACGGTCCAAAAGGCCGAAACTGCAAGTATAAAGGCGATGCGTCTCGAAACACTCTCGTTCACAAGATCGGGTTCGGCTCTCGAATGGCATGGCTGGGTCTCCGCTGCTGGGATCGGTAGAGGGAATGTAGGTTGCTTCTGCTTTTGCGGCTGTCGATGCTGTAGCGTTCCTAAAAGGTCACCGGTTCGGGATGAACGGTGGCGGCCTCTCGCGGCTCTCTGCTTGGATCGGTGTGGCATCGCGCCTGCTGGCTCAGAGGTCTTGACCACAGCAACCTGTAGCTGCTCGACGAGCGTAAACTTCTTCTGCTGCTGGGATTCTTGAATATGGCGACACCTTTCGGTAGGCTTGAGAATAAATTGTACCGATAATACCCTGAGAGTTTATTGCGACTATTGCTACCACTACTTTAACGGAGACTACTACCATTGCTACTACAAATACTACTCTTTCTACTGCTACTACTACTACAACAATGACAATGTTTAATGGTGAAGATAAAACCATAACTAAAATAATAATAAATATGATAAGACGCTACTACTACTACTATTACTTCTTATGATAATGAAATAACGATGATTAAAATGATAATTTAACTGATAATGAAGAGTGACGAAGAAGATGTTGCTGCTGCTGCTGCCTCTAATGCTGATGCTGATACTGATGATGAAGATGATACTGATGATAATGATGATCATAAAAGGAATGTGTTAAGCACTTTACTTACACATGTTCAAAATCTTTCGGGCGCCGTACGGAAAGTCATTACTTCTACCATAAATAAAATCACAATATTTTCAATTTTCATTCTACCTGTGCTTAAATTCAAGTAAACTTAAATGTAATTATATATCATAATATGAAATATGAATGGCAAGGTATCAGATATAATCGATGGGTCTTATTTGCCTATACGCATATATCCGCGTATTCAGTTGGATAGGCGAAAATTGGTTCACACTGACGAGTCGCTGCTCGACCCGTCATTGCCTTCAAGGTCAAAGGAACTGACCTGATCCAGACAGGAGACTAATAAACTTCCATATCGTCCAGGCACCTCCCCGGTCGTTACATAATGAGACAGTGATTTAGTGACTGAAAGGTCAAGACCGCATTGTCCACGGCCCTGTGATTCGCGTAGTCGCTTTTCAACTGGTCATGCATATCACAGTTTTTTTTTTAGTTTTCACCATGCATAAAAATGTAAAGTTGATAATTTAAAAAATATCGCACTTGCAGTTGACAAGCATATATCTGTTAATTTTTTTGGTGTGTTTCGCACTTGAAGACCAGTTTCATTCCAAATATGATAGATTTCGCTATATATACTACACACTGGCTTATTTTCTGAAAGATTGCGCTGGGATAGACTCTTCAAGAAATAATTAATGTCAATGTCAAAGGTTATAGGATATATATATACACACACACATGAACATTATACTAAATGTCCTCACTACAAGATTATGTCTCATATCGGGGAATACATCTACCCCAAGGTCCCTTGACCAGTTACGGGGCCCTTTAAAGGTCTTCTGTCCACGAATCCTGCCTAAAAAGGTGACAAGAACTAACACCCTTAAACTGTATGAATTTGAATTGTACCGAAAATAATAAAGAATTTAATTGGATTTGAATTGAAGGTAAAGCCCTCATGCGGACGCCATATGGTAGTACTACAACTTCATAAGCCCAGATTTTCAAGATTCTAACAGGTGTTTTTCTAGGATTCTTCTGAGTTTCTTTTCCTTGTTTGTCGCGTTTGTTGCATTTGCATGCATTTGAAATGCTAAATGCAGAAATTAGAATCCAATGGGTTTCCTGTGCTGTCGGTTATAAATTGTATTATTATTGTAGTCTGATTCACCTGTTGGTGCCCATTGAAATTTTGCGATTGTTTTTCTGAATCATAGATTTCATCAAAGGCCTAGTATAACTCTCGGTGTTCTGGCGTATCAGTTATTTCAAGATCAGTGTGAAAACGGCCAGACAAGGTGTTCCTGAACAGGGCGACACCTTGCGGTAGACTAGAGAACAAAATATCATTAATGAGACCTGAGCGTATGCTGCTTTACTACTGCTACTGCTACTGCTACTACTACTACTTCTACTACTGATAATGATAATGATAATTAAGAATGATAAATAAAATGATAAATGTTGCTGCTGCCGCCCCTTATAAAAATGATAGGAACTGTAATATATATATATAAATGATATCCAAGAGAATGACAGGGTAAGATTAATCCTTCGATATATAAATTGCATGGGTCTTATTCAGAGTATTTATTCAGTTAGATAGCTGGAATCTGTTGCATACTGAAGAATCATTGTTCTATACGTCATTGTCCTGAAGGTTCATGAAACTTACCTTTTCCAGACATGAGACCAATAAAACATCACCACCTGTCCAGGGACACCCACGGTCGTTTTATAACAAGACAGTGATTGAGTGCACGAGTGAAAGGTCAATACCGCATTGCCTCGCTGATCTTAGAAATTACAAAGGTATTCGCGTTAATGCCATGGTATAGTGCCACTACTTTAACTGTCTCCTCCTGGAGGGCGTGTGTTCAATTCCGTTCGCGTGTGTGTTTGTATGTGTATCTCTGTGTTTGCGCACAATATAACTCAAGCAAACGAGATACAATTTTCAGCGCGTCTCGGTAATGGACCAATGAAGAATCGATTAGATTTTGCATGGTGAGGGTTCGGCCCATGATCCGGATCCAGGAATGACTTCCTTGAATATTCACAGATGTGCAGTCACTTTTACCGATTGAACATGGTAATATGGGCCGAATAAGTGAATGCAAACACTTGTCAGGGACATATGACCAATGAACCTAGGAATATGGGCCAATGGGTGAATGAAAATACGGTTTGCGGAGTAACTCTGATAATTCCTACGCTCAATCGTTTAATATGTGACCGCACATTTGTAATTTGTAATATTCTTAGAAGTTGTTCCTTGGTCCAGATCATTAGCTGAGCCACACCATGATCTAATTGCTTCTTCATTATTGAGGTGCCTGAACACAAGCGGAAATAAGTTTTAACCAGGCGCAATTAGCTCCGCAAAACATAGACATACCGCGGACACACATTGTACCCGTACCGCATAACTCAACAGTTTTAAGATTTTCAAACTTTACACATGTGTTTCGTATCATTTTTTTCCTTTAATATTTATTTCCCTTGTTTGAGCGAGTGAACAGACACACGTGGACTGTGTTTACTAACACATAGAAGCTCAAAAACGTGTAAAACAGGTGAACTGTAAATATAGCAAAACCATGTACCGAGGGATATTTTTAGGAAACTTGTTTTCAGCCTAAATGAACAAATAGCGTGAAATAATACACATATTATTGCAAATGTTTTTGTACCTTTTTGTAAACTATTTCTGTATTTTATATCATTTCTCTTAATTGACGATGTTCTCAATGTGTGATCATTCATCTCCTCTATTAAGTTAGTAATCTAGTTAGATGACATTTATGGACTCAACTTTACTACAGGTATATCAAGGTAATCCGTAATCCTTTGTTGCTTTCATGAGACCAGGTCAGAAAACGTGGATATCACCGCACACAGACGATTTGTTTTGTTTATATCAATGTGTTTATAATATATTGGGGTGGCCAAAATAATCAAAACAAATGCAACAATGGCATCTGGCAGCAAGTCAGATAAGCCAGAGCTTTGCAAATGGCGTTTTGCAACAAGTGACCTTTCTGCCTCCGCATATATGCAACTTACCACCTTAGGTTACATGTTTTTTTTTCCGTTTGTCAACATTGATGTGTTAATAAATGTTTTTGATAAACAAGTTCACAGATCCTTCATGAAGGCCTTATAAGAACTTTTCACAACCAAAATTACCCTTAGATCGTTAATATATACACAGAGGAAGCCAGAAATCACATAAATTCTTTTTTGTCAAATGGTGATGGTGGGGCACATTTTTTTACATACAGAGTGGCATGACATAAAGCAATATAATATTAATATAAGGGTTAAGTAAACGGATATGATATATTAAGTATTGCACGTTTCATTTCTACTTAAGTGAACAGTAAAGTTCCTGTCTCTTTTTTTCCACGAGCCCATCATATTTTGCTGAAATATCACCACTTTTCTGAATTATTAGGATATATGAAAAATGTGCAAAGTTGGAAGTTGCTATAAAATAAGACTGTTCGGAGTTCATAATATGCAAAGCTTTAAACAATTAACTAACCTTATAAAAATTAATTAACCTGTCACTACTTTAATCTTTATATTCCTTTTTATAAACTCTGTACAACGGGCACGCTAAATAAAACTTTAATTACATGCTTCAAACCAGTGCGTAGGTAATTCAGGTTATAATTGTGTATCATTTTCCGTACTGTTTAAAATTGAGTGAATTCTCCTCTCCTTGAAACATTAAGGTATCTAGCAATATTTCCGAAACCATGCATGCACAAAAAGCGTGTGGAAGTGGAAAAAAAAAGCCACTTGCATTTCTTACCTCGCTGTTTCACAAATCCCATTTTTTAAGCTTCCAAAAGGGGATTCTTTTGTGTTTTGTTCTTTTGTATTACTGCTATACTTGTTTTGGAGTTATTGCACATGCACAAGATCGGACCTTATGCTCATGCAGTCTTATTACAGTAAACACACACAGAAGAACTGTTTACTCACACAGGACAATAACACTGTTTAAAACGGCGTATGAAATGGAAATATAGTACGCCCATTTTGCGTGATGGTTTCTCTGGGCGACTTTTGTATTCAGTTAAAATGAACTAATGGTATGTGATAATACACATTACTATTGCAAATATTAAGGTACCGTTAACATAATGGGATAGAATGCAACATGACTTCAACGGACTCGTGGATAATTCTTTGGCCTCAATAGATATTGAACGTGGGAGGTCAATTAAGACCAACCATGTCCTGCTGTCTGGATATCAGATTATGACATTGTTAAAGAGCTCCAGGCGGGGATATTAAGGTGATTAGCATCTTTAATCCAAGGATACCCACTTAATCCACCCAGCATTACAATAATTTATCGTTCATAAAGATATTCGTCTTATACCATAAGTTCCATAACTACTACATGCAGCTCAGGCACTTACAACAGACTTATTATTTAAGGGTGTGTGTGTGTGTATGTGTGTGTGTAAGAGGTGAAAATGGAAACCAGGCGCGAATGTTGATTCACACCCGGAACCTGTGACACACAAAAGAGGTTCTATACCACTACGCTATTAGAGCAAGCTTCACTAGTGAGGCCAGTGGAAACGCTTTTGTGTGTCCGGTTACACACACACACACACACACACATAAATATATATTCTTTGTCAGATTTTTCTAGGAACCTTTACAATTACCGACTGATATAATGGTTTCCTCCAACTTCTGGAGACCTATATATAGCATGATTTACTCATACCATTCTGCCTGATCATGTTGAAAAAAACCTTTAATTTCCATCAGTTTATCAAAGGAGAGGAGAGGTTATTGCTATAGGACCTGTATTTCTGTCTGTCTTGCATATAGCATACTTGCATATAGTGGTAATTGGCTTTATATTCGCGAAGTAAAAATTTCGCGATTTTCACTTCTGCAGTGTTTCCCGAGGGTTCGATTCTTACTTTCGCATATATAATACTGAAAATTAAACAGCTAGGGTATCATTGTTGTATGAATAATTTAATATGCTTGTGAAAATCTTTACAGTTTGAGAACGACGCTAGGAACATCGTACGAGCCGGAATTTTTGTCCAGTGTATAGGTAGACAATGTAAATAATCTGACATTATTTTAAAAAGCAATCTGTGAATAATGGATAACATAATAATTTATGTTAATATTATTATAATATTAGACATTTGCCTTGCGACGCAGAGGCATAAATAATGTTTCTGAGATGCAAGTGAGGCTATATAGTATGAACGAATGTTGACGAAGGTTCTGTTTTCGCGATGATTATCCTTCGCGAAAATTGCGTATTTAAAACCCTGGCAAACATAAAGGTAATCATTTTAAATGTATGTATGTAATAATACTATGTATGTATGTATGTTTGTATATTTGTCTGGGTCTATACCAATGAATTTAAGCACATTAATTTCAGCTTGAAGAATAAACACATAGTGAGTCTCTACAATACATCGCTCCTGCATGCTTGATCATCGAATGGATTCAGAATGCATATTCTAGAATTTAAGGTTTAAAATGTTAATTGTTGTTCACTCTTTATTCCCAGAGAGCACAAGGCAAGGGTCTGCGGTCCATGACAGTCTTATTATATTAATGTATATTTATCAGAGTTAAGCACCTTGATTGCCCTGCTCCGGATCGACTTGGATGCGACTATAGCCTTGACTATATAGGATTTGACTTCCCTATACAACACTTTAGGCCTATGTATAAAAGTATGCTGTTATACATGCAGTAATTATGGTTAGAGTTAATTATAAGGACTAGAAAGAAGATTATAAAAACTTGAATGTATATGTGGCAATGGATGAGCGGAAACGTAAACCACTGTAAGATACTGTAAAAATGTCTCCAGTGCTCATTCAAATATTTTGCACAGCACATGTGTGATGTCACAGAGTTGCTAATAAGTTTGCATACTAAAATGTTCAAGGTATAAAATTCTCCAACCATGAAATAGGGTCTAAATTTGACATTTGAAATTTTAAGGAAGCATTTATGATTGGTATTTGCAATATGCATTTTGCGAATTCACATTTTAATTTGCACATCGGCAGAGCATTTCTGCTATAAAATCAATAGCCTAAAAATACATGCTAATTTTCACCACATGGTTACTGATGTGACAAGCTCAAGGATAACAACCACACATACATAATACCGTGTAACTAAAACTGGACATGTTAAGTAACACGTACATCAATTACAGGGCAATCGACAGTACTTGGCTGACAGGAAACGGGAGTCTAAAATGCGCTACTCATACGCATACATATACAGGGGGATATACAATGCAGTCGTCCCAGATCTCTTTCGTTTTTACACCTGTTTTGTATAGAAAGATTCTCTTGGTTCCACTACTAGGGCTCAGAGTCAGAATAGAATTAAGCACAACTAACACAAGAAATACATCTAACCGACAAGACACGGTTGAGGAAATATGACACATATATACAGAGCAAAGATGATGCCTGCATATAGCGAGCCGCTATAGAATGCATAGAACAGGGGAAAGAAACCACAGACTAAAACACCCAAAACAGAGCAAAGAAATTAAAGACAGAGCGGAAACGACACAGACATAGTAGAAACGTCACAGGCAGAGTAAAGAGACTGTAAAAGCAGAGCAAGGCTCCACATTCAGAGAAACACACGCAGAACCGGTGAAGACAGATAAAAAAGACAGGACAATGAGGAAACCTGTAGATATAGTTCAGAACTGACGGGCCTCATAAACACCAAGCCATCAACGCCAGGGCCGGTATGCGTACAGCACGAAATAAGTGACACATTTCGTTCTTCTGGACGTCAGATCTGGCCGCGTGTACAGCCTGTTCAGGATAAATGCTTGAATACAAGCCCCACTTAAGGTGAATTTCACATTAAAATTATGAAATGTATCATGCATTTCCTTCGGACAGCGGTCCCTAAACAATTATTAAAATAACTTATATGAGACTCTCTCCCTCAGATAATGGCATCTGAAGAGATGGAAGATTCTGGAGAACCCAAGGAAAACCCCCGACCTTGTACGGGCCACTACAACCCCCTGTCATATATAACAATGCGCGCCTGGAAGGTTAATCACTGATATTTTAAAGGATGGGCAAGACATGGCGGGTCAGGGTAGACTTTATGATGCGACTATAGATCGACCTGGAAATGACTAATTTATCTATTATAACAAGAAGGTCATGTGCACAAACCGGCCAAGTCACAGAAAAAAATAAAACAGAGATGAGTGTGTAAAGGTATGTTACCACAGGCAGCGCAAGGAATTAACCAGACGAAGAATTCACACACAAGGCAAAGATCCTACAATCACAGGAAAGGAAACACCAGACGAACATAGACGACTAATATATATACAGCTTAACAAGTGTATATACTTTTACAGACAGACCAAATATGAGGTTTATAGAACACGGCTTCAAAAGCAGATGAAAGACCTCGTATATAGTCACAGGCACACTGAACACAAGATAATTAAAGGCAGAGCAAAGAGACAGCACCCTACAACCGTACCAACTGAATGCGGGATCGAATACCATTTTTATTGCTTCAAACCCACGTTCTGTACACACTTCACTCGTATACACTCGCGTTACGGTCCACATCGAAGAAACCACATCAGGGGAAGGTTCAATACCGAATTCGGTATTCGCTTCAGCGCAGTGTGAATACACCTCAGATGTTTGCACGTCGAAAACCGTTTCCGCTATATGCTTACACAACAGGAAGAACATTTACACGCATGCGCTGTAAATGCAATGAGTTTTCGACAAGTGAATTGAATACCTTCTCGAATATTAGGGCTGGGTATCGGTCCGCCTCTCCCGGTACAATACGTATTACGATATAGTTAATTCGATACCGAAACGTATTGACGATACGTTCCATTTTTCTGTGTATATCATTTCTCAATAAAAGCTCTGTTTCTTGTTTTTATATGTTTTTTTTTTTATTTTAACATACAACATTTTTAGTATGCTATCGACTTAAGCAGCTTCAGCTTGATATTAAATAAATAAACAAACCAGTTGCTTTTAATTATAAAAATCTATCTAATCAAGACTAGCAAAATTTCGATCTTCTTTTTTAGCCCTTAGCATCCCCCCCCCCCCGCACAAACATGTTTTATTGCATTCGGTGGGGAAGATCATAGGCTGTTTTTTTTATGTCATGTAATAATACAGTTTTGTACAATTCTGTGAATATGAATCCCATTAGACACTCTCCTGTTTGTACAGGATTTGTCCCCAGGCTTTAACCATTTATTTGACATCAAATGTCGAATGCGGGAGTTCCGAGTAACCTATGACCGGCTGCGTAAATAAAAAAAAATAGAGATTAAATGACATATATATAGAAAGGATATATACGTGAATGTACCTTGTTCCTAGTAGCAATATGTGATGTGAATATCGATTTCATAAATAAAGATAAACGTTATTATCATTCTCCTATTATCGCTCACATGCGCCTGCATGTAATGGAAGTACTGACGTGCATGCATGCGTATATACATTTATTAACAAGTTTTAAAAGCCAAAGCAACAAATATATAGGCTGCAGTGCATTTAGATTTATATATCGTCATGGTTATATGTAAAGTTAGAGTTAGAATGCTATTCATTGGCAACCAATCGATACGACCAATACAGCATGCAACGCATTTCGGTTATCGTATCGACGTCGTGTATCGATTCGTATCGATTTATCGATATATTGATACGGCCCTATCGAATATGGCCATAAATTCTTCTCCTTTTTTTCGCACAGTGTGAAAACGAAGTGTATCGAAAACCGGGTATGTCGAATTCGAATTCAGTTCATGGTATTCGATTCCGTATTCGAAATGTATATGCAAAATCACCAACCCAGGTGTGGAAAAATACATGCTATAAATTAAAAAAAAAATATACTTGCTATAAATTAAAATTTCTGTGGGTATTTATCTTCTAATATATATAAGCTCTAATCACACAACATAATTGCTTGCTTTTATATACGTGGCTTAAGGGTAACTCAGTGATAATCACCAGTAAAATTGAACTTTCTTGCAAATACCCCCAAAATTTTATTATAATTTATTTTTTGCCAATAAGAATGCTGAAATCTCGGTGGGGGGGGGGGGGGGGTAGGGCTGCCCTCCGGAGGCTAGGGTATCGTTCGGTATCGAAACGCGGCTTTGGGGCAGTGAAATTGATAATTAATTGAATACGGGTGTAGTGTGAACAGGGTTGTAGATAATGGTACTGAGAACGCCTGTAATGTGAAACATCTTTAGTGAAGAAATAATCCATAGAATGTATGCATGTGCATGCATGTCGAATTCTGAGGTTGATTTTTCAAAGAAACTTTCAAAGATTTGTGTCTATTTATTGGACTTTCTTTTATTAAGAAAGGGGCAAATCTTATGTAAGAAAATCCAGAAACATTTGTCTATATGTATGCCACATTGGAAATATTGTCCTCCGTGTTAATTTTATGAAGCAAGTTTGAAGAGTCAGTGTATATCAATCTAGGGTAAAACTTAAAAGTTCGTCGTTTGACCATTAATTATATGTATGATTGAAGGAAGTGTCCAATATTAACTTGCTGCTAAAGTGCAGGTCTAGCTTTAAAGTGCGGCTTCATAGGTTACATAAACATGTGAATAATATGTATTTTATCTCACGTTTTAAGTTCATACATGTTGTTTTGAACACAATTGACCTTATTTATAATGGTAGACTGTGTTAGTAAACAGCTAAAGTCCACGTTATCTGTTTACCGTAATAAGACAACATATGTGACCAGAGATTAGATCATCTGCATGCGCAACAACACCAAAACAAGAACATAGGAGAAGAAAACAGACCAAATGCCATGTAGTAAGAAGCTGCAAAATCGTGATTTTTTTAGAGTTGCGCAGTACGGCCTCTAGGTTTCCGCTTCTGTTCGCGCCCGATGCAAGCATTTTATCACTTGTGTGGATAAGTAAGCAAATTAAAGGGTTAAAGAACGAAATATTGGCAGATTTTTTGAGGAGTAAATATGCTACATTGCATGTATATTTAATATCCCTGGTATAGGTCCCTGTAACCGTTACAAAGTGTGAAATATAGTTCTAAAACGAAATCAGGACACTCGGACAACCGCAAGCCCATGTGGCAGACGGACGGAGGAGTCATCGCGAAATGTGTAGTCTTAACGAATTAAGGCACAAGATGAATATATGTTTCCTGTTTTTAAAAACTAGCTTATATTGTATGATACCGTTATTTCTGTTTTGTTTTCCTTTTTGGCAAAATTTGAAACTCACTTTCACTAGGAAGCCATAATTTAATAGCTTCTGAATCATCTTGTTATAAAATAAATATATATTAAATTTTATATAATCTTGGGTAAATACTAAATAAACTAATTAGAAGTAGCACTTCATGTATGAGTGAAAATTTAAATATAATATGGGTGCAAATAATAACAATTACATATATATATATATATATATATATATATATATATATATATATATATATATATATATATATATTAATGCTCAATACATTTTTGTAATTTTTGCTTGACCCATGGTCTGCATTTCAACTTGAATTGAAAGAAACATTGAGCCATTTTTTTATATATAATTAACGTAGTCATATATCAAAAAGAATGCTGGCCACAATAAAATGAAACAGTAAATACCTCCGCCATTGCTGCAGGAGGTAACCGGTTTATTTTGTATAAAGTGTAGGTCAGCCGATGTTTATGAGGTGTATTATTAAGCTGTTGTTGTTTTGTTGTACATGGTGTTATTGTTTTGGAGTACAGATATTTTATCAAACCAAAGTCCATCAAGCCTGCCACGTGCTGTATTAGTGACGGGTCTGTGTTCAGAGAACAGGGGGGGGGGGCGAATATAGAGGACTTCAGAAAGTGAGATAGGGACGAAAATCCATCAAAGTAGTCCAGTGGGTCCTGACCTAACCCCTTTTTGAGCGGCATAAACATTTTAGAAAGTGTTCAAACCAAACATGCAGCCTGGGTATCCCTTTTATCCTTCTTTTGCTCAGAAGAGCTATTTTTTTAGGTTTTCTGATTAGTCTGCCTGGGTTGGACCCTCCCATTTCCAAAATCATGAATCCGCCCCTGCCTTCGCACTGCATTAATTGTGTTTATACAATATATATTTATGTGTATATATATAATAATTATATGAAAAGTTATATATATGCAATATGTGTTTATACAATATATATTTATGTGTATATATAATACTTATATAAAACGTTATATATAAACAATATGTGTTTATACAATATATATTTATGTGTATATAAAATAATGTGTATATATAATAGTTATATGAAAAGTTATATATATATATATATATATATATATATATACAATATGTGTTGATACAATATATATTTATGTGTATATATAATAATTATATGAAAGGTTATATATATATATTCTTTTTCACGTAAATTATATGAATGGATTTTACCACACATCACATCCGTCTATAAGTGCATGTGAGGGGTTAACTGACCCATGGGCGTTGTGTTTATACAGAATATTAACACCTTGGAAGGAGGTCACTGGGAATGGGTCAATGTTACTCGTGATCAGAGCGTGGACGGGAAATACCCCAGACGCGTTTACAAACTTACATCACCTTCATTGACGAAATAGCCTTTGTCAGGCGCGTGATGTTTACATCCACCATAAACATAGGTATTCCCATGCAGAGAATGAATTGAAGAGAGTAAATTGAGCCGCACATCATCCCGATTTTTTCAGACATATTATCTTGTTTGAATGTATATCTATATCTTTAGACATATATAAACAGCTCTGGGATTGCGGAAATAACAAAGATATATATATATATATATATATATATATATATATATATATATATTCATTATAATACTTATGAAATAATAAAAAGAAAAACATCAATGCATGAATAAAACAATGAAAAAGTATATATTAACTTTCATTTTTAATCATATTACTGTGTTAATTTCATCTAATGTTTTAAAATTATGCTGTCAAAGTCCATTATATAATTGCTTAAACATCGATTGAAGTTAAAATTTTCTTTAGAGCAAACATGTACACGGGATAGAAAAACCTACATTACGATAACATGCATGCATGATATGTGAGAGGGAGAGAGAGATAGAGGGGGGGGGGGGGGTAAAAGGAAACCGGAGAAATGCATGGCAGTCAAGGTAGCCTGCATGCAAATGTTAAATTAGTTTCCTACATGTACTCAATGTTCTTATCTTTCGCATGACCTTTACATAAATTCATGTAATGATTTATGGAAATTTGTCTGGCCCCCGTTGCTCTGTATCTGATGGACACTTGTTCTGAGCGTTCTTCTTTGACCTGAGTTTCACGTGGGGCAAGGTATATATAAAGGCCTAACACATTAAACACGCAGAGCTGGCGAGTGCAAGGGTTCGACTTATCAGAGCGTATGACCTTATAGTACTCTAATGTGAGCCATGGAATGAACATTTTTAAATTGAATGGAGAGCGTCTTTTGAAGACAGGTGGTCTTACTATACCGTTGGTCTTTTAGACAGGTTCAACTGTATACTGTATATATATATATATATATATTATTTGCATTGATCACATAAAATGAATTCAATACATCCAGGTGATAGTGCTTCCCAGGTGATAGTGGGAGCGTTTTATAATTAATTAATGTTCAGTTAGTCGAATTCATCTGTTGGTACTACTGTACTATTTCGTGGAAGCCATGTTGAGATTGCTCCGTCTGGCCGCCCGGTCGTCCGTTAGCAGGGCACAAATCGTAACTGCCGGTCCTAGAAACTTTAAAGTGAACATCCAGGGAAGTCAATAGAAATTCTCCTTGGAAACTTGAAATTAGGTCACTGTGACCTATATCCCCTGAGCTATGCGGCTTGAAAATACCCCCAGAATAATCAAAAATTGATACAAAACCTCCAATATCTCGATAATTAATGCATGGATTGACATGAATCTTGCCGTGAATAATGACCATGACTACTTTTGTCAGTTCCTGCTAAGTGGTGGCGCCAGCTGTGTTTTTTTTTTATTATTCTACCGAATATTTTTCTATTTTTTTAAACTTTAAAATGATAACAATCATGTCAGTTTCTCAGCTGTGATTACATTTAGTGTCCCAAAACCTGGTGTGTTTATTGATCACAAGTGGATGCCCTATAGTAATCACCCTGCCTGTCTGTCTGTTTGTCTGTCTGTGTGTCTGTCGATCCGTCAATCCACACAAATTTGTTTCCAAATCATAACTCCAGGTTGAATTGACACATGGATATCAAACTGACTTACATATGGCCAACCACTAAAGCAAGAACCTTTATGACTTTGGGATCACCAGGTCAAAGTCCAAGGTCACAGGACTCACTTCTTTAAAAAAGATTATGGCTCCATTTTAAGCCAAGCTTTTCATCCAAAACTTTCCATCTTGTGCATTTAGCTGAGTTGCTTGTATGGGGAGAGCATAAATGAATTTTGGCTCACAAGGTCAAAGGTCAAGGTCTATGGGGCCATCTTTTAACGAATTAGTTTCCGGATGAAAACTCCAGTGTAGTTTGACTTATTGGTTTAAAATTTAATTTTTATATGGCTCACTACTGAAGTAAGAACCGTTTCGATTTTGGGGTCCACTGGTCAAAGTTCAAGGTCATAGAACCCATTTCTTTAAAAAGAATGCATGTGCATTTGTAGCCAAAATTTTCATCGCAAACCTTCAATCTTCACGTGATTACTAACCTGTCAATAGGGGAAGATTCTGTTCGATTTTGAGGTCATTAGGGTCAAAGGTCAAGGTCACAGGGCCCGTCCATTCACAAATTATTTTATGGATGATAACTCTGCTTTGGATAGACAGATTGGCTTCAAACTTGATTTAATAACGACCCACCACTTAAGTAAATTCATTTTGATTTTCAGGGTCCTGAGATCAAAGTTGAAGGTCAAAGGAGGCATATCTTTAAAAATATTATGGATGCAGTGTAAATCAAACTTTTCATCCTAAAATTTCCATCTTCCACACATGGTTTTCAAGCTCAAAGAAGATTCTGAGGATACATGGTCACACATGGCTTACTTGCCCGAGTGAGGAAATCTGTATATTTTTAGATTAACTATTCAGAGGTCAAGGCCACTTTTTATTAGATTATTACAATAATCTAAAAGCTGCAAATTTAAGGCTAATAAATTCTAAGATTTTTTTGTCACAAGGTCATTGGTTAAGCACAGGACTGTCATTCTGAAAATTTCGTTAAGAAAATATCCTTATAGACAAATATCCTTATAGACAAATTCAGCTGAGCGTCGAGACCCATGGGTACCTAATTTTGTATATATCAGGAATAACCTGCATGTACAGTTTGTAATTATGTTCGCAGAGAAAGCCAGAAATCACATCATAAATACGTATAATTATATCGACATATTTCGATATGGACACTGCATGCATACCATAATAGGCTCATCTTATATAAGCATAAACCGCTTCGCATTATTTGCTCAGTCGATTATTTGTAAAGCTACATTTGCAAATTTTCTATATGTATATATAATTTCAATATGGAATAAACCAGTGTTGCTGTCTAAGCCAGCTATTATCCGACATATTTGTAGAATAATGCGATTCCCGGCTTATTCCACGTGCATAATAATGAAATGTTTATATATATATAGGTATATATTCCTGCTGCGAACTGTCCTAATTAATGCCCCTGTGCTGGTGATATATGAACTTGTTTATCCATAAACTTACTCACAGTAAATATGCCCATGGTAACTTATAGAAAATGCATGTAACCGGATGTGGTGCTGAATTTAAAGGACACGAGTGGTTAGAATATATGATGAACATTTTTATATTTTACAAAGCCATAAGCTAATTGCTTCTAAAATTTCCTGTTAAGAAATATATATTTATATAATCTAGGATTAAAATACTAATTAAAGTATTTAGTAGTAACACTACATTAATAAGTGAAAATTATTAATATAATGAGTGCAAACAATAACAATTACATATACTGTATAATTTATATATATATATATATATATATATATATATATATATATATATATATATATCAATGCTCAATACATTATGTTATTATTCCAAGACCGAAGGTCTGCATTTTAACTTGAATTAAAAGACATGGAGCCATTTTTTAAATATCATTCACGTAGCCATCAATCAAACAGAAAGCACGCCACAATAAAATGAAACAGTAAATAAGCCCGCCATCGCTGCACGAGTTAATTGGTTTATTTTTGGTAAGGTATAATTCAGCCGGTGTTAATTAGGTGTTTATTGAGAAGCTGTTGTTGTTTATGTTGTGTATTGAATTATTGTTTTGGACTACGGACACTTTCATCAAACCAAAGTCAACTAGCCCTGTCACGTGCGGTATAAGTGACGGTTCTGTGTTCAGAGAGCGCACCAACAGGGGCGAATAGAGAACTTTAGAACGTTGGGTAAGGGTGGGGTGTGTAGGGAGGGGGGGGGGGGGCCGGGCCGGGGGGGGGGGGGGGGGGTAGCAACATCCTGGCCCCTTTCAACAAGTTTTCCGGGAATATCAGTAGACTTAAAACAACTATCACATGAAAACGTATGGAAAGAAACTATGAGAGACGAAAATCCGGCGTTTTATCAATATCAAGACTGTATTGTTTCTTTTTTCCACATTTTCTCCCACTCTGTTCCCCATTTAATCCTCCCCTGCCAATTTCAATCCAGCCTAGGATTTCATACAACCACATCGTTGATAAAATATTCTCCTACAAATATTATCTTATGAAATTAAAATTTAAATTCATTTTGAAACACACTCACAAGGATAACCTCCAGTTGTATAGACAACTTTTCCTTACCTATATGGAAACTCCTCCTCTCCAGACAAATTTGTCAGAAAAACATGTGAATAAACAATTTAAGAAAAGGGCACAGATTAAAGATAATTCGCAATAACGGAAATCTGTTATAGTATTCAAGGGGGTTTGGACCCAACCCTTTTTCCGCGCCAGAAACTTTTATAAGGGTTCACACCAAATGTTGCAGCCAGGACCCCCCCCCCCCCCTTTCCTTCTAGATTAAAGCCGTTTGTAGGGTCTTAGTAGACTGCCTGGGTTTGAACTTGTTCCGCCCCTGCCTTTTCACTAACACTAATATTATTATTATTAATATTTTTAATATTTTTATTATTATTACAAGAATAAGATACTATATGATAAAAACATTTATTGAATATTAAGAGAAGGAGGTATATCTGTTACAGATTATGAGTCTCAAATAAACTTAGCCTTAGAAAAATGAGTTATGTCATCAGGTAAAGCTTCCATGGACATTCACAACTTGGATCAGCTGACAGACAGGTCTAAAGACAAATTTATTCTTATGTAAAGATTTTATATTTAGAAAAAAAAAACAAATCTGAAATGTGATTTGTTATGGGAAATGATCCACCAAAGTGAAGGCTGTACTCCCTTTTCGGCATTTATAACATTTACTCCCGCCAACAGGGAGGTATAGGTCCGGACAAGGAATTTTGACATTTCTTCTGCAGATTAAGTGAATAAAATTGTCCATGTACGTCACATGAATGGAAATGCACTTCAAGTGTGGTAGGAAAGCATATATAGAATGAAGCGTGAAAACCTAAATGTTAAAACCTCTGACCTCTTCATTAGCCATGACTAAATGCAAATATGCTAATCATCAGGTGGGATTGTAAGCTGCAAGTTTAAATGTTCTGGGGAAGGCCTCCTGGAGTTAAAATGACTATTTAATTGTAGGGACACTAGAATGACATGTTTATGGTGTTTGATATGAAATGACACTAAACAGTAAAAAAAAAAGCAGTTGAAGTGTAAATGGCTTGTCTAGTGCCTGCCGCAGCCCATGTTTTGCCTTACAGAGCACCACGTGGTCATTGACCTAGTTTATGTGACGTCACGATCGGATGTGTAAATGGATATTACCACCCCTCAGACACGTCTGGGTGTGTGGAGTTCACTGACCAATAGGCAGTGTGGTATTAAAAGCATATTACCAACGTTCGAAGAGGGTCACTGGGAAAGGTCAGTGTAACACATGGTCCGAGCGTGGACGGGAAATTCCCCAGATGTGTTTACACCTTCACTGACGAAATGACCTTTGTCCAGGCACGTGACGTTTACATCCGCCATAAACACAGGTATTCTCTGGGAATGAATAAGTAAATTGTGCTTCACATGTCAGTAAACCATCTGTCTGTTTCTGACCTAAAATATATGGCTTGATCGTGTTATATATATAAAGGGTAGAAAAGAATACTGGAGATAAATATATATGTATATGTGTATATATACATATATATAAATACATGTAAGTACCCCCAAAAATAACTGTATCCGCCAAAACAGAATTTTGCGGATACTATTTTGTCAGTCGGCCGCCGCCGCCGCATAGGTTACTGGAGAACTCCTACGTCATCGCTGGGCGGATTTTTTTAAATTGGGGATTATGATCGGGTCACATGTGAACTGCTGCGCCCTCATTTTTGGCAAACCTCTGACCTTTCCTCTCTGCCCAGCGTCCACTTGTGCGTCTGTTTCCACACATAAACCCACATATCTCGGGAACCGTTTGACCGATCAGGCTAAATATTTTGCACAAATGTAGCCCTTGGATAGCTTTATAACATACACTAATAATGGTGGCGCCACCTGCAACCATTATTGCACAGCGTCCGTCTGTTTGTCTGCCGTGGAATAAAATCACTCATATCTCGGCAGTGGTTTGACATATCTGTCTATAATTTTGCATGTTTATACATCTTGGATAGCTTTCTTGATTTTATGACAGGTTCGCCACCTACATTCACGTTAACGCTGCAGACATCCCATCTCATATTTCGGGAACCCTTTGACCGATTGGGCCAAAATTTTGCTTGTGTATAGATCTCACATAGCTCTTTATCATACACAAAACTGGAGGCGCCACTTGCAACCATTTTTGCACAGCGTCCGTCTGTTTGTCTGCCGTGGGCTAAAATCATTCATATCTCAGTAGTTGTTTGACTGATCTGCTTAAAATGTTGCATGTTTATACATCTTGGATAGCTTTCTCGATTTTGTGGCAGGTGGCGCCACCTACATTTATGTTTACGCTGCAGACATTCAGGCTTATATCTCAGGACTGGTTTGACATATCCCCCTGAAATTTTGCTTGTGTATAGATCTCACATTGCTCTTAATCATAAACAAGATTGGTGGCGCCACCATTTTTGCACAGCGTCCTTCTGTTTGTCTGCTATCGGATAAAATCACTCATATACAAGTAGTGGTTTGACTTATCTTCCTAAAATTATGCATATGTATACAACTTGGAGAGCTTTCTGGATTATGGGTAGGTGGCGCAACCTACATACACATTTCAGCTGCAGACATCCATGCTAATATGCAACACACCTTACTCTGTTTCCCCTTGCCACTCAATCCCTGCCTCACTTCACCCGTCCCACTCTGATTTCGGCGGATACACGTAATCGCTTGTCGACTACCCGTATTCTAGTTAAAAATTTGATACAAAACCTCATGGATCTGGATAATTAATGCATGGCTTTTCATGGATCGGGCCATTTACATTGACCATGACTAGTTTTGTCAGTTCCAAACAAACATATATATAATTATAAAAAGAAAAGTAAATGAATAAAACAATGAATAAGTATATATATTCATCATCTTGTAATCATATAACTCAGTTTATTTCACCTTAGGTTTTAAAATTATACTGTAATATTTGCTTAAACATTTGAAGTTAAAATTTTCTTTGGAGCAAACGTTAATGCATTTAAAAAACTACATTTCGATAAGACGCATGCATGAGAGAGAGAGAGAGACAGACAGACAGACAGACAGAGAGCACAGAAGAAAACAGGAAAATGCCTGGCGGTCAAGGTAACCTGCATGCTAATGTTATAGTCGTTTCCTACTTGTACTCATTGTTCTTATCTTTCGCATGACCTCAACATTTATTCATGTGTTGATTTATGTAAATTTGTCTGGCCCGCGTTGGTCTGTATCTGATGGACACTTGTTTTGATTATCCTCTTTGACCTGAGTTTCACGTGGGGCAAGGTATATATAATGTACAACACATTAATCACAGAGTGCTGGCGAGTGCGGGGGTTCGACTTATCAGTGCGTACATGACCCTACTGTACTCAATTGTGAGCCGTGAAAGTGAACATTTTAAATTGAATGGAGAGCGTGGCGTTATGATATATTCATATTCAGTGAAACCTGTCTAAAAAGAACACCTGTGGTACTGTTAAAGAGAGGTCAGTTAATATCAGTGTGAATGCTTTCGGTTACTAAAGGGTGGTCTTAGAAGACAGGTGTTCTTATTATATTGATGATCTTTCAGTCAGGGTCGACTGTATAATATATATATATATATATATATATATATATATATATATATATATTCACTCCTTAGTCCTTACTTTTGATGTTAATTTAGTTGCATATTTTGCCCTAGTGGCAAGGGTTTCGGTCTAGGTCAGTCATGGGGAAGGAGTGCGCGGCAGCTGTACTGTCAGTTTTGTATCGACAAGGAATTCTAGTACGTTATTAATGCTTTATCCTCGGTGTCCGTACAAAGCAGTATTTCAACAACCTCTGTGGTAAAACAAATAACAAAAAGAGTCCCCGGTTCGTTACTTGAACCTTTTCTATTCAGCTGACTATAGTTCTTGGCGACTCGTTGATACCAGCGCCAGCCCGAGACAGCCCACGTGTTTTTTTTCTGCCCCAGCTGACTCTCCAGCTTCCCTACTCAATATTATCCCTTATCGACTGACCTTTCAATGGTCACTCTCTTGAACTAATTTTGATCGGATAAATCAAACCAACTGAATTTTTCCGAAGCCCGAGGCTGTAACTAAATCCAAGCTATCTGTGACATCCTAGTTCAGATGGCCGCTGACACTGACAAAGACCGATTATCGGAGATAGCGCTTGTTGATGTTTAGCAATAAATCTGCCCTTCCGGACACCCCTGTACCTACTATTATGTCAACACCCTACCCTTGGGGCAGAGCCACCCGTATCTGGCTTGACACGTATGATAAGCTCCAAATACATCCAAACCTATAATTACTATAATTTTCACACCTCAATTAATCTGTTCCACAAATACATTTACAAATACACATACTTAATTATTCTGATTATATATATATATATATATATATATATATATATATATATATATATATATATATATATATATTAGAGAGAGAGATATATATATATATATAAAATCGTACCGAGTGACGGCAATCAGAATGTGCACATTTCACAGCTAAACAGAGACTTCTAGCCGAACATAGTTTTATACATACTGCGTTTTGATTATGTCTTCTCTGGAGGTCAAGCTGCAAGGGCGAGCTGTACAGGCAAAGTGTTAAACTCTGCAACTTTGTATGGATCGGTTTCTCAAGAAACAGACTTTATCAGGACCTTTTACAACGAATCTGTTTGATCTGTGGTCAATGTTCATGAAATATCAAGTATAAATACTTGCACAAACATTTATTATATATATTGTAATTTTGGTAAAAAGGAAGTTGTGCTTAAATTAAGATGTTCGAGTTTTTAATTTTTTTTTTGTATTAATAAATCAAATCAAACAAAGCGTATCGTGATAATTTCATGTCTTATTATGCAGATTTACGTGGAAAACAAATTCAATAATTCCAAATTAGCTGAATAGCTATACTTAGATTAACAACGTACGACCAGATGAGCTGTTGTCAGACCATCGATACAGTCAAACCTAACATAGGCGACCACCTCGGAAATATGACCGCTTTATCGCGGTCCCGTTGCAATGGTGGCCGTAATTCAGAGGTTTTACTATATATAATTAATTAATTAATTAATTCATGTTCAGTTAGTTTGACTTCATCTGTCGGTACTACAGAAAACTGTTTCGTGGGAGCAACCTCCACATTAAAATTGCTCCCACGAAACAGTGAACTATATGAACTACATACCTGCTCAAAACAGCTATATAAAGAAGAGTTGGAGACAATTTACACGTGACAGGAATGGGTTACTTGCCAACTGTTGTGTGATAAATTTAAGTGCTTCAGTCAAATATACAGATGTTGACATTCAGATCCCTTTTTGCACTTAAATGTTCTGACTATAGAATCTTATATTTTAACCTGTATGGAATCTGTAATTTGAATAGAATGGTGCGGTTATGTTTTTGCACATGGTAACATGATTAAGTTTGGTATATGGAATCCTGGCTGGATTTCATGATTCATTTGTATAGTGTATACCCATGGTACAACATACGACTCCTTAGGCGTTTATATATTGATCTGCATGTTTTTACTTATTTCAGAGGGACAAAATGACATGCATTACACTCTAAAAATAGATTAGTCAAATATTTGACCAATTTGGTTGGTTGAGATGATATTGGTACATTTAACCAACACGTTGATCATCTCAACCAACTCGTTTGTTAAGTACTGACCAAACAGATTGGTCAGTTTCACATCAGACACAAAAGTGCTCCTGATCTGTTGCAAGTGAAGCAAGCTTCACTGCGAGCGGTCACAGGTTCGATTCCACGGTCGGGTGGAATTTGCGTTTCCCCCTTGAAACCCGTACCTAAACAATCCGAACCTGAAGAATGCATGGCCTTTAACAAGACTTTCTCCAATTAATATAGTGCATGAATAAAACAACTGAAAACGGGAGTTAAAGTAACCGTGTAAACGTAAAAGTATCCACATGTCTTGGTTGATATGACCAACTTCTTACCTTATTTAACCAATTTGTTAATGATAGATTAACCAAGATATTGCTGACACAGACCAAAACTAGTTGGTTAGTATGTAACCTATTTAGTATATATATATTTACAATATATACAAGACTTAAATTGGGTCTGTTCAGATATCTCACATATATCGCCTAAATATAATCCTTTGACCATGTCATTACAATCAGCCATGCAGTATATATACCGTCTCCTGGTACACAGGCTGTACTTTTTTTAATATAAATTTACTTGTTTGTATCATGTATGCAGCTCGCCAAAATAATCAAAAAACATTCAGCAAGGACATCGTGCAACTATATAGTGACCTTTCACATGCAACTATATAACCACCTTATAAGTCATACATTGTTTATGCCTCATGTTTGTCAACATGGGGCAAAGTGTGTCGTACTCATTAACAACCTGTATACATGAACAAGTTCAGACATCCGTCACAGAACTTTTTTTTATATAGCAGGAATAACTTGCATGTACAGTTCGTAATTATGTTCGCAGAGTATATATCCAGAAATCACATAATTCTATACATACATGATATAGGCGAATATAGCGGTCTTTAATGTCGGGAGGTCAATAGTTACATCTTTGTTATGGATTTATATATAATATATATATACTAAGTATATAATATATATATATATATATATATTTATATATATATATATATATCGACATCTTTCAATATGGACAATGCATGCATAATAATAGGCTCATCTTATAAGCATACCGCTTCGCATTATTGCTCAGTCGAATATTTGTAAAGCGACATTTGCAGATTTTCTATTTGTATATATAAATTCAATATGGAATAAACCAGTGTTGCTGTCAGAGCCAGCAATTATCCAACTTATTTGTAGAATTATGCGGTTCCCGTCTTATTCCACGTGCTTAATAAGGAAAATGTAGGTTATTCCTAATGTCCTAATTAACGCCCCTGTGTCGGTGATATATGAGCTTGTTTATCTATAATTTAGATATCACGGTACATATGCCAACGCATGTTGACAAATAGAATACGCATGTAAACGGATGTAGTGATGAAGTTGAAAGGACACGAATGGTCAGGGTATTTTATGAGCATTTTGATATTTTACAAAACTCTGGTCCTACTTAATGTATTTATTCAAAAAAAATTTAATGTTTATTTAAATTTTCAGTATTAGGGTCGATAAAATATGATAGAGGAAAAACAAAAAACACTTTTGAGATATTGTCATATATATCTTTATATAAGTCCATTTAAAACAGGATTATTGTTACTGTGCTTAAAATAGTGTACCTTTTAAAAATATTATTTTTTTAAATGTTACAAAATCATGAAAAAATTAATGAAAACTTTAAAAATATGTATACCATCAATAGATCAGGGTACCAGGTTTTGAATAATGTACATTTAGTTATAGGGAATTTAACAAAGATTATATACCTTTATTGCCCCAGATGTCTTTATTTGACACCTTGGGAAACGACCGGCGGCGACGGTGGCACCTATATATGTAATAAACATGTGGGTATAACAAATCGGAAAGCCTGTACATTGTAGGATGGGTGCTTTTCGGGTTTTTTTTTTCTATAAAAGATCAAAGGAGTTATCAGATATCGGATTAGGCCCCTTTAAATGAAATACTTTTTATCAGGCTGTAAATAAATAAAGGCGTATAGCTCAAAATTCGCGTGTAGATAATACAATGGTAGAAATATATACTATACAGAGATGGTGCGGGCTTGAAAATTACGCCATAAAGATATTAAAGAACCAATTCTGTCAGGCTCCCATTGGTTGGCTGAGATTATATTCGACGGGGGGGGGGGGGGGGGGGGGGTCCAGTCCCATAAGACATTGCGATGTTTATCCTATTTGATTTTTAGCACATGCCGTACCATGGTACCTTAGTACAACTCCAGTAAAACTTTACCATACACATAAGGCTAGATTATTTTATCAATTAAATAGTTTAATTTAAATCGAAATTAAAATGGAGAAATTTGAAGAATAAAATGAAAACTTAAGAATCAGAGAAAACAATATGGTACTGAAAATAAAATTTTCAATGATAGGGACAGCACAAGAGGAATTAGATAATGTATGAAAAGGCATGCTATTCTATTTTCTTTTGGGAAAAGGTAATTTGTCGGCATGCCATTGCCTTTGCCAGAAAGGGTATGCGTTCAACCCGGTTCGTATGTGTGTTTGTTCACAGGATAATTCACGCAGTCCTGAACAGATTAGTGTAATTTTCAGGGCATTTCGGGAATGGGCTAAAGAAAATCGTCATCATGTAGGGAAAAATCATAAATGTACAGTCACTCTGCACGAATGAACCTGGGAATATAGGCCGAACAAGTGAAGGCTAAAACGGTTTTGGGAGCATCCCCCCACATGGCGGAGGCTTGCATTCCTCAGCATGCAGATATCTAGTTTTACCATAACGCCAGGGGTGCATGGGGTAGAGTAAAGGGAAGGCCTGACATATGCTTCAGATAAAATTAAGTGATCTACAGCAACGGATTTTTATCCGTTGTGCAAGTCGTATTACGATTAAAAGAAATGCAAAACACAATGAATAAGTTTTAAATGTAATTTTATTAATGAATCAGCTGCTTTGTTTATTGTATGATTTTTTTCTTCACAGTAATCAGTTCATTGTAATGTCCTCTTCATAACAGTATCCTCGTTACATGTATGCATTGTTCAGACAGTGTTCTGTACATTTCACAACTTGATATATGTGGTTGAGCAGGAGGATTAATGCATACGGTTTACGGTTTTTCCTCCATCGTTCTTTAATATTTGTTGAATTTTGTTCTTCACGTTTTACCAATTTCCAAATTATGCATTCAGCCATCCATTGCCTGCACTGTGCACAAGTTCCGGACGAACTTTGTGACGACGCGAAATGCAAAGCATAATTTGCCCTCGACACACTTTTTTTAAGTCCGTACGAAGTATCCCAGACCCGACCAGCGTTGCTGCTTACCCCGCCCGCGGGGTGTATCGATCAGCCTCGCTTTGGGTTCAGCTCAACCATTGCTTGCTTCCAAATCCGCGGCCGCTTGTGGACGCCATTTTTTATTTTATTTCAGCCCCATTTGTTGTAGACTGTCTGGAAACGTTGGACTGTAACTTTCTGGGATCCGGTGTGGTCGTCACGGTACATTTTGGTCATCACAACACTAGTCGTATCTGGAACGATAGATAATAAAAGTGAATAATAATAATAATAATAATAATAAAATCATCTTCATCAGATTAATGAAATAAAATGACCCAAACAACCCCTGTGGCAAACTTTTTTTTCAAAGAATTTGTCTCATTTGCTCAGTTCTTATATACTATATATCGAAGTTATTTGTATAGGGTTCCCATAATACCATGTAAAGAAAAACACCAATCGCTAATTTTGATATAAACAATAACTATAAACTTATGAATCACCGTGATCTGGAAGTAGACTGGTTCCTTCGTCTAATTGTAATATATAACAACTGACAACAATTAACACCTGAGTGAGGCACGCGAGTCAACTAAATATGGCCGAAGTATATGGGACATGAAGCCTCCATTTTAAATAGGTAATCTTTTTACATGTGCCGTGGCCTGGATAGTAAGCTCGGGTTGCTGGACATGTAGGCCTAAACCAGAACTTGGCCACTCTGAAAGAGCCATAATCATGTATCAATTTTATAGTGCAGACATAATGGGATGTACCCGGAGCACACGCTTCTTACATATAACACAAAGTACAGCTGACCGCAGACCGTTTAAGAAAATTTCAATTATATATATATATACATATATATATATATATATATATATATATATATTACGGACTTTTATATTTTCTTTATTAGTTTTCAGATTAATTTGTATGAGTAATTGCCGATGTGTCCTCCTTATATATATAAGCCGTTCTTTCAGTACAACTGATTGCTGGAACTCGCAGGTGCGACGTTCCTTGTCTGCTTGGTGTGTACATGACCTTGTACACGGAATTTGTAAAGTGCAACGTGTTTAAAACGTGCGCTTATCCATGAAGCCTGCATGGTCCAAGCTAGATAACCTGTACCTTTACTTACGAGTATAAGGAAGGATTATGTGCAAAAACTGATATCACGATAATGATATAAATCAGTTGTTTCTTTACCTATAAGACAAAGGTTACTCTCACAATCCCTTCAATCAGTTTTTTTTTTTTTTTGGTGAGTTCAAAGTACGTTTATCCGTGTCATGAACGCCCTCTGAACCCGTACTTTCTGGATGATTTAGACTTGTAATGTACCCGGAATGGACTTTTCCAGAGTCCAAAAAGTCTAAAAAGTACAACGGTGTTAATAACTGGTCTGCATTTGCTCTACTTTGTGCCAATATATAGGCCAAATAGGCCTAGCCCTGCAGAGAGGCCACATGGTGGATGATGCAACATCTTGTATTATTACAGGCCACTGAAAATCCGCAATATTTGCTTATATACCGGTAAAAGTGAGGATAATATTGAATAAGAAGGAAAAGATTTCCATCTATTCTATAGTAAAGACTATATAAACTACACACACACACATATATATGTAAAACAGTTGTATATATAATAAATAGGCCTATAAATGTATACATACAGCTTGCTGATTTAAATTATGTAATGGCCCCTTACATTGCAGAAAAAAATACACTGCAGCTTGCAGGCTGACCTTTTTTTACTTTTTTTATACACTGCTTAAAGGAAGGGCAATGTGGATAAAAATGGATCAATAATCCCATATGTAAATAATTTATACATAATTTATATGTAAGCCTAATATATTCACAATTTAAAGAACCTGTTAATTTGTTTCTCTAGTAGGAGTAGCCTACTTCCTCTATTCCTTTTTCAAGATCTTTCTACAGTGTAGGCCTATTCTAGATAAAAGAGATGTACCTTGATATATTACAATTTTATAAAGCTCAATCAAAGACGCTGTTACCTATATATTAGACCTCTCAGACTTTGAATACACCTCGAATTTATCTAGAATTATTAATACTTCACCCCCCCCCCCCCCCCCCCCAAGGCTATTATTTCTACATCACTCAGTATATAGGCCTACTATTACGTATTAGTACTATACATACATATCGAGCACTAACAAATCACCTTGTGGGTCCAGTTGGAATTTTCTGTGAGATGAAGAGGCCCAACGGGTTCTACTTTTTAAATAATACAGAGTAGATTTCAGGGAATTCTATTATACATAATAATAATACTTACTTATTGGAGCGGCCATTCCTGGTTTGAGTGAGTCTTTGGCAGGCTGGAGTTGTTTCACCGCTAAGTGAATCAATGGAACTGCAGAGAGAGCCTGGGCCACAGCAATAAAGCTCAACATCACAATGGTATACACCAAACAGGCTCCCAAACTGATCAAACCACGCAACATCTTCAATGTATAGCTGGTACAAGATAAGTAATCAACCACGTACTGTCCTTCTCAAGAATCGTAGAAATTATGATTGCACGTAGCTTCCGTACACATGTTTATATAGAGTGAAGCACTATCTGGCCACGATCTGTTCACGTGAACACTGGGTTTTTCATTCACTGGGGTCGTGGACAGAGTTGCCACTATTGGCTGCGCGCGCACATTGTCCGTCGTATAGCGCACGTGGTCACAGGCATGTTTACCGTTGACCAGACGTGTTACGGGTGTACATTGCGTGACAGTTAGCACTCTTACTCAATATTGTATATTTTAGGTTAATCAGCCATGAATAAATTACACCGGAAAGATCTATATTTAGCACAACTGCTCTAGAACAAACATGGATATAAATAATATACCGTATAAATGAAAGACCTAATTATTGAACTCTGTGAGACTGGAGTTCAACATGTAGGACGCGTGTTAAGTTTATTTTTTTATTATGATTATGAGGAGTATTTATCAAATAAATGGAGCATTATTATTATCGTTGTTTTGTTTATGAATAAACATTATATATGTATTTACCGACGATCGAGTTATACTGACAATGAAGAAAAATTGTTATGATTCTTATTCTTATTCTTATTCTTATTCTTATTCTTATTCTTATTCTTATAATGATAAAAATAATAATCATTGGCGGCGAAACCTAATTTCCATTGGGGGGGGGGGCGATAGTAGACCAGTATATATATATATATATATGTACTGCATGCATATATAGAAAAAAATAGTATACGCACATAAGATCCAGTCAGAGTGTATCATCAGGACTTATTTCTAGTAAGCCATAAATGTTTGTTGGGCATATTAAATCGTTTTACGTAATTAGAGGTTAAAATTTTTTTTATTATTGAGATATGGGCTTTCGAGTAAGTGAAAATTAAGAAATATGTAGAACTATTTCCACGATTTGCAGACTTTTCGTGTACTCATGCAGTACTACTGACATCTACAGGACAATTGACACACTATACTCTGTTCCACAAAAGGGTGCCCATTGAAATTTGGCAATATTATCATGAACTGGAAGATCAATTTCATATGGCATGTTGCAATGAAGGAATGGGGTGTTGGCCTAATTAACCATAATTAAATTATAATCATACTAGCAAAATATAAACGCAATGCAATTAAATTGATATTTTAGAAAACAGTCCATTTTTTACAATACCTCAACCCCATTCATGGTGGTCAAGGTCACCGGTCACATGCTCAAACAACTGTACTTGAAAGCTCCTGATTGGCTAAAAACGGGTCATAAATATTCTAAAAAAAAATTAAGTTGTCTCCTACCTATGGCAGACGCCATGTCACTTGGCCACAAAATTCAGAAGAACCAGAGGATTGCAAAATATAAATGTTGGTTTTTGTTATGAAGTTTTACATTTCATATAAGGCCTTAGGTCCCTAATCAGCTTTAAGGTCAGAGTGTGTGATAATATTTGAGTTTAAGAGAACAATTGGCAAATTTCAATGGGCACCGTTTTGTGGAACAGAGTTAAGCGTGTGCACATCCAGCCTCTTGCAAAATTGAACTGTATACAAACCACATAGAAAGAACTTTTAACTCGATCTTAAAATCTACTTATATTATAGAAGAGGGGAAGTTGTGATTTCTTGTACGAATAACGTTTCAATTTTTGTTATTAGCTAGCTTTTCCTGTACCCGTTCATTATTTGCACTTGAAGAGCTATTTAGTTTCATCCCCAATCCGACAGATGGCGCTATTATATAACAAACACTGGCTAACCTATTTAAATTAAGAGACAACACAACGACAAACCCGTGACAATTAAACATATCGTTGCAGAGGTTATGGAAATAGACAACATTTCTAAAGATAATTTGTTAATTGATACTCAACAGATAAGAAAAATGTTTATTTTAAACCCTACTTACCATATATTGTATTATAAAATTATGTTTGTTGACGCTATAGAAAAAAATTAACATTTTGTAGTTATAATGTGCGACTCGATAAAACTGATGTCTGCCTGATTATTTTAACCTGCTTCTTTTAATAAGACTGAAGACAGATGATGGTCATATTTTAATTAGGTTTCTTTTCATTTTTACGTCTTCTCTTGTGACCCCTATTTATATGCTGCAAGGTGGCACCACACAATGGCGAATGGTCAGAGGTCATTTAGAATGAGTCAGGCACCAGTTCACATGAAACCCTACAATGATGCCAACCCGAAACGAACGCGACGGCGGCGTTGGCGGTGGCGGCGAAACCCGGCTGAAAACATAGAATCAGTGACATTTTGTAGACTTAAATGTGGTTGTGCATTCATTAGGGCGTGAAGCTGCTCAACTAGGGAGGGTGTTTGAAGGAAAGGTTTAGATGGGGGACAGGAGGGGGTTTGATATTACACTAGTGAATGCCATTATGGGTCTGTACAGGAGAAAGTATTAACTGTAATGATAATAGTACTTGTCTTATGTTTTCCTCCATATCATGAAGAAGGGACCCCCCCCCCCTCCGCCCCCGAAAAAAAATCGTTGGGAGTATCATACAGTTAAATACTAGTATAATACGTGATGTCGTGTTGCGTGAATGCGTGCTGGTCGTGACAATGACGCCATCTGGTGATTACTCATGGAACAAGCTTAAGCGCATGCAAGATATGATGATGGAAATGTTTTAAGCCATGTGTTAATTGTGTACGTTTTGTCTAGTTACTTGTCTGTGACTTGTCCTCCCTTTATGGACACTATCTTGTTATGTTTATCATGTCAAAAATAAACAACGCAGGAATTTAATTTCGTGATCTAGAGTCGCAAGCAGTCGCAACAGATGGCAAACTGCATTTCTGCGACCAGTCGCACACAAAAATAGTAGTAAATCGCCATCCGAGTACCCGGACGACGTCTACATTTACGTAAAGAAAATTACGCTAAGAAAAGTCTGATATATGCAAAATTTTCACTGACATCACAGTATTCCAGGAAATGGTCAATCACCGCCATTTTTATCAATTGCTATATATATCCGCAAAGCGGCTTTGTATGGGTCAGTTGCCTGATTATCCAGTTTGTCTTTCAGTTAATATATATTATATATAGTTATATATATATATATATATATATATATATATATATATATATATATATATATAGAGAGAGAGAGAGAGAGAGAGAGAGAGAGGAATCAAATTTTGCCAGACATGTTTTCTCATTTCATGCAACATGCTGTTACACCCATCAGGTAAAAATCAAACACTAAATTTGATATACTAGTATAATAATATATAAATAAATATATATTATTCGTCAAATTACTGTTAAATACCCAACCCATGTGCAATACGTTGTGTGTGTAATTTCAGTATAGGAATACAAAATCGAATATTACGAGTTTTAACTCACACTTAATAGTTCCCTGTCTTTAACTAATCAGCGTGATTAAAAGTTCATTATTCATGGGCCGGTGCATAGTACACCTCGTATACAGACAGTGGCTGCATGATTAACCCCGTCGTGCTTTTTAAGACTTATGACCTACGAAAGGTCCACTCCTGCCACATCGCATGGGGGTATCACGTTTAACGTGCGTGTTCAGACGGCGGCCACGACATGAAGGCATGTTCATGTATATGTCGGCGCATGTACCACTCCATGGGAAACAGAAGAAATCAAAGCGTTCGACTGGAACGAAACACGGGAACTTAATCGACCAACAATTCCGGCCGCCGACATCCCATGCATTGCAAAAATACGTCGACGACAGTTTTATTCCTGGATGATACTTGCTTCATCTTACAGACACAGGAACTTGTACAGATGGCTAGGGTATAGGGTTATTATTTATAACTAGTGTATGAAGTACATGCTTCGATTAGAAATTTGGCAAACGGTATGTGTTTTTTTTTTATATTTAGCATTAATGAATTAATGAAGTATACTTTATATACTTGTTATGTAAAATTGAAAAAAAAAAATAAAAATTTTCTCTACATAGACATTGCATCTACACATATATCATTTGTTGATATATGCTGATATCAGTGTATGTGACAGATATTGAACGGCAAATAATTTTGTGCCCCTCTCCCCCCACACACGCCTCTGCATGGTCCGAAAATCTGGCCTATATGGCTTTTTGACCCACGCAGTTCTTTTTATTTCTGCTTCCGCCAAGAGTGTATATATGCGGTCATCCCTTTTCGTGTGTGTGTGTGTGTGTGTGTGTGTGGATGTGTGTGTGTGTGTGCCCATGTGTGTGTGTGTGACTGTTTGTGTTTGCTCAACATAACTGAAGCAATCATGATCGAAATCTCATTAATTTTCAGGGCAGTCCGGAAATGGGCCAAAGAGGATTCGATTAGATTTTCGTGTAGATCATCAAAGAATATTCACAAATGTACAGTCACTTATGCACGAATGAGCCTGGTAATAGGGCTGAAACGGGTAACCGATAGGCATTACACGATCGGACTCGAGTACTCGTAACCATGGCAACGCTGTAAAGCTAAAACGGACAAACCTGGCTACCGATAAAAAATATGCATAAATTTTACTTCAGACGGTTGAACTTTATCCCAACGAAGGAATAGGTATATGTCATAACAAGACATCTGTTAATTTGACTAGCATATGTTTATGCCAAGCTATGATAATGAATAAATAGGCCTACAGACTGCCCGTAAATTTGCAGATTAGTAGTGAGATTTTTTATTATCCAGACCCTAGCCCTACCTGGGAATAGGGCCGGATAAGTCTTTGAATGCAAACACGATTTTGGGAGCATCTTTACAATAGGGGTTTTCACATGGTGGAGGCTTGCATTCCTCAGAATGCATATTTCTAGTTTTGTCATTCGTTCATTGCAGTTCGTTTTCTTTTTAGTTTTTGAAATGGCAACCAGGCGGCACTATATAAAGGGGTAATTAACGTTATTCAACGCTCAGAAGCGTTACCGACAAAAAAATAACACGGTATTTATCACGAACTAACTGACTTATTGAATTCCTGCTCTTTTTAAAATAAAGTCAAGGAATATTTGCTCTTTTAAAAAATAAAATCAAGAAATATTAGTTTCATTAAGCTTGACATTTCATTGTAATATATATAATATTTTTAGTGTTTTACAATTTGCCCCATCCTGGCATTTCCTGCATCTGCTGTGGTTTACTTTATTTTCGTGGGATTAAAATTTCTCGATTTTTTTTCCAGTTTGATTTCACATGGGTTCCATATTCACTATTTTACCATACATAAGACCCGCAGAGTAGAACCAATATTTTATTTATAGATAAATTATATCAAATAATATGTGCGAAAAATATAACAATTTCACGGCGACCCGAGGAAACATCGACGGAGTAGAAATGATTGTTCATTATTGGCATGCATATAATTTGAGAGGTCTGATATTGTGTATAATAATCTCTTAACAAAGTACTTCATTAAAATAATCTTTTACCTCTAACATGACTTCAACGATGAGGCCTTACTCACGAGGCGTTTGTTTTCCCGATAACTCCTCTTTCGCGAATATCGTGAATTTGAAACCCTCATGAACAAAAACAACCACAGTATATATTATATTTGACGATGGCCCTTAATCGCTATCACTCAACTCCTCTGTGGCCGCCCCTCAGAAATGCCAGTGTTAGATTTTGGATAATGTTGGGTCATTATAAATTTCACATTTTCTTAAAAATGATAAATCCTTAGGAGTTTGACCTTATTTGGGAAATTTGATAAGGGGCTACTTTAGCGCTATATATCGGAAACTAAATCGCTGTATCCTGCGGATGAACTTTGCTCATGGATATCCCGTCCCGGACGAAAGTGCAAGGCCGAAGTCAAGCAGACTTATCAAAGCGCAAGAACGGGTAATATGATATTGTTTATCTAAGTGGTCCATAACAAACATCTGCAATATTATTATCAATATCCGTAAAAGAAATGAGACATCTGAAAAAAAGTTAGCCTGATATAACACTTGCTCAGTTTGTTTGAACATGTGCCGATATATATGTTACACAGGTGGCCTTGGTCTGGTAAAACATTTGGTGCAACATTCCATATTCCACAGTTTTCAGTAAGGAACTATAGCTCAGAAAGTAGGTTTAATCGGTAACAGGCGATGTTAGAGCATTTTAAAGGTAACCTCGCTGTACATATATAAATGGTTAGAGAAGATTGAACGGTGATGTAGTCGAGTTAACACAATCCGAGTCCGAATGCAAGTCCAGGCCACTCGAATCCAAGTCCAAGTCCGAGTCTTTGAGGTTCGAGTCTAAGGCCAAAAGGTAGGGTTCTCAGGCACCGCGCGTCAATTTTAACCCCCCCCCCCCCCCCCGCATCAATTTTTTTTTTTTTGGTTTTTGATTTTCAATAGAAACTTACCGATTTTCAGCTCCAGCCGCTCTGGCATTTCTTTCGAGAAGATAAAATAATACAATTTGGGAAGATTTCCTTTATTATGTAGTGCTTTTTGCTGTTTAGCAAAACAATTCTGTTATTATCATGCTTTCCCCTGATCATATGACATTTTTTTCGAAACAAAGAAAATAAAGGTAATTAAAAAATAGCGCCTTCGCGCACTGATTTATGGAAAAAGGGGCCTGAGAACCAAACCATTTTTTTCCTAAGCATATTCTGAGCAAGTTTTCTTTGACATATACTGTCATTCAAAAGAGGGTTAAAATGCATTCATGGTCGATTGGCAGGGACGGGGTCACGATCCCCAAAACCCTTCCTCCTTCTGCTTTTCGCCCGAATACGCTCCTGGACCTTCCAGCTGTAAGTATATTTACCTATTCACAGTCATTGTTACAGGGTTACTTGTATTCGTGTTAACTGATCAAGGAGAAGGATAAACAGAGAATAATGTTTTTTTTATTCAAATATTTGTCGAATCTGTCTACGGGTAAGCGCGATTTCGGCCCTCTGACACCAGAGAGTCTACGACCAGTGTACTAACATTAGGCCTGCCTCGGCTTGAGCGTTTACGTTTACTACAAAAATGCTTAAAATGAAACGTGATTTAATTTACTAACTCAGAGCCAGCTCTTATCACTAAAATAGTCGACCGGAGAGCCATACTTATATGATTATATAAGTTATATAATTTCCCGCGAGGTGGCAGTACCTGTTCTAAGCATTGCGACACAGCAAAGTAAATTTAATGGCTTTGTTCGTGGGAGGAATTATGTTTTAACCATTGCATCGACTAACATCAGAGTGCATTTACGCATTGCATCGCGGACCGTTCGGTAAGGCTCTATGAGGATACAAATAATTCAGTTCTTGACGCTAATGGCCTGATATAAACTAAACCAATCGTTATCAATTTTAGTTTACTATCTATCAGCACCAACCATGTGCGAGGACAATAAAGTTTTATCTCAACATTAAGGCAAATCCCTCTGCATGTTTGTTGAATTTCTGTCCGCATGAAAACATGCATCGCTCGCACGGGTTACTGGACACAGCATACTTGTGCGAGATATAAAATATGACTTGTAACCATAAGGACGGATTTTCTTTCGTCATTCTTACCCTAATGTTAAGATTATTGGCTGATTACCACAATATCAATGCATTATGATGTAAGCAATGCAATGCATTTCTCTGTATTTCTGTATCACGGCTCCACTCAGGTTTACTAGCCCTATTGCCCACGGAGTCGCGTGTTCACGGATAGCACAAGAGTTGCTGCCCTCTGGTGGTTGCAGAATGAACCACAGGAACTTCTTTGCTTGGAATACGGACTTGTTTTTCTCCTCATCTAAACATTAGAATGGAATGGAGGGTTGGAGATGAAGGTCAGGAGGGTGATCTGAGCTGAAACGAGAGCTATATACTAGAACTATGTTACTTTAAAGATAATACATCAACTTGAATGCCAACTGACAGGGGCGTAATATAACCCCCTATCCCCCCCCCCTTTTCATATCAACAGGGGATGATCCATGTAATCATGGCCCGGCTATTCAGAGAAAAAGATTGATATATTGGAAATAAAATATATCAAAAGTTATAATGATAGACTTGTTTGATTTCTCCTTTACCATAAAATATTACATATCTGAGCCTAATTTATAATTGATCTTTACTTAAAACATAATACCTTATTTTTTTTAAATTAAACCTAGCTGTTTTATATTTAGAATTGGTAACAAAGACCATATATATATATATATATATATATATATATATATATATATATATATATTAAAGAAATTGATATTTCAATATCAATATATTTGTATAAAAGGTTGTCCCTCACTCATACGTCCCGTATGTTCTATTAAGTAAATTGACGCCACTTCCAGCTGAAGTTATTTAAGAGGCATTTGCAACTGATATTTTTTTCGGCTGTTTCCATCCGTCCATCATGTATCACCATGTCCATCAAATCAGATCTGAACCCGCACACGTACGTTCCTTTCTTACTCTTCAGTCCGTCAAATCTAAGTCGCGTGGGCCTTGTTCCTGAAAAAAAAATATGAAGTGGACAATTCTGAGAGAGACTCCCCCCCCCCCCCCCTTTTTTTCGTAGTCTTATAAATATAATAATTACCCGTCCGCTCAAATAAAATGGCTACTAAAACAAAAACACTCTGGTGTAATCATAATGTCCTTTTATCTTTAGCTCATAAGTCGTCTGAGCTATAGTCGTGGTCCATTGTCCGTCGTCCGTCGATTTGGCACGTTTTGTAACCGTAAGACCTAGGAATCCAAAATTCGGCACAATGTTGGATGTCCCCAAGATCTCCTACCAAGCTGAAAACTGGGTCTTTGCGAAATTAAGGAAAAACCTTAATTTTTTTAATAAAAAAAAAACTATTTTCACACTTCAGGACTGCCTAATATCAAAACCACTCATCTGTTTTTCCTCATATTTACCATAATATTCCTCTATATAGTTCCTATGTACATGCCAGATATATAATTTTAAAAGTTATGGGCCCAAACATATTGCACTTTGCAAAAAATCAGGAAAAATATTTGGTCACTTAACATAAAACATTGTTAAAGCTTGGGACTTTTTTTCAGTAATATAACTAAAATTAATCAAAATTTAATTGTTTACCCAAAATTAGATCAAAATCTTTTAATTTTTTAAAATAATTGAACAAAATAAAATTAAACTCATCAGTTGGCACAATATATATAATATATGAAACAAATCATGGATAAATAAAGGTGCAATTTAAAATTGTGAATTCTGGAGAGTTATTTTCATATATTTATTGCTTTGCAAATTTAAAAAATATATTCTATAAAAAAAGAAATATATCTGTGTGCATAATGTGATGTTACCTGACTAAATTAAGTAAATAAATGTTGATGCAATTTAGATTTGAGAATCAATTTAAATATTCAGATATATATGATATACTGACTTAACAAAAGAAAAAATAGGATCTAATGCAAATATTTGTTCATTATTTTCCTGCAAAATAGAATGGAAATTAAAGTTATTTGCTTTGTTTTCCATCTCTCTGCCTGTTTTTACTCCTACCAGTCCCTGTAAGCGCCATTAAATTAATTCCGTATTCTGTATTTATATCCAAAGGTGTTGTAACTCCTCCTCCTCCCCCCCCCCCCCCCCCCCCCAGTCATTGATCCCTAGTTCCTGAGCACTGCAACTTATAAACTTTATTGCAACTTAAAAAAAACTATGGTGATGCAGTTATAAGTGTAACAATCAGCTGAGCGCCGTGACCCATTTTCCCTTGTTTAAAATTTTTATCGAAAATTTATGATAAACAGGTGAGAAAATCACCCTCCCGTACAGATTCCTGAAACAAGTGCCTAAGAACCAAACCTATTTTTAGCCTAATGAATTACGTTTACAGAAGGAACCATTAACGAAAAGAATAATAGATTATATAGAAACAATAAGGAGGTATATATAAATTTCTTGGACATAGTAATTGCCTCCGACAGGAGTGTGTGCGTTTATTCCCATTCGGAATCCCATGAAATCTTCAGGGCACATCTGGTATGGGCAAATGAAGAACAGATCAGATTTTGGTTTTGGTCCGGCTCATGAAGGACTTCCAGAAATATTCAAAAATGTACAGCCACATATGCCCGACTGAATATTGGAATATAGGCCAATAAGTGAATAAAAACACAGGTATCTGAGCACCCCACATTAAGGACCGCCCACATAGCGGAGGCCTGCATTCGTGAGAAAACATATTTCTAGATATTAATTATTCTGATGAGAAGTTCATACCATGCATATATATGATCAAATTTTGCTCTCATACAGTTACCTGGCAAATATTTGGCCAATGTAAATCTTTTGGATGAATTTCAATATAACCCAATAATTTGGACTATAATTATCTAATAATACTAAATATTTAGGATCAAAATGGGTTTCTCGGGAATTGCAAGCATGAATTTTTACATGCACTTCCTCCGTATCATTTTTTTTTTGTCAGTAAAAATTTATCGAGTTTGAGCTCCATTCGCTGGGACATTTCTTTCAAGAAAACAAAATAATGAAATTTCCATAAAAATACATTTCTATGTTCTGTTTTTACCTGTTTTTCAAAACAATTCTGTTATTATCATGTTGTATCTTGATCACATGATTTTTATCGAAAACCTCTATGATCCAAATTAAAAAAAAAATCGCCTGCCCGCAATGGTTAAAGGAAAACTGCTTTAGACACGCATTTATTTGTTTTTCTTTAGGCTTATAGGACCATAAACATCTAGCGATACTGCAATTAAGAAACGTTACCCTTTCCCTGAGTGCATACAGGTGTGTCAATCGAGGAACCTCGAAATGAACAAATCATTCCTTGTACGTTTCAGTGTCACAGCTGGTCTTATCCGTCAATTAAATCAAGTGACATGTTTCAGTAAAGTGCAGTCGCACCGATGTTAATTTCACTTCACCTGCGCTTCTTTGCTTTCCTGGCCTGAGTTAAATATTCCCTGATCACCCTCCGGTGCCCGTAGCTGCAGTTCATTAATTCCCATAAGGAGTGCTATAAATTTTCTGGATATTTTTTTTCATAAAAGTAAATGCAATTGAAATATGAAAAGGAAAACATGGAACGCACTGAATAAATTCAAGGGAACCTGAAATGAACAAATCACACCTTGTAAGTTTCAGTGTCACAGCTGGTCTTAATCCGTCAATTAAATCAAGTGCATGACATGTTCCAGTAAAGTACAGTCGCACCCATGTTAATTTCAATTCACCTGATCTTCTTTGCTTTCCGGTCTTTAGTTAAATATTCCCTTTTCACCCCCCGGTGCCTATATACGGTTGCAGTCCGTTCCAATAATAAAGGAGTGCTATAAATTTTGGTGATATTCTTATAAAAGGTGAGTGCAATTGAAATACGAAAAGAAAACATGTCACGCAACGAATAAATCCGCTGCATGCCCCGATAATTATTTTCAAATAAAAGAACACTAAACCTTCATAGAATTCAAATTAAATAATTAAACATGTACCATAATAGAAAAAAAAACTATGCATGTACTTAGCATTTCTTTAATATAAACAATATTTACAAAATAAATTACACAATCAAAAAAACAGATTGGTTGAATTAACCAAAAAAAATTGTTGAATCCAACCAATTTAATTGGTCAAAATATGTCCAAACAATTTATTGTTTAGAACAACCAATTTATTTTGGTCGGAATCAAACAACAGGTATTAGTAAAATCAACCTATATATTGGTCAGAGCAACCAACACAGCTGATCATTTAAACCAACAAAATTGGTCAGTTTGACCAAAATAATTTGGTTATACTCAACCAATGTACTTTGGTTGAGGTCAACCAAAACCAATTGCTTAAATCAGATTAAATTGGTCACATGAACCAATTCCAGTTGGTCAAACTACTGGACACATTCATGTGTGCACTGTTACTTTCAGTCCCTTTTTCAGTTGGTTTATCCTTCAGATTGATGGGAAGTCTTCTTGTAAGTCATTATTCAGTTTATGGTTGCTTTGGTGTGGGTTTCAAGGGGGAAACAAATTCCGCCTGAACTGGGAATCGCACCTGTGACCGCTCGCATATAAGTCAGACGATTTGCCCCTCAGCCAGTAAAGTTTGCATTATACTTTTTGATTTGGGGCACTTTTGTGTTACCAATCGGTTTAGTCAGTGCTTGACCGATCAGTTGGTAAAATAACCAGATGTTGGTAAAATCAACCAATATTTAACTCAACCAAGAAAACTGGTTAAATATTTGTAACCAAATGTCGATCAGTAAAAATTGGTCAAAGTGACCCAATGAGTTTGGTTACAAGTTTGTTGAAATTACCAATGTGTTGGTTTAAATCAACCATAATTATCTCCATCGACCAAATTGGTCATATATGTGTGCTAAAGTAACCAATATTTTGATTATCAATTGACCAATATATTGGTTAGATCTACTACAGTATTTTTATTCTGTTAACCAGTAAGAATTGGCCAGAACAACCAACTGGTTTGGTTAGTCCTTTAACAATGCATTTGTATTAGCCTCCCCCCCCCCCCCCCCCCGCCCCGTTCTTGAATTTCTGGATCCGACACTGTTTTGCTTGAAAAAAACTTAAACACTTATTAATACACGTGATTCTGTAACATTAAAAAGGAGATATACAAGCAATTTACTATACGTTTTGATTATAATCTGTATATTGTCATTCTCGTCACTCTGAATTTCACAATGGTGGCACTGAAGTGAAGATATATATGCATGGTACTACATATGATTAGCAATGAGAGACGGCAGGGGTTTAATAGAGACTCCTTGGATAGGGATTATAGGCATGTGTGTTGACTCGGTCTCATCAGTGAACAGTACGTGTTAGGGGCAGGTGATTGGACAATTAAGGTAGGTATAAAAAGAGAGCTCGCTGACACACTCGCTCTCCCGGATTAGCGTTATCTGAAGCATGTACAATGTTTGTGGATTAATTTAAACTTTACAAGGTAGGTGCCTTAAATATGGCATCCATATATTAAATTGGCTCGGCAGCAGCTCATAATGTAGCCGTTCGTTAACTGAAAATAAAATCTGATCAAAATTAATCACTCCGATTAACTTTATGTCTGATTAATCATGACGTGGAACTAAATAAATGTCTTCTTTTTTCATTAGGCAACTATCCGTTCACAAACGCGAGGACTAATTCAACGAGTGTCTGCGTGGGCGTTTTTGAGTTGTGCATTATTATAAATACACATGTATAAAGAATTTTAATGAAAAGAGTTCATATGTAATGTTCTAGATATTTGTTTGTACGCAGTTCCTGAGCATACGATTGATAAAATCTGACTGTAACATCCTTGATATATATAGTGTTTGCGTTTTCTTGGTAAAATGAACATGAAAATCTACATTTATCAATACAATTAATGCAATGAAGCAACGCGCAAAAGGTAGATCAATGCCACATGTAAAACATGTATATTTATCAACCTGCATGTCTTTTTCCACTAAAATATTCATTTCTTTGCTTTTGTGTGTGAGCGCGCGCGTGAGTGTGTGAGTGTGTGTGTGAGAGAGAGAGAGAGAGAGAGAGAGAGAGAGATGGGACAACCATGTGTATGCGTACCTATTGCCTCATTGCAGTCGCTCCTACAAAATAGATTTATATCTGAAATCATGCGAGTTTAAAGATAAAATAACTCCTATATATGTGTAAGTGAAAGACGTTTATTAGACCTATTCGCTTTACATAGGCCCTATAAAATAGTATATATATATATACTATATTACCAGTGGTAAACCAAAACGTATTTATGGTATAGTATTCTATATTTAAGAAAGTGTAATTGTTTATATTTTAACGAGACTGTTGTAAGAGTATGGGGAATCATGGAAAAGTGCATTAGGCCTACAGGTTGTTTCAGGCTGTTTAAATATCATGGAATTCTGGGGAGTTTAAGACTTCAGATTTGTACTTTTTTTGAGGAACTTCTCAAGTCACTTCATTAGAGCAATTCCCTGAAATGCCATCCCCAAAAATATGTGCCGCCCCGTGGAGGATCGTCCCTGTCCCCCTCCCCCTTAGGTACACCACTGGGGAGAGGCAGGGAAACAGAATAAGAGATAGAGAAAGGGAGAGAGGAAAATTAACAACTGCAGTTGTACAGAAACCGTATGAATATAAGTAGTATAAATAGGAATTCAAGGGGATTGTTATGTTTCGCCATTGAAGCCTTGAACTTTTGTCATGAAGGTTTTGAATCTTTTTTTTTTTAGATTTTTCTTCTGATGTGCTCAAATGACGCCCAAGCATGCATGTTTTGAAAGTTAAACACATAACACACAGATAAATTATCCGGGGGAGGGCGGGGGATTAACTCGTCCGGTCATTCTTTATTTTTGAACAATTTATTACTGTATGTATATATTACTTGTTTAAATTCATACCTTTGCGACGAACAATTCACGTATAAAGTATGTACCCAGTGTCCGTATACCGTTAACTGATTCATTTTACTTATCTTCCTGTACTTTTTTCCCTTCCATGAGTGACCCACCAGTGTCTCCATGTGATGCACACGGGTAATAACGGTGACAACTGAAGCCGCGCATGCGCACTCGTAGGTCATGTCAACGAACGGTGAATCTTTTGGTGACCGTGGCCTAGGATGCGCGACAGAAAATGGGACCACTTGTATTTGAACACTTGAGATGTTTAATAGGTACATACTTTCTGTCAAATAAGTTAACTTGTGAAACAATAGTTTATATATATATATATATATATATATATATATATATATATATATATATATATATATATATATATATATATCACCAAGAGACACCAAATTTTAAAGTACATATGATACTTTCAGTGCGCATGTGTTCAGGAAAAATATGCTGATCTTTGGATGGATGTGTTTTCGGGGTTTTTTATGTATGCCTATATTCGTGTCATTTGCTTTTTTAGTTAGGGTAGTTAGTACATTTTCCATAAGCTTCAAAACGGTTGTACCATCATATACGAGACGCCAGGCATAGCAAATTAAAATTATATAACAAACCTTAAACCTGTGAACCTGTCCTGATATTTACTTACTAAGCACAGACTCGGCCTAAAACACTACGATACTACGATTTTCGATATAAGGTATAACGGACTGAACTGGCGAGGTTTATATCCGAGGTCGTATTATGTTTTTACTCTGTTCATCAAGCGCGACGCGATAATGAGGACACTGTCCACTATCGCTACCTAGTGGATAAAATCAATACTAAATTGTTATGGGTGACCAATGGGTGCCTTCACAGGGGTAAAACCCTATCATGTTTCATTAATTAATCATTACAGTAATGACTGACTAGAGTACAACTACCAGATATATTCTTTAATGAATCATATTTATACCAATATTTATTCAAAATTAAATGATATACAGAGTCAGAAAACTGTAAAAGAAAATGAGAAAAAAAAAAATAATAGTGGTGTGCCGATTAACCGATTAAATCGATGATTAGTCGTTTTCTATCAAAATCCATTAAATCAACTGCATTTTTTGCATAATCGATTAAAAACGATCATGCATGCATAAAAAAGACTCTAATCCTGTCAGAGATTATTCGACTTAAAACAAAGTAGCCTAACGAACAGCATCAAAACTGAAATTTGCGCAGAAAACAATTGCCCAACGGCATGCCGACCTTGGATGCGGGTGGACTGATGGTTTCATTATGAATACCGATGTACATGTCCCATTATTTATTAGGGTCAATATTTTTAAGTTAATATTTTCATCTGTTTTCAAGGAAATATAAAGTACATTAAATAATTTCTTTTTCAGTCATTAATTGTGATTGTAAAAGCAATTTCTACCACTTGAAAAAATCCTCCAACAAAAAGCTGCTTTGATGTAATTGGGTATCCTCGGATACACACGCATACGCAGACTGAACAATTTTTTAATGTACATACACACACACCCTCACACACACACTTACTTTTATAAACGCCCCGGGCGGCAGAATTATCTTTCGGTTTTCTGTTTCATTGTCTGGTAGAAAAATACAATCCGGAGGATAGCATTTTGTTATATTTGCGAAATTTGTGTTTATTTTTACCTTTCAGATTAAATATCTTCGAATATGCCAGTGAAGAAACAAAAGTTGGTAATAGTAAATACTTGGAGAATTTATGGCTCTCCATGGTCAGCTGATTTGGTTAAGCTCATTAATTAATTGTTTGTGGGGAAAACCTTTCGTGTAAGAATAAAAATAAGTACTGGAATAGGGATTGTATCCCATTACCTTGAGCGCAGTATATCTTATCTTCTTTGCATCGGTACAAACTGTTAATAAACAGCAAATGGAAATGATTAATAATGAATGAAATAATGACCAATACCGTCAGACAAAATTGACAAAAGGATGTATACAAACCTCTTCAAACCCTTTTTAATTCATTTAACGGTGAGGAGCTAATGAATAAGTCACATGTTCCTAAAAAATACTTTGGTTAGCGTTCTTAGCGCCAAAGTATCTGATAGCTTAATCAAAGCGAATAGAAATATCTTGTGAATGTCAATATACGCCGGAAATGTGAGGCTGAAACTGGTTTGAACCGGTTTTGGTCTCCATATGTTATTTGTAGCGCCTGCCTTTGTCTAGCGAGCGAGACCACGTCGTGTCATGCCTGTCGTGGATATCTTCAGGGGTGGATTCAGAGTTGGCTTAATCCCTTTCCCCTTCACTCAGAAATTTCGTTCTTTTGAAGTGAGTTCAATGCATTTTTAAGAATCATCGACCACCTGCAGTTGCACAGATTTTAATGCGTATGTGTGTGTGTTGGGGGATGGGTGGACCTGGGAACATTTTTTTTTTTAATTTTTGTCAGTAGTCATCGTGGGTTGGACCCTCCTTTTCCTAAATCCTGGATCCGCCATTGTATAGACCTATGGAGCTCACATGGACAAAACCAAAATTTACTCATCAATATAATCCGTATATATACATAATATATAAATATAATTCCTATTTTTTAAAGAGCATTTTTTAAGATCATTTTAACAGTGGAATCGATAGGATCCTTGGCAATGACCCCTACATGAAAATATTTCCATACAATACAGATATTTCATCCTGATGATGTAAAACTGAAGTATAAATAATTTTAAAGTGTTCTGTTTGATGTGAATTTGGTTACGAAGGGCTCTATAAACAGGGAGTGAATCCATACACTCTTACTATTCATATACTAGGAGACAAAGTATTTAAAAAAATGGACTAAATTAAACAAATCAAGTCATTCTTGACAACCTTTTGGCTTTCACAGAACCCAAAGTCGACTTTTCCCATAGAGCACTTTCAGTGACAGTGCTTCTCACACTTTCTTGTAGTTTCTTGTAGTTTCTTGTAGTTTACTGCATGGTTGTTCATTTTATTCACGTTGAATTTCCGCGCTAAAGGTTGTCTTCTGGGACCTTTTGACTTGTACATACTCTGAACCAAGTTTGTGGGTTACCAAGGGCTAGCCCGGGGTTAGCTCCTTCTCTTCAACTTGAGAACACGCCTTGATGGTTGAATATGGCATAATACTGCATACATATATAGAACTTAGTTTCTTGTTTGCTAGGTCTTGTTTCAAATAACTAATCTTACTACAGATAAAAATTTTTCTTACTGCCTGTAATTGTTCTTAAAGATGCTGACTCCATCTCATCGTCTGACTCTCTGAGTCTTCTGTTGACTACTCTTTACAAACTGTACTGACTAATTGACCATTTCTAACATATAATACACCTATAATAGTACCAACTATTATCACAAATCCAATCAATACGCTTCGAGCAAATAATTAAATCCCAACCGCGGGAAATTTCCATGACCTAACCTGCTCCACCAGTTAAAGTGGGCCATTGTGCTAATTAACAAAACTTAATTATCAGGAGACAGGTACTCACCTGCTTGAGACACCTTAATATGTTTATATACTTTGCCATATAATGTTATGAAATCTGTCCCTGAAGGTCTGTACCCCCCCCCCCCCCCAAAAAAAAAAAAAAAAAAAAAAAAATCAGCGGGTCATTTTGTAATATTGATTGATGTTATTAAGATATAAATATACTTTTATTTTTTGTTAACTAAATGTTTATTCGAGCATACTTGTTGAAGAGAACGGAAACATGCCCATCTTTAAAAATATAAAAAAAGAAACATTTATATTAAAGTGTTTACATTCAAAATTAAGGTCTTACAGGATGCTTAAGCTTGAAAATGTTGTTTTCTTTTTTTAATAATTTTCTTCAAAATAAGATTTCCTGTTAAATGTAAGCAAAAAACGTTTAAAATATGCTTGAAAAGTTGAAAGTTTAAATCTAACAAAAGCAGGCTGAATAATTCCTTATAAGGTTCCCAAAACAGTCCATTGGTACCTTGAAGGGTTCCTCCTGGGACCTTTTTATAGGTTCTAGATTGAACCGGTAAGGTTCCATGAAAAGAACCATGTGATTAAGGTTCCAGCTGGAACCTTAAAAGGTTCCCCTCCTAAGCAAATAGTCACCGTGACGACTATACGTCAGTTACTCACGACTATAGCCCATGAAATCTAAAGGTAAACTATATACCTTATTTGTCTATATAATATAAAAAAGTTCTCAACCGGTTTAATCATTCTTTTTGGAGAACGCGTCATGGAGCAAGAAAGAACTGATTTAATGTTGGGACGGATGTGTTTATTTTGGAGATGGTGTAAGACAAAAAGAGGTAAAAGGTGTGTAGATTTGGATGGATATATATTTAATTTTTATTGATTCCTCCGAAAATTATTGATTTTCTTCTTTCCCATATAACGTATTTACAAAATTTCACCGACATTCATTGATACTTTCGAAAATATATATAATATGAGTGGTGTGTCAAATAATCGATTATATCGATAATTGGTCGTTTTCTATCATAATGGATTGAATTAAATGAATTTTTGTATAATAAATCACAAACTATCATGTATGTCCATTAATTGAATTCAATTCCAGATACAATGTTCCTTTCTGTCAGAGATACAATAAAGAAGGGACACAAAAGAGCGAACAGCATTGAAACTTAACCTTGTGCAAGGAGTACATACATGTCTGTAAACTGGGCACTACCTTTATCTATTAGCATGGATTTTCACGTTCAGTACTTTAGGTATGTTTGTATACAGCATATTCAACGGTAACATAGATGGTAAATAAGATTATCGATTATTAATCGATCATCGGTCGATTTTTAGCTCAGTTGACTGTAAGTCATGTAAGCTTTAGCAATCACTCTTTGTCCGTCGTCCGTCCGGCCGTCCGGTCGTCTGTCCGTTAACAGGGCACAAATCGTAACCGCTGGACCTGGAATCTTCTAGAATTTTCTTTCTCTATTTTTGATACCTTTAAAGATGCGGTCATCTGATAACAGGGCACAAATCGTAACAACTGGACCTAGAATCTTCTATCTTGACATGCAGAGAGGCCAATGAAAAGTCTCCTTGGACACCTGGAATTAAGTCTCTTTTACCCATATTCTTCGAGCTATGGGGCTCCAAAGTACCCCCCAGAAAAATGGAAAATTTGATACAAAAGCTCAAGTATCTGAACAACTAATGCATTGATAACCATGATTATTTGCATACATATTGATCATGGAGTGCTTCATCAATTTCTGCAGGCTGAGTGGCGCCACCTGTATTTTTTTCGATTTTTTCACGATTTTTTCCCTCTATTTTTGAGACCTTAAAAGATGCGGTCATTTGTTAACAGGGCACAAATCGTAATGACTGGACCTAGAATCTTCTATCTTGACATGCGGGGAGGCCAATGAAAAGTCTCCTTGGAAACCTGGAATTAGGTCTCTGTTACCCAGATTCTTCAAGCTGTGGGGCTCTGAAGTACCCCCCCCCGATAATGGAAATTCGATACAAAAACTCAAATATCTGAACAACTAATGCATTGATTACCATGATTCTTTGCATGGATATTGATCATAGAGAGTTTCATCAGTTTCTGCAGACTGGTGGCGCCACCTGTATTTTTTTCGATATTTTACAATTTTCTTTCTCTATTATTGATACCTTTAAAGATGCGGTCATCTGATAACAGGGCACAAATCGTAACAACTGGACCTAGAATCTTCTATCTTGACATGCAGAGAGGCCAATGAAAAGTCTCCTTGGAAACCTAGAATTAGGTCTCTGTTACCCAAAACCTCAGAGCTATGGGGCTCCAAAGTAACCCCCCCCCCCCCCTTCAGAATAATGGAAATTTGATACAAAAACTCAAATATCTGAACAACTTTTGTATTGATCACCATAATTTTTACATGGATATTGATCATGTAGTGTTTTATCAGTTCTTGCAGACTGGTGGCGCCACCTGTATTTTTGTGATTTTTTACGATTTTTTTTTCTCTGTTTATGATACCTTAAAAGATGCGGTCATCTGAAAAGAGTGCACAAATTGTAACAACTGGACCTACAATCTTCTATTTTGACACGCAGGGAGGCCCATGAAAAGTCTCCTTGGAGACCTTAAATTAGGTCTCTGTTACCCAAAACCTCAGAGCTATGGGGCTCTGAAGTATCCCCCAGAATAATGGAAAATTTGGTACAAAAGCTCAAGTATCTCAACAACTAATGCATTGGTAATCATGATTCTTTGCATGGATATTGGTCATTAAATGTTTCATCAGTTTCTGCAGACTTGTTGCGCCACCTGTTTTTTCTATTTTTTTTTGTGATTTTTTTTCTCTGTTTTTTAGACCTTTAAAGGTGTGGTCATTCTTTAACAGTGCACAAATCGTAACCATTGGTCCTAGATTCTTCTTATTTGACATCCAGGGAGGTCCATGAAAAATTCTTCTTGGAAACCTGAAATTAGGTCTCTGTTACCCATATGCCCCAAGCTATGGGGCTTATAAGCACCCCCAGAATAATTGAAAATTTGATACCGAAGCAGGGCACAAATCATAACCATTTGACCTTAATCTTCTTGCTTGACATCCTGAGAGTTCCTCAAAAGTTCTCCTCAGAAACTTGAATTGAGGTCACTGTGACCTATATTATCTGAGTTAGGGCAATGTTTGAGTACCCCAGAAATAATGCAAAATACACACAAATTGCCAGATTCCTCAGGGGCAGCTGGATGGATTGTCATCAAATTTGATGTGCTTATGGGTGTTGATGAACTTCAGCTAATATGCATGAACTATGATGCCACCTAGATTATCTTAATTTGATGCTGTGCAAGGACATATTGTCAACATGCCAGTCGGCTGAGCGTCATGACCCATGGGTCACTTTTTTGGGTCTTTTACAACCGATTCCTGCCACGAATATATATATATATATATATATATATATATATATATATATATATATATATATATATACATACATTTCATAATTAATTCCCTCCCATGTTCAGGGGCAGAGTCAATAATCTGACTTGTACGTATATATGAACAGATAATAATGTATCATAATAGAGATAATTCTTCCTCTTCATCTTCCTCTTCTTCTTCTTCTTCCACTTCTTCTTCTTATTATTATTATGAGACCCTTTACGTGGTCAAGCTTGAAACTGTGAAGAAGTTTGACCATCAAGAGTTTTCATTTGCTCATAATGTATTATAAACCTATTCTAATAGAAGTGCTCTGAAAAATATGAGATCCTTTTAAACATTTTTAAAAATAATTTGGTTTATCATGCTAATTTGAATGCCCATTAAAGATTGTTATGCGTAAAATTATTAGGTGTCCTTTGTGCCCTTCCCACAGGAATTTTGTATCAAACCAACATAAATTAACGTGTCACGCATGTCCCCAATCAAACCGCATAAAAGGCTTATACCTTTTAACCTTGGCACACCAGAGATGAAAGTACATAGTTCAGTCAACCTGTACCTGTATACCTGTCTCCAACTGCAATTTATGGTTTTACCACTAACTTTGGCAAAAACGTTATCATAATCATCATTATAATATGGCCATTCGTAGGTACTAACCCTTCAACGCAATTCATTCAAAAAAGACAATAGAGTACAGTGTGAAACAAACAATTCTTTACTATACCGCAAAATACAATCAGTTAATCCCCAAAATAAGTAAACAAATACATAAAATGAAGTAATGAAAAAGAACAGATGTGTGAAGTGCTGCCATTGTGTGGGCGATTTCCACTGGTTCGCCAAAGCGGGTGCATGTACATGTGGCATTGGTCCATGTTAAAAGTTAGTTATATATCAGGCATTCGTCCTTTCTTTTCGACCACTAACTCTCATATAAATCATAAATGTGAAAGATTCGCGTGAGCCACTCCCGTAACACAGGTCACGTGAAGACGTTTAACCTCTATTCAAATCTTCAATGTGAATGCCTCAGCTATACCACTGTGTAATGAGACATCATCTGGCGCGTTTACCTGGTTCTTTCGCATCATATAGTCTCTGCATGTCTATATATGTAAACGACTTGATGCATTTATTGTTTTAGTCAGGATTTTCAAAATGTTTTTTTTATATATAGAGGGAGCTTTATCAGAACCTGTAACATGTATTTAAACCTGCATGTGCAGCACACAGGCAGGTGACGTGTGGGTGGTATGCATTTGCACTCCTTATAAGGTTCCCCACTCGGTCCATATGACAAGAACCTTGAAGTGTTCCTCTCTGAACCTTTATATAGCCTGTGGATAATATATATATATATATATATATATATATATATATATATGGTGTGCCAAATAATCGATTTTTCTCGATGACTGGTCTTTATCTTCATAATGGATTTAACTGAATGGATTTTTGCATAATCAATCATAAATGATTATGTATGCACATCTAGAGATATAATAAAGACGGGACACAATAGTGCGAACAGCATTGAAACTTGACCTTGTGCAAGGAATACATACATGCCTGCAAACCAGGCACTATCTTGACCTTTTAGGTTGATCCGAGCTTGAATTTACTTTGTATAATAATTGGTTTACAACATAATTTACGGTAACATAGATATTAAATGAGATATTCGATGAATAGTCGATTATCGGTCGTTTTTCTATCTTTCAATCATGGAATCTGATTTTACAACCGATTCCTACCACGAATATATATACACATATTTCATAATTAATCCACTCCCATGTTCAGGGGCCGAGTCAATAATCTGACTTGCACGTATATATGAACAGATAATAATATGTCATAAGGGACAAATTCTTCCTCTTTCATTCTTCTTCTCATAATTATTATGAGACTCATTACGGGATTAAGGTTGAAACTGTGTTGAACCTCAAGAGTTTTCATTTGCTCATAACGCATCATAAATCTATTCAAGTAGAAGTGCTCTGTTAAATCCGCTGTGAGATCCTATACAATTTTAATGCCCGGATATGCTTTATGTAAATTACTCGAATATATACATGCAACTTCCAATGCATACGGACATTGCCAGAATATAGAATTAAAAAGAATTGAAATAAATTAGCATTTTCAAGTCATGTGCTTTGATATATATTCCCTAAATATATGTTCTCATAAAACGATGTTGGCGTAAAATAATTTGGTATCTTTTGTGCCCTGTCCACAGGAATGTGGCATCAAGCAAACATAAATAAACGTGTCACGCATATCCCCAATTAAAAAAGAAAGCTCTAATTTAAGTAACAAAGGTCAGTGCACTGCATGCCTGCGAACAAGATGTTTTAAGAAGTATTTTTATAAATAGGACATGGCTCTTTTATTCTCCTATAAGTACATCGTTACACTTTCAGCAACAGTAGCGGATCAAGAGGATGATCCATTAATCCTCCTGCAGAGGCTTCGCATCCTTCCCTCTTCCCCTTTCTTTACGTCGCAACACACATCTGTTTTTCAATCCAGTTTGTGGATCAAGGACTACCCCCCCCCCTCCCCCCGTGCAGAAGCACAGGAGGTCTTTCTAGGTTGTACCCTCCTTCAAAGATCTTGACCCGCCTCTGTCGCTATATCCCTTCAGATGTCAATGTTGCTCTAAGTGGTTATACATAATTAAAAACGGAGAAGAATTTCAATAGAGGAACAGGCATGCGCACATACTATAAATGATTAACGAACTCCCATACCGCATAAAACGCGTGTACCTTTTAACCTTGGCACACCAGAGGTTAAAAAATACACAGTTGAATCAACCTGTCCCCATTTAGCTGTCACCAACTGCAATTTACTGGTTACACCGCTCACTTTGGCAAAAGTAATAACCCTTTTACGCAATTCATGCAAAAAGATAAAAAAGTATAGTGTGTATAAAAAATCTATATACTTTACCGCAAATTTAAATACTCTTATAGTAAATCCCCAAAATAAGTAAACAAATAAAAATAGTATAATGATAAGGAACAGATTTGTGAAGTGCTGGAGATGCGTGGGTGATTTCCTCTGGTTCGCCACAGCGGGTCCATGTACATACATATGACATTGGTCCTTGACTGAGTTTTTAGTTATATATCAGGCATTCGTCCTTCCTTTTCGACCTCTAACTCTGATGGAAATCATAAATGTGAAAGACTCGCGTGAGCCACTCCCGTAACACAGGTCACGTGTCGACCTTTAACCTTTAATGTGAATGCTTCAGCTATATACCACTCTCTAAATAGACCGCATCTGGCGCTTACTTGGTCCTTTCGCATGATAGTCTCCGCATGTCTAAAAATATAAACGCCATGATGCATTTATTGTTCTAGTAGGATTTTCAAGTACATATATTCCTGTTTCTCTCTCTCTCTGATAAAGGCGGCTCAGTAAAAAATAAATATATTTGACTTAGAGAACATATTATCCGACGTATCATTCTGTTTCGTTTTTTAAATGCACCGGAAAAAAAGAGATAGTAAACATTAATCTTTTTCGCGTTTAACCCCCCCCCCCCCCCGGAAAAATGGGACTGTCAGGGTAATCAACCCATCAGTTTTAAAGCCCCGTTAAAGAAATATATTCATGATAGCATTGTGCTTTCTGTATCCTACCTTGATTATGAAACCGTCCATTAGGCAATGTGAAACTGTAAATAAATAATATATTATTGATACTGATTTGGTTCACACCATAGTTTGGTCCAAATGCAAATGCATTTAATTTGTCTACTTTTGCATTTAAATACAGTGACCTTGAAAAACCGAAATTTGCATTTAAATGCACTGCTGCTGTTAAAAACATGCATGATGGTCATTTTTATTTGAAATATGAATGAAATTTGAAATGCAAATTCTTTTTAAAACAAAGCAAAAGTGATTGTTTAAAATTCTGTCAAAGGCCAAGTTAAGCAACAACATTTAAAATACCACCTTTAGTATTTTACAGAAATATGAACATGAATATGAAGAAAAATCAATGTTGAACAAAATTTGCATCTTTATCTTGATTGAAACGCTAATGTATGTATAAAGTCTAAGTTCATTTCTCTTTTGCATACTTGAATTTGCAGTTGTTAAGTTTACCAGGCTAGTGTATGAAAGTGCAACCAGCTAACTAGTAAAACATTGACTGTGATATAACTGTGATTTAAACATGTTTTTATTCATAAATCAGTGCTAAATTTTCAATGTAAAGGGTCATTTTTATTTTTATTTTATTCTGTTGTTTGATTCAAAATTTTGCCAATTGAAAATCTAAAAAACCATCGGTCTCAATGCTAAGCTGAATTTGTCTATAAGGATATTTTTATGGGCTTTTATAAAATGTGGGTCCTTTCATATTGACCCTTGAACATCTGACATAAAAATCAATAAGATTCATCCCCTACTGCATGGAAGGTGAGCCAAATGTAAAAGATGGAAATTTTGGAATGAAAAGGTTGCATTTAAATGCATAAAAGAATCTTTCTTATAAGAAGTGGACCCTGTGGCCGGGACCTTTGTGAACTCAAAATCTACAGGTTTCATCCCCTATCAGATATGGATTTTCTGAAAGATGAAAGTTGTGGCATTAAAATTTGGCCAGTAGTTTCAATTTTGTAACTAATCCATGAACTTGGCTGAAACAATCGGTGTGGCAAATTCAAGAAGAAAATAAGCAGTAGTTCAAAAGTTATGAGGTTCATAATTATCAAAATTGCGGCCACTTTGACATTTAAGATCAAGATCAAAACCAACAGTTTTCTAATATGAGAACCTACTACCCTTGAACATACAACATTTTCATTTTCTTACCAATCCATATACATTCATTCATGAAAAATGTTATATCTCATCAGATTTTCACCAAATATATGGAATTATTCAAGATAAACGCCACTCTTATTTTAGTTAATTCCTCACACTATATTCTCAAGACGCAGTGATGAGAGTCTTTAACGGCACAAAACCAAAAAAAAATCATAATTGGAGCCACTAGTCTTCCGTACAGGAAAAAACCTATCCACGATCTTCTGCACAGTAACCCAATTTTAAGATAATTGATCAGGCTTGACTTGATCCATCTGGCCATTTGTATTTATTCTATATTATTTAAAGTGTGCTCAAACACGCTCTGTCATCTGCAGAATATAGATAACGGTGATTTCATTCATTTCATCAATTTCGTTGGAGATCTATAAAGAATCGCTGACAATGCACAGTTTCAGTACCGTTTTGCTCTTACCCTTAAGGAATAGTGTCCTGCTAAATGAAGGCTGGACAGACGATGGACAAGGTGCCATCACATCAGAGTATACTTTGTCATAAAAATATTAATTTGGATTTAAATGTATTTAGATTTGAAAAAAAAACGTAATGCATTTACGTTTACATTCAGATGGAATGACAGATATAGTATTTGAATTTACTATTAAAAAAATAACCAAGCATTTGCATTTAAATTTATTAAACCATATCTGAATCAGACGTGCAGTATTGTTGGAATAAATAAATTAATATTTTGATACTATTTAATCGATTGTTAGCGCACCATCATGATAATTTGAAATGGATACAAGAAATATTTTCCATTCCATTTTATAATCATTTTTTTTGGTGTATTTTATTATTTTGTGTGTATCCATGCGTATAGTAGGAAACAAATATAGCAGAATAAACCAACCCAGTGAGTCGAAATCGAAAGAACATACTTAAGTGGCTTAATGTAATTATAGTTCCATGACGGATAAACACATTTTGATTAGAATACTTTTAATTGGCAAGTCCTGGTCCATGGCATTTTTCAGAGAGGTGGTGCCACTGCACAACAAAGTATGTTTCTTTTTTCTTTCAGTATTGGCCCAAGCCAAAACTTGCATACATGTTTAATTTAGGCTAGCTCATACAAAATCACATCATTGCCATCATGTGGTAAAATCTATTGACTTTAATACTCATGCAATATATGATATAAAGTAAATAGTAATATGATTATGTAAATTATATTTCAGTTCAAACAAGCAGTACTCTCCAAAAGACAACACAATAACAAAAATGTAAATGTGGTTTCTCACAATAGATAAATATTATATTATATTATATTATATTATACCAAATGTTTTTGAGATAAACATTTCCTAGCGACCCAGTCTGCAGTGTTAAACTCTGGTCATGAATACAAATCAGTTGGCGCGAGTGCGCACAGGTAAGGTCATCTGTGCGGGGCTGTTGGCCAGGTTACAAGACTGCACCGGTCAAGGTCTTCTATAAATCACGCAGTTGAGCCATGTCCTGTCCATATGTAAACATACTCAACAAATATACCTATCCCGGCCATTCTGGCACTCAGAAACATCCCTCGACTATATGTTTAATCACTCGTATACGTACAGGTGTGGGGTTGAGGCCTAATCAAACATATATTAGTTCACACTTCCAGGTCAGTTAGCTTTCCTGTAAGGTCAAGAAGACAGGACACCGATTAGAAGTGGTAAGTGGTGGCAGGCAGATTCACACGTTATACCATCTGGTTGTAAACAAACCATGCATGTACCAACGGTGATATATATGAAGGCCTCCCTTTTATTACAAATTAATTTTCCATCTGCCAGTCACAGCTGCAGAAACCTCCTATAATATTTTATCCATAGGCGCTAAGCCTTAAAGAGAAAGAAGATGTAGGATTCGCTGGAGCTCCAGTTTGGAGGACCCTTCAGTTCCACTCCTCCCGCTCAAGAGGAGAAAACAAAAACAGGAGAAAATATAAAAATATTGAGGAAATAAATAAGAACGATAATTCTTGAGATACTGCACCAAACCAAGAGAAACTGTATCAAGCAAGAGCTCAGGGCCGACTTTACAGGGACAGCAAGGGAGCCAATAACAAGAGGGGGGGGGGGGGGGAGGTTTCTGCGCTTGTATTTACAGATTTAAGCGTTTAGCTATACATTATTTCTACTTCATCCCCAATTTCTCTTCGTTTCTTGGCTAATTTTAAATTATTCATTTATTTATCCTCTTTAACTTTGCTACAGGAGCTAGAAGAAGGGGGTCCATTAACTAGAGCGCTCTAGTTGCCTTATTTCTTTAGCTTAGCTTAGCGTCGAGCTTAGCTGATTTTTACAGTAAGGTGGTATTGACAGTCTGACGCAACTTGACGGCATTGTTGCGTCGCTCGCTGCACTTTGTGTAAAACGTCTATAATACGAGATTGGTGGATTTACTTTTGCACGTGAACAGAGAACGGGAAACAGCTTGCACAAATGTCACGGACCATGCATGTCATGAATAATCCATGCGTGTATGTTACGGAACACTCTCAAAAAAAAATTAAGGAACCAAAGTTGTTTACAAGTAAAAATTGATCCCAATATGAAATGTTAAGGCCCTCCGATAACTTTCTCTTGATCGGGGTAATCTGGTTTGGGTCATGCAGTGAAGGCGTGGGTGGGTCAGAGTTGAAGGCTGGCTGCCTTATAATCGATTTTCATCTTTGTGTTCCGTGATTGTACATGATTGTGCATCATTGTCCGGACACGGCACCATGGTAAGTATGTATGTATATTAATGGGGTTCACTAAATTCCTTATAGGTATCCTGTGTAACCCCCCCCCCCCCCGCCGGAGGCGTACCAAATATAAATACTTCGGGAAAAAAGTATTTAAAACTGATCCTTAACCGGTGCATTTGTTACCCAAAACTGACATGTCTTGCTTATGTGGCGTACCTTAACCTCGTTTTTTTCCAGTTCGGAAAATTTAAATACATGTATAATGATTTTCATGTATGACAGAAATCTTACAACTCAATTTCATAGATATGAAAATAAAAGTTCAATCAAATTATAGTAACCAATCATATTTTTAACGTTATTTATCATTCTCAGGCAGGAATATAAATAACTTATTTATATAATAAACGTTTTTGCGTGTGTATTGATACTGTGTTTTCACATTTTCACGTCAGAATTTATGCACATGGCACAATTGTATACTATAGGCTCGAGCTGAAACTCTCTTGCTTTTTCAATTCTTCGGATCCAAATTGTGTCAAGCATAGTCGAGTTCTTGGCTTATTTTCCCTGGGGAAAAAATGAACTTAAGCCCATGCATGTCCGGACACGGGTGAAAGTTAGCTTGATTTTAGATGTAACGAAGTTATATACTCCTATATACAAATACATGTACCATCTCTCCCTAGCACTCAAAACTGCAACCTGCATGCCTTATAGAAGTATATATGTATAGTTGTTCTAAAAGCTGATATATAATGTTTTATTATATACTAGTAACAATCTTTAAACTTTTGTTCTATTATTTATTATCCCGGAGGTAAACATGTTGCCATCACACCATGCAGTCTCCAATAAACTTCAAGGGTGATTGTATTCACCAGATAATTTGTGTTATTAGGAAGGCATATATTCCATTATACCTTCTTTGATTTTCTGTATACATATACTGATATTTGTATGTTTTCTTAATAAGGGCCATCATGTATAAGAACTATTTTACATGTTTCGTTTCTAGTTAGATCATTTTTAAAAGTGAGAATATGGATTATAAAATACAGTTGCAAATTATAATTCTTAAAATCAGTGTAAGTTATGTCTGAGCTGTCATACCAAACTTTACTGGATCACATATTTTATTTTATATGTGCAATCTATTTTTTTATATCAAATGCTTATATATATGTTTGGTTTTATATCCAGGTGAACACGCAGTTAAGTCATGCAGGCTTTCAATATAATTTTCATTAGGCTTTCATTGCATGGTCAAATTAGTTTATGTGCGATAATCGTGGTTTAGACAGACAGATTGGCTTAAAACTTGATTTATTAACGACCCACCACTAAAGTAAAAGGACCCATATCTTAAAAAAATTGTGGACGCATTGTAAATCAAACTTTTCATCCCAAACCTTCCAACTTTCACATATGGCTTATATGCAATGTGGAATAAATCTGAAGGTTTTGAGGATTCCTGATCAGGTCTAGGTCACTGAACCACTTTTTTTAAATATTGTTTTGAAAATCAAGGTTCAAGGTCACAAGACAAATATTTTGAAAAGAGCTCATAAAAATATCATATAGACAAATTCAGCTGAGCGTCGAGACCCATTGGTCCCTAGTTTATTGCAGAATATAGGTATGAAATATCTGTCCCAGGAAATTACAAAATTTTATGCTAAGTCTTAACTGTCTTAAATACTTTTCCAAATATCCCTTTATATATCCCTTTATATATTCCAAAATTCGATGAATTGGGGCGAGAACTTTTTTTTTGTCGAGGGGCGAAGTGCATAATCCAGAGTGCGGATGATACTGTTAAACCCTGCATATACTCCTATAATAGGAGGATTTTAGGCGTGGTCCAAAAAGCGTTATTCCACTCTAAACTTTGCGATTATACGTCCCCTGCTACAAAACCCTCTCAGCAGATAGATTCCAGCCAGGACGCTGTACTCGGAGTACTTATGCGTTGCATCCGTGCTCCTTTACCATTTTGATGCACACTGAAACCCGGATGTCAGAGGTTGCATGTCGAAATTATGGGTATGCCGTACAGTAAAGAATAAAGTGTATAGAATATACTGGTACAGTGAAACCTCAAATTACGACCACAAACGGGTCCTCGATAAAGTGGTCGCATTTTCGAGATGGTCGTCTAATCGAGGTCAGATATAAAGAGCAAAAAAAAGCTTCAAACCGGTTTTCCTTCAGTGTTTCTTGTGTATCCTCGTGCAGCTATATATACCAATTAATGCTCATGACGTAAACAAAATTTCTTCGGCTATACCCCCTTTTTCAGCTTATCCTATGCAGGAAATAGGTACATATATAGTTGACATGAACCGTTTACATCCAAAAATTACGTATTTCTTAATGCTGTTTAATATCGGAAACTTGCCACAGGAGACCAAGCGACAGACAAACCCAAAGAATCTGTTTATACTCACACATATTATATATAAATGACAGTGGCACTTATCGTTGTCTTGCAAGTCCTATGTGGAAAATATTTTTGGTCTAAAATGTCGGGAATGATGTCTTAAGAAGGTAATTTTTTTTATCTTTTAATATAATTTGGCATTATTTGAGTTATTTCTTTAAGGGTGTGCCACAGTGCCATTGGCCAGAATCTCCACCAATGGTATCCAGCAGCTAATTCGGCCTATGGAAAACCTTTACCAGACGAATTTGGTCAAAGTCGCGCGGACCTGTCCCAACGCAAAATCTTGTACTATGCTACATGAGAACTTGTATGCATGTGTGTGTATTTGTGTGTGTGTGTGTGTGTGTGTGTGTGTGTGAGAGAGAGAGAGAGAGAGAGAGAGAGAGAGAGAGAGAGAGAGAAATACGCCAAGTCAATTGGTTAACCCTGTCCCCATTATTTCTGCCTTCCATCTTACACTTCGCGACCAGGAACACATAACGGTATTATATTCTATTGTATGCAGTGATTTTGCTGGATTTGGGATTAATAATTAATGCCTATATTATATATTTGCTAAACTTTATGCATGATTTTACTCAATGGACCATCGTACCGTTACTCTTCAATAGTACTCGCAACATGCCCAAACAAAGCACGTGTCTTAACAGGTGGCTCGGGTACAAGTGTTAGATTTCCCCCGGCCTTGTACGTTACATATATACAGAACACACATATATATTTCGTTTCCACGTAGCCCTACTGGCTTATATCTGGTTCATGTTAACTCATTACATATATATTTATATATCTATACCGGTGCGCTATACTCGGGCTGGCTGGCAATATGTCGACATATAGGAAATTATTACCACAAGCATGCCAGGGGTGTAAAAAAGGACATTGCTTGGCTATACCAAAATCATTTATATACATGTATATATATATATATATATATATATATATATATATATATATATATTTCCAGTCGCAACACTCGCGTTATTATATGACAGGTACATCCTGAACACAAAACGTATATCATTTGGTATACCCTGTTATAATTATAAGACCTGTTTTGACCTATATACAATGCTAACACAATATGCATGATGAGTTATTTTCTCATAAAGGATATATATAAATATATATATATATATATATATATATATATATATAACAAAATCGAGTACCCACTTGTACAAATGGGCTACATACGGTTCAGAAAGGGGTGGGGCTAATTGTGCAGTTGATTGATATGGTCGGACAGGGCAATAGAGAAAGTGTATGTGCGTGTGTGTGTGTGTGGGGGGGTACGTCTTCGAATATTTAAAAAAAAAATAAGAGAAAAATAATGCGCACAAATCTGTTTACACAAGCTTTTCAACTGGATTATTAATTAATATATGCTTACATAGGTTAGTGCACTGGTCCAGGCAAAATTTCTCCACAATGTACAATTGAACATTATTGAACAATGATCATCAATTAGCCCTCTGAGGATAATGTACTATAAGCTTAGGCCCTTACTTTAGGGCAAAAGGTCTGCTAGCATGGAAAACTTAAAGGAATTAATCGATTCTTGTACAGTCCCATATAAATTTGATAATTTATATATATATATATATATATATATATATATATATATATATATATATATATATGCCTATATCATCCCTTGATGTATTTCAATGTGATTTTTATACTATATATGCGTGTTTTTTCGAAATATGGGAATAGCAAATGGGTCTGAGAGTTTCGTGCAAAATAATGGTGTAGCATCAGAGGTTATATATGCATATATAGTATCCTTATGCATGCTTTGGCATAACCCTCTCTTAAATATACTCCTTTTGGTCTGGCCATATTTTCTTCCTACAATTTTACATGATACATGATATTTTACGTGGCGGCTCTTGATGATTATGAATGAAACTCTCACTGAATTGGTACATTAAATTTTAGAACAATCAATCAATCCATTTCTAAGCAACTTAAAGTTCATGTTATATAAAACGAAAAAAAAACTACCAATGAATTAAAGATGCCCTTGTTGATTTATTTTGATTATTTTGGCGGGCCCTACATGTTATAAACAGGTTGATATAAACAAAACAAGCAGCCTGTGTGTGTGCTCCAAGGTATTACCTTTAGTTTATAAAGGTCAGATAAGTAATTTAAGTAATTTGGTCCCTTTAAGCTGCAAGTATTTCCATGTGGGCTTATATGCTTATATATGCTTATATATATGTATATATATATATATATATATATATATATATATATATATATATATATATATATATACTTGGGAAATCGCACATGTGGTGATTCCATGTGTCCGTCAGTGATTATTCTTATGTGCGTGTATATGCGTGAAATCGCCACAAGAGCGCGTGACAGGGTTCTGCGTGGACTCAGGGAACTGGCGGTAAAATGACGTCATTCAAACAACTTATTTTAGGAACACCTGCTAGATCCACTGTCAGCTTCAGATGGATGCACAAACGAAATCTCCATGCAGTCCAAGCAGTCCAACAAAAAAGTTATAACTAGAATAGGGGAATTCGAAAAGCGACTACGTGTATCCGCCGAAATCAGAGTGGGACAGGTGAAGTGAGGCATGGATTGAGTGTCAGGGGTGGGGGGAGTTCTACTTATAACTGGAATATATCAAGACCAAGTCCACTTTCGTAATTGAGGGAATGATTTCTATCTGATTAAATTTAGTAGGCTGGGTTTCGATATAATAGAAGCACTGGAATGCTTAAACATTATATCTTATTGTTAATCAAACTTTGTTTTCCCCTCAGATGGGCCCCTTCTTTACAAACATTTCGTGGCGACCCGCTTCCATAATAAAACTAGATATTTCTTGGCACCGCAGGAGCCATAGTATCCCCAGACAATTAACCCCCTCCTCCCCCAGCCCTTGATACGATGCATCTAACGGTAACCTGTAAGTTTGGTGACTGTACCAACAATTTTTTTTAGTTATTGCCGTAATTTCATTTTAACATTATCGCTGCTGTGACCTTGAAAAAATGTATCAAGGTCATCCATGTTCAAATTTAACCTAGCCGTTGATAAGATGCATCAAACTTGTGGGTTTGGTGACTGTACCTCAAATTCTTACAAAGTTATTCCGTTTAAACACCATTTTAGCAAGAAAACAACATAAGGTGGTGCCACCTGTCTTCTGCAGAAAACAATGCTTTCAAAGATCTTATGTCAATTTGATTTTTTGATGATTCCATGTATCCCTTACTGAGAAATTAAAGATTTTGTGTGAATTTCACCAAATATGGGAATATTCAAGGTCAACGCCACTCTCGTAGGAAGAGTCATGACCCCAATTTAAATAAACATCATCCCATAACCCATATCTATATAATGTATATGCATAATATAAAAGAATTCTGTCCATAGGTTTTTGACTTATAATGCTTACAGTACTATCAAGTGGCAATTTTGGGGGTATTAAAAGGCCAAAAACAAGTAAAGAATGATAGGTGGCGCCACCAGTTTCTGGAACATGACAACCCTATCCATGATCTTCGAGCAACTTGATTTAGGGATCAATCCATGCAAGATTTCTTGTGTGATTTTACCCAAAATTGGACTTATTCAAGGTCAAGGACACTCTCCTAGTCACGGTCGTGGCCTCATTTTTAATAACCGTCGTCCTCTCACCCATATCTATACATATGCCAAGTTTGGTAAAGATGGAAAATATATTTTACGAGTTATCGCGCCAACAAGATTTATATGCGGCGGCGGCACCGGCATGAAAACATAGTATCTTTTAATGGGTACCAGTGGAAGCAGGACACCGTGAAAGGTTTGAGGGACGGGTCCGGCCTCCAGTGCTAATTGTACCGACCCCCCCCCCCCCCCGGCCCCCTTACACACACATTGTGAAAATATATACAAACACCACTTGACAACTGAAAGAATCTAAAATATGTAGGCCTAATTTTAAGGCCCCTCAAAGGTACTTTTTTATGTTTCTAAATCCGGAATCGTTCACATATTTATGTCTCATGATAAAAGAAGCAATTGTAAAATGTCTCACTTGATTTTCGAATAGGCCCTAGCTACAAACAAAAAGAAGCACGTGTCATTTAAGAGATATAGCTAGGACTAGTAGGCCTATACAATAACAACAACCTGGCTTCTCAGTGCGACCCGCAGTAGGTTGCTCTTTATTTAGCAGGTATTTAAATAAACCTCCCATTCGTCATCCTAGCCGTGTCCGTATCGTTTGGGGAGAACGGTCGGTAGAGGAGTCTTGAAGTGTCGTGAGGAAATCTTCCAATTGGCAAAAATTTAAAGAGTGCTTCCCTATTTGCCTGAAATTCGGAATCACCCCTCATAACTGATAACAAGGGACCTATGGGTCACGACGCTCAGCTGTTATATATGATAAAAAAATATTATTTAGAAATGAGGCACATGCTGGTTTTGTGTGGTAATAAATATAAGCTGTATTATGAGTTGTTGTTATTTAGCTTATGTATGATTTTGATAGTACCTTTGGAGACAGGGAAGAGGATTGATTTCATTTATTTTATTAACAAATGGAGTACTATTGTCACACAGATTTTGACTTGGCCATATAACTTATAAGCAGAATATATAATATAAGGGTTTAACTATTAATTAAAAAAAATTACAAATATTGTCCCAAATATAAATTTTATTAAAAATAATAAGAGAATCATATGATTTTTTAAAATGAAATATAACTGAAATGATTATTAAAATAATATTAAAGAATATATTCATGAATGCATTCATTAATACATTTTGAAAGTATTTGCAATGGTATTCATATACTTTCATTTTTACCTGAATTCCCATTCTTTATGCAAGAAATTTTATTATGGAGTACATAATCATATTCGTATTTAAATACAATTACAAAGTATTCGCACCATGTCTGGTGTTTATTCAGTTTTCACCAAGCAATGATATTGAGAATCCGGAATATACAAAATTCACACATTTAAATAATGATCATAAGTACCTGGTTTTATGGCTTTTATTTATATTAAAAAATAACTGTAATAAATTCATTTTGGACTAATTTTACATCAATGTACACACTAGACACAGTAGGAATCTAGATTAATATTATCAACTGCATCTTTGTCTATCATTAATTTCCTTCATATGATCCCTAATCATTAGTAAAGAATGATATGATTTACTTCTTTATCATTAAAATTGAACTGAAAAATACCATAGGTTACTGCATGGTGTTATTTGGAATACGTGACATTCTATCCATCGATACAAGATTCTTATATCATCAGTAACTGCAAGTTATTTTCCTGTTATTATAAACTAACATATTCCTTTTCTATTTTTCTTTAATTTTTTTTATTAAAAACCAATAAAAATTTATTAATTTATTGTTTATTGTTATGAAGTTGGTTAAAACTACTAGATGAGTTGGGTTTGACACCTGGATCAACTGTGGCTGGCCATAAGCTGCCTGGATTCCCGTGTATGCCTCGCCTCAAGCATGCATAGTTTGCTGAAAGTTCAACAAGGTCAACATACAGGTGACTCAAGAGGGGCTGGAGAGAGCCAAAGTCTGACAGGGTCTCATAAAAACATTAATCAAAGCTACAATTTTTGGCCAATTTCTTTCAGCTTTATAAACTTAAAAGCTGAAATCCTTATGTGTACATGATATGAAAATTATATCAACAGTGCTCACAGAAAACAAACGTGCCATGGTCAAAGTTGGGCAAAATTTAAGTAACTAATTTTACATTTATACTAATAACTTATAAAATTTGAAAAATTCATAAATAATTTTGGGTATTCAATTGAATCTTGATTAAATAATGTTACATCCCTGACAAAAAAATCTCTAGCTTCAGCAATCCCCTTGTTAAGGGAGTAAATATATTTCTTGATTTTTTACAAAGTGCATTATGTTTGGGCCCATAACTTAAAACAATTACGCAATACTGACATCATTCTGGCATGTGCATAGAGAATGAAAAATATGTATATTATTTATGATTAAAGTCAAATCAGTGGTTTTGATATTAGGCAGTCTTGAAGTGTAACAATGGGTTTTTAATGGAAAAATGAAGTTTTTCATTAATATCTTGAAGGTATTAAGTCCTAGTGACCAAATTCTTGGCATGGTAGGGGATTTTGGAGACATCTAACTGTATGCCGAATTCAAGGAACTAAGAGCTGAAGCTGGGGAGCTGAGCTCTTGCAAACTGCATAACACTAGCTTGATGTAAACAATAGGTTACATGGTGCTTGAAAACTTGAATAAAATCTACAATTTTTTATCAACTGGTTTCAAGTTTTTGGTGTTAACAGTTGAAAAGCTAACAAAAACATGCTGTGAAAATTAAATCCACAGTACTTACAGGAAAAAAACGTGCCATGGTCAAAGTTGGGCAAAATTTATGGTACCAATTTTTTATTTTTATTAATATTTAAAAAAAATTTAAAAGATTTTCATCTAATTTTGGGTATACAATTTAATTTTGATTAATCAAAGTTATATTACTGGAAAAAAAGGTCCATAGCTTTAACATGTTTTGTGTTAAGTGATCAAATATCTTTCCTGATTTTTTACAAAATGCATTATGTTTGAGTCCATAACTTTTTTAAATTATATAATACAGACATAATTTCTTGAATGTACATAGGAACTATATAGAGGAATATTTATGGTAAATATGAAGAAAAACAGATGAGTGGTTTTGATATTAGGCAGTCCTAAAGTGTGAAAATAGGTTTTTAATAAAAAAATTGAGGTTTTTCCTTAATTTCTCAAAGGAACGAAGTCGAAAAGACCCAGTTTTCGGCTTGGTAGGAGATCTTGGGGACATCTAACATTATGCTGAATTTTGGATTCCTAGGTCTTACGGTTTCAAAACGTGCCACCTCGACGGACGGACGGACGGACGGACGACGGACAATGGACCACGACTATAGCTCAGATGACTTATAGTCAGCTGAGCTAAAAAGGGCCTGAGAAACCAACCTTTTTTTATTTTTCTCCATATACCATATATATATATATATATATATATATATATATATATATATATATATATATATATATATATATAAATGAATGTAATAAGGAACTATTTAATAGTATCTCTTGTTAATATATTTTATTATTATTTTGCAGTCCTACACCTTAATTTATATATACACTAACAGGGTATACGCCAGTATGAGCTTTATGGCTGTACGTTGATATCTGTACTGGACTGATAAAACGCACATTTGTTATAAGGCCAATTAGACTGAAAGCGCGGGATTTTTTTATTATACTTTGTATTATACTTTGTTTTGCTTCTAGACAATAAAATACTGCTTTTATGAAGTTTTCTATAACAACCTTTTATAAAGCTGATATCAGTTTTAGAAAGAACACTTTTCTTTTACTAAAATTTGAAATTCTGGATTGGCAGGTAGTTACCCTTACATACCAGTTGGTTGGCCAGGACGTCACGGTAAAATTGCTGGTGTAATCAGACGTCCCACATTAAATCCCTAGGTAACGGGGGTCCTCTTTATTTATTCATGTCAAGTTCAACCATAATCTATCAACTGCTGACCGACCTGGCTGAAGGGCAGTGTATCTTTATCTATCTATATCTGTAATCATAGCTTCCTAACCTACCATCTATAATATCATGGCAACGGCCGGGGGGGGGGGGGGGGGGGGCAACTTGATATATAAATATCAATCCCCCGTTAAGGTTTGAGGGATTTTGGGCTATCTGATTTCTGTTTTTCTTAAGGGGGGATTCTTGCTTTTTAAACATGTACCCAAACTATGATCACAGACTGCTTTGATCATTTAACAATTATGGAAGTACTATGAATGGATAGGGGGCCTCAGTATCATCCATCTTCACTCAGGATTATTTTAAATTTGACAAAATATGTCCTATTTTTTTTCTCTGACCATTGTTATGTATACACCAAGTTACTGAATATCTGAATACTCCCTCCCTCTTTTTTCCACACAATCATGATTCCCCCCAATTTCACCTTTTTTTTATATTCAGCATATGTCATTATATACTCCATGCCAAGGGGTATCTGTATGTGCTATCCATCTCCACACACACAAAAAGGAATAATGCATTCTTTCTTCCACTCTCATCATTTATACTAGTAATTTATGTCATTCCATATAAGGCACACCTGTTATCAACAATCTGAGAGCCAGAGTTTGTAACATATGTCATACAAAATTCACTAAGGTATCTAGTATTCTGTATGCAGTTTTTAAGTTGAGTCAATATTCCCAGCCTAAAAAAGGGGCTCTGCTGACAGAAGATGGGCAAGAGATCAAGAATGAAGGGGTAAGAGTTGAGACCACTCTCTTCTTGTACTTAGGGTCAGAAAAAGGGATCCAATGCACAACACATTAAACTCCAAACATTCATTTTGTTAGCATCAAGACAGTAAAGTACAAAGTTACTGTTTCACTGGCAAACTTTATTGGTATTCAAAAGAAAACCCTTTACAGTTGTTTGCATGCACCACCCATGTGGGCTTAACAAATTATATTTGACCTCATGATTCCCAGATTCAAAGATGAATTAACCTTGATTCACTGCCCAGCACTGTGCCAGCCAGTAGTGCTGTTAGCACAGGCCGTCAAGCCGGGAGGCAGCCCCTGCTTCAAATCAAGCAACAGGCCGTGTACAGATGAACCAGTGTTCCTAATCCAAAGGCAGTGTTATCCTGATATCTCCTTGGTGATCCCATGTTACCAGAGATATTCTTCGATTGTAAGATGTAGGGAGGATATAGTGCAAACTGCATCAACAATACAATATTATGTACACAACTATCATACAAAAGCTACTACTTACACAAAATATACATATGCTGCACACAGGCAGCTAATCTACAACTATTGTTTACCCAGTTTTCACAAAATCTAAACAATAACAGTATCTGTATATTCTCCAATAATAGTTTAACAATGTTTCCTAAACCGATTTCCACTAAACCAAATTGTACCTTAGTATAACAAATATAGTATTCATGTTTTTCTCTAAACATTTCTGAAAGACTAGAAGGATTTGTTTTGCTCAGGTTTAGTTTTAAATAGTCATGGTTTGCCAAGTTATGACTATAACTACCCAAAAATTATTAAATAAAATTCAATGAAAAACATGATATACTTTTTTGAGTATAAATAACATGAAGTATTTCCGTGATAAGTTAAATATCTTGATATGCAGTGAACTATGACCTTGGATGGTGTCACATAAAATAAGCTCTCCTGAATTTTGTTCAAATGAGCTAAAAAGCACCCTCCTGCTGTTTATTTCACCTGTATATTTTCTCAATTCTTTTCTCTCGGTTTCTGTTACTAAAAATTCAAATAATCAAGAAGTTTGATAAAAATAGTATTTTGTTCTCTTCCAAAGTACTTGTATGATTATTAATGATTATTAAGTACACCATCCATATACTTATTATTCTTCATCAAAATAAATCAGTAAACTAATCCACAAGGTAAACAAAAAAAAATGTTAAATGAAAATGAGTGTTAACCGGGCTTCAATGACAATAAAATGCATAATGGCCTTTAACATCCAGTTATCATGTATATTAATTCATTCATCCATATCATATGTTGTTTATACAGGCGTGTTATCACAGATTACGGCTTTACTCAAAAGCTTCAGACACCTGCCTGACTAGTACATACTTCTTAGGAATACGCAAACAGGTCATCTTGTACCATATATATGAACAGGTTAATAAATAATATGCAGGTATTCCAGGCTCTTGTTATATGCAAACACACAAAGCAAACATCAGCATCAAATGTGAAAATTGTCAGCTAATTGCCAATGAACTGTGGCTAGAGTATATTATGGAATGATAATCGTGGTCAACTCTGTGATGAGATCAATATTTTGGGATAAAAATCCCTTTTGTCTCATTACTTAAGTTGACCGATGATGTCATACCCTTGTCAGCCAAGATGTGCAGTTCTCTCACTGGCATGAAATGACAACTGTGGAAGCTTGTGCACAGAATGACCTAAGTTAGATGTCATGGTTTCATTTCTGAAAGTGCCAAAATGGCCTATATTGATGTTTTATCTTTTTTATACCTGTATATAGAAAATACTATATATAATTTTAGCTTTAACATACTGGTGCCAGACTGCTTGTATAATTTACTTAACAACAGTGAATGCTTTTCTGTTACATGTCAAGTTTTCAAACTAACAGGATGTGTTATTTCTATAATAAACCTGATCTTCAAACTTAGTTATGAATACATACAACCTATTCAGTTTAGACAATGAAGCACCAATTGTGATGTATTCTGAAAAATTCATAATACCAAAGCTTTGCAAAAGGTTACAAACTGGTTGTAAAAATATTTCAAATTTTCCATCAAACTGTGCAATAAATGTAATTCTGACATTATGTAACATGCATGCATAATACACACAGCTTTCTGTTAATTATGAACTTTAGCATCTAATTTACAGTCCTAGATATGTTGTAGACTTCCCATCACACACAAAGGGGAAAGTACTGAAAAGATGAATACAGAGGCTAAAGATATGTCACTTGAAAAGTAATCATTACATAAAAGGCACCAATACAAAAATAAAACCTTAATCATTCTGTTCTCCCTTTTGAATATTTTAGCATGAAAATACATTCTGAGAACACTTTTGTCAAAATATAACACCTGGTCAGAAGTGAGCATTTCGCCATTGGAACAGGACGAAGAACTAATCTTAATTTTCACTAAGATGGACAATGATGTTTATGCTTCCATGAGTCTTTTTAGTTTCCTGGTAATGTTGACAGGTGGTTGATGATGAATTTGACATGAGAGAGGTGGCTGTGAGCTAATGCAAGCAGCACAAATGACATGAACAAGAACAATACTGATCATTATATGTATGACTAATGAGCTATGTACAGGCAATGAAATGATTGGTCCCCTACACAGGAGTTCCCGGGTACATGATCTCATTCATGGCTGCTTGTAACGCCTCCTCAGGAAGCTGTTCCGGGGATCCCATGATTGACGTCGCAGTACTCAGGTATCGCAGAGCAGCCAAAACGGCTAAAATATATAAAATCTTGAGATTACACATTGCATCAATTATTTAAAAATACCTAAAAAGAGAATATACATTGATATGACAAGGCAGCCAGCATACAACATCTTATTAAGTAAAAGTTTCAACTCATACCAAACCACTCTGCATGGAGCCACCACTGTGACAACTAAAATGTTTCCTTGGCAACCGGTCACCATGGTGATGAACAAGCTTAAGTGTCCTTTGTCAAGTGTGGCCTTGAGTGACACACCATGCATGGCATCATATACCTAAGGATAACAATATAAACATATCAAACTGGTACATATGTGTGTTAATCTTGCTAATTAAACCCCTGACTGACTGTTTTGTATCACACACAAGTACCATAGTAACACTATAGAGGCACTGATGGACACTCACCTGGACGTAGTGATACTAGCGAGCAGTGCTGCTCTACCCACACAGCGACGGAGCGACAAAGAGTATCCACACTTGTTGTGTTGACCACTTTTTTGTAAGACTCAAACAATGGACGTGCAATCATAGCAAACTAACAACAGTCAAGGAACAATCCATCATTCTGCCTTTGGTATATACCTTTTAACAACAGATTTCCATTTTTATTCAGATTTTGATACTAATCACTGTATAGAAGTTATACCTGGTATAAAAAGCCAATTCAAAATCTGTAACAATGATATTGATTTTTGGGGCTATCATAAAGTAAATAACCATGCTCAATTAATATTTTAAGCTCAATTATAATTTCAAGCAATAAAGTAGACCTTTCCCTGTCATTTACATAATTTATTCATCATAAGAAGCAATGCTCATCCTGTTACAAAAAAATTTAACTTTTTGAGTCTTTATTTTGGTGTTTTAAAGTCACCTTGAAGATATAAGAAAATTAATATGAAGTTTTGTTACAGTGAAATGTCTAACAGCCTGTCTGCTAATGACAATAAAGGATACAATATAGAACTTCCAGTTCTGAAGGGTCCTGGCTCGAATATAATCTTCAAACATCTTGTCAAGTTCAACAGGCTTTGAAACCCGAGGAAACTCCACCCCAGCCTCTGGAAGCGCCTGCTGGTACTGACTAGAATGAAAAAACGAGAAAAGAGACATGATTTTTTTTTGGTTACAAGCACACAGACACATAATAATGTATCACTGGATTACAATGTAGTGCAATGTAGAGGTTGAATGTTTGTAATGATGAGCTAAATTTGTTTATAAATATTATATCCTGGCAGTAGCTATCAATGGCCAGATGACCGAGGTGATTAAGGTATATATAAACTAAGACATACGCATTTTAAATGGATTGTACAAATGATTATTATAACAAATCACAGCACTGTCCATGACTCCGATAGTGGTGTTTGGTAGGCTGAAGGAGTTGAGGAAACCAGACAACCAAAAGAAAACCACCCTACTTAATTTGGCAACTACAACTCACTGACACAGCCACACCAGGGAGCCAACCTGGGTCACCAGTGGAGAGGGTTGAGCATTTTACCCCTCGGCCATCACTTGATATGAGTGAATTTGTATCTAACATGAAGCCATACTAACCTAATCTCCCTATTTAGGTGTTCAGCTTCTTGTCGGAGTTGTTCAGTCTCTCGTTCAAGTTCTCGAGACTCATTCCTCAGCATGCGACAGAAGTCAATTGCTACAAGATACATGCACAAATGCAGAAAGGGTGGATACATAATGTATTAGTTTACTTGGTTTATTTTACATTCAAATCAAATAAACAGAACAATATTTTATCAACAATCATTCTTCAATAAACTTTAATGAGTGACTGTCATGTAAACATTTGCATACTGGAGCATTACTGAAAAATAATACACAATTGCAGCTAATATGGTATAATAAAAACTTTTAACTTTATTTTAAATGTTGAACTAGGAGTGGTTCTACAAAACTGATGGTCCTGTAATACTTCTAATTCCACTGACAGGGCTCCAGACTCTGCTGAATCAAAAAGTGACTCTAAATTTGCTTTTATTTATACACCACTATGATAACAAGGCAAACTACCCAGGCACTTTAGGGTTAACATATATAATTTTGGGCAGGACATATTAAATGCTAAAAATAAATCGCCATCATTTGTATCAACATTAACACTGGTGTCTTACTTTTTGTGAGCATTGCTGATTTGCTGTCCTTGCCTCCACTGTTGAAGGTCTCCCCGACAGCTGGCACTAACTTCTTGATTTCATCAAACCCTTTCTGCAAGCAGGAAGGGGGTACACAAAAACGCACATTATTGCAGGTGTTAAAAACTTCAAATATTCAGAATACAAGTTATAATAGAAATTATGATAATATACAGATGAAATACTCTCTGCCATATCAAAGCGAGGAAAATACATACTGCACAGCCCCTCATACATATTCATTCAACAATCAAACTATTAATATATGAGATGATAGATATATACATGTTCAAATGACACAAAATATGCTATCAGGCTTACTGTCAGTGAGCCTGGACAAGATATGCATCAGTTAGAACATCATACAAAATAGCAAAGTGAATATATAACTTTATTTATATCTTAACTCTGAACAAATCATATGTATGCAAACATACACAAGGCATAAAAGCAGGCATTTTAATAATATACATAATTACTGAACTCACTCACCAAGATGAGTAAAATGAAGATGTATTAGTGTATAAATACATGTACATTTATATTAATGGGGTGATATACAGAATATTTAACCAGTATAAATTTTTAAACAAATGGTTTTAGAATTCCATATGGTTACATCACTAAAAGTGAATTATAAAGATTGTCACAACTTACCATGCTTGTATGATCAAAGGGTAACATGGGATTATATCACAATAAAAGGGAACCATACCTTTCAGAAGTTTGGAGGATTACCTCTGGTTTTCCACAAATACGTTTACCAATGTAAAATACACATACCGTCAAAAAGATCCCAACCTTGAAAGCTACTGATCTCATCAGACATAATATAATAGCAAAGAATCATTTATTTCACACATATTCCTACCAATCTCGATGTGCTCACATATGTCATGCACTCATCATCACTCCAGCCACTCATTTAAAAAGCATTAGAAAGCTACGATATGGCAGATACAGATGATTAAAATAATAAAAGATATAAAAATTCTGAAGATGTACCTCTTTGAGTGTGTGAATTATATTTCACCTGTATTTTACACCGTCTTCTTTGCTCTGCGTTTATGTGAGATTCTCTTTTGTGGCGTGGGATCTTCACCGGTTTGGAGTTGCCGTTACCTCCTGGGGAAGTGGACAGTTTTGGTGACATGCGGTCTTGTGGCCTGCCTGGAGAAGTCTCGCCAGGAGTTGTCGGCATTGAGAACACATCCATTCCATTCTGTTGTAGGAACATCTGCGATGTGTCGGTGCTCCCAGGAAAGGGGATAGGGAAATCTGTGATCATCTGTAGGGGATCGCATTGCTGAAAAATATAAATTATCATTGGTTTTAGATAGTTTAACATAGCACAAAGTTTGACCCTCTGGAAATGGCCAGACAGCACTCACAATAGAAAAGGGATTTATACTTTGGTTTATAACTGAGGTTTCTCTTGTATTAATTAATTCTTCAGCCATAGGGTGCAGTTTTCAACATGACTAATGTGATGACTCAGCAGGCCCTATCACTGCTATCAGTATTATTTACTCTTATGCTTACTATCTTGGAAGTTTTCACAGGGGTTTAAGAGTCAGTTTGGATAGGCAGGATAGGAAAGATGACTTAACTACATAAGAGTCAAAAGTTTCAAACCTACATTTTACAGCTGCATGGAATCAAAAGGTTAAACAGGCTGCAAGCAGAAAATTACGCATAAGTTAATATGACATTGATATTCATCATTTATTAAAAAAAAAAGAATAAAATGATCCAGTACTGATGTCTCAACCAGATTTGAATTTCATGAACTCATTTCTACAAGTCAGCCAAGTAGCAATGAGCCAGTATTTAAATAGGCCCAATTCAAAATTGCACAGAAATGATGAACATAAAAACTCTTTAAATGATTAACTTGATAAAAATCAACTTTAATAATATTAAAATTGTCATTATATAATAAAAAAATAAGAGAAACAAACTTTATTAATTTGATCTGAGGTGTAGTTAAGGTCAATAAAACTCCATCACAATTACCTTTAATTTATTAATATAAATTTAACATATAGTGTAACAATGTCAATGAAATGAATAAGAATTCTGATTGAATTTATTAAATATGAGGTTTTAGATTTTACAGTTGATAAAGATTTTATAAAATATTATTTTAAAGAAAACATACTGGGAATAGCTTCTAAATTGATGGTTTATTGAAATACATGTAATCAGTTTTCAATACACATTGAATATCTGAAGTAACAGAGAGAAAATTATTGCCTAAATATACATATAGACAAATTATTGTGGAAAATGTTGGGCAAATTTCATGAAAATAAGGACCTTTCTTGTTATTCAATGACATCCTATCCTCTGTCATTCTTCACCAGTGTAAATTTGAAACAGAGATGCCGAAAATGGAAAGACCATACGTGCCCCCCCCCCCAACAAATAATGATCACTGATGCCACAAGGCAAGTACGTGCGTACTGGATTTCCCAGTGACCCAGTGCAAGCGCTGCTGATGAACCTAGTGGCCTGAAAGGGTCGCACATGTTCCATACGTCATGAACATGCCCCTTGTATTGCGGTCTTTCATTGGCTGAACTGGTGAGCGTCACCCCGTGTACCAGTCTGCTGCTTCGTGATTGGCCAATGGGAACACTGCGAGCACCGCCCTCAGAGAAGGTATATAAGGAAGCGCCCGCCTCCTGTCTAGTTCTTATCAATCTGCGGTCCCAGTGGTAACACTGGAAGCACGCCGCTCTGAACGGCACTCCAAACAAAGATGCAAAAATTACGATATTCTTCGCCAAACTCAATTTCTGGATGAAATGAAAGAAAGAAAATGTGAAACGATGACAACTACTGCCTTGTATTTTGTTTAACAAGTATATTTTGCAGATTTATTTCTTAGTTACCATGAGGGTCCGGGAGCCTGAAGCAGGGGTGACGACGCGCAGCCATACGATGCGGCAGAAATGGAGAAACTTGGCGAATTTTCAAGAATTTTGTCAATAATTACTTACTTGAAGTTTCAGTTGTTCTAGCTCAACACTTGCGAGAATCGTGGAATCATCCAGCTCCGAGAAAGTCAACACGTCAGTTGGGAACTCGTTTGCTCGCATACTGCTCGCCGCTGTGGCCGGCATTAATCTGACCACTGCGCATCATGCTCTGAGCATATGGGGTCCCATTTACCCATCATGCACTGCGGCATTTTTCGCAAATATTGGAAAATATTGGATGTTTCTCAAAATTAAGGTGAAATTGAGGTAAACTTTCAGTTATCTTTAAATTTAATTGCTCAGGTAATGCTTCATTCGCTTTAGAATGCTTTGTATGCTTGTGTTTACGAATGTATGGAAATTGGCGGTAGCCAATCAGCTACGCCTTCGCCATTTGCTGATTTCCTTGGCTGAAAGGGGCTTCCCCAACCTTTGTGTTGGATTGAGAAACAAAGTATGGTTTCTGCCGCCATGTTTGTGTGGATGACGGACGTGTTTGTCCGTTCCTGCTTTAACTTGACATTTTGTGTTTCCATGTACTTTCATTTAATACACGTTTTATTCCATAATTGTCTATCTTATATTTGAATCTCCTCTAGAAATTAATACAAATGATTTTGTGTAAAAATTTTAGGGAAAATAGTTAAATTAGGAAATTTTGAGTTTTTGCACAGCAAGTGGTAACAGGTTGTGTTCAAAGGTTCAACAAATGGCGAACTGCGGTAACATATGTCCTATGAATTATTACTTGTAGTACCGGTATTTACCCTTATTTTTATCCTCTCCCCGAACCCTGGGTCTGCTTAATTCGTCACAATTAAATAAAAGTGACAGGTTAAATTGCTCTAGTCTAATTAAAAGAAGTATCTCAACCCTGATCATATTAAAATTATTTCTATTTAGGTAATGATGAACGAGTTCAGTTTCAACTATAATTCTTTTCCTATACTGAGTACCAAAATTAAAAATCTGTTTTGTCAAGTACGCGTGAATGGTATATGAATGAGATGTGTTCAAGCCATGCCATTAATGAACAGCTCCTTCAACGTTTGTTTGATTCTGCCAAAATAAAAAAACCCGGGGCTATTTGGTTTTGTGGAAAATTGTACCTAAAATCTATAATATTCGCAAAGTGAGGAACATCACAGCATTATTTACAGTGATATAACAAGCTGATTTTATAGTGCTGCTTGCCCTCTGTTTAAGCAGGTCAGCCCATACAACCATCGGTCAACTTCTGTTGTCGGTGTTCCTGCACGTATATCATTTACATTTGGGCTACATTGGCGAACACGTGTCTAGATAAAACGTCAGGCTGAAATTGTAGGTAAACCTGTGTGATTATTACTAGGAAGCAGTATTAGTTTGTTTTTATTTCAAAATATCAAAAGTATGCCTTGTGTTATAGTGGCTTAGGGTGAGGGCGATATCTGCTTGACTGTAGTGCCATAGCACAGGCCTCTCGTGAAATGTAAAGATGGCCGCCATGTTGCTCTCTACCCAACTCATTCCATATTCGTTTCAGTAACGTTCTGTTCGGGTCTTGACTCTCGACGGTCTGATACAGGCTCGTGTCTCTACATATCTTTTCAATATATTTGATGGTGTTTCTGCTTTCCTATGCTGGCCGTTTAATCCCAAGTTCAACTCAGCTTAATAAGTGGAATATTATGTAGCCTTCACTGCAGTATGATCATTTGAATATTGGTGTGAGGTTCGTTTCAGCCATATCATTACGCTGTAATTTACAGGCTAGGTGTGTGCCATATTCACATCGAAGATGATAAGATTTAAACACATTTAAATACCTAGTACTACCCTGTGTTGATAGGCCTATAACATGTGCTCCTTAATTTTGGTCTACTCATTATGCCATAAAAATATTCGTAAAAGGTAGAGCAATTTAATATTGTCAGTATATTGATACCGCAACTTTCATCAAACTTTCAAGGTATTGTCTAGGCCTATATGGGAAGTGTATGAAGGTCATGTTTTCACTGTTTTGACACTGATTTGTGTCGTGTACCCATGCAGGAATTTTAAATATTTATAATGTGCGTACAAGCATCAGTATAATGGTCGAAGGGGCATTGATTATTTGACCCTGCTCGTGTTGGAATTTCCAAAATATCAAAGTAATTGCCTTCTTGTGTATAATATAAATATATATAATTTTATTGCAAATCCGTGCGGCATATAGTTATTTAAGTCTGTGCCATTATTTACCTCTTTTAGTATACATACCCAACACCCGCTCAGCTACCGCAGGTCAATATATATATATATAATATATATTTACACAATTACATCTGCTGGCAATTCATTTAAAAATTTGGTAACTACGCTAAAAAATTAATAACATCGAAGAGACAAATTTTGTTGATAAACTGCATATTCTTGTAATATAAGTATTTTTTAGATCCTGTATTTTGCACTCGTGAATTAAAACGAAATAGGCCTGTATATACCTGTTCAGGCAATTTTAAGAGGTTCAATGTTTAAGTAACACATGTTTTTACTAGCTCTTTTAATTAGTTGATTGAAGTGTTTATTTAATGTTGATAGCATAAACAATCAGGCCGTTGAATCTGTATATATTCAGGCAGTAAATACCTATTTATATATATAGAAAGATTGCTAACAATTTGACCTTCTCTTAGATATATAGATATATATAGGGTTCCTTTATTATTCATATATATATTAATCTTTCATGACTTGTTTAAACGAAGTTGATTGTTGTCTGTGTAGAATTGATGATCACAGAAAGATAGGGTGCACTAATTTATAATTGCACGTTTATGATAAGTTTTCCAGGCATACATCTGAATTGACCTTCCGATATATATATATATATGTATATATATATATATATATATATATATATATATATATATATATACAGTTCCTCTGGATGTCCCATTTTCACCACATTCATTGACACCTCACAAGATGACTGATAACTTTTATATATGTCTGCAAGTGTAAACAAAGGATGCTCCATGGAAAGGTGCCATGACAGTCAGGCTGTCAGGTTTTTGGCGAGGGTATTGTACTTGTACCTAGATATACCTGTACCTAGGTACCTGACCTGGCTGACATGAATAGGAAGAGCCTGTATCTGGAACTAAAAGTACCAGTACCTGGTATAATGTACTTCAGAGTCCAGACAAATGTAAAATATGGGAAATGGACATCAGTACATGAACAGACCTGCCGTCCTTTGACGGCAGCTACCTAACCCAGGAAAGGGTAATTACCACGCTTACATTCCTGCAGCCTTTGGTGTTGATGACCTGGCTTGGCTGGTAACATCTACCCCCAGCCACCACACAGCAAATTCATTAACGTAAAGGACAGCCATGCAGCAAAGGTTATTAATAGTGTCGCTCACATGCCATGTGGATACTTACTGTTTAGTATACACCGAACATTGGTGAAGTGTGAATGCGAGAACTGAAGAAAATACATATTATATCACTGAAAAAATATTTACCAAACAGAACTCTACAGCCAAAAGAGCAAAACTTCAAGTGTATAACAGAAAATGTCCTTGAACATTCCTCAGTTTGGCTTATTTGCACCACACCAACGTCATTTACACCGCTAAAGTTAATGTCATGTAGAAGACCTAAAACATCTTTTTTACACCCCTATGTAATAAACTAGAAAAAAAAACTATGTACCGGTATGTGTGGTTTCTTAAACGAATGAGTGCAACTGAAAAACACCATCTATAGTTTGTGGTCAGCGGGGTATCTTAAAATCACACTTAAACGGTCAGTGGACATTTTTAATAAGCTTTACAAATTCTGTATATTAGCTTGATATACAATATGCAACTTCCTCCAGGTTCAGGTTTTCCTGTTGTCAGCAGCCACTACAGCTTGTGCTATACAAACACCATGCAGGGTGCGGAGCACTCCCTTTGTCTTTTGTGATGCTCTTCATTCTGTGTTTAAGTTCTCTTCGCAACACGTTTTTTTTTGCATCTTCCTGAGCAATCAAATATTTACTCATAGGGCAGGCCTCGATGCAGGGCGATTTGGGTAGCTTATATTTGTAAAGAATGGTTCGGGCTTTTCATTCATTAAAATATATATATATATATATATATATATATATATATGTGGATCGAGTATATTTGTAGTATCTGACTCAGGCGCTTTATGCGAGACTACCAGTCTGAATCGTTAAATCTCATTTTGTATTAAAAAAGCAAGTTTACTTATGAATACGCACAACACGCTGCCTACGGTGATCGACAATGTACTCGCAAAATACATGACGGTATAATATTCAAAGTCACCGATCTGTTTAAATATACTGTGTAGTCCGTGGTGGTATCCCATGGATACAAAGGGCATAATGCCATTGGAGTTGGCATAAGAGGTTTACAGGAGATCTATGCGTGCACTGTCGTAATAGTTGTTTCAGGTCGTCGTTTGTGCGGTTATATGTGTGGGAGGTGTTGGCTTAGCTATTACCTGATCAGTATAGAGTTGCGCGGTCAGAGTGGAGATTGTGTTCACGAACCATGCACTGTTGCTTGGCAACAGTAACCATGTTCCTTGGCAGCTGACCTGTGTCATTTATTTTATTGATGATCGATAAAATATATACGATTCTTGGTTTTCAATATAGGGAACAACAAGGTTGTCTTGTAAATATTGTATATGTATATGTATATATCCTTTTTGATGGAGTAAATTATATTTCTGACGACACAAGATTTACTTCTATAATTTGAGTGCTGCATGTTTATTGATGTAAGCGAGTCATTCTGGAATAAAAACTAATATACAGTGAAACACGACCAACCCTCTGGAACCGACCACACTGCTTACACGACCATCCCGCTGACACCACCACTGCATTCTAGTATATATATACATATATATATATATGTGTGTGTGTGTGTGTGTGTGTGTGTGTATATATTTATACACGCCAAGGGACGATAACAGTATGGATACGATATTCAAGTATAGTTTAATCTGATAGTATTTCAGTATATATCAGACTATATCAGTGTTCCATCATAAGAGCCAATTAATAAAAAGGAACATTAAAACTACAATATTTGTACAGAACTTTGAATAATTAAAAAATCGAGGTTGGAGGCAAAAGTTTGATACAAAAGGATTAAAAATAAGTGTTGATCTTAAAATGGTCTTTGCTGTCAGCCTCTTAAAGATAAAGTTATGAATGGTAATTCACACTTCAAATAAGGCCAAATATATAACTATTTTACGAATTGGCCGTTCCTGTTTTTAGTTGTTTTTGTGGATGAGGATCTATAGTCCTTGGAAATTTTTGTTAATTTGTATTAACGCCCAAATTCCCTAAAAGAATTCTTTAATGTACGGGAAATTTTCTAAATTTAATGTTGATCATATATATACACCACATAAAAAACTGAAGCAAATTTTTGTACATTCTAGAAAAGCTGACAAAATTCAACATATTGTTTCTCGATCATGCGGTAAAGATTAAAAAAAGTTCGCTTGCTTCACCCTATTTTTTGTCCCCCGAGTCCGTAGAATAATAATTTGTGTGTCCCAATCTCATGCAGATAGACATGGCGCGTTCAGGTTAATCATACAGTTTATAGTTGTAACTGATTTCATCGGACCATGCAGGCTTGACAGTAAAACGCTGATTTCCTCTGGAAAGCTGACTACCTTTATACTCACACACACATATATGGTATATTTTTATATTTGAAATAAAAGGCCTCCATTTATTAATAGAGACTTATTTTCACTCATATATGATAATGTACATGAGATATACAGCATATAAATATATTGCCTGTATATATGGCCACCATCGGAGTTTGGCGATTTATCCGATTATTATAAAATATCAACAATTTAGTTAAATTTGTTACCATGACAGAATATTATAAAAACTCCGGCAATAGAATATGAAACATTGATTCAAATGTACTATACAGCAATCACTACAACAATCTGCATTGAATGGTGAATTTTATCGCCGATATACGAGTACACATCTATCCCATGCATGTGCTACTTGCAAACAAGATGCTTTGATTTGGCTTTTCACTTATACATGTAGGTTTGTGTGACATCAAATGAATATATCGCTAAAGAACCCAAGATATATAGATTTTCAGACACAATTCATACATATACTCAAATAAATGCTTATATAAGTATCTATATATATTTTTAAACACGTACTATATACATTCATACACTTGATACTTAAGTCCAAAATCAGGACTGGAATACTCGGTTTCATTTAATTATAGACTCGAGGATTCGAGTATACACCTTTCAGCACTATATATATATATATATATATATATATATATATATATATATATATATATATATATATATATATATATATATATATATATATATACTTACTATTTCAACTATTAATTTTTCCTCGTGTCATTAATGTTCTATGTTTGTTTTGAAATTCTGAAATTTTCTATATTGGGTTAGTCCAAACGTACGATTCTTATCGCATATATTTATAAAATGAAATGTCAGCACTTATTAAGGTATTTCAGATAAACCAAGCATTAATCTAACAGCTTGCAAAATGGAAACTTAATTTATTTTTGCATGGAACATTAATTTTGTACCTGTCTGAACACGGCCACTCTTTGTACGCCATGAATCATCTGCTAAGACTGGGTCAATGTACAGTACTTGACCGGCTTACCGCATGGTTAAGACCGGATGTGACGTCATTGTCTCCGAGCGAGGGTTGTTGGACCTTATGTATAAAGAACATTAGTGAAGTCAAGAGTGATTTACATGTACCACGACCAGGAATCTTTGTAAGGAGAAATATATGTGATAAATTGGGATATCTATATATAGGCAGCAACCACTATGTATCAGCCAAATCACTGATCATGAAGCGTCTATACTAAAACAGGCAAGGGAAGTCTGCTGACGAGTCCTCGTAACTCTGTCATCGGAGCTCCCGAATTATTCGAAGTTTGTGGTAATATTCGTTTTCAAAATGCCTTGTCTTGTGACCCGTATCTTTGAAGTGCCTTAAAATATAGATGGAGCAATAAGCATGTTCAACGAACACTGGTGAACAGGAATTAACAATAATAAATCAGCCAATGCATAAAGCCATTCCTAGAAATAGTAATGAGTAAAATGCTTATATGATGTATACAGGCACAGGCATGTGTATTTATGAGTAAAGTAAGAAAAGCATTTCTATATATATATATATATATATATATATATATATAATTTTCAAATACCAAAATTTTGTTAGATGTTGTAATGCATGCACTGTCCTATTCATATTCATGGCACAGATTTATATAAGGAATAGCCACCAATAAAGGGTGACATAAATGTAATGATATATCTGCTTATCCATTTTAGTCACCACCTCACACCTCACAATTAGGTTGGATTATAAGCTCAAAACGATATGTACCTGTAAAAGGTAGAAAATCCAAAATAATCTTGGGTATCTCATTTTATATCGCATGTATATTCTTAGCTAAAATAAATATGCATGTAATCCTTTAATGATACAGAAATAGTACACAAAAACATGTCGCTATAAAACATTCTCATTGCTAATGTCACGGCCGCTTCTGAGCAGAACTCTCAATAGTTGAGATGAAAAGCACTTCCTGTTGCCAACATGTTGCAGTCATGTTCTACAAAAAATACATGTAAAATGCCGCAACAGTTTTAAAAACACGATTTCAGTAGAACTGATGAACTGAATACTGTCACACTTTACCTAGAGCTGCCATGGTTCCGGGCCGTTTCTCAATGAAGACTGGTCTTATATTTTTTTATGCAGCCTACTAAGCTATACCAGCTCCTTTTTCTTTCCCAAAGAGAAGGACACATACCTGCTACTGATATATAAATGCGGGTTCTGTACTGGCATGCGGGCCTGCCACAGAAATCCAACACTAGTGGATCCGCATGGGGGACCCGCGCGGCAAGGCACCTGAAGGCGGCTATAAAGGGAGCTGATCTCGGAAATGCAAGTGAGCAGATGGGTAGGGCAGAATTTCAGGCCAGTGAACCAAACACTCCTGAGAACTAAGAGACAAACTTTTTGTGTATATTTTACCCTAAATGTAACTTTCATGGTCAAGGTCACCCTCATGAATCAAGGTCGTCCCCTCGAATGATTGAGCTATAGGCTTCATTGTCTGACTCATATCTGAACACAAATAGGTACCTATTTTTTTGGAAACCTCTCAAAAATTTTTTTGGTTAATCAGTTTATATTATTGTTGTTAACTGCGTGCTTGTCTTTACGTGGAAGGGAATCAAAATCGTGCAAAAAGGAGACATTATTGCAGACATAGCGCTACCTATCTTGTGTACTGGATGAAACTAAGAAATCTTCGAACAAGTAAAATTGTATACTAGTACATAGGGAGACAAAGTAGGCTACGTTAAAACAGGTCAAGGACACTCCCATAGTTAAATATATGTCATGGCCCAGATCATGAATTATTTTGTAATTACAAACATAATTAGAAAAAATAGCCACCCAGCAGCTTTGAGTTTAAGAGCTTATATATATATCGATGATGAGTACAAGTGATAGATAGTAAAAACTGAGCCAAAACGGGATAATATTGTAAGTGGCACCACTAGTCTTGTGTACGCGAAAAAAACTTCAGCTAAGGACCTAAGGACTTGTAAAATGTCAATTAATACATCAAATCTGTAAGGAGATATGAATGATTTTATGGCAAAATAGACGTGCGGATTGACGGACGCTACGCAAGGACCAAAGGTCAGAACACGCACCACTGGCATGGGAATAGAAGAGTGTCTGGGGGTCTTGGGGTCACTGAGGCCTCTCTTTCTATAAGATACATATTTATAATTTTTTTTATCACGTGACATATTTGAAATTAGTGAAGAATCAAGAAGATAGTACTTTGAAGCTGCGCATACAGAAGGTAAAAATAAGTTTTTATAAAAGTTCACGAGAGCATGTGTGCGCGTGTATTCCATACCCCCCCCCCCCCCCCTGAGGAATCAGCGTCATCTTTCAGAAGCTACGCCAACGAAGAAGTAATTCGTTTGTCTATGCTTGCTCTTTGTAGCCTTTACAAAACATGTAGATAGGCCGTCTAACTGTTAACATGTAATGTCAAATATAATGATTACACTCAACCTGTTGATACAGAGTTCTCTGTTATAAAGATATTGATATTTTGTCCAACATACACATATAGCACGACTGTCGATTTACATTCACATATATAAGGTCCGTTAAGAAAAGTAAACTGTGCTAGCAAGGCAGGGACCCATGCACAATAAAACTGGAAATGTGTATATATATATATATATATATATATATATATATATATATATATATATATATATATATATATATATATATATATAGTATACTCTGTCAAAACGGTGACTGTCGGGTATCTGCTGCCACCTGCAAATATAGTTCGAACCTGAAGAACTATTATAAATGGGCGCTTTCTTATTTTTGAAAATAACCTCCATATACATGAAGTTAAAAGAGATACTTGAAAGGAATGACTCCCATTCCAGTAAATCAACGGATATTATACCAACTATGAAAAAAGGACCAAATGAATTTAAAAAAATTGCCAAAATTGATAAAAGAGTCAAGTGTGTGCTATTATGTTAGACCAATAAACGATGTAGCCTACTATAATCCAACGGAAATTCTGTCTTTTCTTTTTATTTGAGCAAACTCAATCAATCAAGTAATATAAAGCAGCTTTCCTTTTTCCGATTTCGCGTTGGAGATGAAAATATCCCTACCAAAAAAATAAAAATAAAATAACATTCGCCATTTTCCCTCTCTGTTTGACGATCCTAGACATTTGGTTAAATAAATACACTTTTCTCTTACAATATTTGAGATGACATTGCTTACGTTGATCGCTATGTTTTGTTACCGTTACTGGAAAAAATGGGGAAAGTTGGCTGGTTTACTGCCTTACTATCTTGATAAGAGTGCTGATAGCCGATGCTGGGTTGGCCAACAGCAGTATGAACTGCAGGGCGGTGCTGACCTCTGGCGGACGAGTTGAAGAACAATGTTGGTGTCGGCCTCTGCTGGCACACACTGAATTGAAAGCATCACCTAAAGCCAGACCAATAACGATCCATTTATTAAACTTTTTATACACCCTCCCCCCCCCCCCCCATTCTCTCTCTAGCTCTCTCTCTCTCCTCCTCCGCCACCCCTACCACCTATATATATATATTCACACAGCCCCGTTAAGCACTCCTGATACAATAACCTTGGGCCTATTCTCGAGAAAAAAAGACCTGATAATTGATCTTTATACTCCCCTTTCAAATATTAAAATGAGAAATTCATACACAAGGGAATAGGTCATTCTGGTTTTACATATGGAAGTTTATACAGGAGGTTACGTGTTCATCCGCAATCATCCCTTTGCATATATGTTTATGTATAACATAACTCACATAATTATGAAGGAAACTCATGAAATTTTCCGGGCAGTTCGGGAATGGAGAATCGATATCACTTTTAATTGGAGTGAATCTGCCACTTGATCCGGAGCCAGTGAACGTCATCCAGGAATAGTAACAAATCTACATTCACTTATAAATGCACGAATGAACCTGGAATTATGGGCGAAATAAGTGAATGGCGGAGGATTGCATTCATCATAATGCAGATTTCTAATTTTAAAATTAAGTATGTATAAAGGAAATTTTTCTCAGCCTGAATAGAAAGAAATAGAACTGTGCATGATCCTGCTAATAAATTTACAAGCTTATCAACGATAGCCATGCATTATTATTATTATTATTATTATTATTATATATGTAAAGATGTACCTGGTAACTAACAATTTCGACGAAAAGTTGCGTATCATTCAGAATTGTAACTCTATGCACATTCCATGTCTAAATTACCTGTAAGTAAAAAGGCTAAGTATTAAATTAACATTATTCTTTTGGATGATTTAAATAAGTAAAAACAGATTTTTTTAAATGGCCGTAACCATGACTTAAAATAATTGCGACCACCCCCACAAATACGACCACTTTTCTTGGTCCCAAATATATGATTCAGGTAATTATAAGAGTCTCACAAATACGACCACCCCCATATTACGACCACTTTGGTCCGCCCCCAAGATGGTCGTAATTGTGGGGTTCCACTGTATATATATATATATATATATATATATATATATATATATATATATATATATCTTTTCAGGGGCTGGACCAGGATTTTGGAAAGGGGAGGTCAAACCAAGGAAGATTAAAAGTAAGGAGGGGGTCCAGGTCGCAAAATTTGGTTTGAATCCCTAAAAAAGGGTTATTAAGGCTAAAAAAGGGGAGGCGGGGGGCTCAGCTCTGGACCCCATGGATCCCCCTCTGGATCCGCCACTGCCTTTATTATATATATACATCAGATCCTCCATTTCATGATATATAACCAGCAGACCTCTTGACCTCAGGTGATCATTCTTGAAATATTACTCTGTGATAAAATAAATTGAAGAAAAAGCTTTACAGGAGCAAGTTATTTAAAAAAGAAAAAGAATTTTCCGGTACCTAAGTTAAATTAATATTGATCATAAATGTCAAAGAAGCATTGAACATACAAGAAAATGTAAACTTATAAAGTATTAAACAATGAAAATTCAATTAAATGCCAAAATACATTTATTAATACGCGACCATATCTGATCGAGAATATAGTTTAAGAATCATTCTTGTAATAATTCTCTGTGGTAAAAAAATAGAATAAAAAGAGGCAAATTTAAGTTATTTAAACAGAAAATGAATTTTCGGTGTTGGGGTAAAATTACTATTGATCATAGATTTTAAATAAGAAAACTGAACAAATAAAAAAAAAGTATAAACAATTCAAAGGCCGAAATTTATACATAAATTTATCCTTTAATTAGGCCTTTGAATTTTAATAGGCCTTTATTATAATACATCTAATTATTTTTTTTTTAATATCTAAAATCCATGATAAGCATATAATATGACGTAATTTTAAAAATTTCTATTGGCCTTTTTTTAACATTATCTTACCATTTTCTGTCAATGGTTTGTCTTTCATATCCAAAGTTTTTTTTAGACATTGAGATGTACCATTTATTAACTCTATCCTTGGCCACCAGAGGGCTGTGATGTTTGACTGAAGATGGCGGCCTCCACTCAGTGAAAGATCTGCGTCCCAGAGAGCCCTCAACTCTCGACCTGGTAACTGTTCCTAAATAAAATGGACCAGCGCAGAGGAATATTTAGACACGCCATCACGGCGTCCTTTAATCCTTTCCTCCCTTCGTCCATTGGGATTAAGATGCGAGGTAAGTTAGATATTGATCGCTGGGCCCACACATTTCTCTGTTGATGCTGTGTGAGTTGTACATTCAGTCTTGCAGGCAGTTGGTAAACAAATCTGGTTTTCTATTTGAGCCCTGGTTTGTTTACGTCACTGGCTCTCATATTCTCTTCTGCAGGCGCTGGCTGAAGTGAACAAGTTTCAAGACTGGGAAGAAACGTTTAAATGGTTTTAAGGTCTTTTATTTTCAACATTAATCATTATATATCAGTATATAATTACATCTGAAGTCCCCACATCCAAGAATATCTTAATTTGTACTTAATTTTTTTTCTGTAATTAACTTTAGACTGTCTTGTATCTACCGGTATTTTATCAATAAGCTAATGGGGTACCTTTGCACAAAATTGTTATTTACGGTAACTCCCACATTTGCTTATCAGCGCCATCATGTGTTCATTTAGTGAAACACGGAACGTTTGAGTAAGGCATTAAAACTGGCTTATTTCTGTGTATTTGCCTATATATAAGAGTAGATCACCAACAGGCAACAGGAATACATAAAGCTTCACTATAATGAGTTAAAATATGATAAAAGTTAAAGTTAAATAAAAAATATAGATATCTTAAACTGCTAAATTATTTAAAGTTTTACTACTAGATGGCGCTGATAAGCAAATGCGAGAGTTACAATAAATAACAATAATCTTGTTTAAAGGTACCCCATTGCAAATTATGCGGCGTAGGTATTCATACTGTTCCTTTGTTACCAGCCGCATAACAAGGTTCAAGAAAATGTTAGAACGTAAATCCTGTACTGGAAAAAAATGCATAAAATCAAATATTGTGTGTATGATAAGGAAACTTATACATTAGGGGGAGAAAATGTTAATGTATGTGTACCTATGAACAAGACATTTCGCTGAAATTCCTGCTCTAGTGCCTAAACCATACTCGCATTAAAAGAGTCGTTTTCCTCCACCTGACAGTTGTTCCTGAAGTTAGGGCTGTCACCAGGTGGGCATATGACAAATCATTCACCATAAAGTAGATTTATCATGAATGTCAATGATAAGTTTACACAACAGATCTCAGCCCTGCATTGAAGGTTGATGATGTCTTGATTGGTATGACATTTTATGTGAGGGAAACCCCAGGGAAATCCTCACCAGACATGTTTGTTTTTATCACTTTAGATTTTAAGTGTTATGTTATGCTACCATTTAATAAAAATATGTTTTTATGCTTATGATACAATGTGGGGTTAGGGATGTCCACACATTGTATAACAAGCAGTGCTGATGTTGGTGGCTGACAATGTCCAAGACCAGTTTGATGATAGAAGCCTTTATTCAATAGCAAGCAGTCTGGGACAGTCTCTCTCTCTGAGAGAGCCGCCCAGCCTCTCTCAAAGCGCGCACTACAGATAGTTTTGTTACAGAGCTTTCACGTGACATATGAGATGTACTTATCCATTTTTCTGCATTTCGTGAAAAAAAGCTAAACCTTATTGGATGACTCAAAGTAGGTCACAATTACATCAGAGTTGGAACTGAACTTCCTAACTTTCCTGTGGTCTGATTGAACGTAAGTTCAATGGAAAATCCGAAGTCTGACCTGACATACATCCAGTTATAGACTGACCTACAGGTCCTATTTCCAAACTCATATAAACATAATCTGCCTGCCTCACCATAAAAACCAATTTAGAGCTAATTCGTGAGAGTACATTTAGGCTCTACAAACATACTGAATTACCATTAGATACTTGGTTGTCTGATGAACCATTAATTTCCTTTGGCTCTGTCTGAATATCAGTCCTCATCAATCTCTGACACTGATCTTAGTGTTTGTCACTCTGTGAATTTTAAGTTTTAGTTTGATTACCAATATTTAAATTTACCACTTCATAACACTTATATATGACATCTTTTAGCTCAGCTGACTATAAGTCATCTGAGCTATAGTCGTGGTCCATTGTCCGTCCGTCCATCTGTCTGTCCGTAGATGTGGCATGTTTTGAAACCGTAAGACCTAGGAATCCAAAATTCAGAATAATGTTAGATATCCCCAAGATCTCCTACCAAGCCAAAAAGTGGGTCTTTGTGACTTTGTTCCTTTGAGATATTAAGGAAAAACCAATTTTTTATTAAAAAACTATTTTCACACTTCAGGACTACCTAATATCAAAACCACTCATCTGTTTTTCCTCATATTTACCATAAATTTCCTCTTTATAGTTCCTATGTACATGCCAGAAATTAAGTCTGTTCAGTATAAATTCTTTAAGTTATGTAACCCATCCCAGGCAGCTTGCCTTGGGTCAGCCTGGCCACTACCAGCAGGCTTCCCCTCTGCCCTGCACCCCCCCAGATGGTGCATAAACTAGATGAATGTTATTATTTTCTGTATTTGATTCATTCTTATTCTAGGCTATGCTACATTTTAGATTTTGTATTGTACCACCAGGGTTACAATGATTAAAGTGTACATTTAATTGTGTCCACAAAGTGGTGTATTGCTATGAAAGTGTGGATGTTCATCAGATAAGTAATTCCTTACTTCAGAAGAGTAAAAACTTCACCAGGTGTGAAATTGACTATTAATTCCAGTAATATATTAAAACTGGGATAGTAATTAGCACAATGATATTGCTGGTCCCTCATTCAACCAACAGTGTGTATACTTTATTTGAAAAGATGTTTTATTTTATCAAATTTACTTTTATTTTATTTTGGTGAATAAAATTAAGCATGTACTGAAAACTCCAATGTGCAAAACATTTTAATAATGATTCAAGGAATATTCTTGTAGATGCCATGTTGTGGCATTATTTTCTTTTAAATTCAGTTTAAACATATATGATTTAAAAATAATAAAATATATGTGTATGCATAATATGACCCAATATGAGCGACACTCTGGATATATGATGATTGCAACTTTTGCAACAATTCTAATATTTTAACTTATAGTTTCAGTTTTTTACTCTGTATATATAATGATTGCAACTTTTGCAACAATTCTAATATTTTAACTTATAGTTTCAGTTTTTTACTCTGTATATATAATGATTGCAACTTTTGCAACCATTCTAATATTTTAACTTATATTTTCTGGTTTTTTAGCTCAGCTGACTTTCAGTCATGCTGGGCTATAGCGATGGGTCTTTGTCCGGCGTCCTTCCGTCTGTCCGTCCGGCCGGCCGTCCGGCCGGCCGTCCGGCTGTAGCAGGGCACAAATCGTTACCGTAGAGGCTTGGGCCATGAACCCCATGCAGTCTTAGAGGTTATAAAAAGATCTTGCAAAGTTATGGGGTGTGTTTGCACCCCCCAGAAATAACTCTTTAAGACAAAATTTTCATCCCAAACCTTCCATCTTTCACATACAGCTCACCTACCAACAGGGGAAGAACCATAATTTTTTTTAGGTCAAAAGGTCAAAGGTCAAGGTCACAGGAGCCTCTTCTTTGAAAAGCCTGTGGATGCATTTTAAGCCAACCCTTTCATCCCAATTCTTTGATCTTTCACATATAGCTCACCTACTAAGTTGGAGAAGAATCCTATAGATTTTGAGGTCACAAGGTCAAAGGTCAGGGTCACAGGATCCACTTCTTTGAAAAGGTTGTGGACACATTTCAAGCTAGACTTTTCATTCCAAACCTTCCAGCACTGATATCGCTTCTCTGCCAACAGGGGAAAAGACCTGTTGATTTTGAGGTCAAAGGTCAAGTTCACAGCACCCACTTCTTGCGTGGAGCCATTTTCAGGCAAACTTTTCAATCTGTACCTTCCATTTGTCATATATAGCTTACCTACCAGTACGGGAAGAAGCCTATTGATGTTGAGGTCAAAAAGTCAAAGGTCAAGGTCACAATATTTAATTGTTCTAAATGCTTGTGAGCATATTTCAAGTGTAACTGTTCAACCCAAACCTTCGGTCTTTCCCATATGCCACATCTATGCATCACTCAGTTTGACTCAAACTTCATATTTATGGGTCTTTTTGCTTGAATAAATAACTGATTGATTTTGGGGTCAGCTGGTCAGCAGGTTAAAGGTTGCAGGTCAAAGTTATTCACCCATTGGTTGCCAAGTAATTACACCAGATTTAAGTGGTCAGTAGTTACCCATCATTTAGAAAGAATCCAGTTGATATATGGGCAAAAGGCCAAGGTCATAGGTCAGGGATGTTCACAATTACTTATTTTATAGACCATCTCTATTTTTCTTGTATATATAACCATCCCACTCCAGCTGGTACATCTCCCTGTGTGGCTGTAATTGTGAGTGACACTGGTGACATATGACTCCCTTTTGTATCAGCCTATTAAGTGATAAGGCTCAGTGATAAGTACCTCTTACTTCATAACAAAAACACTGTTGTCAGAATGCTTCAGCCAGGCATTAAGACAATGAGAGTATAGTATTAAGGTTTAGCTACTGATTTATAAGATGATGGGAACATTTTGCAGTTTATTTTATGGAATCCTAGCAATAAACTTAGTTTCCTAGATATCTGAATATTTTAATATATATCACCACATATAAAAGCAAGTGTTTGTTCTCATAATATGTGGATGTGAACCTTGATTTAGGATGGCTTTTTGTTTTATTTCAAGACTCTTAGTCATGCTTTCTGCATTTCTTTTCTTTCAGGTTTGGCAGTTTACCTACCCTGCTGACCCCATTGAAAAGCAGAGTGATAATAAAAAATATTGGACTTACACTTTTTACAATTGCATATCTATAAATCTGATATGAGGGCCTGGACATGCCTTTTGAATTATTTTGGGCATTTATTACTGGATAATTTGCCCCAAGTTTGGTCTCTTATTGGAGAATGTGGGATATCAAATGTCATACTTGTCAGAAATCCATTATGTCTGCCAGTTAGCCACCTTAGAAATTCTTACTTCAGGGCAGTTTCAGTAATTTTTCTTTAATGTTTGGTCCCATTTAGAGAATGTTTGTTGTCTGATTTCAGACTTGTCAGAAGTCCAATATGGCCACCAGGCAACCATCTTTTAATTCCTTTTGATCATATTATCTCAAGAACAGTTAAAGTGAATGCAGTTGGATGTATATTTATGTAATCTTGTAAAGGATTGGGTCAAATATTTCTGAATAAATATTACCATCATTTATAAAAGTGCAGTACAGTTGGCCTGTATTGAATAAAAATTCATACAGAAGCACCTGTTTCTCAATAATTCTTGCATGTATTTCCTTGACTTTTGCTATATATTTTGATCTTATATTTGCCCTTTGTGGTGTTCCTTTTGAGACTGACAGGTTTCAAGCAAGCTGTTGGAATAGTTCCTGATAGCTTAACAATCATGCATTTTCCTCAGACCATCAATTCACTGTGTTTTAACCAGACATAGGTGATATATATTTCTGTTGTCATAGAAAATTTTCAACAAATTGGCAAATTGGTTCTTCAAAATTTGACTGGAAGTTGTGAATCTCAGTCCATGATGTCACAGGTCATGCTTGGCAGCTGAGCATCATGACCCATGGGTCACTTGTTTTATTAAAAAGTTATTGAACCTGTAAATAAAAAAATGATTCAGATAAAAACTTCTTAATGGAAAAAGTGGATATGCTTAAAAAAAATAGGATTATATATAAACTTAAATGCATTATTCTCTTGAAAGTGAAATAAAGGTATTAGTCCATTCTGTCCACTTGCCTGTCCATCTGTATGTTTTCATATGCATCACAGTATCTAAAAATTTTACTGTTTTTCTTCATGACAGTCTTGTCAGAGTATTAGTTTGCAATCATATATTTAGAACTTTACTATAACCAAGTAGGAGGGCCCCTTTCCTCTTGGCTTTTCATATTCTTTTATAAATGAAAAACATTACAATAGAATATTTAAACATTCTCCTTCGTGCTGCGGCATCAAGGCCGCCTTGTGATATCTTCTTGGCAGGTGGTTGTTCGCAGACATCTTCGGAAATCAGTGGGCACTTATTTCCCACAGGTGCTGTAACACTTGGCTTGCTGGTACACTTCTTATAGTGATTCTCCATTCTGCATGCTTTAGGCAGCTGTTTACTTTTGCAGTAGTTGCATTCAACCATCATTACTCATGTTGAGTTCATCCTAATTATTCAGCCAAACACCAGCTCAACTCTACAAGCCAAACTCCATCCCTGCAGTGTATGTACTCATCTTAATCACTCAGCAGAAGCCAAGCCTTCAGCACCAGCAACAACAACTCGGCTAAAGACTATACCTACTAAGGGTCTGTTTGCAAGCTTTTTATATAACAAAAGTTGTCTCTCTGATTTGCACAAATATGATATGCCAAAATGTCACTTGAACAACGTGAATGACAGGTATGTTGTAAATCTATTTCTTCCCTGGGAAGAAATGGTGGGAAGAAAGTATTTCTTCCCTTCCGGGAAGAAAGTATTTCTTCCCTTCCCTTCCCTTCCCTCCGGGAAGATTGTGCCAACCCTGGTGCTGCCCTCACTTTTCCCTTCTCCGAACCCCATCCCAAAGTCAGCCTCAGTAAGCAAGAACAAGATGAATCAGATATATTCATACTTTAATATTTTGTATAACTATTCGTCCATAGGTACCTATGTACATGCCAGAAATTATGTCAATATTGTGTAATGTGTAGACATAGTGGGCATCACAATAATGTACCTTGTCAAGACTAAAGAGATATTGTGTCATACAGTCACAAATTCATAAATCACTTCAGCATAGTTAATCATAACATCATATCTGTCAAATTGAAAGCTTGCAGACTACCATACACTTTAGATCCTTCAACAAATAGCCTTATCATCATTCTACTACTGCTTATTACTGCTGTCATTGCATTCATATTTGCTCAAATATATCACAATTCTCAACCCCTCCTAAATAAATAAAAAATAAACCACTATATTTGACTCTATTAATCCATCAATTAGGTAATTTCATTTATCATTTACTCACATATTACATTACATTCCTTTATAATAGCCCAACATGTCCATGATATTCATAAGCTTTATCGACTCGATATAGTATCACAGTGGAGAAACATTTATAGTCCAATCACGATCAGCTGAGCGCAGTGACCCATGGGTCCCTTGTTTTCTTGAGGCTCTATTGTAGTCATTTGCTTCGATTACAGATTACAGATGCTGGGTCCCACTCCAGGTCACTGGAAGTCAGCTATGCCAGGGTTTCTGATTTGTTACAGTCACTGGGGGAGATCCCCTGCAGTGACAGGTGTACAGTTATTCTCATATCAAATCCCCCCCCCCTCACCCCCGCAAACCCAACCCACCAAGAGTGTTATGCAGTATTTGTTGTTTTCACTGTATCTCCTTAATTGTAATGCTGTTTCCATTCCGATATGCAAAAACTTTCCTTGAAAAAGTAATTCAAGGTGTAATCCAGAAGATGCAGTGTTGTGTAATGTAGCATTTTGAAAGAAATCAAATTTCTTTTAAATGATTTTAACAAATACAATTGAACCCATCAGTATGCTTAAATTTATAAAATATAAAGCACATGATGGATAAATAAAGACACAATTAAAAATTGTGAAATCTAAATCAAGTATTATTTTTAGATATTTATTGTTTTGCAGATTTAAAAGATATATTTTTGTGGTAAAAAATAAATAAACATTTGTATGCATGATGTGGTGTTATCTGACAAGATTGAGATTTATGATGATGCAATTGAGAATTATGAATCAACTTTTATATTCAGATATATATGTTATATTGGAAATGTATAGAAATATAAACTTAAATTTAAAAAAATTGATGTGATAAAAAAATGAGGATTTAATACAAACGTTTGTTCATTATTTTCCTGCCTCAGCAGAATTTGAGGTCAGGCTTTGTTTGCCCTGTTTTATGTTGTTAATTAGTTATATTTCAACTGTATACATTTCATTAAAAAATACATATATATTTAATAATATATATTATACAAAAAAAGATTCAATTGAACAAATGTGTAAACTACTGAAATTTCAACAATTAATCAAAAAGCCAACTAATGATCATGGTAATAGTACAGATCATTTTTTCACAAACTGCTCACATGCTTCAGTTTCAACATTAGGAAACACATGGTCAGGTCACAAAATATTATTTGTAACAATTTCTTGCTCATCAATACAAACCAATCATATAAACCAACCATGGCCTTTATTACCTCTTCCACTTACACTTTATCTCCATTTGATATTATTTTAGATTTTTACCTTCAAGGTCAACTTCAGCTGAGCACAGTGACCCATGGGTCCCTTGTTATTCTGTTGTGGGCACCCATGCCAGAATTTCAGCACTGATGTTTGTGTAATTGTATCCGCCAAAACAGAGTTTTGCGGATACTATGTTTTCAGCTGCACGCCACCGCCGCGTAGGTTTCCGGAGAACTCCTCCGTAACCGCTGGGCGGAATTTTACGAAACCCGGGATTATGTTCGGGTCACATGTGAACTGCTGCGCCCCGATTTAGTTTTGACCTCTGACCTTTCCTCTGCGCTCTGCATCCATTTGTGCGTCTGTTTCCACACATAAACCCACATATCTCGGGAACCGTTTGATGGATCAGGAAAATTTTTTTTTGCACAAATGTAGCCCTTGGAGAGCTTTATAATATACACAAAAAATTGTGGCGCCACCTGCAACCATGTTTGCACAGTGTCCATCTGTTCGTCTGCCTTGGGTTAAAATCACTCATATCTCTGCAGTGACTTGACTAATTCACCTGAAATTTGGCATGCGTATACATCCTGGATAGCTTTTCTGATTTTGTGACAGGTGGCGCCACCTACATTCACGTTTGCGCTGCAGACATCCAAGCTCATATCTCGGGAACCGTTTGACCGATCAGGAAAATTTTTTTGCACAAATGTAGCCCTTGGAGAGCTTTATAACATACACAAAGAATGGTGGCGCCACCTGCAACCATGTTTGCACAGTGTCCATCTGTTTGTCTGCCTTGGGTTAAAATCACTCATATCTCTGCAGTGACTTGACTAATTCACCTGAAATTCGGCATGCGTATACATCCTGGATAGCTTTTCTGAATTTATGACAGGTGGCGCCACCTACATTCACATTTACGCTGCAGACATCCAAGCTCATATCTCGGGAACCGTTTGACCGATCAGGAAATTTTTTTTGCACAAATGTAGCCCTTGGAGAGCTTTATAACATATGCAAAACTGGTGGCGCCACCTACAACCATTTTTGCTCAGCGTCTATCTGATTGTCTGCCACGGGCTAAAATCACTCATATACATGTAGTGGTTTGACTTATCTGCCTTAAATTTTGCATATGTATACAACTGGGACGGCTTTCTGGATTTTGTGGTGGGGGGGGGGGCAACCTTCATACACAATTTGGCTGCAGACATCCATGCTAATATGCAACACTTCACTTTATTTCCCCTTGCCACTTAATCCATGCCTCAGTTCACCCGTTCCACTCTGATTTAGGCGGATACACGTAGTCGCTTGTCGACTACCCGTATTCTAGTTGTTTCTTATATTCAAAATGTTTAGTAATTGCATTGTTCATATACATGAAAAGTAATGGTCCAGCATTGAAGCATTATACCTGGTGTATTTCCCAATGCACAGGTTTGCATTAGGCCTGTAGGCCTTGTTTAATGAAAAAAGTTGTTAAACAGAGTTAAAGACCAACAAAGAGATGGTTTTTCTGGATTTCCCTTTTTTCCCTGTTGTGTTTTGGGTTTTTCAATGGAAAATGACCCTGAAGCGACTGCGTTTTAACATGTTTGCACTCAATGCCCATTTTCTTTCATGCTTGTTCTGGGGCTGTGCCACATATGTATTGGCCCTGGAACTTTGATTATGTATGAGGGCCTTATATACCACCTTCTGTCTGTGCAGAACCAACAACCATTCCCAGTTCACCTTGGTTCGACCACTGGTTTAACCAAAGCCCTGAACCGGGGGCCAAAATGCCTTTGGTTGTAAGCACACATACAACCAAACTTTGGTCAGAGCACCAAAACACACCCTTTGGCTCTCTCACAACATAGGGAGAGACACAGGAGCTAGGGCTAATAATAATTCTTATATAATTTGATGATTAGAGTGTTGTAAAGAAAAAGCATTATTTTGTCCTGAACTTTGCTGATCCACATCCCCATGTCATTAAAGTCTCTGTGCAGAAAGATTCCCTCCTAGACAGTACACACTGTCCATGCAGTACTTTTTTGTCCCATCCTTATGCCCTTATTGAACCCTGACACTGAAAAGTTTGTATCTCCCAATTTCTTTAAAGTGATCAGGGAAGCTGCCATTGTTTGTGTACTCTAAAAGTAAATACAAGATACAATTGTTGCAGTTCACATGTTGACATCATCACTTTTTGGCCACAACATGTCACAAAATTGTTGTACTGCTTTGTTGTACGTTGTTTTCCACTCAGACAATCAACAGTACACCTCTTGTGACCTTGAGACCTGAGTTATCCTGGTGATCATGAACAACGCAGTCAGACAATTTGGTATGGACTCATTGGACTGTATGTAAAGACATGACATCCAAGGCAGCAAGGAAGATATCAGTACTAACAACTAGACATTAGAGGAAATCAGCAATAGTATTTTATATATAACAATTTATACTTTTACTTCTGTTTTAGGAAGTCTTGATATGGTACAGCGGCTCAAACTTGAAACGAGGCTCAAAATCCATGATGGCTGTGTAAGTGTATATTTATCTACAATATTCTTGGCTGTATGACATCCTTCTGTTCAAAATTCAACCTCTAGGGACTGTGTAAGTGTATATTTTATCTACAATATTCTTGGCTGTATGACATCCTTCTGTTCAAAATTCAACCTCTAGGGACATGACCACACACCCAAAACCAAATAGATGTTGTATATTGTATAGTCCATTCCACTACCCCTGTCCACCTGTTTTTTTTGCAATTATATTTTTGTAATTCAAAGGAAATAACAGTCTGCCTTATGTCATTTTTTTGTAAACAATATAAACATAGTGTACAAAGTATTATTCATCCAATAATTTGTATCCAAAGGCCTGTAAAGGTATTTTGTTAGATGTAAGTGGACATTCCTGTTTTGTGTATTATCAGTTACCTTCATATAAATTTATCAGGTCATTTGACATGTCTTCAGCCAATTGGTGGTGTCACTTGCCTGAAAACATGAGGGAAAGGCAATGTTAGAATGTGCATATGCATCTCCATAGAGTTGACTGGAGATATATAGGAATATCTATCTTTTTCTTATAAATAGCTAACAAAAAAATGTTCAAAGCTGATGTAACAAAGAAGGATTTTGAACAACCAAGACACATATATTAAATGATTATTGTTATAATTCTGTTCTATGCTTTAGGTGAACACAATTTGCTGGAATGAGCGAGGTGACCTTCTGCTGTCGGGGTCTGATGATCATCACCTGTGCGTTTCAAATCCTTTCAGCAAAAAGGTGGGTATATATGCCAAATAAATTAAAATAATCAAATTCTAGGGTATGTCTAGAGAGAGAGGGAGAGAGAGTAAGGGAGAGGACAGGCAAATGCTGTGTCACAAAGCCTGTGCATCTAACCGTGTTTGATATCTGTTTTGGGCTTATTAAAAAAATGCTGAGATATGTCAGTGTTAATCCATTTTTGTACCATTAAATGTGACAAAGATATTGTACACTTGAGTGTTTCTGTGCTGGTTAGAGAGAGAAAGAGATTGACAGGGAGGTTGGGTAGATGTAATTTAACATAATACTATATGTAAACTTTAATGTTTCATTTGTCTTGTATTATAGGTGGTTCATTCCATCCATTCTGGACACAGAGCTAACATCTTCAGTGCCAAGTTCCTGCCCAACACTCAGGATAAGCATGTGGGTATATTATTTTTTAGAAAATATATTAAAACATGGTAAAAGTGCAATATAAGTTAACTACATCAGCAAAACTTCCATGTTGGCAATCAACCCTTATTTAAATCCTGGCCCCTGGGGCAGGGAGTTGAGGCCAGGGTGTCTCCAAGTAAAAGTAAGTGACAGATGCTGGAACTGGCATTTAAAAATCTACATCCCCATCCTTCTCATTTGGCCCTGAATATTGCTGTTACAACAGCTGCTTGAAGGGGCAGCAGCACCTGGCCCAGTAAACTTAGTACAAGTCAAATAATGAAATTTTACAGACTTTTTTGCATACTATCCCAGTAATTTAAGGAGCACAGGTACATTAATACAATAATGTTAGTTTAACTCACTCCCTGTTCTAATTGAATACCTTTCTTACAAAATATTAAGATTAATTTAGTGATCTTTATTAGATTGATTGAGAGTATGTTGTTTTCTCTGCATTTTGTTTTAAGTTTTAATATGAAATATTTGCTGACCTGTATAGGATGCCAATATGGAGATCTTTGTTATATAGGTTTAATGTCGGCTTTCCATACATGCGGGCCACCGCGCGGGACCCGTGCCCGTACAGTTGAAATCTTACAAGTGTGTTATCATTGTCCCCTTTTCATACGTGCGGGCCTCGCATGTGGATCAAGCAGTGTTGGATTTCTGCGGGGGTCCGCATGCGGATGCTATATGTATATATCAGTAGCAGGCATGTGTCCTTGTTTTTGAAAAGAAAAAGAAGCTGATATAGCTTATTAGACTGAATAAAGAAATACTCGATGAATACTGCCCAGGGCCAGCTCTAGTTAGAGTGTGACAGGAAATAGCCACCATTTAAGCCTGGCTGGTGAGATACGATATCATTCTGCTTCAATCGGCCTTATCAGTTAGTATAAAAGTTTACACTGAATATTTTATTAACACATTACACTAAAATTTGAGAAATTATGATTATTAGCTCATGCTTTTAACCCAACTAATGGGTCACCCGCATGCAGGGACCCTCACATATGGAAAGGGACTCTCCACATGCGGGGACCCGCATGGATTTCAACTTTCTGGAAAAGGTTACAATATCTTTGAAATTTAAAACACAAATAATTTTGAATCTTCAGTATCAGTTAATCTTATTCACTGAATTTGCACTACTATATTAAAATTACCAAGTGGAACATATGCTTTGTTTCTAATTTATACACTTTGTTCCATCTTATATAATCTGTCGTGAAATAACTTTGATGAATCCTTGAGAGCACACTTGATTGTTATTCATTACATATTTAACAACTGGAATTATTTCATTACTTTGATTTATTTCATGTCTGTCATGGACAAGCTGCTCACTGTTCATGGCTTTTGTTACAGATGATCTTAACATGATTTTGGTTGATGTATTATCTGTCTGTTGCAGATTGTATCATGTTCAGGGGATGGAATGATTTATTTTACGGATCTTGAGGCTTTTGAGGTTACAGGAGCGAGCAACTCTTTTGATTGTCATAATGGCACAACTGCATATGAGGTAAGGAATTCAATATCTCAGATTTTAAGGAATGAAATTTTAATTCTTTCTAAATATATCATTTAATGACAGTCTCAGTAAAAGGATATTCCATTTACAACATCCTTAAATGACCCTCACCAATTTCCACATAACTTTATGAAGCAGGGATATTGATAAATTCAATTTTGGTGGGGATTCATATGAAAGGGATCAAGTAGTCCTGAATGTTTAGCCTTGGTGGAGGTTTGTGCTCTTTGAGTGCTATTCTTGTTTCATAATGGTTTTCTCCTGTTGTACAGGTATTGACAGTACCACAGGATCCTCACTCTTTCCTGTCTTGTGGTGAGGATGGCACTGTTCGCTGGTTTGATCTGAGGATTAAAGATAAATGCTCAAAGTCTGAGTGTAAAGAGGTGAGCATGGTAAAGTTGTGATTTTTACTTTTAATCAGCTTTATGACTGTTATGTTATTTTTATGTAACTGATGTATGCTGGCCAAGGGCAGTGGTTTATTTGAATCAGTATATTATTAGTCAGATCTATGTCAAAACTGAAATTGAAGAGTATTTTGAATTTACAACATGATTTCCGCATCCTGAAAGTCAGGTAGGCACAAATTGTAAATGTTTGATCTAGAACCTTCTTACGTAACATCCAGGGAGGTCCTTGGCAAATCTTTGGTGAAACCTTAAATTAGGTCATGGTTTACTATGGGCAATAACAGTATTTCTAGTGCCTGAAAGTCAGACAGGGCACATATTGTAACTGTTTCATCTAGAAACTTATTACTTACAATCCAGAAGGGTCCTGATGCAGTCTACCCAAAAGCCCAGAATTTTATTCACTGTGACCTATATTAAGTGGGTTCTAGGAGAAAAAGAGTATTTGAGCACCCTGAAAGTCAAAAGAACAGTGATTATAACTGATGGTGAAATCTCCTTGGAAACCTGAATTTAGGTCATAGTGAACTATGATCTGTGATTTATTAGAAAAACATGTTTTTGATAACTGTGAATGTCAGATGGACACAAATAATTTCAGATGGACCTGGGACTTTCTTACATAACACCTAATGAAGTCAATGATAAATCTCCTTGAAAATCTGAAGTTAATACATGGGGACTGATAATCTTAAAGTTACAGGACCAAAACTTGATTTGGAGCACCAAGAAATTTGAACTGGGCACAGATCATGACGGTTGGTTCTAGAACCTTCCAATAAACAGATATGTATGTAAAATCTCTTTAAAAATCTGAATCAAGGTGGCTGTGACCTCTTTTATCTGTGAGTTTTGTGATAGAGCGTGATAGAGCACCCTGTAAGTAGTCAGCTGGGCACAGATCATGAGAGTCAGACTTAGAAACTTTGCATCGAGGGGAAACTTGAAATATGGTCACTTTAACCTATTTTCTGAGGACTATGGGGAAAAAAAACATGATTTAGAGCACTTTAGATATCAATCATCCTACTTCAAGGTTATTTAACAAATTTTTTGCATTAGATCATAATATCAATAATTATTAGGGCCCCTCTTGACAAGCGGTGCCCTTTAATGATCATCGTGTCAGTCCGTCCTTCTGTACTTCCGTACGTGACACTTTCTTTCGCGTGTGATAACTCAACAGAAACATACTTCAGCTCTCCCAAATTCACAGAGATGACTGGTACATATGAGGGCTTCAGACCTATTGAATAACAGACCTGTTGGAATTCCAATATGGCCGCCACAGCCCAAACGCTGATTTTCTTTTGCACGTAATAACTCATCAGCAACATACTTCAGCTTTCCCAAATTCACAGGGAGGATTGGTACATATGAGGGCTCCAGACCTGTTGAATTACAGACCTGTCAGAATTCCAATATGGATGCCACAGCCCAATCGCTGATTTTCTTTCGCGTGTGATAACTCAACAGAAACATACTTCAGCTTTCCCAAATTCACAGAGATGACTGGTACATATGAGGGCTTCAGACCTATTGAATAACAGACCTGTTGGAATTCCAATATGGCCGCCACAGCCCAAACGCTGATTTTCTTTTGCACGTGATAACTCAACATCAACATACTTCAGCTTTCCCAAATTCACAGGGATGATTGGTACATATGAGGGCTCCAGACCTGTTGAATTACATTCCTGTCAGAATTCCAATATGGCTGCCACAGCCCAATCGCTGATTTTCTTTCACTCGCGATAACTCAACAACAACATACTTCAGCTTTCCCAAATTCACAGGGATGATTGGTACCTATGAGGATACTATCCCTATCGCATTACAGGTCTGTCTGAATTTCAGTATGGCTGCCAGAGCACAAAGGGTGATTTTCTTTCGTACCCGATATCTCAACAAGGACATGCTTGATCTTTATCATTTTCTCAAGGATCATTGTGGACTCAATCATTGGTGCCTATAATGGCTTCTGACCTATTGAAATACATACTTGCTCAAAATCAAATATGGTCAACAGAGTACAATCGGTGATTTTCTATTGCACACATTATTTCGCACATATCTTCTTTTATATTGTTTGAACCAGTAGGATTTTTTTCCTCATGCATATTGATAAAAACCTGTTTCTGTTTGTCATATTTTTCAACTTTAACCTAAACTTTTCACCCAAATGTAAACTAGTCCAGCACTACCAGAAATGAGGGGCCCTCTGAGGACCATTGTCTGACCACATCTATGTTAAATTCAGCTGAGCATCATAGCCCATGGGCCACTTGTTTTTTGTGGCAAAATGATGAGTCTCTGAGACCTTCTGGCAGTACTGCAGTACATGTATGCTCCCATTCCTTCAGGATGTGTTGATTCACTGCCGTCGAGCCATCACTGCCATCTCCATCAATCCTCTGCTGCCGTACCAGCTGGCTGTTGGCTGCTCTGACAGCTCCGTCAGGGTCTTTGACAGGCGCATGCTTGGTACAAGGGCTACTGGTAAGAACTAACATTTTGTTCCATTTTGTTCAGTGTAAACTAGTAGAGCTGAGTTAACCGGCATTACTGGCCATATTTTAAGCTGAAGTGAGCTGACTTTGCACTATAAAAATAGAATTTCTGAGCACTACCAGGATTTGTCACTTGTATTTCTCTCATACAGTGTTTGATGTTTCATGGAACTGAATTAAATAAAGTTTTATTTTTGAATTCTGGTTGCTGAAAACATCATTATCACTATGGCCATTTCAATAAATTGGAAATGTTACATGATGAAACCCAAAATATACTATTCCATATGTAATCAAGGGCTGCTTATAGACATGGTGGGTAAAATCTTTTAACATTTATACATAAAATAGATATCCTTCTGTCTTTATACAAAATAAATACATAAATTAATGCCAAAGTAATTAACATGACTTCTCTCAAGTCATATGAATTCATATGAGGACTTTTTGCCAAGTCAAGTCAAGCCGCAGAAGTTGGATGACTACCATTTAATTAAGCCAAGCTTGGTCAAAGCTAGCCTTGATTGTGTGGCTAATACAGCACTGGGCTCCACATCAGAGTTACATGTGTGAGTTAAAGATTGTTAAAATGTGCAAGAGGTAACACTACCAGCATCATAGCAAACAATTTTCAGTCATAATATACCTAAAATCTGTCTTAAATAAATTTGGTTAATTGCTGACAGTTTCCACAAAATTAATAACTGCTATGTTTTGTATAAGAGAAAAGTCTAAAAAATTGTTTATACTGGTGTGTCATGTAATTTACACAGGCAACTACACAGGACGAGGGATTACTGGGATGGTGAGCAGATTCTGTGCCCCGTCCGTAGAGAAACGTCCACACCGCATCACATCTCTAGAGTACAGTCCTGATGGAGAAGAGGTACTCCTCAGCTACTCATCTGAGCACTTGTACCTGTTTAACATCAGGGTAAGCACATTTACCAGTTGGATGTTATATATTTCTTGGCAGTGTTTGCAATTTTTAGGTGTAAAACCTACTTTACCCAACCCAGTTGGTAAAGCCTGGGTAAAAGAATTTTTTACCCGGGTTTTACCAAGAGGTTTTTGCCCAGTTTATTACCCAAGTTTTCCCCCAAATTTATCTGCTTTTATCAACTCATGTTTGGCTATGCAGAGCACATCACTTTTATCAATAGTCAATAGGAATTATGGTTAAAACCAAGGAATACTGGGTAAATCCTAGGTAAAACCTATTTTGTCCAATCCTGTTAAAACCTTGGTACGACCCGTGTTTTAACCTGGTGTCTGGTAAAACCTGAGAACCCTGGTTCTCGGTGAGTTTTCATTAGGTGCAAGAGGTTTGCGTGTATAGTTAGTGTGTGAGAGCAAAAGGAGGAAACAATTTTAAATTTAGGCAAACATGGAATAAAATTCAAGCAGTTTTTATTGATTATTTCAATAGAAAACACTTCCTTTGTAAAAAAAGGTTTATAAAAAAAGTGATTGTTTTGTAGATAACAACTCCACAGTGTTTTCTCCCCCTTAAGTTCTGCAGCCAAAGAGTATTCACACACACTCTTGTGAAGGGCTTTATCCTGTAGACGTTAAGATACCAGTCTTACTTTGATTTATTTTCCTGTTTTCATGTAATTGTCCCTTAATTATTAATGGACTCACTGGTTGTTTCCAGGAGGATCATACAAAAGATAAAGTACTAAAGAAAGAGGCTGAGCCAAGTTCATCCAGACAGCCAGCTGAGGTAGGTCTTTAGTTATACTTTGGATTGTGCTTTCAACAATATAGTGGTAGCTTTTGTGAGAATTGCTGGTATTCAGTTATACTTAAAATTCTTATATTTCAAATGTAGAAATCTGCTATTTATTAAAAAATCTTTTCTTTTTAAAATGAATTATTCATGAAGTATGTAGCAGTAACAGATCAGCATAAATTAGTGGTAGGAATTGATTGTAAAATCATATTTGATGAATGAAAGAAAAAAAACCTGATAATCAAATATCAATTAATCATTTTATGTCACTTCTATATTTCTGTGATATCTGCTGTGGAATCCAGTATTCATGTAATTTAATTATGTTGTCATGGTAATCATACACGTTGTGAGGCTTACCACAGTCCTCCCGTTGGGCAAAACCTTCACTATTCTGTAGTTTTAAGGGACACCATAAGTTAACTTTCTGAAGGGGTTTTAAGTTTTACCTTCTCTTATGTGCACGGGTGTTACCTCACTGGAGCTACCTTTGTGATGGTAGATGGAGTTAACCTATGATGCAGTCATAAAGTTGGTGAAATGGGACACATTTCTCTCAGCTTTGGTTAAGATATATTTCCTGCACTTACCGGCCACACACCAATGTTTTATCACCATTTTATTGGTGTAGGTGTGCAGTTTCTGAGTGCTTCCTAGTTACAGTGTAGTTGGCTGCATATCCATGGAGTTAGATTTTGCTATTTTCTGTGTTCACAGGGGTTCTGTTTTCATGATCTCACCGTACAAAATGTACACAGTTTATACACAATGATATGAATTATTTAATATTTATGTTAAAATCTCAACAATTTGATGAGGACCAAAGTTAACATTGAAAAGCTGGAATTCTTGTACATTATTAGCCTATGATGCCATTGAAATAATATATCAAACTTTGATTTATAGGTAATATAAGAGATCACTTCAGCTTTTGTCTTTTGCTGCAACATGCATTAAAAACATACAGGAAGTGTCAGTTGAAGAGGGTGCTTTATTCATGAAAGTTATATTTATACTGTAATCTCTCTTTTAATACGCCTGTCTATGACCGGATTTAGTATGGTATAACCACGGTCCATCTTGCTGTCCCTCCATTTAACTTTTAGTGTCGACATGATAACTTACTGGTACTTAGATGGATTTTCACAAAACTCACCAGAACTACTTTTTAAGTACCAATAGATTATCTTGCCTGAGTTTGATTATGGGCAAAATCCATGCATTTGTAACGGGGTTGTATCTGAGTTTGGAGATGTCAGAAAAGAGAAAACAACGCCAAGCTGTGTTTCCAGGGTTTTATCTACAACAGTGACAAACTATAGTTGATGTGGTGTGCTGCCATGACCAACAGTAAGAGTGGTATCCTTTGGCATGTTTTACAATACACAAAGACATACGGATATATACATATTTATAATTAATAAATATATTAAGAAAACACTGGCATGTGTATATTTCATGCACAAGAGCAAAAGTGAAGCTGCGGAAGTAAAACAGAGACACAGTAAAAGTTATGTTTAAACTTGAGAGCAAAATGGAGACGATGTCTAAGCTCAAGAGCAAAATGGAGACAATGTCTAAGCTTTAGAGCAAAATGGAGACAATGTTAAGATTAATGTTAAAGCATATATTTAGAGACTATTTAGAGATAAGAGTTTTATTACTTTTAAAGGTGGTTGAAAATTTAAAAAAATGATAACTCGCCTACAACAGAGACAAAATATAGTTGAAGTGGTATATTGCCATGACCAACAGAGTGGAATGCTGTCTCCACAACAAGATTTCCCACTAATACATGCTCTGTTGTTATGTAAAACAAGACAAAATCTGAAGGGGGCACTCTTGCCTGGAATGAGAGAAGAAATAAGGCAAATCCCTGAGGGAGAACTCAGGAAACAAACAAGACTAGTTCAATCAACCTGTTACATACTACCCCCTCATAAGAAAATGGCGACCAGACGAAACAAGGTGGTGATGATACAATAGAACAAAGCAACCAATTAGTTAGGGGCAATAGGAAAAGTGTTCATAACAATCGAAAGACAAAGATGGTTATGGTTCACCGAAAAAGATATCAACACATGTATACACATCAAAGTGTATGCCGCAGTATGTATCAATCATTGATGCGCCTGTCAATATCAATCCTCCATCAGGTTATCATTAAAAATGACCTAGTCCTTATAGGACAAAAAGTACTTAATATTAATATAATCTATGACATAATCACCAAAAGGAAGATAGGCAGGTAACTGTTTCTGATGTGTTGATCATCTTAATGGCCTAGGAGGTGATTATGTATTTCTGTTACACATATTTAATATGGTCAAAGGCCACCAGGCTACTTTGTGGTGTCACCAAAGTAACTTATGAGGAATATGATGGATTTTAAAGAAATTATATTTATTTAATTAAATATCTCACTTAAGTTTGATTTCCAGCAGAATCCACCCATATTTGAAAAGGCCAGAGGTCACCAAATGGTGACCTACCAAAAGTCTTACGGATTTTCATGAAACTTATTATACATTTACCAATAGAGTTTCTCACTTGAATTACATTCTCATCAAAATTCATGCATATTCAATGAGGTCAGAGGTCACCAGGTACACAGAATAATGCTGCTTGTCTTGTTTTGACAGGATGGTGCTGAGGGAGGGGAAGGCAGTAACAATAAACAACAACCTCCAGTGAAGAAGTTACGTCTGCGTGGTGACTGGTCTGATACAGGTCCTGATGCACGACCTGAAAGTGAGCGGGGCTCCACAGGTCAGGATTGCAGTATATACTTGCTTAAAGGACTCATGTATAATATTTATACTTAATTTCACTCTCTTACAAATCTAGGGTCAAAGCCTTTTCCAAACAGTCATGTACTTTCTTCTTTATTACATTGTTTTCACTTTTGATATTATTGCTCAAAGGTTAGATGTTGAAAAATACCATTGCTTCATTTTCTTTATATACAGCATGAAGACCATCTCAGCAAAGGTTAATTATAAAAAGGTGTTACCTGTTAGAAGATAATCTTATTCAAATTATTCTTCACTGACATACACATTAAATATTAAAACCTAATACTATCCATGTGGCGTGCCCCTTTTTTTTGCCATTTATGTCTCTCTTTTTTTGCAAAAAAAATATTGAAGTCGATATGAGCATTACTTTAGAATACATACATAAACTTCAGACAGGAGCCTATAAATATTTAACACAAGATGATTCACTAAATCTGTAATTATATTGGCATTTTATTCAAGGTTTGATTTTTACTTCCAGAACAAGGGTCCTCTAATATTATGCAGCGGATGTCTGACATGCTGACAAGGTGGTTTGAAGGAATTAATCGACAGCAAGATGAAAATAGTCCCCAAGGTCGTGAGGGTGAAGGTCAAAGTCAAAGAGAACCTGAAAGTGAAGAGGGCGGTGAGCAGAATCAGGAAGGAGCAGCCTCAGCAACGCAGAATGATGCGGAAGATAAAAAAGATGACAGTGAAGGGAAGAAGGATGGTAGTGATGAGAAACCAGAAGATGAGAAACAAAAAGATGGTGTGGAAAAAGAGCTAGGTGCTACGTGTGATAGTAAAAGCGATGTTAATGATTTAGGACAGAGTGTGCCAAAGTTATCTTTGGAAGTGGCAGATGCTGCACGGGGTCTTGTTACGTTAGAAAGTGACTCCTCAGCAAGTGCTGGAACAATGTCTAGCAGTATAAAAGAGAGCCAGTCTCCAACCAGCGGTCAGAGTATACCCACAAGTCCAAAAGAGATGCCAGAGCAGTCGTCAGATAGTTGTCAAGCTGTGGCTGCTGGCATGGCGCCCTGTGCATCGCCAATGGAAACAGACCAAACTATGTCTCAATCTAGTCAGAAGCCATGTGAAGCCATGGACTTAAGTACTGATAGCATCAGTGTCCCCACCTCTCAAGACTGTGATAATGCACCCTGTGACCCCAACCAGTCACATGACACTTCAGATTCTCAAAGGTCAAGAACAAGTCAAGATGACACAGGCGCTGATACAGGTAGGATCTGACTGGTCAGGCATGGAGTAAATGGCAGTTATATTTGCCCTATTCTGAAATATACAGGTTCGTTGTAATATACATGCTGTTGTAATAATTCTGGAATGCCAAGATAAATAAATATGAATTGTTATCCCAAACTGAATGATTACTTTTGATAATTGAAAGGTGTTTGAAAGGTATTAGTAAAGGGCCTGGGAAGTCAATTGGTAACACTCGCAGCTCTGTCTGATGGTGATCCAGGTTTGAATCTCAGAATGGCTGTGAGAGTTGGTTGTAGTGGCCTGTCCAGAGATGGTGGCTGACCATAATAATGGCAGGGATGTAGCCAGGATTTATGGAAGGGGGTGGGGCAGGATGCAGCAGCATATCTGCTGGCCAAAGAATGCTCACAAACATACACATACATACACACACGCACACAATGTTAACTATATATAACATTTTATAAAACAAGAGAAAAAGTTCACTTATTAATCATTTGTTACCTGCAGATTAATGTATACAGTATTGAAACTTAAAGTAAACAAAAATGAAATTTTCAATATATTTAAAAATAACTTTTTAGATAGATTTAGTGGATATTAAGTGTCTGGAAAGTTTTCTACTAATATTATATATAAACTTACATAAACTTATTTATTTAACATGGATTGTACAAATAGTTATTAAACTTATCAAGGCACTCTCCATGGCTCAAATGGTGTTTGGTAGTCTGTAGAGGTGGAGGAAACCAGAGAACCCAGAGAAAACCACCAGCCTTGGATGGGCACATACCACCCACACTCAGGGATCAAACCCAGGTTGCCAGGGGAGAGAGCTAAGCGTTTTACCCCTCAACTAGTTGGCCCAGGCCCCTACTACATGCAAAGTGGGGGGGGGGGGGGGGAGTTGGGGGTGCATGGTCCCCAGTGGCACCCCCTAGATACAACCCTGACAATGGTTAATCATTTGATTATGTGATTTAGATATATATTTGATACAGTATACTAGTAAGCCTCAGCCAAACGTTGTACATAAACATTCTACTTTAACAGGACAAGAAGGTGCTGCCGGGGAAGAATCCGGGGAGGGGGCATCGGCTGACAGTCTCGTTAATCAGCCACACGCCAGCCGGTTCTTGATAGTGCCATCTGGTGTCAGGAATGTAGAACAGCATTTGCAGCAACAAGAGTACACACCAGTGATCAGTTTACACTACTGTGCTGCTGGAACCAGCACAAGCACAATAAAAGTAGACTTTACAGCACTTAATCAGCGGCAGGCAGCTGATGTGGCTAATCAGTCTTCAGTTTTACACATACAGAGGCCTGCAGGGGGTGCCACCACACGTTTAACCCCTTCCCCACTTGATTCAGGGCCACCAGGTCAGCCCCCTGTCACCCAGATCTCTGAAGGTCAAGGTGAAGGCCAGGGTCAAGGTCGAGATGAACAAGTTCAAGGTGATCAAGGTCAAGTTGGTCCAGCTGAAGATATTTCACCCTCATCTTCAGCAGAAAGAAAAGATGATGCGCCAAGAGAAACTGCTCTTGAGACGAGTGAAACAACTCAAGAAACAGGTGATATTAAGACAGACAGTAGTAGTACCGTGCAAGAGTCAGGGCAGCAAAACATTAGGGTACTCTCAAGACCTGTACCTTCTATTTCTATAGAACATGATTCCTCAATGCCATCAGAGAACGATGAACCTAGCGCTGGAGAGCCCATGGACACAGGTTCAGGGCCTAATTCAGTCGCAGCAGAACAAAATAACGAAGAAACTGATGCCGCTGGAGCTTCATCAACGTCATCGTCAGCCAAACCTGACCCACCAACGAGATCGCAAGCTGGGTCATCTGGCAGGCAGCGTCGCCATGGTCACAGTGGCCCTCCTACAGGAAATTTCCAGCTGCACAGCGGGTCTGGCAGCAGCGATGATGACAGTGATACAGAGGCCACTCCTGAACCACCCAGGACAAGAGGGTTGGTGCTTAAGTTTACTCATTATTGTAATACTATTTTTATTTAAATCCCATACCAGTAACACGAGGGCATCATGCAGCAGTAAAACTTTTCTGTTATATCAATTCATCTGTACATAGTTTTCATTATGTATTTTTTTCAGCAAACCCCAAGGAATGTTATGTAAGGCCAAATAAAAAAAGGCTTAGGCACTTTTTTAGCTCAGCTGACTATAAGTCATCTTAGCTATAGTCGTGGTCCTTTGTCCGTTGTCTGTCCGTCCGGCCGTTAACAGGGCACGTTTTGAAACTCTTGGACCTATGATTCCAAAATTTTGCATACCATTAGATGTCCCCAAAATCTCCTACCATATCAAAAATTGCGTCATTAGGACTTTTTTCCTTTGAGATATTAAGGAAAAACCTCCGTTTTCCATAAAAAAGCCATTGTTACACTTCAAGGCTACCTAATATCAAAACCACTGATCTGTTTTTGATCATATTTAGTACTCACATTCTTTCATACATTTTCTATGAACATACAAAAAATTAGGTCCTTGTTGGGTATTATTTTGAAGATATGGGCCAAAATATTATGCAATTAAAAAAAATCAGGAAATATATTTACTCAACTAACATAAGAATTGCTGAAGCTAGAGACTTTTTTTCAGGAATATAACTTTATTTAATCAAGATTCAATTGTTCACCCAAAATTAGATCTGAATTTTGAAAATTTTTCAAGTTATCAGCATAAAAAAAATCAATACCTTAAATTTTGTCCAACTTTGGCAATGGCACGTCTTTTCCCTGTAGGTACTGTTGATTTAATTTTCACAGCATATATACATAGGGATTTAATCTTTTAAAAATCTGAAATTTCAAAGGAATTGATTGAAAAGAGTAGCTTTTATTCAAGTTTTCATACACCATGTCAAGTGTTGTTTACATCTAGCCCACCTAGTAGTACAGCCTTCACTTGCATTATGTAACCCGCCCCAGGCAGCTTGCTTTGGCTTAGCTTGGCCACTACACGCAGGCTTCTCCTCTGACCTGCACTCCCCCCCCCAGATGGTGCATAAACTAGATGAATGTTATTGTATCCCCAGACAAAGTCGGGGGATACTATGTTTTCATACTGGTCCCGCCGCCGCCGCCGCCGCATATAAATCTTGTTGGCGCGATAACCCAAAAAATATTTCACAGAACTTTACCAAACTTGGTATATGTATAGATATGGGTAAGAGGACGACGCCTATTTAAAATGAGGTCATGACCTTTACTAGGAGAGTGTCCTTGACCTTGAATAGGTCCAATTTTGGGGAAAATCACACAAATTCTTTAATATCTAAATAAGAAATCTTGCATGGATTTATCCCAAAATCAAGTTGATGGAAGATCATGGATAGGGTTGTCATGTTCCAGAAACTGGTGGCGCCACCTATTATTCTTTACTTGTTTTCGTGCCGTTTAATACCCCCAAAATTGCCACCTTACAGTACTGTGAGCATTATAAGTCAAAAACTAATGGACAGATTTCTTTTATATTATGCATATACATAGGTATGGGTTATGGGATGATGTTTATTTAAATTGGGATCATGACCTTTCCTATGATAGTGGCCTTGACCTTGAATATTGCCATATATGGTAAAAATCACACACCTCTTATGATATCTCCAGTGTTGATAGCCATATGGATTTCAAACATGACTTATGTAAAGTAAGAACCCTATAGGTTCTAGGGTCACGAGGTCAAAGGTCAAGGTCAATGGACTGGCATTTTAAAAGATACTGTGGATGCATTTCAAACCAAACTTTCATCCTAGGTCTTCCATCTTGAATATATAGCTCACTTGCCGATAGTGGATGATCCATATAAATTTTGGGGTCACAAGGTCAAAGGTCAAGGCCACAGGAGCTATCTGTCCAAAAATTAGTTTCTGGATGATAATTCCTGCTTTTATTGATGTATGGATTTCAAACTAGCCTTTTATATGTCCCATTGAAAAAGCAAGACCCAAATTGATTTTTGGGTCATGAGGTCAAAGGTCAAGGTCACATGACACATCTTTAAAAAGATTGTGGATGCATTTTCAGCCAAACATTTCATCTCAGATCTTTCATCTTGCACATATAGTTCACCTGTCAAGAGAGGAAGAACCCTATCAATTTTGAGGTCACAAGGTCAAAGGTGAAGGTCACAGGAGCCATCTGTCCAAAAATTAGTTTCTGGATGATAATTCCTTCTTTTATCGATGTATGGATTTCAAACTTGACTTGTATTTGACCCATTGGAAAAGCAAGACCCAAATTGATTTTGGGGTCATGAGGTCAAAGGTCAAGGTCACAGGAAACCTCTTTAAAAAGATTGTTGATGCATTTTCAGCCAAACAATTCATCTCAGATCTTTTATCTTGCACATATAGTTTACCTGCCAAGAGTGGAAGACCCCTATCAATTTTGAGGTCACAAGGTCAAAGGTGAAGGTCACAGGAGCCATCTGTCCAAAAATTAGTTTCTGGATGATAATTCCTTCCCGAATTGATTTTGGGGTCATGAGGTCAAAGGTCAAGGTCACATGACACATCTTTAAAAAGATTGTGGATGCATTTTCAGCCAAACATTTCATCTCAGATCTTTCATCTTGCACATATAGTTCACCTGTCAAGAGAGGAAGAACCCTATCAATTTTGAGGTCACAAGGTCAAAGGTGAAAGTCACAGGAGCCATCTGTCCAAAAATTAGTTTCTGGATGATAATTCCTTCTTTTATCGATGTATGGATTTCAAACTTGACTTGTATTTGACCCATTGGAAAAGCAAGACCCAAATTGATTTTGGGGTCATGAGGTCAAAGGTCAAGGTCACAGGAAACCTCTTTAAAAAGATTGTGGATGCATTTTCAGCCAAACAATTCATCTCAGATCTTTCATCTTGCACATATAGTTTACCTGCCAAGAGTGGAAGACCCCTATCAATTTTGAGGTCACAAGGTCAAAGGTGAAGGTCACAGGAGCCATCTGTCAAAAAATTAGTTTCTGGATGATAATTCCTGCTTTTATTGATGTATGGATTTCAAACTTGACTTGTTTATGTCCCATTGGAAAAGCAAGACCTAATTTCATTTTGGGGTCATGAGGTCAAAGGTCAAGGTCACAGGATGCATTTTCAGCCAAACAATTCATCTCAGATCTTTCATCTTGCACATATAGTTCACCTGCCAAGAGTGGAAGACCCCTATCAATTTTGAGGTCACAAGGTCAAAGGTGAAAATCACACGAGCCATCTGTCCAAAAATTAGTTCTGGATGATAATTCCTGCTTTTATTGATTTCAAACTTGACTTGTATATGTCCCATTGGAAAAGCAAGACCAAAATTGATTTTGGGGTCATGAGGTCAAAGGTCAAAGGTCACAGGACACATCTTTAAAAAGATGTGGATGCATTTTCAGCCAAAAATTTCATCTCAGATCTTTCATCTTGCACATAAAGTTCACCTGCCAAGAGAGGAAGAACTCTAACAATTTTGAGGTCACAAGGTCAAAGGTGAAGGTCACAGGAGCCATCTGTCCAAAAATTAGTTTCTGGATGATAATTCCTGCTTTATTGAGGTATAGATTTCAAACTTGACTTGCATATGTCCAATTGGAAAAGCAAGACCCGAATTGATTTTGGGGTCATGAGGTCAAAGGTCAAGGTCACAGGACACTTCTTTAAAAAGATCAAGGTCACAGGACCAACATCTTCAACAAGATTGTGGATTGTTAGATGGAAGAAACAATAAACATGCTAAGTGTCAGTATATGCTGCTAAAATGGGGGTCTATTCATAAAGGGGGGGGGGGGGGCCTACTACGTCTGGGGATACTCTGGCACCTGCGGTGCCAAGAAATGTCTAGTTATTTTCTGTATTTGATTCATTCTTATTCTAGGCTATGCTACATTTTAGATTTTGTATTGTACCACCAGGGTTACATTGATTAAAGTGCACATTTAATTGTGCCCACAAAGTGGTGTATTGCTATGAAAGTTTGGATGTTCATCAGATAAGTAATTCCTTACATCAGAAGAGTAAAAACTTCACCAGGTGTGAAATTGACTATTAATTCCAGTAATAAATTAAAGCTGGGATAGTATTTAGCACAATGATATTGTTTGTCCCTCATTCAACCAAGAGTGTGTATACTTTATTTGAAAAGATGTTTTATTTTATCAAATTAACTTAATCTTTTATTTATTTCGGTGAATAAAATTAAGCATATACTGAAAACTCCAATGTGCAAAACTTTTTAATAGTGATTCAAGGAATAATCTTGTAGTTGCCATGTTGTGGCATTATTTTCTTTTAAATTCAGTTTAAACATTTGAAATTTAAAAATAATAAAATATATGTGTATGCATAATATGACCCAATATGAGCTACACTCTGGATATATAATGATTGCACCTTTTGCAACAATTCTAATATTTTAACTTATATTTTCAGTTTTTTTAGCGAACCTGTGAGCTTATGCGATGGTGTGGCGTCGTTCATCTTCTGTCGTCCGTTGTCTGTATGTTAACCCATACTATCTTGAAAACGGCAAAGTTAGCATCAGAAAATTTTATGCAAAAAATTAGTCATCTAAAAAACTCTATCGGATGTTGCTTATTTTTTGGCTAACTGCATTTTTTTAGATTTTATAGGGAAAAACATAAAAAAGCTTTAAAAATCTTTTTCTCTGAAACTGTTCAGCCAAATTGTCCAATGTTTCACAGAAATGATCCCTGGAACAATCTCTCTCAAGTTTGTTCGAATGGTTTAAGTTCTATGATTTTTGGCCGAGTTACAGGAGATTGAAATTAGTCATCTGTCAAAAAAAACAAAATAAACTTACAATCTCAGAAACGGCTGAAGCTATCATCACCAAATTTTATGCCAATCTTGGTCACATGAGTCATATATAAAATTGAGGTATTGGTGGCGCCACCTGGATCGGCCTTTTTTGTACGGGGGTTATCAGTGCCTGTATCATACTGAAGGCTACAAAAAACTTCTTCTCTGAAACCATATGGCCAAATTGTTTATTATCACACAGAAATGATCCTAGGGTAGTGCTGTCTGAAGTTTGTTCAGATGGTCTCAGTTCAGTGACTTTTGGCTGAGTTATGGGAAGCTGAATTTAGTCATATCCCACAACAGCCCATTTCAGCTCAGTGGCTACAAAGATCTTCTTCTCAAAAACCACTGGGCCAAATTCTTAAATCTCACACATTAATTATCCTTAGATGTGGATAATTCGAATTTGTTCAAATGGTTTTGGTTCAGTGATTTTTGGCTGAGTTATTGGAAGCTTAACTTAGCCATCTTTCCCATATGAGTTATAAACCTGCAAAACGTTTTTTGACTGAAGCCACTGAGGCCAATTTGTTTGATATTTTACAAGAATAATCCCCTGAATAATTCTTATAATAATTATCTTTTATGGTTCCAAAGAATGAATTTTGGTTGAATTATAAAGATTGAATTAAGTCATTTTACCATATGTGTAAAGCAGATTCATCTAGCCTGGCACCAGTTTATCAGCATCCGTTACATCATGCCTCTAGACCTTCAGATTTCAGGTTATCTATGGTTAATATTGACAAGAATATTTTTTAAAAGCTTTTAAAAAATTAAGATTGATGATTTTAGATATTCTTTATGCAGGTAATGTTAACAATCACAGGTATACAGCTCTCTGTGGGTATATAAAGACGGCTATACATAGATTATAAATAATTGTAATCCATACTCAATTCAAGATTTTTCCATCAGTGAGATGTATCTGCATTATAATTTTGCATTCAGTATGCATCTGTAGTAATTTTTAGTGAACCTGTGAGCTAATTTGATGTTGTGGCGGTGTCTGTAGTCTATTGTCTGTATGTTAACCCATACTATTCGAAAACGACTGGAGCTAGAATCATGAAATTTAATGCAAAAAATTAGCCATATGAAAAACTCTGCATTTTCAAAGATTTTAATGAGAAAAAAAAAAATAAAAAAACCTTTAAAAATCTTCTCCAACAAAATGGTCAAGCCAGATTGTTCAATATTTCACAGAAATAATCTTTTATATCATCTCTTACAAGTTTGTACAAATGGTTCAAGTTCGGTGAATTTTGGCCGAGTTACAGGAAGTTGAACTTAGTCATCTGTCCAAAAAAGCATACTAAAATGACAATCTCAGAAAAAGCCAGAGCTATCATCACCAAATTTTATGCAATGTTGGTCACATGAGTCATTAATGAAACTGAGGTATTGGTGGTGCCACCTGCATTGACCTTTTTTGTACAGGGGTCATTGGTCATCTGTATATGAACCCATAATTTCTCAGGAATAGCAGGAGCTACCATCCCAAGATTTTATGCAATAATCTGTCACATATTAAATGTTTTGGGATTCAGCTTATTTTTTTGCTATCTTCACGTATTTAGATTTTATAGGGAAAAAGTTGAAAAACCTTTAAAAGTCTTCTTCTTGTTAACAGTCCAGCCAAATTGTTCAATATTTTACAGAAATGATCCCAGAGGCAAGACCTCTCAAGTTTGTTCAAATGGTTTGCATTTGATGAAATAATGGAGTTACACAAATTTGAACTTAGTCATTTGGCCAAGTAAGCATACTGACATTATAATCCCAGAAATGTCAGAAGCTAGCATTACCAATTATTGTGCAAATGTAGGTCACATGACTCATATTTGAAGTTGCAGATTTCGTGGTTCCACCTACATTGACCTGTTTTTTATGGGCAAAAAACTTCATAATTTTAGCCTCTTTCAGCTTAAAATGTTTGTGATGAAACTGCCAAGTTGAATAGTTCACTTTTTAAAAAAGAATTATCCTAGGAGATGGTTCATTCAATCATATCAGAATAGATTGAGTTTGATTATTTTTGGTTGAGTCGTGAAAAGCTTAAATTGGTTTTATGGCCATTATTATGTCTATTTCAAACTGAGGACTGCAATAATGTTCTTCTACAAAATTATTGTTTCAATTATATTTTCTGTAACATTGCACAAAAATTATTCTTAGGTTGCTTTTGTTTAAGTTTATTTGAATGATTTTTGGCAGAAGTATTGGACCTTTAACAATGAAAGGACTGCATCTTTTATTATTCTAAATATTTTGATAAAAAGTTTATGAATATGTCAGCTCGAAAAAAAAAAGTATTTTAGCCAAAGTCTTTCAGTATGTGTAAACAGAATTACTAACAGGCCAAGATTGTGTCTGTATTTTTAAATAGGTTGTGAAACTGCCAACTGTTTCAGATTTGGCAACAGATCAAGAGTTCATTCAGTGCAGCCAGATATAGGTCAAGAGTTCAATCAGTGCAGCCAAACACAAGGCATGTGATCACCTAATGGGTGGCATGTGAACACCTCATGAGCACCATGTGATCACCTCATAGGTAGCATGTGATCAACTCATGAATATCATGTGATCACCTCATGTGTGTCATGCCCCTCAGGGCTGCATGTGGAGCCAATCTGAGAGCTTATGCATAGGTGTGGCTACTAATTCAGATTTGGCAACAGGCCAAAGGTCAGTCTGGATCTATTTATAGCTTTGTAAGAATGTCAACTGTATCAGCTTAGGCAACAGGTCAAGAGTTCACTGGGTGCAGCCAGGTATAGGTCAGGAGTTCACTCAATGCAGTAGCTGCATTCTATTTATAGCATTGGCAGACTGCCTACTGCATCAGATTTGGCACTGGATCTATTTATAGCTTTGGCAGACTGCCAACTGTGTCAGATTATGCAACAGGTCAAGAGTTCACTTAGTGCAGCCAGGTACAGGTCAAAAGTTAACTCAGTCTAGCTAGGTGCAGGTCATGAGTTCACTCAGTGCAGTAGCCTGAGCAAGCAATTTGTCACAGTTCACTTGGGGCAACTGCCTTTCTCACCTAAGCCTGGTCAGCTCCATGCATCAGACTTAATGTAAGTTTGATGTATTGGCCTAGTATTTTGACCTGTCTACTTGTCTTTGATGACTTTCTCGCTCACAAGACAGGTGTAGCCACCTACAATGACTTTTGCACAGTGTGTGTCCCTGCGTTTTTCTCAGGAGGGGTTTGACATATCAGTCTAAAATTGGGCATATGTATATATCTCTGATAGCTTTGTTTTATACAAGACTGGTGGTGCCAGCTACAATCATTTCTGTGTTGTGTGCACCCATGCCAGAATTTCAGCAGTGATGTTTGTGTAATTGTTTCATATTCAAAATGTTTAGTACTTGCATTGTTCATATACATGAAAAGTAATGGTTCAGCATTGAAGCATTATACCTGGTGTATTTCCCAATGCACAGGTTTTCGCATTCGGCCTGTTGGCCTTGTTACTCTGTATATATAATGATTGCAACTTTTGCAACAATTCTAATATTTTAACTTATATTTTCAGGTTTTTTTTATTAAAAATTTATAAAACTTGTAAATAAAAAAAATTGATTCAGATAAAAACTGTTACTCTTATATATAATTATTGCAACTTTTGCAACAATTCTGATATTTTAACTTATATTTTCAGGGTTTTTATTAAAATTTATAAAACTTGTAAATAAAAAAAATGATTCAGATAAAAACTTCTTAATAAAAAAAGTGGATATATAATATATGCTTATATATAGACTTAAATGCATTATTCCCTTGAAAGTGAAATAAAGGTATTAGTCCATTCTGTCCACTTGCCTGTCCATCTGTAAATTTTCATATGCATCACAGTATCTCAAAACTTTTACTGTTTTTCTTCATGACAGTCTTGTCAGAGTATTAGTTTGCAATCATATATTTAGAACTTTACTATAACCAAGTAGGAGGGCCCCTTTCCTCTTAGCTTCCCATATTCTTATATAAATGAAAAACATTACAGTAGAATATTTCTACATCCACCTTCATGCTGCCTTCTCTTTTCCCTTCTCCGAACCCCATCCCAAAGTCAGCCTTGGTAAACAAGAACAAGATGAATCAGATATATTCATACTTTAATATTTTGTATAACTATTCGTCCATAGGTACCTATGTACATGCCAGAAATTATGTCAATATTGTGTAATATGTAGACATAGTGGGCATCACAATAATGTACTTTGTCAAGACTAAAGAGATATTGTGTCATACAGTCACAAATTCATAAATCCCTTTATCAGAATAGTTAATCATATCTGTCAAATTGAAATCTTGCAGACTTTCATACACTTTAGATCCTTCAACAAATGGCCTTATCATCATTCTACTACTGCTTATTACTGCTGTCATTGCATTCATATTTGCTCAAATATATCACAGTTTTCAACCCCTCCTAAATAAATAAAAAATAAACCACTATATTTTACGCTATTAATCCATCAGTCAGGTAATTTCATTTATCATTTACTCACATATTACATTACAGTCATTTATAATAGCCCAACATATCCATGATATTCATAAGCTTTATCGACTCGATATAGTATCACAGTGGAGAAACATTTATAGTCCAATCTCGATCAGCTGAGCGCCATGACCCATGGGTCCCTTGTTTCAGAAAGCACGAGGGCAGGTTTTTTTTTTTTACCTTTGTTTTTATGTTTTGATAAAAATGTCATATGATCAGGGAAAAGCATGGTAATAACAGAATTGGTTTGCTAAACAGGTATTAGCACTACATTACAAAGGAAATCCAAAATTGTATTATTTATCTTCTTGAAAGAAATGTCTGAGCGGCGGGAGTTCAAAATTGGTAAGTTTCTATTGATAATCAAAATCAAAATTTTTTATCATTATCATTATAAAACTCATTCAAATTTTGTTCAGTCCTTATCAGCCAGCTTTATCATGAAAACTAGGAAGTTTACCATTAAACCATTTCAAGCAAACCTGTTAAAATGTTATTGTATCCCCAGACAAAGTCGGGATACTATGGTTTCACGATGGTCCCGCCGCCACCGCAGAAAAACCTTGTGAGCGGGATAACTCAAAAAATATTTCACTGATCTTTTTCAAACTTTACATTTGTATAGATATAGGTAAGGGGACGAAGCCTATTTAAAATGGGGTCATGCCCTATGCTAGGAGAGCGACCTTGACCTTGAATAGGTCCATTTTTGCTGAAAATAACACAAATTCTTAAATATCTCAAGTAAGCTTGCATGGACTGGTCCAAAAATCAAGGTGACCGATGATCTTGGATAGCCTTGCGATATACTGGAAACTGGTGGCGCCACCTATTATCCTTTTCTTGTTTTTACGCCTTTTAATACCCCCATAATTGCCACTTGACAGTACTGTAAGCATTATAAGTCAAAAACTAATGGACAGATTTCTTTCATATTATGCACATCTAGAAAGATGGGTTATGGGATGAGGTCTATTTACATTAGGGTCATGACCTTTATCATGAGAGTGGCCTTGACCTTTAATGTGTCCATATTTGGTGCAAACCACACACCTCTTATGATATCTCCAGTGTTGATAGCCATATGGATTTCAAACATGACTTATGTATGGCCCACCACTAAAGTAAGAACCCTATAGGTTCTAGGATCATGATGTCAAAGGTCAAGGTCACTGGACTCGCATCTTAAAAGATACTGTGGATGCATTTTAAGCCAAACTTTCATCCCAGGTCTTCCATCTTGAATATAAAGCTCACTTGCCAATACTGGATGATCCATATCAATGTTGGGGTCACAAGGTCAGAGGTCAAGGCCACAGGAGCTATCTGTCAAAAAATTATTTTCTGGATGATAATTCCTGCTTTTATTAATGTATTGATTTCAAACTTGACTTATATATGTCTCATTGAAAAAGCAGGCTCCAATTGATTTTGGGGTCATGAGGTCAAAGGTCAAGGTCATAGGACATATCTTTAAAAAGATTGTGGATGCATTTTCAGCCAAACATTTCATCTCAGACCTTTCATCTTGCACATATAGTTCATCTGCCAATGGAGGAAGACCCCTATCAATTTTGAGGTCACAAGGTCAAGGGTGAAGGTCACAGGATCCATCTGTCCAAAAATTAGTTTCTGGATGATAATTCCTGCTTTTATCGATATATGGATTTCAAACTTGAATTGTATATGACCCATTGGAAAAGCAAGACCCGAATTGATTTTGGGGTCATGAGGTCAAAGGTCAAGGTCACAGGACACAATTTTAAAAGATGTGGATGCATTTTCAGCCAAACATTTCATCTCAGATCTTTCATCTTGCACATATAGTTCACCTGCCAAGAGAGGAAGAACCCTATCAATTTTGAGGTCACAAGGTCAAAGGTGAAGGTCACAGGAGCCATCTGTCCAATAATTAGTTTCTGGATGATAATTCCTGCTTTTATCGATGTATGGATTTCAAACTTGAATTGTCTATGTCCCATTGGAAAAGCAAGACCCGAATTGATTTTGGGGTCATGAGGTCAAAGGTCAAGGTCACAGGACCAACATCTTCAAAAAGATTTTGGATTGATAGATGGAAGAAACAATAATTGCTTGCCAAGTGTCAGTATATGCTGCTAAAAATGGGGGCCTATTCTTAAAGGGGGGGGGGGGGCCTACTATGTCTTGGGATACTCTGGCACCTGCGGTGCCAAGAAATGTCTAGTTATTTATGAAGTTTTGTAAGGAAAAAAAAAAGATACATTTTTAACAAACATTTGTTGTCAAACATTGAAATATTGTTATTTATATCAGAGAAATCATTTGAATCTAGTGACATTTAAAATATTGAAGCATGATTTTTAACCAGGGCAGCAACTGGACTGGACCGTCACCTTGCAGCAGTCAGACTGCAGCAGCTGTACCGACGTCGTCAGGAACAGCTGGAGAAAGAGGAGCAGGGACTGAATAATGTCCACCAGCCTCGCATCAAGCAGTGTTACCGTGGGCACCGCAATGCCAGAACGATGGTGAGATGCTACCTAGATATGAGAAACTTACTGTTACAGTACTTCCAATAAATCTGGTAACCAGAAGAAATGTGCATTTTATTCATAGGCCATGGTTTAATAGTCCATTATCAACTGGAAAAGTAGTTTTGGACCACATAAATACATAATTTTCTTATCTAACTTTGCTGTGCACCTCATAGAAAAATTGTACATTATGTTTCCCAAATCTCCATGGTTGGATCACAGTTGAGCTCAAAAAGAAAGATGGCCACTAATATCAGAGAATAGCGTTGGCCCTTTGAGGGGAAAAAGGAATCGCTCTTTCTTATAATGGTAAAGAAGGGATGAAATTGAAACATATCAGGATGATCCATAGGTTACTTCCAAAATTATATAGATGTTACCTTTGGTATTACCCTAAAGCTCCACAAATTAATGGTATAAATACTGATTATAATTCCAGATCAAGGAAGCCAACTTCTGGGGAGAGCGCTATGTGATGAGTGGGTCTGACTGTGGTCACATCTTTATTTGGGATCGCTACACGTCACGGCTGGAGATGCTGCTCGAAGCTGACCGCCATGTTGTGAACTGTTTACAACCACACCCAGTCTACCCAGGTTTGTTAAAGAAAAAAAAAAGCGCAGTCCCTTCAAATTACTCATTAGGTATCACGAAAATTGGACTACACATTTGTACAAGTTTGAAAAATGAATCATATCTATGTATTATTCCTCATATTTGGAAAATTTCCACCTTCAGTCACATGATAGATAACACAGATAACATGATAGATAACATAGAGAACATGATATATAACACAGATAACATGATAGATAACACACATAACATGATAGATGACACAGATGTACTACCAAAGTGGTACATAAGATACATACAATAACTTTACTTTCATTATTACAAACATTTTGTTTCTTATGGATCCTCTATGATGGGAGTATTATGGTATACCCATCATCTGTCCATCTGTCTGTCCGTCCGTTAACTTAAAGACCGAGTGCCACTATAAATACCAGGGGGCGTTACTGGGCAACATGGAGTTTAACATAATATCTGCAACTGTTCACTTGGGCTCTGACTGTAATCTGAATATTAGCTGGGAAGGAAGATGTTACCAGAGCTGGATTTTGGCAGACATGTTCCTAGTACTGCAAGTAACTGAAATAAATTATCATTTCTAGGTCAATTTATGAGGTGTCTGCAGGAAAATGAATTATAAGTGTCCATGCCAGTCCCAGTTTAAATTTAGCGGGGGAGGTGCACAGCCACAGCAGGAGCCAATCAGTTAGCAGCCATGATGTGTATAAACAACAGCACATGGCTTTGTGCACAAGCAGGCCTGCCATGTCATTAGTCAGTGACTGTCTGTCTCTGTTTTAAATACTGGTACTCACCAGAACAAGCTCTGCTGAAACTCCATTCACCATACAAATCCCTATTGGCTTTTAAATGTTAACTTTATAAGCCCAGTTTAAATCAAGCTTTGTTAGAAATTACACCTTGATGAACTGGATGAGAGTACACTACACTCAGTCACATGAACCTGTACACCAAGTTTCTGAGTGAAGCTGTGGCTTGGCTGAATAAAAATTCTGGGTCAGTTTATTGGTAGGCCATGGACAGGAAACATGAACCACACTGGGTTACTTCAATAATGTTAGGAATTTCTCATTTACTCAGGGTAACAGACAGCAACATTTGTTGAACAGATTTTAGTGAGTCTGCTTGAAATGAAGTTGTATTTTAAGTTATTGTTACATATTCAAATCAGTAGCACTCAAAATGCATTGGAAATTAAATATGCATGGCAAACACATTAACCACATAATTTCTTCATGCTGCCTTGGTTATCTGCCTTCCAGCTTGTATACATCTTTCAATCCCGCTATTAATCTTAATTTACCCTTGGGATACTGGGGCCAGCAAGGCGACAATCACCAGGGGTACAGCTACTTTGTGATGTTATATACACAGGCAGCCTCAGTGAGAGGGTATCTGTTGGTAATCCTGTTAATTAGTATCTTCTCTAGGTTACTCAAAAGGTTTATATGATTAAACTGTGTTCATATTTATAAAATGTCCCATACCATTTGTGAAATGATAATACACTTATTGAGATTCAGATGGGGACATAACGTTACTATTTACTTATTGAGACACATACACAGTTAACCAGCACATGTATATATGTCAGCAGTGAGCCACATGCTCAGGCTGATGTCTGTATGATAAGCTCAGACCTAGCTGTCAGTCACAGTCACATGACCTCTCCTGTAACCGGATGGTTCGGGAACTCGGCCTTTAAGAGTCGCCGCAATAACTTACCGGGGCTCTGATGGATTTTCACGAAACTACTTATACCAACAGATTATCTTTCCAGAGTTCAATTATGGGCAACATCCATGCATATTGAATAAGGTCATGGGTCACTAGGCTACTTTGTGGTACACGATAACTTACGAAGAATATGAAGGATTTTGATCAAACTTATCAGAAGTGTAAATAAATAAAATATCTCACCTAAGTTCGATTTCCAGCAAAATCCATGCTTATTTAATGAGGTCAGAGGTCACCACACTTTGCAGGCACCTTGGTGACTTACCAAAAATCCTATACATATATATACATATTAACCAATAGAGTTTCTCACGTGAATTACATTCTCATTAAAATTCACACATATTTAATGAAGTCAGAGGTCACCAGATACACGTCGGGCGTATTATGCACTACTTACAAGATTTCTGAAGGATGGTTTCAAGGATTTAATTGAATTGTAACCATATGGGTTTGAAGTGTGTGATACAGGGTAGGAACACCATAACCTAAAGGGTTTGTATTTTTCCATGTTTACTCTGGTGCCTCTCTCATACCATCATTCCAACAAAGTTTAGTCTTTTCCATTGTAGTGTTGGCCTCAAGTGGGATTGATTATGATGTAAAATTGTGGATGCCAACAGCAGCAGAAAACCAGTATAATATTTCAGTAGCTGATGAAGTAAGTAAAGCGAGTACAACAAGTCTACAGCATATCACAGTTGATCATTTATCAGGCAGATTTGATAACTTGCAACTATTGACTGCCAGTTCTGTGATTTTGATATTTTTTGTCAGGTTCTGAATGACATTGGTTAATATTTTCTCACTGTATTAGCCTTGCTTATTAAGATAATCATATTTAAAGCCGTCAGGGCTTAAAGCTCAAATGAAACGATTTGGCCAAAAATCACAAAAAGTCGCTATTCCAGTAGTATATATCTTAAATTAACATTTGATACATGAATTCCGACATTATTTATTAGAAAACTAATGATAAAACCAAAATATATTGGAGAAATCACGCTGTTCACGGAATCTGCCGAGCTCAGTGCTGCAGCACGCAGCAGCTGGGCTGGCACGACGTGTGACGTCATAGCAGACAAACACGGTCACTCAGTCATGTGTGCGGGCGCTGGTCACTGTTCAAGTGTCAGCGGCAGAAGCTCTGGTCCGGTCCCTGAAATGGCTAGCTTTCTTGTGGATTAGGACGAATTAAGCAAGGTTCGAAATCAGCGGTATCGCATCGCAATTTAAGACGCAAAATGGACCCATTGTGAATCATTTTCTTGAACTGTTGTTGTGTCTGCGAATCAAATAAATGCATGTCTTGCCTTTTTCTGAGAGCGATTTTTTGGAACACCAATTGATGCGTGATGAATTCAACCGAAAACAATATTACACCTTATTAAAGCAGGCATGAGACCGCGGCATTCGGGCTTCAATGAACAATGTATAAACTGACAGGTGCTTGCTGCACAAGTTTCCAGGAAAAGCTAATCATTATTGACACTGTGACACCTGATCCACAAGCCTATTGGCTGACATTGCATCGACGTCATTTGACCCATGCGTCCATTGGTTAACCTCGACCTTATTTGAATAAACGTCATCTGACCTCTGACCCCGCTGGTCGTTGTGTTTTTGCACTGACAAAAAAGTTCCGGCTTAGTTGGACTGCACAGGACATGAAAGCTTTCACCAATGATAGTCAGAAAGCGTAATATTTGTAATCATTATCGCAAAGTAAATTATCCCCACTCAATAAACGGTCCGTATGCACTTTCATTGTGCCCGTTTTTACCGTTTCATTCAAATCAAAACCAGGTCTATAAACAATGTGCCGTCGATGTCAATCTTTTATATCGTCAGTGACAATACAACATTACATGTCTGTCAAATTCCAGATAACGATTTTCATCGGGAAAATGCGGTGAAAAAAAATAAAAACAAATAATGTGTTATTTTGTCTTATACTACTATTATCTGGTCCGCTTTTCCGGGTATTTCGTCCTGTTACATGGGCATGACATGCTCACATATAGGCATACCCGCCCGTGGTACCGAGACGTGGAATTGCCATAAAAAAGTCCCGCACACGTATCAGGAAAAAAACGTGTTTATGTTTTGAATTATATTTGGAAAGTTATCCGTTATATTATAAAAATATAAAAACAGCCCATTTGAATAAACCTCTAAAATGAACTTGTCATGTTTCTATAAAGCAGACTGAGTGACACATTGTTATAGGGTGTACATACTATCGATGTCAGCTGCACACCTAGTCCATCTCTGGACCCTTGTGTCCTATGTTAGACCTGACACAAGGGTCCAGAGATGGACTACTGCACACCGTGTTGTTAAACGATCTTCCTAACTGTCTTCACAGGACATCTATATAGACTTTTACTCTCTGGGTGGAAAATGCAAACATTTATAAAAGAATACGATGAAAATATAGTATTCAGTGAACAGGTCTGTCTTAAGGTATCAAGAACCGCATGTTTTTCCGGGACAAGAACAGAGACAGTCTGGCGTGACACGCGTGTCTACACAGTGAGTGACCGGGGTTGCTGCAGCCAGGCACTGAGATGTTTGTCTGCTTTGACGTCACAGGTCATCAAGACGACGGGGCCAGCCGAATGGCCATTTGAATGCAACGGTCACTTCTTGACAGTACAACACCTCAAAATACTCATAATTAAAAGAATATTTTTAACAAGTATTCGAACATTTAGGGGTAATATTACATTGCTAATCCAATTATGTGTTAGGTGAAATCGTTTCATTTGAGCTTTAAGCTTAAATTACATATGACTGTAATGTGGATATGGTATGCAGAATGTTGGTATAAAGCACAATTGACTACATAAATAAAATGAGAATTATTTTGTGTGTAAATCTTGCATTCAGAATGCGGATCTGGGAAAAACAAATCTCTACAGGTAATTTTCGCTGGTTCCATCTGGTATACTGTAAAGTTTACAAACAGAAAATATAGCATGCTACCATTTATATAAAATCTCTTGACATGCATTCCACATACGGTAACGCAATACGTGCATATGGACTCATAGCTTCAGGGCTGTACATTTGTAACTTAAGAATTGTGGCTTATTTATAACCACAATGCTGTGGAGATCTTCAGTAAAGTATAACCTCATTCAAATGCCTAATTCTGCTGCTGCCAGAAAATGTTGAAGTCAAATTCTTTTTATATAACATTCATCTGGAATGTTTGTCAGCTCATTATCCCTTAGCCACTGTGTGGTATTTTTTTGAGATGTCATTAAGTAATTATCTGGGGTGTGGTGCATAGTAATCATTATTTTAAGGTGGTATATAAAAGTGTACAGTCATTTTTAGGCATTTAACCATTCCAGTTTGATTCCCCCAAGATTTTCCGCCAGCCTCACCTAACGTCAATAATTCTTGGGGTTCTGAGTTCAGCAAAGAATGAGTATATGTTTTTTGTCAAGCAGAGTTTGCATATGTGAGTGAGACTTAGTTTACCTGTATACATTATGAATTTGTAGGTCATAAAGCGCAACCAGGTAATGTTGGAAGAAACCAGGGATACCATCACCGTGCCTGCCTCCTTCATGCTGAGGATGCTGGCCTCGTTAAATCACCTGCGGACAGGTATGCATCATGAAATACTGAAAATCTCCCATATTAAATATATTCAGCATGTGCTTTAGGATTTTAAGATAGTGATATGTGTGATTATCATGTAAAGATGGACAGATTTCATGTGACACAAAGAGATATCTTAAATAATCATGTATAATTGAACATATCAAATGTTATAATTTGTGATACCCAGATTTCTTGTACATAATTATATACAATTTGTACTTTTAATTTTATTTATATCAAATTTCATAGTATTCATAGACTTATTCCTCTATTACATATACATTTAATGTTTTGGTTCATACTTTTTGTGATAATATTCATGCATGAAACGTCAATAAAAAATTATTTAAATAGCCAAAAGTGATATATAAATATATAAGATCACCCATTTTCCCCCCTCTAATATGGTTGTCTGTAAAAGTATCATACTCCAAAATTTAGTTCTGAAGTATTCTTAAATAGTCAACAGGTTGAACAAATTACCCTTATTTAGTTGTTTCAGCTTTTAAGTTTGATTTCTTCTTTGATATTTAAGGTCGCAGGGCATTCGCAGGCGATCGGGAGAGCAATAGTGACTCCACAGACGACGATCACTGAACCTCTTATCTGTAACATATATCCTCTCTTGTTATTTTATGTTTTGAAGTAATCTTGAACAGTTTATTGCTACCCAACGACACCCCAGAACTTAAAACATCATTTATCATACATTGAACTTACAAATAGTTATAGGCCCAAATAAGTAATGCTTCGGCAGATGGTGGGGTCCGGTAGATTATGTTGTTTGGTGGTCTCTGGAGGTGGAAGACACGAGAACGGAGAGACAACCACCAACATTGACAGGGCCACACCACTCTTATAGTCAGGCCAGGAATTGAACCTGGGCTATCAGCAGAGAGAGATGAGTTTGTTACCATTTGACTGTCAAGGCCCCACTTCACAACAGAATAATAAATTCTCAATATGGAAGTTATTGTAATTGTACTTATTTTAGGTGACAGTTATAGAAATTATGTCAAAATAATTTGTTATTATTTCATATGCAAGAGGATATGTAGAACTTTTGTTTCAAGGCAATGAAAAAATGTACTCGATAGAGCAACAAGGCTGTTCTCTCCCAAGGAACATATTTCATTTTGTTCACATGGTGTAATAGATTGATATGTACTATTATATCACCACTGGTTCAAGCATCTAAAAGTAAAATTAATTTAAAAGTGTAAATTGTCATTTAAAATCTGTTATCTAAGACTACATTTACTGGACAATATAATGTAGAAAATCAAGTTTTAATTTAAAGAGAAGTTTATATAAATAAGGAAACTAATTCACACCTTATACATTTCAAGCACATTTGTAAGGCTGAGTGCAGTTTGTAAAATCATTTATGTAGACATTTTGATTGTGTACTTTGCAATACCACATGCAATATTGTAAAATAAAAACAAGTCACATGATAAGGGGTCATTACTACTAATACAACACCCATAAGAATACAAACAAGTAAGAAACAATAAATCATGAGAATTTAAGAAAACAGGGTGGTTTGTATGTTTTTGTTGGAGGTATAGGTATATATGTATTAAGTGAACTTTTCTTTCACAGACATGGGGGGGGGGGGGGATCTATGAATCTTACAACCAAAAGTTTGAAACATCTTCGAGTTGAAGAAGACATTTTTTTTCTGTTTGAATTTCAGCTAAAGCTATTTTAAGCAAAATAATTTTTTCAAGTATATACATAAAGCATTCTTACTGATGAATGGTTATGCATCTTCATACCACCAAGGCTGAGGCAGCCTCGCTTCCACAGACTTTGATTCGGCGAGCCACTCTGGTGTCTATTTCATGAAAAATGAACAAGTCTGCAAATGTTTCTGCTGAACTCAAAACTGCTAATGAAATCCAATGCACAAAATTTAAACAATACACTTTTTACACAGTGTCTGAATCAGTGCACATGCACCAGAAAAAGGACAGGTTTATCAGGCTTTATTTGACTGGTCAGATTCTTTATGCCCTCCCGGCAATGCTAAATGTTAGGTGTGGAATTAGTACCAGACATGCTCAGACAACTGCATAAAATGTGTGGAAACGAGTCATTTAATTAAATTAGTTGCCCTGTTCTGTATTCATTAAATAGACACCCGAGTGGCTCCCGGATCTGTGAGAATGGAGCTGTAACACTTGGTTGTTTATATGAAGATGCTGTTAAGTAGAGCTTTTGCAAGTTTTACATTATCTGTAAGTTTAGTGTTAATGGAGTGTTTATAACGTGTACATAAATATGCAGCTTTTGTGTGTAAATATGGGAGTATCTTATTTAAATTTCATAGCGCGTTTACAGGCTACTTTGTAGAAGCATGGTTAGCACAGCCAGTCTTTCTCTGGAATGTTTAAGATTATACTGTTGCAAGATATTTGCCCCGGCTGTGAGATTATTGTGCTGTCAACGAGATTAAATGCATCACTGTATAACTGTTACAAGTAGACTTGTTTCAGTCCATGTTTCGTGTGTGATAGTCTGGTGTGGTTGTTGTTTTCTAATAGATTCTTTTGCAGAAATAAAATTGCTCAGAAAATTTGTGATGTTCTTTCTCATAACAAACACCAACACCCCCCGCCCCCTTTTGAGGGAAATCCTCCACCAAACTTATTGGGACATGACATGCAAATACAGAAAAGCTAAAAATTTCGGAGTTTACATAAGACAGGTATAGGTACAATCTTAGGTATGGTCTATAGATGTGAACTTGTACAACTGACTGAACCTGCTCTGTACAATGAAACCTTATCCAACAGTTAATTTTTCACAAGATGAGGTTAGTTCCCTGTCAGGAGGGTATACTTTTATTCCTGTTTGTGTATTTGTTCACAAGATGCCTCCTGTAATCAGGAACGGAAATGCATGAACTTTTTTTAGCTTGGAAATCAGCCAATGAAGAATTAATTAGATTTTGGTGTGGGTCTGGCTAATCATCCAGAACCAGGAAGGACTTTAGTAATATTCACAAATGCGCAGTCACGTATGCCAATTAAAAATGGGCCAAATAAGAGAACAAAAAAACACTCGTTGGAGGAACATATGCAACAATGAACCTGGGCATATGGGCCAATGAATGAATTAAAACACGGGTTGCAGAGTACCCAACCTTAAACAATTCCCATATGGTGGAGGCCTGCTTTCCTGACAATGCATATTATTATTTCTAGCCACCCCCCCCCCCCCCCCCCCCAATACTTAATAAAATTCTGGAATGACATTAATTTTGTAGTTTTTTACAGTTATTAATTCAGCAACACAATATAAAGAACACCAGAAAACAATGAAGAATTGTTTATTTATGAGTTCTACATATTTAATTTTATATATAACACACTGAACAAATGTTCAAGAGTGCATGTAGCACCCCTGTTCATCCTTGGATAACATGGTAACAACTGTCAACTTGGATACAATACATACAATCACATGATTACGGTTACTGTCATATAATGTTTACATCACAGAAATGCAGAATATATTACTGATGTAACAGTATGACCCATTCTCACAACCATTGTCAGACATGGCCTAATGGACTATATTTAAATCAAAAGTTCCATGGCAGCTTCCATTTTCCTGACAAAATTTGAGAAATACTTCAGATTAAAAGAGAACTTGTCAATTGTGAAAAGTGTCTACACTTCTCAGCTTAGTATATCTCTGTTACACAGAGGGAAATTCAGTTGTGTACAGATTCATCATTAGAGTGCCACAGTTGTGATAGGCCAACATGCTGCTTTGATTTAAAGTTTTTCACGAGTCTGTTAAAAATATAAACCATTAGCCTATTTAAAATGTTAACCAACTTTATGGACAAACATACCTTAATTGCCAGCTTAAACTTTCTTGGGGAAGTGTTAATCACTTGAATATATAAATATAAACAAATTTAGTAAAAAAATTAGATTAATAACTTTTTTTAGCGATCATGAAAAACTGAGTTAAATATGTATCACATTGAATACCTTGTTGGTGTGGAGCATATAGTGTTAATGTTATGTATAAATTGTGTATTTTACCAAAGTATTCTATATATTCGCTTAACCTTGACGCTTGTGATACCACATTCACCAGCACTACAAGCGGAGCAGCTACTAACAGCAGTAATACTGAAGCACACCTTTTCCACGGTTGCAGTAAGGGCACCGTCCAAGACATGCTGGTTATCAGTTAACCCATTATGCATCCGTTCTAATGATTTAATAGCCAAAGAGTTCTCATCTTTGCTATGAAATTTTACACAGCTGTAAATTTTTTTAGATCCATCTCTGATAAATAGAAATTTTGTGAAGGAGGTCATTCAATTCCAAAACCTAAGGACAAGATTCAGTATTAATTTAACTTTCTCTTTAAGAGGTGTGTATCTTTAAGGACCCTGCCCTCAACCTGAGTAGAGATGATGCTTTTCCTAAATGCAGACATCAATATTAGAATAAACTGCTGATAAATGAGACTAAGCACACAGAGGAATGGTCAAGCCTTTAATATTCAAACATTGTAATTGAAGCAGAGATTTTACATTTAAAATTAGTATATGTAGTCTTTGAAAGGGAGGCAGAAAACTCCACAGGAAACACCTCTGGCGATTTATGTCACATGTGATGCACTCATCACCACACCAGATAAGAAGACATATGAGGAGAACACTGACAGCACCAATAAAGGTAGCATATTCCTCCAGTAAAGTGCTTCTTTTGGAAGACCATTTAAATTAAGCCTTGTTTGCTGAGACAGAATTAAAACTGCCTTTGTTTTCAGAAAGCTCTACATAACCATAGACTGTGTCATCTGATAACCAGTAATTAAGATGTATTGTTTTCCAGGTAACCCTGCAGGGGTTTAGGAAATTTTAATTTTGTTTTCTAGACTTCACAAAAAAAAAGAGGTCTCGTTCAGGAATGTAGCTGGCAGTAAGTCAACATGATTAAATACTAATCATTTCCACACAGTTAAAAGTCTTGTCTTGAAATAAAACAACATTCTCTTCACCATGTCATTACAATTATTGGAATGATAACAAATGCAGAAAATATATCATGCTTCTGTTCTACTGGGAGATGCAATATACATTGTGCCAATAACATGAATAGATACCTGTAACAGGGCTCGACATTAATAGCCGACTGTTTGCAAAGGGTAGGTTAAGTTCCATAAAATGGTGGTATGCCAACCAAAAGTGGGCTCCCAACATAAACCTTTACACAAAGGCCTGATTCTGGACTAATCATTAGTTACTGGAAGCCATTTTTTTTCTAAGAGAAATGAAATAATGCTGTAATTACTCTATCTTGAATTACCTGTATGTTTATCTTTGCAAATGCTAATGAGAGATATTGTCAACACACATCTTAACATGTTTATTGTTATATAATAATCATGTGGAACATTTTTTGTGTTTATGGCTGTGATCACTGATTTGTGATGATCAGTAAAATTCATGTAGGGAAAGTAAAAGCTAGATGTCACTTGACCTACTGCGGGAAGCACTTTCATAAGTGAATGTCGAGCCCTGTATGCCTATTTGCACATTTTTTTCTTGTTTATACAACAAAACCCTATGTTATATTCAGCATAATCAGACCATTATCCCTGTATATCTGACATATAACTCACCAGATCACATCACAGTTCTGTTACAAACATGATAATTATCAGAGAAAGCACAATTGAAATTTCTGCTAATGAATTAGATGTCACCAATATATGCAGCAAATAACCTCATAAAATGCATCACAGATAACATATTCTATAAGTTCAGAAACTGTTAATATTTATATGTGACGATAAAGAATATATGTGAGATGTTATGGTGAGATCTATAGGAGTCTACAATAAAGGGAATCAGGAGTGGAGAGGATTGGGATCTGTGCAAAGAGTTCAATGCAACAACCCCTCTCTGATCTCATGAATATTTAAATATAACAGATTTTGGGAGTTATTTCATGTTTTTTTTTGTCATTATGTTTATAACAGAAGTTAACTGAATGAGATCAAACTGGTAATACCAGCGGGCATGAATATCCCATGACTGGTCCCAAGGACCATTCTAATCAATATTATAATTAATTAATATAAAAAATATTATATATTAAATATTCATTAATTATATCTGTATATTCATTACACCAGCTCCAGACAGTTTTTAGGGATTTCCATAAAGCACCTTTTGGCTTTAATCTACTCCAACCATCTTTGCCTGTGGTTAATACTTTATTAACACATATAAGTAAATCACCAAAATAATTATTGCACCTTATAAATAAACATCTCTACATATGATTTCAACGGAAACCATATAAGCATCCTTAGGGGTCACAGTACTAGCCTGTTAGAGAAATGAGGTAAATATGAAATGGAACATTTCTCCATTTGAGGGAAACAAAGGTATTAAGCTGACACACTGGTTATATTTGACTGCATGTTCATCAGCTAATCTGAACCTTCTGATTGTTATCCAATCAATTCTTGTACAGATATACATGTCAAAAGTCCAGTTAATGTACAGGTGGCTTGGGTTCTTTCTCAGACTGTATTTCATATGTGATTTTCTGAAATTTCTAATGAATTTTAAGGAAATTTTATTATCAGGAAACAATGATTAATTCAATCCAGCAGAATATGCAAATTATTATATAGACTGGTGCCCTGTTCAAGTTGAAGTGAATTATCAGATATTGAGAATGGCAATCAGTGGCCATTTTTTAATGAAACTGGTGATGACTGATTTCAAGCTCTACACCCAAAACTCAAGACAACAAAGTACAGACTTATTTTCAAGCCTTTTTAAAGATAAAGCTCATTACACAAATATGAATAACTGTTACCAACTGCCTTTGGGAGGACTGAAGCAGGAAGCAAGTCTAATGTAATTCTGCAAACACTGATGCCACACAGGAGTACGAGTGCTGCAAAAATTTTCAGATTCAAAATGCAACTTGGATAAAATGCATTGTTGTTGTGCTGATTAAGTTAAAAGATTTTCTAAATAGGGTCTAACGAACAAATGCCCAGCCTTCATAAAACAGAAAACACACTTTGGGCAAGTGGGGAAAATAACAATCTGGTATTAATCTTACCAATCACATAACAGATAACATGTTATAGCTAATTTATGATATTTTAAATGCTCAAAGAACATTTTCAACAACTTTGTTAATCATACAGTAATGGCTCTTGTCTTTGTCATGATACAGGATTATGGAAAGGATTGTCAAACAAATTTTCATGTTGTTGGTATATTTTCTAAAAAGTCTGCTTCCACATAATCCTCAATCAGTTGACGTGAAGGTCCAAATTCTGATTGGTCAATCCTGTTCCCAGCATGTATTGCATGTCCCAATTCATGTGCTGACCTTGACTTTTGGATGGTGGCCTTGGATTTGGATCTGTTTCCAGTGAAGGTCACGCTCTCTGGTGATTGGATGCTTAAGGCGAGGGTGTGAAAGAAACTATGGAGGTCTTGGAGGGAGTGGATATAGGAGACTGTGAGTCTCAGGTACCCAGGTGGCTGAATCAGCACACTTGGTTCTTTTTTATACTGCAAATAGATAAATAAATATGTGAATTTGGTAATCCTTTCATCACATTTTTCTCTACGCTCCTCTCACAGTGGTTATACAATGCAGTCACCCCAGATCTCTTTAGAGATACATGGGCACAAATAGCAAAGAACTGTAATCAAACCAATGAGATTATAGTATCACACTGTGTATCCAGCTCCAAATTTTAGACATGTGACACCTGCTCTTGTTGGTCTGACAAAGGGCCAAGAATCGGGCCAACAAGAGTGGTTGTTGCATGTTTAAAATTTCGAGCTGGATGCACAATGCGATACCATGCTATCCTTTGTATGTGCAAACCCTGGTGGTGACCCAGAGAACTTTGCTCTACCAGCAGTTAAATCAAAAGAGATCTGGAAAGACTGCAGCGAATAAATGCTGTGTGAGGAGTGTAATTTTTCTCAAGATCATAGAAATGACTTGCATAATATCTAATGATTTATCCTGATAATTGCACAGAACAACTGGATATGAATTCTCAGACACTTAATATAATGTACATGCCTCATTTAAACTGAATGACTAGTGCCTTTCACCTCTGTTTTTACCTCTTAGATGTCATCAGTATATGACCACTGATTCAGAAAATTCAAAGAAAATAAAATAAAAGAACATAAGTTTAAGTGGATAATCTTGGAGATGGTAGGCCTGTCATATGGATGTCTAAAATACACAATTCTTACAAGGTCACTGATCATTAATAAACAACATAACTATGTGAAGTCAATTGTGATCATACAATCTAAGGGAATGAAAATTAATTTCCAAAATTGGCATTTTGTAAGAATAACCTGATAAGCTATTCTTGCACTGCAGATCAAAACTTTTAATCTGCAGTACTACACTCCTAATGCTGTGGTCACACACTGCATTCTCCTTTTGCATAATCACTGTTTGCTTTGGCAGGGTTTGCTGGGTTTCACAACCAGGTGGCTGGCACAGGGCCAAGAATATTATCAGACCAATGAAAGCAAAAATTGCATCATGTATCCAACACAAATTTGTAACCAGCAATACTCTACTCTCATTGGTAATATTCATGCCAGCCCCCTGGTGGTACCTTGCTAAAGCAAGCAGTTGTTATCAGAGAGAAAATGCAGTGAAAGGAGTGTAGTGCAGTGTGTGGTTTAATCAATTTCAATAAAAGCCTACCATGGTTGACTGAAAGCATACCATGGTTTATTAAGGCATTGCATGGTTTATTCAGGCATAGTTGACTGAACGTACAGATACCTACCCGTTTAGACATAAGGCGAGAAATACGAATCACATGGGGTATGAAAAGTGGCTGTTCCATCCTGCGCCGCCCCTCCTCAGTCCCAGGGTCCCCCACAAATGCCCAGCGGTACCTATGTACAATTTACAAACAGTACAAATTAAAAACTGACAACTGTAGTAAATGTAGAAATAACCAACAACATGGAAAATATCCTGAAATACTAATGTTAACATAAAATATCTATATATTTCTAAAGAATTAATTTCCTGTACAAACAAGATGATAAGCTGGATTGGGAGTACAATACTGCAGGTATCACTGATGCCAATAAATATGTATTTAATAAATGGGCCTTTACTGAATACACACACAAGTACTCCAGGGGTTGGCAGAATCATGTAAACAAATCAGTGATCACTTATACTTACAGCTGGAACTGTGGAAGGTCATCTGCTGCCAGCACAAGACTGAGGTCCAACAACTTACATGCTGCCAGGTACAGCTGCAGCCAGACAGGGTTACCGTGAGCGTTCAGCCCGTTACCCTGAGCCCAGCTACTGTCAAGGTTAGCCATCCGTGCCAGCTGTGTCCTGTAACAGTGATATGTCAAATTACACACTGTGGTGGTCTTTTGTTCGTGAGGGTTTCAAATTGACCTTTGTGAAAGAAACGTCACCACAAAAATAAAACCTTCATGAATCAAAATCCTGGGTATTGAAGGCAAGTCAAAAGGAAGAAAGATAAAGTGTCATTTAAATAACCATAATAATATATCTGGCATGTTCCCCCAAACTCAAAGATGGCTGTTACAATGGATCAGATCTTTAAAATTATTTACCAATAATAAACAATAATTCCAATTGTTCAATGGTCCCTCGAGTCACCCCCCCCCCCCAAATTATTATTTTGCGCATATATTATATAATACAATTAGTTCATTTTATGATGGATATACACTGTATGTTATTTCATGGTGAAATTGTGAGGATGGAACCCTTGTGGTACAAACTGATAAAGTGAAAATCATGAAATTTTAACCACAAATTTTAACCACGTGAATATGAAGCCAACCACAATATGTATGTAACAACTGACCGTCCTAGCACAGTCTCAGGCCACACAAACTGTTCTATACATAACAGATGAAGGCAAACAAAACTGTACCATGATTATGTATGGTGAATTATATGAATTTTCATACAAAATATGACATCATAAAGATGAATGAATTTTGAATTCAGCATTTCCTTCTACGACATGCGTATACTTGATTTTTAACTCGTTAATAAATTATTAAGTGAAGCTGTGTGCATGACATAAAGGGCCACAGGTGCACAGGAAAAATTATGAAGAGACATGTCTATGCTAAGTATGAAGGGTTATATCTAGCCTCCATGCATATCATACTGATTAAACATAAAGTGTTTAATCTGTAAATGAGGAGTGACTAGTATGAGGGGAGAATGACATTTATCAGCCAATGGGAGATTAAAATACCAAAATAAGTGATTTCATTCACTGAATCTAATTCTGCCATGCACAAAGTTCCTATCACACAATGAATAAAAACATAAATATCTCCTTAAGGTAGCAGCACTGGTAAAACACTTTAATTGAAAGAGTTCAACAGTTGTTTTAAATACATATTAGACCCATACATAATTTTAAACCTGGTACAGTGTTCTTTTTGCTGATATACATATTTTTTTAATTTTCATTCATTTTCATGTGATATTTTTTATCATCTAAAATGTCTTCAAATTTTTAAATAGTGTGCAAGCCACTTTTTGACGGGCTAACATTAAACAACATGACATTACCTCAAAAGTTTTTTTTTTTTGTTTTTCCTTTATCATGTCTCTGTCTAACTTAGAACTGAAACTTTAAATTTTGATTCAATAAAATTTTCTTTAAAATTTAAGTTTAGAATATCATATGAAAATAAATAACAATCTATAAAATATGTATAGCATCAGAAAGACCACTGAACAAAGTTTAAAATAATGTACATTTTATGGGTCTAAAATGAATATGAAAAAAATGTTTGGATTGATTTTTAATAAGTTTTTCTAACCCAGAGCTGCTACCTTAATAGCAGAAATAAGGTGCACCAGTCTATTCTGAGAAAAAAAATAATATAGCAATTTCTGGGTCACCTACAGTTCTGTAGATAAATAACTAAATATATCATACGGTAATAACAAAGACACATACACAAACCTACACACCAGCAAAACTTTCATATATTAAGACTGAAATGTCACCATCCTGTAGCAGCTTCTAGTTGAATGGCAAGAACTGTTTGCCTGTAACTTCTATAAATGATACCTATGATCTGATTTAATGATAACTGGCACTTAATCCTAAAACTGTTGGTTCTAGTGGCAAAATACCAGCTAGGTCTTTATTCCAGCTAATTAAGTGAAGAATAATAATCTAAAGACATATCAGTAAAATTAAAGGGCATTTTAGATATTTTGAAACACCAACCAATATTAACAGAGAACAATAACACAGGACGGATAAATGAATAAACCAAAAGTCAAAGATTGAATCTGAGACAATCATCACAACAAATAGAAGTATGTCAAGGAGACACTATGAAAGACTCGGTCACACATGTGTGTGAAATATAATAACACCATTGGTTAAAACAGACCTGACCACATATTTCAATCTATATCTATATTGACGGTGGTCCCACTCAACCATTGTCACACAATTCCTTTGAAGCTGCACCTCAGAAATACCTGGATTGGATTTTGAACTGTGGGGAACCATGCTAAGTGAGTGTAAGGGGGGATTAATTTGACATATTCTCTCAAATAATGAGGAGTTTGACATTTTAGTGAAGGGGCTGCAACAACTCCATCTTTCAGAAACTAGGCCACTATCCCCACTCACATTGCTGAAAATCCATCTTGGAAGACCCAAAACTTGGCAAAAGTGGCCTAGACCTGTTCCTAAGGCAATAACTGGTAATATGATTGTATACCTTACTGAATGAAAGGTGGTAAAACTTAATTATATGTCCCTCTGTAACTCTGAATATAGGTAATTCAATAGGGAATTCAAGACAGTGGGGAAACAGATCATGCATATCAATAAATTACCTCATAATTTTTGGGACACATTACTGTGTGGCAGTGGTAGTATAGTGTATATATGGAATATGAAACATGGCAGAAGATGTAAAGGTAAATGCACAAAAATATAATTATAAATGTGATAATGGACACCTACAGAACTCATCAGAATGAAAGTCATCCTAGTTGCTAGCATGTACTGTTGGCTCTTACCATTTTTAGGTAGTATATAGTTTGGGTGCCCATTAAAATTTGATTTCTCTCTCACACATAAATTTTATCACTCTTTGACACCAAAAAGGAAGGAGACTTATATTTTACAACCTTCTGGTTCTTGTATGTCTCAATTGTGGCCAAATGACATTGTTGCCAACCTAACTTTGATATTTAATTTTTGGAATACTTATGACACTTAACAACCAATCAGTAGCCTTTAAATATAGTCCTTTGATCATGTGACGAGTGACCCTGACCTTCACCAGTGTGATTGTGAAAATATACAAGTTTTCACATACATTAATTTTATTGCATTATCAAAATATGTTGCAAGGTATGGTTTTGATTTTATTCTAGTTAATTAGGCCTATGTCTCAGTATGTCATTGCAGCTTACATTTTTTCTAGAATTTTTCTCCTATTTAATAAAAACATTGCCAAATTTCAGTGGGCCCCCTTAGTGGAACAGATTATAATGATTCCATATAACACAGTACAACAGCAAAATTTTGAAACCTTCAAATTTTCTTGATGAGTTTAGGTCAGGTTCACTCATAAATCTTGCAATAATTATGTTAAAGTCCTGTTATCAGCTACTGACCATGCCCATTTCAACCCAGCTACTCCAGGCCTACTACATATGCAAATTTTAATAAGCTATGCAGACCTGATTCACCAGGCACCTTCACCCATGGCCCTGACCTTTGAAATCCCTGCATCTAATTAAAGCTTATGATGGCAACTACAGTAGCCTGCTATACAAGCATATTTGAAAGAATTCTTTAAAATTATATGCCAATATAAATGAATTTAAAAACAAAATAATTTATCCAAGAAAAAATACTTTTATATATTCAAATATTAAAAGAGTATTTTAATAGTGATTTAAATAGTTTTCCATGGAGACTAAACAATGTATAAGTCTCATCCTTGATGATTATTTTGTGGGTTTTTTTTTTTTTTTTTGCGCAAATGGGATTCAGCTGAGTAAATCTACAATGCAAATGGAACTGATTATCCATGACCTATTATGCTAGGCTTCACATTTAAATATGGTATACTACTTAAACTTTTTAAGAAGCACAATGAACATTACAGAGATGTGATCACAAACATGCTTGCAGATATTTGCCAAAGGCAACGATGTGTGATATACCAACCAACTATTGCTTGTAAGATGTTCTTTTTATTATGCATTTTAAATATTACTAAATTGCTACCATATGTACAAGTATGTCTGAATCAGTCTGAAACAATTTGTAATTGCTGCAAATGAGGTTATATTTATACTTTATTTCAAAATTGTTGGTTTTACTGGAGCAATTTCAAAGCTAAATTTTATTCTTATCTGTAACTACTGTAAATGGGGGCATAGTTGCCTATTTCTTAAGTTCTGGGTAGTTGTAATCAATATCATATATTTTTTTACCAAAGTTAACAGATACTGGACAATGAAGTTTCCAATCATACATAGGGGGTATGAATGGTTAATATTTTGGATGTTTCATGGGCCACTGGGTGCTTTGAAGAGAAATGGTTCCAAAACAAAAAGAAAACACAAACAACAGACCACAGATGGACATTTAACATGCACGGTATAATTAGTCACAGTCATCATAGTTACCTGTGTTTCTTCTGGTTCCTTCAGGAAATAAACATAACAGAACTGAATATATCACACTTCTTAGTGTACAAGTCCAATTCACGGTGTTAAAACTTACATATTCACAGGATAGGAATTACTGTGGTTGCCTTTTTGTTTGCGCGAGTTTAAAATCTTCCATGTTCCTGGAAGGAAAATTACTGAGAAAAAAGAACTTTGTGAATAAGAGGCCCGATAGTCGAATAAAAAAACAAAACAAATGATTGACATTATAAATAAACTGATCTTGTATGTTACAGTCAATCTCAAAAAGGTATTATAAACAATCAGATCTTTGAAGTTATCTGCCAACAGTGAAAAATGATTTCTACTCGATACTACTTGGGTGTAAAAATTTTATGATTTTGTGCTCATATTACTTTGTATAATTAATTCACAAAATGATGGATATACTCTGAATAGCTATTTTATGGTGAGATCACAGAAACTGAACCCTCGTTAAACAGTGAAAAGTTGAAAAACGCGAAAAAGTTAACCTCGCGAATACGAAGCCAACCACAGTATTAATGATAAACCAAAGCCTTTTACAGAGTATCCTTCCATGCATTTACTTTAAGACAGAGCACGTCTTAATAGAGAGGAATGATTTACTGTTCAGATTATCTTGAAAATATTCCACCCCATGTGTTAATGTTATAAGGTGGTGATAACAGTAATTATATGTAAGTTTTTATATAGTTTAGCCTTACTTTGACTCTTCAGCATCTGGACACAATTCCTGCTCAACTTGTAGTAGAACATGTACCTGCAGTGAATATGAATATTCATTAGTAAGTTGTGTATCTTATGAATATTCAATAAATAGAAATATACAGCAATATTCTTTCAGAATCAAATTTAACCATTTGTTATTTGCACTCCCCTTCTTAATATATGTATATACCTTTAAATACAACGCAAGAACACAGTTTTCTTAATTGTTTAATAAAAATTGGTTTTGCATACTAGTTCCTGATGTACGTTTGCAACAAATGAAAATTTGTTATACAATAATATAAGTCATGAATATTCATCAATTATTGACTCCAAATTTCTTGTCAGCTTATCATTTATAACATGTATACTTATATTCATTAGCTAATAGCACAGTCAACATGCAGCAATGATATAAACAATTTATGAACTAATTTGGCTATATTATGTGATTATCAAGTCACAAGTATACAAGTAATGAACAAAAAACAAACTTTATATAAATCAACCAATCAAATTTGACATACCAGTTCTGTAATGATGGTTGGCCACAGAGATGTCAGGTGCTGAGGAGATATACGCAAAACCAAAACACGGAAAAACAAGAAGACCTGAGCCTGGAGGGAAGGTACCTGCGGCAGGCGAAGGGAGTCAGCCAGACGCTCTGAAAGTTATACACATTGTATTTTTAAAATACATGCTCTCTCAGACATAAACTTTATCAGGAAGATTATTAGAAGCATAAAGCTGTTTTCCAATGTGCATGCATGTATAAGCATATATATGTTGAAGTTTATAGTGGAAGAGTGGATCTAGCAGGTCTTTAACAAAGGAGATGTTGGAGTGATGTCGTTTTGCTGGAATCCCTGAGATCATAGATTTATGTATGTACACTGATGGATGCATGGAAATGCTACAGTTAGAAAATCATTTGAGTGATTTTCATGCTAATACATGCACAAGGTAACAGAGCTTAAGATAAATTGTTCATCTGAAATCTGGGTAAATGCAACAGCATTACAGCAAGGACAGCTGTGTTTTTAAAGCATAACTCACTAAACAAGTAGATATGCTCTAAAATGATTCAGTAACAAGTTCATTTAACTGACCAAGGTATGACCATTGTGCCTAATTTTTTTGTCAAGCTAGATACTTAAAGCCAGCTATTCAACTACCTTATCTATGGAATTTATGTGGTTTCTTTACTTTGCGTACATATTTATGAACTGTAGATAATTCTTGAAAAGAAAAGTTCTTATAACGCCTCTGTGATGGATGAATGAGCCTGATTATCCACAAGTTGTCAGTAAACATAGCAATATTGACAAACAGAAAAAACCATGCAACCTAGGGTGAATGACTGCTTTAGTGTGGAAGTTTAAAAAAACACTATTTGCAAGACACCCTTTGCAAAGCTCCGTTTCATCTGTCTTGCTACCACATCTATGTCCTTTTTTGAATGTGTTTAGATCATTCTGGTGGGCCCCCTCACAATATAAACATACAGGTATGAATGAACAGCCTGTGTGTGATAGGATTCACATTTTTTTGGCCTATTTTCATGAGGAGTTCAAGGTTTTTTTTCAGTTGTTACACATCAGATATTGTAAAAGGTCCCGTTAAGATTAAACATAGTCTGCAAATGTGATCATGTGTTTTTTGATGCAGAAGTGGTCCAGTATCATGAAAGAATCATGAAAAGGGTGACTTTAACTGTGATAGGTGTATGTTAACAACCCTGATACAAATTGTTTGTGGTGTAATGATTTACTGAGGCACCAATACATCATGGTTCAAAGCCAAATATCACATCAGTGCCATCAGTTGTCCCTGTAAAAATATGTTGATAATATATGACCATCTAATGGGTAAACATTGCAAACACAAGCATTTCCACAGCAGTGACACAATATTTTACATTGCTTGGGCTGTCTGTACTTGTGTCCATTTTTTATTTTGATAAAATCAACATTTTATATCAACATTGCTCCAACATTTCAAAACTGATTCCTGTGGGACATGAGTAATGCTTAAAAAAGTAGTAACTGACCTTGAATTTCTGGCATTGATTTGTGATACTGGTCGGTCTCACTACAGAAGATGGTGTAGCTCAGTCGCTTCAGTAGCTGCGCTCGCTGCTCAAACTCCTGCTCCTTACTACTGAACAAGTTCAGCGAATTTCCCTGAGTGATCACGACACGAGCTGCAAACATACAGATAGAATAATCATCATCATTCCCCCCTTGCTCACTAATTTGTAATTAGACTTTCATAATGTCACCTGTAAAGCAAATTGTCAAACTTGTTAAATGACATCATATATTATACAGGCACCAAAACTGAACAAGCAGCTTGTCCCATTTATGATGATGACTTGACTATACAATATGGCAATTTCACAAAACTTGTAATAAAAAAATTATGATATACTGTTTCACATTTTTCCCCCCAAGGTGCATGAAACTCAACATGTACAGAATATTTGATTCTTTAATCTAAAGCGATATTTTAAAATTTCTATTATTTAGATACTTTCAAAAACACATAATTGTTCAATATAATCCCTCATTTATTTGTGAACAATCACCAATTCTCAATGGAAAACTTGTTGTTTGTGATTTCCATCCAAGAGTCCATAGAGACATTCATTTCTTTTTTTTGGCTTCATATATATAAAGACAAAAGGGTTAACCTGTTACCTTGTTACCATGGTGACTAGTCAGATTGCTTATTATACAATATGATGTTACTCTACCTAAGAGATCTTTGAACGTTGTCTTGTCCTGCGTCATGAGGTTGTCCACAATGGTGTGCCAGAAGCGGATGCTGATCTCATCAGTTTGAAAGAAGACAGTCTCGAGCAGGAGATCAAACGCCTCCTTCCTCCATGCCTTCCTTGTATACTGGTATTCACTAAGACTGGCCAGGATCTGAGAACAGGCTCGGTAGCTCGGCAGGTTGTGTGTGCTTCAAAGTAAAAAAATTTAAAATGTATAATACAACTTGTGATGTAGTAATGGAACAATTTTGAAGATATTATCATTAAGAGAAGAATTATTATTGTAATTTAACTAAAATTACTGAAATAAAAATCCAACTCTACTTGGGTATGTAAATTTAACATAATTAAGGTCATAATTATGTTAACATGAGTCTTGAAAATTTCTCCAAACTAAATGTGAGGACTCTTGTGTCATTATTTGTTAGAAAGCACAGGAAGTCTTAAGCAAATTTTGTCAATTTTAATGTAAATGAAGATTTATGAAAATATGTTAATTCAGGCAAATAATTAAGAATATAACATGGATATTATAAACTGAATATAAAATGCTTTAAGATTTGATCCTTCTATCAAAATTAAGGCCATAACTAAAGGGCACTGGTTTTCAGTGAAGCCCTAATAATTGCCACAAGAAATATGCTGCATTATCTGTTTCTATAAAACTATAATGAACATCCTCCCTGAGCCCTCTGGCAAATATTATAAAGAAATGAGACTACATATCATGTCCATAATAATATAGGTAGCTCTTAGTAAAGGTATGATTACATAGCACATACTTAACTACTTTAACTGTACACACTACAATGACTTGGGGAAAAGGGGAGTCCCCAGGACTGACCTATGATTTTTGAGGTACGGAAAGACATGGCTCATGACAGAGTACAACAGCGGGACCACCTTATCCTTTTCCTCGCTGCGGTACACCACGTCCAGCAGTGGAGCAATGAGATCGGCCAGCAACACCAGCGCCTGCACGCTGTACTGACGATAATTCCCATCTGTAACTCGGTGTGCTTCTGTCTTCTGAGGCGATGGTAAGTCTGCAACAGAAATCCAGCCCACTCTTTTTTTCATATATTTTTTGTTGGAGGTAATTGCCTCAGTTTTTTATGCTATCTTAACTCTAGGTATATGTACATATATGCAGATTTCTATTCCAGTTTTTGACTAGATGATGGGGCAGTATCACACCCTTCTGCTCATTTTATATCCTGGCGTTAACCAGGCCTTGTCACTACTGCACCTGAGGGCCCTGATTGTGTTATTGTCCCCACTGCTCGGTCACACCACTGAGGAACCCCCTGAAGTCACACTCAGTTGTGAGTTAGTTCTGAAGACTGGTGCCCCATGTAACTTGACATAAAAGAATAATCAGTGTCCATAATGGTCAATTATGGTCAGCCAGCTATACCCATGGACATTTGCCGGAAGCAGCCTATATCTGCAAATTTTGCCATGGCCCTCCCCATCCCCCCCCCCCCTATGTTTTTATATCAGATCAGTGAGAAATCTGACAAAAACAGGAAAAGTCTTTCAACTTGATATATTCTTACCTTCTTGTTCAGCAACAGTTTCCTCCTGGTCACCTTCCAGTAGGTCCATCTGTGGTCCAGGTTTGACAGCCAGGTTACGTCTCAGCCATGTTGTTTGTTCAAGTGATGACCCTGCAATTTCACTGCAGGCCTCCAGTAGCTTCTGTGTAATCTCCTGATACATAATGAAGACACAAGGGCTGAATAAATAAAGGCCACACTAAATTAAATAAAGGTTTCACTGATTTGCTTCTCGGATTCAAGTATATTTTTTTTATGTGAAGTGGCACACTGAGCAGAATCTGATATCACAACCACTCTGGTTGTTTAGGGTTTGTAAGCATCACAATCTAACCCCAACAATGCACCACAACTTCTAAATACAAAGACGGCATATGTATAAATGTAGTGAAGAGAGTAATGTAATTCATTCAAGTATAGTGGATAAGAACTGTTTCAAGGTAAATGACATTAACACAGGTGTTTTCATTGGTAAGGACTTCATAGAAGTAAAAGTAATATTTTTATACGCATGTGCATGCAAAATGGAAACACAAGTATTTTCCTTCAAATGTAACAAATTTTTATTTTAAATTTTGACAGCTGAAATAAGTAGTCCTTGCTGTCCCACAGGGCTTAGCAGGAAGAGGTTACTTCTGAGTAGAAACTGGCGGGTGGTGAACAAGCACCAAGTCTCCAGTATTAATATAGTTGACTTCTTTGCTTTGCTTCACATACGTCCATTCACAGAATCATTACGTATATTAAAGTTCCATATTTTTATTCAAAAAGGTATCAAATCAAAAGGATATTACTTTGTGCTTTTCATGTTCAACATTTAAAGAACTGTAGTTCATCTTTTGCAATATTCCTGCAAATTCACATATTTTGTCTTGACTGGCAAAATTTCCTTGCTTGCCCTATGTTTCCGGTCACATAGTTTGTAGAGTGGTTTAATTTTTGGGTTCACTGAAAAAAGAATTTGTATATTAATGATGCATAGTTATTAGTATACAGGTCTAGATATGAAATTCCAAAATAAAATCTGAAGAAAATTGTTTAAATTTAATATACACTCATTCGCTCATGTAATGCATATAACATAATTATGATTTAAAACAGATTATCATTCAAAACAAAAGCTGTTCTGGTCAAAATTTATTCCTGACAGATCAGACTCTGTTTTATTTGCAGGAAAAGGATGAATTATATTGCATTAATTTGAATTTAATGATTGTACTTTACCTTTATGAACACATTGCACAAATAAGAATGGAAAAACTGATATGATTCAACATCAGCCAGTAGCGCCACCTGTGTGAAATCAGATGAAGTATTTTGGTTACTAACCTGTAATTCTTTTTGTTCTTTACGCTCTTCAAACAGGGGAATCTTTTGCACAAATTCATTCAGGATGCTGAAAAACAAGATAAAACATATAAATATCATTTAATGTGATTAAATAATTTTAAAATACAAGACATTATTTTGAAACACATTTGGTAATCTGCAGAGCAGTCAACAACAGTTAACACAAGAAGAAAAGGTAACTTTTGTGAAAGGATTAGAATACCACAGATAACCACATATTTACACTAACTATGCCTGATTTATCACTTTTACCAAACAAGGAAGATCCATGGGTTCTGAGGGTCAGTTGATGTGCAATTGTGCATGAGAAGTGACATCTTAGCCTGAAATAAGCTGTAGCTTTCTTATAATATTGGAATGGCCCAATTTTATAAATACTTTGAAGTATTAACATCTGATAGTTGCATATTATCTCTAATTTCAGGTCTTATACAAAACAATGTTAAAAATATGATTCCTGAGTCAATACTCAGATAGACAGAATTTAGCCGTGACAACCCGACTCAGTACGCAATTGGATAACTGGGCTGGTAAGCCTACTCTACAAGTTATATCTAGGAATGTATCGCAGTGGTCTTGCATCAGGTTGCATTCATATCGTGGTAAACGGCCCATAATCTCAATATTATGCTAAAAATAATGAATTTACACAATAGTATACATGTGAGCTAACAACCCAAACGGAAACACCATCTCCATGGACACGGGTCATTTCCTGTATCGCCTGCAAGCTGCCTGCGTCCTGTAACCCGTGCAAGCCATGCTTGTGTTCATGCGGTCATAAATTCAACAAACACACCAAAGTGTTTACCAATGAGCTGGGGTTTAAACAGAATTTTTCTTGCTCATATTTGGTATTATTAGAAAGTACACATAAAATGCAAACGATTGGTCTGGTTTATGTTGACTGACATTTACCTGTAGGCCATGAAGCATTGTCAGAAATGACGAAAATATTTGCATCTTCATAAATGCGTTCCTCAGACATAGATGTCATGACACCCTGGTGATAGTAATCTGGTCGTAATGCCAGAGGGTTGATATGACGCTAGATAGAATTAAAACTTAAAATTGTAAGTTGACCATACTTAATTAGGCCTGAAAAAGGTAGGCAAATCTGGGTAATACTTACTGAGTACTCAAGTTTGAGTAATGCTTACCAAGTATTCATGTCCAAAAGTTTTTTCAGTACTTATCATTTATTATTTAAATGCATAGAAATGGATTTCCACTGTATAGAATTCTATTCCTAAGTTAGGAGAAAAGTAGGCTGTAACCAAATCAAATTTATGCATATTTTGCACTGGTAAACTTCAGGCAAAGCTAATCAAGTGCCTGAGTCAATAAATTGGTAGCCTTTCAGCACTATACGTTATATAATCAAACATGTAAAACAATAACATGTTGAGCTGTTTGCTATAAACGTACAAGGAGTGAAACTTACGCCAAAAGAAGAAACTGTCCTGGAGGAGGGAGGGAAAGCCCAAGCCCCTCCTTCAGCAGACTGAGCAGCGTGGGCCATGAGTCAACTAAGTACTGACCGTCCATCTTCTGTACATAGGCGAAAAACAGCTGCAGCATGCTCACCTCCAGCAGTGTTTTCTTCTGCGAAAGACAGAGGGCAGCACTGAACATCATAATCATAGCTACAATTCTTTTGAACACAAAATGAAAGTACTTTAGTAACAAACAATAAAATAGTGACTGACCTGGACAGACTTTAAGGTAGGCCATACCATTGTGTAAGTAGGGGAAGTAGGTTACCAGTATGTGCTGAGGAGCATTATAGGGTGATGAACTAATTAATGGTTGAGATTACTTATGGGTTAATCAGAGAAAGGTAAATATACTATTATAGACCAGCAGCTGTTAAAAAATGACTGATAGGGCCTACTTTGAGTTATTCCACTAGTCATTCTGAAAAGTGCACTGCACTGGCCATCCATACTATTACAACAAACCAAATTGTAAGTCCCATCTCCAGGGCGTCCACCTTTATTTCCTGAACCTCCAATGACTTATATAACTCACATAAATTAAGTACTATTACAAAGTAAACAAACAAATTAAATATGAAATACTGATTAAAGTTTTCAACAAGACACGGGTGCAACTCTGACATCTGGATTGATTCAAGAGAGGCAGCAGTGCTGCTAGGTTGTAGGCAGAGCTAGGTTACAGATGGTAATTTGGTTATTGACCTTGTGATGATGGTAGGGTTTAGCATGTTCTGGGGATGTCATACCTTGTTCTTGTCACTGCTGGTGGGGGGTGGATGACTGATAACTTCCTTCACCGTCTGTATTAGCGTGTCCATCGGCAGCACTTTAATGGAGGAGACAACGTCTACCAGTAACAGCTGATCATCATTTGCAAGAGGAATCACCTGAAAGTAAAATCATTTACCTAGATAAATTTCAATTCTCTTATAAACATGGAGACCACATAGCCCGAGGCTACAGCATTATCATCTTTAGCATACATGCAGATACAAACAGTAACAAATATTTACAGCTAAGATTTCAATTTATTTGACTGAACCCATTGGACCTGTATTATCTTAATAAATAAAATGAAAATTAGTCACATAAAATGTAACTTTACAATACAGGTACGTTCAAAATGTAACCTAAAGATAATCAAAAAAATATGTGGATCAAATAACAAACAACAGTAACTAAGGGAGCTATTTTCCCCTTGTTTCCACTTGCTACTTTTCACAATATCAGCAATCTCTCTAGTATTTGTTCATATAGACTTATAAACCATAATGTAAAATATACTTCATAAAAAACTAACCCTTTTCTGTGATGAACCTCCTTTTCCTCTTCTGTCATTCCATACAACAGCCAGGGATCCCATCAGGTTTATCCCGTGGAGCAGTGATATTGGACTGATGAACTCCAGGATGTAGTGGCGGATAGTCTGAAAACCAGTACAGAGGTCAAAACAGGTGCCTGTGGCTCTTTCACTATATACAACTTTAAATGTACTTAAGTCATAAGCAACATTGTGTTTTCTCTATCACTATTAGTTCATTTTGACTAAATAAAAGTGTTTCCTAGTAAATCCTTGTTTAAAGGTTCAGTATTTCTTTTTTACCCGTTTAATATGCTGTTTTGGCCCTGTATGTTGATAAATACAATTCAAGCCTGTCTGTTTATTTTAACAAGACCTCAAGACAAAAGTTTTGATAATGCGCATGCATGAAACTTGCAATCAAGATTTGAAGATGTACTTGTCATTAATCACAAATAAATTAAAAATATTTTATAGATGGTTGTCATCATGATTGGTAGGAGAGCAGGATATTTATGTTTACGGCTTTAATCAAGCTTCGAGAACCCAGTGGAAATATATTTCTTTTGCTTATAGGTGTAAGGAAATGGTTTCAGAACAAAATCTTGAAAGATACTTTTGTATTTCCAGGATAGAACACTGTAAGTCATGTATATCTAATATGTCTAGTAAAAAATAGGCACCTTAAAGAGCCATTCAATAGCTATCGAAAAAGACAGCATACCCATGGGAAGTGGAATATACCCACAGTGAATGTTCCGGAAAGATTAATTTATAAAGGTCATTTTCCATAACAACTGACTGACATTCAGTCTTGCAGATACAATAATTGCTTGTGTTTATTATTTGAGGTTCACTGAACAACACACTTGAAGGACAGATCTTCTGTTTGTAGACAGAAAATTAGATTCAAAAATGTTTTGACAATAAGTTTGTGTATTTGGATATATATGACTTAGAAACACATAAAACGTTACTAATATCTCAAAGTTACAGACTGCTGGAGCAATGGATAAATTCAAGTGACATAATCACGTTGTTATATAATCAAAATGACCTTTCCCCATGTAAAAAGTGACCTTGACCTATGTAAATGAAGTGACCCTGACCTTGGGAGTGCCCATGACCCAACATGCTGGCTCCTGGCTGCCTGTCTCCCTCTGCTGCTCAGACAACTGTGCTGCTCTCCATACCTGGCTAAGTGAGGCGAGGATTCTGGGAAGGTGACTAAGCAGGTTTCTTCTGGTCTCCACTAGAGGAGAGTATGTGTTTGAGACCTCTTTTTGTGGGCTAGGTTCCTGAAATAGCAAGATATGAGGTAATTAGTGTATTTCTTTTATTATGTGTTCACTTATACATACATTGAATAAAGTATTCAAGCAAAATGGTCAATCTTTTATTCAGGATGTTTAAATATCAATGTTGGTAGATACAAATACAGGGATAAGCAATATATATATTTATATAACTTTCATACTGCATTACATAAAATTAATATTTAATAACTGTTTAACAGAATACTCTTACAATCTTTGACATATTACAGCACAGGTTGATCACAAGCAATATATAATTATTGGCTTGTTAATAAAATGGTAAAATTGTTGATAGGCATTCAGGGACTGTTCATGATGGGTCATGTACACATCTATTTTGAAGTTTAAACATATTCCATTGTTATAATGAAGTTTCAACATATTTAATTTATTTGAGACAAATAAGCCATAATATTCAAAAATTAAAAATATACCCCTGGTATATTTAAGGAGCTATGAAATTATGTAATATAACATCCAAGGTATTGAGTGGCATAGCCAATGTACAACATGATCCAAGGGCTAACACACACAGCTGGGCAGGAGTTAATTAATAACAGTAAGTATCATCCTTATTCATTAAATATCATCAAAAACGGTTTGACTTATGGTTCATAGCATGACAAAATAAAAATTTCCAGAATGTATATTCCTCACCCTGCTGTTGCCATATGGACTAAAAACATGAAACAGGTTACTGAAGATGTGGATGGCCCCAGCTGTTTCTGTGAAGATGGAGCCCAGTCCTGCTGGTAATGGCTGACCGATGGCCAGTTGCTGACCGTTGTCCAGTAAGCAGTAGTGACAGATGGTTGTGAGGCCTTCTAGTAACACTATCACATGGTCTGGAGGGTTAGGCGGAGTCTGCAATCCTGTCCTGTCAATCAAACAGTATATAATATAAAATATCAAAATAATTAGTGATAGTATCATTTAGTAAATCATACTTTTATGTTCGATGAGCATAATTGACTGTAGATTTGTGACTTTTGATTTGTTGACGTTACTGGGTCTGGATGACACAATGGATCAACACCAAAATCTAATCAATTCTTCTATTGCCACTTACCGAATGCCCTGAAAATTTCATGAGGTTCTGTTCATGATTGCATGACTTATGTTGTGAACAAACACACAGAGACACTTGTACAGAGATGAACACATACCCATCTTGTGGAGGTGACAAATTAAATCTAAGTGGAATTTAGATGAGGGAGAATTAAACTCTCTATAAAGATACTGTGACGGGAACTTTCCTGGTGGAAATTATAATGGAGGCTACCCCTGGAAATTATAATGGGAGCTTCCCCTTAACAAATCAAAATTCTACCATGAAAAACACCAGTTGTATTAAAGGCTGCCCATTGCAGCAAATGATTATAACAGGTAAATTGATGAAGAGAGGATGGTTCCACTGAGGATCACAAAAACAGCAGGTGAAAGAAAGACCCAATGGGATAACAAAAGTTTTTTTTGGACATTGGGGCAAGGTGACTTAGGCTGTTAAGCAAGTGCAGGTCAGTAGCTGCCTTCCTGAGAGGCACTCATATGTAAGATCCAATCCACTCTTCAACATTAAGAAGTAATATAACAGTGGAGCATCATTTATTTGAAATGCTTGAGGGACAGGTTTTTTGTTGGATAACCGATCGTTTTGATTAACAATTCCACATGATTCATGATGATTGCAAACCTGACTCCAGGCACCAGACTTTACCAGATACTGACAGACATAAATTGAACAAGAAAGTCCAAAATAAACCATGGCAAGACCATTTTGGTTAACTTTTCCATCAATTTACTCAATTTATCATGTAAAATACATTAAAATTATTGCTAATTGGCCATAAAAATAATTTCTTTGTTGAATATGTGTTTCATCGTTTGGATTTCCGATAAATGGTCAAAATTTCAATTTTTCAGATAGACAGTGTTCAGATTAAAGATGCTCTACTGTATATGAATTTGTTTATTGTCTTTTTTGGATGTCACTTCAGTGAGAAAAATATCAATTCTCTCATATAATAATTTTATTTATATAAATCCTCTGCATGGTATAGTTTTGGTTTCCCCCAAAGCTGTTAACACTGCAAGGTTATTTGATACAATCACTGCAAACAATTCTCTGAAAAAAATGTCTCCAAAATTCTTGATGCATACAATATTGGAAAGTGACAGTTTATTTGGGCAGTTTATTTGCCTAAAACACATTTAGGGATATGATTTTTATCAATTAGCTGCCTTATTGGTAGGTAACACAAGAATTGTATGTCCCATCCTTGATATATCTTCCTATATTTCTATAATTCTATTTCAACTTATTGTTGTCTTACCTTATCATTTTGTCAGCTTTCTCATACATGTGACTGCATGTTTCCAAATTCTTACACAGCTGGGTTACCACAGCAACCACCACCTGACTCATGGCTCTTCCCATATATGGTAATGAGGATGTCACCGTGGAAACCCAGTGCCTATGCATATGAGCCAAGTGTTGCTGCTTCAGGGCACTTAAGATGGCCGACAGCAGCATGGCCTGGTAAACCATTGGTCGTCCTTGTAAGTAGCGAACCGATGTAAGGGACGGCTGGAACTGCACACGAGAAGTTTCCCAGGATTCAGCATTCCCACTCGAGTCCGGTGCATCTGATTTTGCCACATTCAGCTGATCTTCCAGAATGATCACAACCAATAGTAACCGTAGCAACTTGATCTGGAAAGTCTCATTGGTGTTTGCATCCATGCTTTCTTCATTGAAGCTAATGATGGCTTCAGTGATGTTGGTCTCTTCACCGTTTGGAGATTTGTGACGTGAATTGTACACACTGGCAAGTATACAATGTAGCAACACTTTTTGGACTTTACAGCGACTGAGGAGGTCGCTGATGTATGTGGCAAAGCCCCGGCCACTGTCCCTTGCAACATTGATGATCTCCGTAAGTAACTGAGTCAGAATCTCAGCACTCAGTATTTGGACCTCTTTGTTCACGTTTAGCTCCTGTTCGGTAAGTTTGCTGACCATGAGGTTTGGGTAGTAGCTCCGGATGAGATACAGAAGGAGAGAGAGGAAGATTTCTATGTACATACTGGTGCGATAACTAGATAAGGCATCATGGGGAACTTCACTGAAAAAGTTCTTCCCAAATACAGACCTCCGATGCCGAGCCAACAAGTTCTGTATTTTGGGCAGCAGTGGTGTCTGGGCACTGCTCAAGTTTGTTGTTGCCATGGCGCACACTACCAATCGTGGACTGGTGGTCAGGATAGACTTGAGGCAGCCGAGGGCATGTAACGTGCGCTGACTGTCATATTTTTGGGTGTACAATAAAATATGGGTATGAAGTGGGTGCACCACTTGAGATTCTGACTGATTCCCATCTTTCACCCCATTGGTCAACTCCACACTGGCCTCTGATTGGCTGTCACCTTCAGAAACCTTGCTATCAATAGCATTAAGTAGGTCATCAGGTCCAAGAGTGAGGCTATCACGGGAATGACTGCTTGATAATCGTAACCGGCTCATCTGTGGTACTTCGTTCAGTCCTTCAAGTACAATTTCTGGATCACACACGCCGATCTGTGAAAGCATCTGTTCGAGGATGCTGCGTACAATTTGTTCTGCTGTATCCTCCTCCAGTAATGCTGTACTCTCATCCTCATCCTCGTCATTATTATTACTGTCCCCAAACACGATACCTTCCTTTTTACATGTTGTAGAATCAAGGCGTTTTGCTCGCTGAATCTCGGCTAAGTTCGCTGCAGCGTTACCTTCCCCAAGATCAAGTTTATCTATTGAACTTTCAGAACCAAAAGGGTTAATCCTAAGTTTAAGGTCAGTGGGATTGACCCTATCAAATGAGAGTTCTGTGTCACCTTTGACCTTTGCCATTTTTGTTGATGAGCCGTTATCTGTAACAGCTGCCACGGCATATGATGACTGTCGGACAAACTCCGGTCTTCTTGAAGTGTGCTTGTTTGCGCCCTTGTTACTGACATGGTATATCACATTGCCACCTTCACTGCTGATGGCGTAGATTTTAGCCTCTGCAGATGTAGCATCTTCACTGGTCTCGTTCAACCTGATCTTTTTCGGTTGATGGATGTTGACATGCTGGATGGAGATCCTGTAAAATTAATCCATATAGATAATAGTTAGTCAGCATCTCAGCCATGCTCAATAAAACAGCAAAAGGAATACAAATGGACATAAAATGCAGAAAAATTACTTACCATGGTAATAAACTGATGACATTATTTTTTAAAGATTGGCCTGAAAGTGGTACTGTCTACTGAGAGAAAGTGAAGGGGATTAATATGATAAAACAAGGGACCCATGGGTCACTGTGCTCAGCTGATGTTAACCTTGAAGGTAAAAATCTAAAATAATATCAAATGGAGATCAAGTGTAAGAGGAAGACGTAATAAAGGCCATGGTTGATTTATATGATTGGTTTGTACTGATGAGCAAGAAATTGTTGCAAAAAATATTTTGTGACCTGACCATGTGTTTCCTAATGTTGAAACTGAAGCATGTGAGCAGTTTGTGAACAAATGATCTGTACTATTACCACGATCATTAGTTGGCTTTTCGATTAACTGTTGACATTTCAGTAGTTTACACATTTGTTCAATTGAATCTATTTTTATGTATAATATATATTATTAAATATATATGTATTTATTTATGAAATGTATACAGTTGAAATATAGCTAATTAACAACATAAAACAGGGCAACAAAGCCTGATCTCAAATTCTGCTGAGGCAGGAAAATAATGAACAAATGTTTGTATTAAATCCTCATTTTTTATCACATCAATTTTTTTAAAATTTAAGTTTATATTTCTATACATTTCCAATATAATATATATATCTGAATATAAAAGTTGATTCATAATTCTCAATTTCATCATCATAAATCTCAATCATGTCAGATAACACCACATCATGCATACAAATGTTTATTTATTTTTTACTAAAAAATATATCTTTTAAATCTGCAAAACAATAAATATCTAAAAATAATACTTTGATTTAGATTTCACAATTTTTAATTGTGTCTTTATTTATCCATAATGTGCTTCATATTTTATAATAATTTAAGCATACTGATGGGTTCAATAATATTTGTTAAAATCATTTAAAAGAAAATTGATTTCTTTAAAAATGCTACATTACACAACATTGCATCTTCTGGATTACACCTTTAATTATTTTTCAAGGAAAGTTTGCATATCAGAGTGGAAACAGCATTACAATTAAGGAGATACAGTGAAAATAATAACAATTACTGCATAACACTTGATGGGTTGGGTTTGCGGGGGGGGGGGGGGGGGTGATTGGGTTGGTAATATGAGAATAACTGTACACCTGTCACAGCAGGGGATCTCCCCCAGTGACTGTAACAAATCAGAAACCCTGGCATAGCTGACTTCCAGTGACCTGGAGTGGGACCCTGCATCTGTTATCAAAGCAAGTGACTACAATAGAGCCTCAAGAAAAAAAATCAATTACTAGCTTAATTTTCAAGCTTTTATTTTTAAATTTCAGATTTAAACAAACTAAATACTTATGTTTACATCCTGTGAAAATTAAATCAATGGTACTTACAGGAAAAAAACGTGCCATGGTCAAAGTTGGGCAAAATTTAAGGTACTGATTTTTTTTTTATGCTAATTACTTAAAAAATTTACAAAATTCAGATCCAATTTTGGGTTAACAATTTAATCTTAATTAAACATAGTTATAAACTTGGGAAAATAGACTCTAGTTTAAAAAAATTTTCATGTTAAGTGAGTAAATATTTTTCCTGATTTTTTACAAAGTCCATTATGTTTGGGCCCATAACTTAAAGAATTTATACTTTACAGACATAATTTCTGGCATGTACATAAGAACTATATAGAGGAATATTTATGGTAAATATGAGGAAAAACAGATGAGTGGTTTTGATATTAGGCAGTCCTGAAGTCTGAAAATAGGATTTTAATAAAAAATTGAGGTTTTTTCTTAATTTCTCAAAGGAACGAAGTCGCAAAGACCCAGTTTTCGGCTTGGTAGGAGATCTTGGGGGCATCTAACATTATGCTGAATTTTGGATTCCTAGGTCTTACGGTTTCAAAACGTGCCACAGCTACGGACAGACGGACGGACAGACAGACGGATGTACGACGGACAATGGACCACAACTATAGCTCAGATAACTTATAGTCAGCTGAGCTAATAAAAAAAACTGAAAATATAAGTTAAAATATTAGAATTCTAAGTTGCAATCATTATATATAACCAGAGTGTAGCTCATATTGGGTCATATTGTGCATACACATCTATTTTATTATTTAAAAATCACAAATGTTTAAACTGAATTTAAAGAAAATAATGCCACAACATGGCATCTACAAGATTATTCCTTGAATCACTATTAACAAGTTTTGCTCATTGGAGTTTTCAGTACATGCTTAATTTTATTAACTGAAATGAAATAAAAGATTCAGTAAATTTGATAAAATAAAAACATCTTTTCCAATAAAGTATACACACTGTTGGTTGAATGAGGAACAAACAATATCATTGTGCTAATTACTATCTCAGCTATAATTTATTACTGGAAATTAATATTCAATTTCACACCTGGGGAAGTTTTTACTCTTCTGAAGTAAGGAATTACTTATCTAATGAACATCCACACTTTCACAGCAATACACCACTTTGTGAACACAATTAAATGTGCACTTAAATCACTGTAACCCTGGTGGTACAATACAAAATCTAACATGTAGCATAGCCAAGAATAAAATAAAATACAGAAAATAATAACATTCATCTAGTTAATGCACCATCTGGGGTGGGGGGGGGGGGGAGTGCAGGGCAGAGGAGAAGCCTGCTAGTAGTGGCCCAGCTGAGCCAAGGCAAGCTACCTGGGGTCAGAACTTTACATAATGCAAGTGAAGGCTGTACTACCAGGTGGGCTAGATGTAAACAACACTTGACATAGTGTATGGAAACTTGAATAAAAACTGCTCTTTTCAATCAATTCCTTTGAAATTTCAGATTTTTAAAGATTAAATCCTTATGTATGTATGTTGTGAAAATTAAATCAACAGTGCTTACAGGGAAAAAACGTGCCATTGCCAAAGTTGGACAAAATTTAAGGTATTGATTTTTTATTTATGCTAATAACTTGACAAATTTTCAAAATTCAGATCTAATTTTGGGTAAACAATTGAATCTTGATTAAATAAAGTTATATTCCTGAAAAAATGTCTCCAGCTTCAGCAACAATCATGTTAGGTGAGTAAATATATTTCCTAATTTAAAAAAAAATGCATTATATTTGGGCCCAGTATTTCAAAATAATACACAATACTGACCTAATTTTTGGTATATTCATAGAAAATGTATGGAAGTATATGACTACTAAATATGATCAAAAACAGATCAGTGGTTTTGATATTAGGCAGCCTTGAAGTGTAACAATGGCTTTTATATGGAAAAAGAAGGTTTTTCCTTAATATCTCTAAGGAACAAAGTCCTTATGACCCAATTTTTCGGTATGGTAGGAGATTTTGGGGACATCTAATGGTATGCAAAGTTTTGGATTTGTAGGTCCAACAGTTAAAAAACGTGCCCTGTTAATGGACGGCCGGACGGCCGGACGGATGACGGACAAAGGACCACGACTATAACTCAGATGACTTATAGTCAGCTGAGCTAAACATGGGACCAGTAGATCATGGTGCTAAGCTGAAGTTGATTAAAAGAATATTTGTATAAAATCCTAGCAGTCAAATTGGCTATACCCTTTTATAGACTACATGAAAGATGCAGAAGCCTCTAATGATCACATATATGTAAAAGTATCTGTATTCAGACAGATGGACGGATGGCAGACAAAGGGCTAATGATATAGCTCAGATGACTTACAGTCAACTGAGCTGATAATATGTGATTTTTTTTGTTAGTTAAAGAGAAATTTAACAGGTAATTCGCAAATATTCCAAAGTACCTGTCAAAATGACAAGTCAGTACAGTCACAAAACATTATTTAAAACATCAAGAAATATGTTTGCATTCTGTTAGCAGACCTGGCCGTGTCTGGATGAAGAAGCTGCAGGAGGATGGGTTCCAGGATGCGGGCGATGTCGCCACGCTGCACGGAGTGTGTCAGCCATGTCTGTGTCAGAGCTCGGCACTCGTGGGTCTCACTCTGTAAGCTGTCCAGCACCACAAACATAGACCTACAAACAGACATGTACACGTACAGGTCAAGTGTGAATGAGCTGAACACACTGACACATACAGAAGCAGAGAAGCTGTAGCTCAGCTGGAGGTTCCATTACACCCACAGGTCCTGCAGGTGTACTGTCAGATATTCCTAAATCTATATTATTATGTAGCATCCTGATTTAAGATCAAAGAAACACTAGAAATTTGATTATTCTTTACACCATGTTAACCATTACATCAAACAGTGGTTCATCAAACATTCCAAGCCTTAAAGCCAGGCATTTTTCTGTCTGGAGCACAGCCAATCATAATGACAGGTGAAGACCAACAATTAAATGTAGGGTGCAAGTCTAGTTTATACCAGCAAGTACCACAGTATCAGTAACTTCCTCATAGGTAAACTTACCTTTGCTTTAATCTTGCCTATGAGATATGAACATCAATGAGGTATATATGAATCACATGTAGGAATTAAATCTAACAAACAGATGATTACTTATTTAAGTTAAGAACCTGCTATATAAAATAAATTTCTTACATGGACCACAAAACATACTACTGAAAGATGTTTACACCTCTGGGAATGGTGCATGAATACTTCCTGTAAAAAGACAACCAATCAGCAAAATAAAAATTGCCTTTTTGGAATTTAGGGAAAATCATGCCCATATGATACATGACACACTTTTTTTAAATTTTTTTTGACTGATCTGTGTTGCAAAAATCATTCATATCCTTTGTTCATTCTTTTGTGTTTTGTGGTTTTGCCCTTAGTTTTTGTGTATGAATGGGGAAAAAATAATAACATAGCAAAATAAACTTTGCTAACCTTCCCCATTAACTTAGGGGTCCTTATACAAAGGTTATAGTGTATCCAAGATATTAATGTTACAAACCTGTTTACACACAAGAGCAGAAATGGAACAAAGTATCAGAGAAGTTAACAGGAAAGAATAATGAATGGAATAGCAGAAAACTACAAAAGTGTATCAATATTTATGAGCCTTCCAAAATATGTGCCATACACACAAACTGATAGAGCTTAGAGGTAAGAAAAATCTAACAGCAATATGGGTTAAAACCACCTGGGTTTTTTTTATGTAAGAAGAAAATCACTAAATCTATTTTCTGTTACTTCTATCTCTATGTTCCTGGTGTCAGATTTACAACTGAATCTGTTTTTTTTTTTTTTTTTTGCTGAGTTTCCTCTACACTTATTAAAGGCGCCCAATCACCTATTAAGCATCTTAAGTTTACACGAAAAATAGCTTCTTTCTTCCCTTTGAAATAAATCTGTACCTGCAAAAATATTGCCCTGAAACCGTTTGCTTTCTCCTGTAAAACAAGGGACCCATGGGTCATGGTGCTCAGCTGTTAAATGTGATAAAAAAATATGATTTAGAAATGAGGCACATGCTTGTTTTGTGTGGAAATAAATATAAGCTGTATTATGAGTTGTAGGTGTTTAGCTTATGTGTGATTTTGATAGTACCTTTGGAGACAGGGAAGAGGATTGATTTCATTTATTTTATTAACAAATGGAGTGCTACTGTCACACAGATTTTGACTTGGCCATATAACTTATAAGCAGAACATTTATATAAGAGTTAAACTATTTATTAAAAATAATTGCAAATTGTCCCAAATATAATTTTTATTAAAAATAATAAGAGAATCGTATGATTTTTTAAAATAAAATACAACTGAAATGATTATTAAAATAATATCAAAGAATATATTCATGAATGCATTCATGAATACATTTTGAAAGTATTTGCACTGGTATTCATATACTTTCATTTTTACCTGAATTCCCATTCTTATGCAAGAAATTTTATAATGGAGTACATATTCATATTCGTATTCAAATACATTTGCAAAGTATTTGCACCATGTCTGGTATTTATTCAGTTTTCACAAAACAATGAAGTTGAGAATCCAGAATATCCAAAATTCACACATTTAAATAATGATCATAAGTACCTGGTTCTATGGCTTTTATTCATATTAAAAACTAGATGTGTCGGAACGACACAAATGCCCCTGCCTGGGGCAAATTAGAAACATTTGTTAAATTTTGTAAAATTTTTTAAGTTCAAGAAGTGTTGTATGGTCAAAAGTAGGTCAACAAGGGCAAAATGCAAACTCGATCTGTAAAGGGTCATTATCAAGCAACACACCAAAAATCAGGCCAGTATCTGCAGGCATTGTGAAAAAAAGTCCATATATGTGTATTTTTCATGAAAATTTCTGTCTTTCATGAAATTTTCTATGTTCAGGATCTGTCATATGGTGAAAAATAGGTTAACTTGGAAGAAACGCGAACTCGATCTGTAAGTGGTCATTATGTGCCCACAGACCAAACATTAGGCCAGTATCTGTAAGCATTGCATTGCGAAACTAGAATATTAGCAAAAGTTGATAATCATTTATAAATTAAAATTGGAGAGGTATATACCATGTTTCATAACAATCCATCAAATGCTTCCTGAGAAATAAGCTCCTAAGTTTTTTTTGATAATAAGCTCTGTGACCTTGAAAAGTAGGTCAAGATCACCCATCTTTGAACTTGACCAAGATTTTGTAAATATAATGCAATAGCACTGAAGAAATGAAGTTCCTGTGTTGAATACCTTTGGAGATATCCTGCACAAAAGGCCAAAATTGAAAAAATCCGATAAAATTTCATTAAAAAATCAGAAATTGCAGGTGGTGCCACCAAAATTGTGCAGCACATACAGACCATCAGTCCCAATGATCATAGTAAGTTTTGTGAAAATCCGCACAATGGTTCCTGAAATATAAACTTCTGAGTGTTTTTCTATAATCAGCTCTAAAATGTAGAAAAATGGGTCAAGGTCACCCATCTTCGAACTTGACCGAGATTTTATCGATATACATCTTCACTGATGAAATAAAATTCCAATGGTGAATCCTTTTAGAGATATCCCGCTCACAAGGTAAAAGTTAACAGACGCGGAACGGACGGACGGACAGACAGACACCGGACAGACAGATGGACAGACGGACAGCTTGGGTGACGACAATAGCCCATCAGCCTATGAGCTGAGGGCTAAAAACGGCTGTACATGTGTATTTGTCATGAAAATTTCTATTTTTCATGAATTTTTCTAAGTTTAGGAGCCGTAAAACGGTCAAAAGTAGGTCAACCGGGACGAAACGCGTACTCGATCTGTAACTGGTCATTATCTGCCTACATACCAAAAATCAGGCCAATATCTGCAGGCATTGCGAAAAAAGTCTGGACATGTGTATTTGTCATGAAAATTTCTATTTTTCATGAAATTTTCTAAGTTTAGGAGCCGTAAAATGGTCAAAAGTAGGTCAACCGGGACAAAACGCCAACACGATCTGTAACTGGTCATTATCTGCCCACACACCAAAAATCAGGCCAATATCTGCAGGCATTGCGAAAATAAGTCCGTACATGTGTATTTGTCATGAAAATTTCTATTTTTCATGAAATTTTCTAAGTTTAGGAGCCGTAAAATGGTCAAAAGTAGGTCAACCAGGCATTGCGAAAAAAAGTCCGTACAACTGTTTGATTTCGGAATGACGGAATGACGGACATGGGTAAAACTATATGCCCCGGCCACTTTGTGGCGGGGGCATAAAAAATAAATGTAATATATTCATTTTGGACTAATTTCACATCAATGTACAAATTAGACACAGCAGGAATCTAGATTAATATTATCAACTGCATCTTTGTCTATCATTAATTTCCTTCATATGATCCCTAATGATTAGTAATGAATAATATGATTTATTTTTTTATCATTAAAATTGAACTGAAAAATACCATAGGTGACTGCATGGTGTTATTTGGAATACGTGACATTCAATCAATCGATACAAGATTTTATATCATCAGTAACTGCAAGTTAATTTCCTGTTATTATCAACTAACAAATTCCTTTTCTATTTTTCTTTGTTATTAAAAACCAATTAAAATTTATTAATTTATTGTTTATTGTTATGTTGTCAGTTTAAACTACTAGATGAGTTGGGTTGGACACCTGGATCAACTGTGGCTGGCCATAAGCTGCCTGGCTGCCCCAGTGTATGCCTCGCGTCAAGCGTGCATAATTTGATGAAAATCAAGGTCAAAATACAGGTGATTCAAGAGGGGCTGGGGAGAGCTAAGGTCTGACATGGTCTCATAAAAACATTTATAAAAGCTACAATTTTTGGCCAATTTCTTTCAGCTTTCTAAACTAAAAAGCTGAAATCCTAATGTGTGCATGATATGAAAATTATATCAACGGTGCTCACAGGAAACAAACATGCCATGGTCAAAGTTTGGCAAAATTTAAGGTACTAATCTTATATTTATACTAATAACTTATAAAATTTGAAAAATTCAGAACTAATTATGGGTATTCAATTGAATCTTGATAAAATAATGTTACATCCCTTTTGTAACCCTCAATCCTCTTGTTAAGGGAGTAAATATATTTCTTAATTTTTTTACAAAGTGCATTATGTTTGGGCCCATAACTTTAAATAATTACACAATACTGACATCATTTCTGGCATGTGCATAGAGAATGTATAGAAAAATATGTATATTATATATGATTAAAGTCAGATCAGTGGTTTTGATATTAGGCAGTCTTGAAGTGTAACAATGGGTTTTTAATGGAAAAATGAAGTTTTTCATTAATATCTCAAAGGTATTAAGTCCTAGTGACCAAATTCTTGGCATGGTAGGGGATTTTAGAGACATCTAATTGTATGCCAAATTTTAGGAACTGAGAGCTGAAGCTGGGGAGCTGAGCTCTTGCAAACTGCATAACACTAGCTTGATGTAAACAATATGTTACATGGTGCTTGAAAACTTGAATAAAATCTACAGTTTTTGATCAACTGGTTTCAAATTTTTGGTGTTAACAGACAAAATACCAACAAAAACATGCTGTGAAAATTAAATCTACAGTAATTACAGGAAAAAAATGTGCCATAGTCAAAGTTGGGCAAAATTTAAGGTACCAATTTTTTATTTTTGTTAATATTTAAAAAAATTTAAAAGATTTTGATCTAATTTTGGGTATACAATTTAATTTTGATTAATTAAAGTTTTATTACTGGAAAAAAAAGTCCAAAGCTTTAACATGTTTTGTGTTAAGTGATCAAATATCTTTCCTGATTTTTTATAAAATGCATTATGTTTAGGCCCATTATTTTTTTAAATTATATAACACAGACATAATTTCTTGCATGAACATAGGAACTATATAAGGGAATATTTATGGTAAATATGAGGAAAAACAGATGAGTAGTTTTGATATTAGGCAGTCCTGAAGTGTGAAAATAGGTTTTTAATAAAAAATTGAGGTTTTTCCTTAATTTCTCAAAGGAACAAAGTCGCAAAGACCCAGTTTTCGGCTTGGTAGTAGATCTTGGGGACATCTAACATTTTGCTGAATTTCGGATTCCTAGGTCTTATGTGCCACATCTACGGACGGATGGATGGACAGACGAGGGACAATGGACCACAACTATAGCTCAGTTGACTTATAGTCAGCTGAGCTAAAAATGTGATAAACAGTGGACCGGAGCGATGACAGGTGTCAACATAAACACAGCGCGTGGGGCAGTGTGCATGGCTGAGCCAAAACACATATCAATCAGGAGATGCCCGGACTGACTTGACCTAAAAATTGTATTACATGTTTCTGCTGGCTGAAACACAGCGTGTTGCCCCTCTTAATCGGAACTCCGGTCACAAGGCCTTGTTATGGTAAACAGACTGTGTTTACCACCATGCAGAGCCATAACATGGTGGTAACAGCCTTATGCGAGGAAATAAGACCCTGTGTTGAGATGGTTTTCCTTGGAAACATTTGTATAGAGCAAAACTGAACTGACAGTGTGAAAGAATAGGCATCATTTAGCTCCTGATTATGTCCCTTTAAATAATAGGTCATATTACACTCCCACTTTGTTCCCACTTTATCAACCTATTATAACATAAGGACTATTTTATCATAGCAATGTTCCTGTCTTCAGCAAAAAAGGAATGGTTCATCAACCATCCCAGACTGGCCCTGGGAGCTGGTGAGCCAATGTTGTTACATTTTGTTTAAAATGATATTAAACATTGCTGTTCCGGTTGGTGATTCATTTCCTTTTTGCTGGAGACGGGGAAAATGGCTACAGTAAAAAAGTCTTAATGTCATAATAGGTCACTGTAGAGGGAAGAAAGTAGGAGCGTGATATGACCTATTATTTAAAAAGATTAAGTTTCCTCCTTTCTCCTATACGTGTCACTGATGCTCCGTTATGCACGTCTCAAGCTTTTCCCTCTAAGTGTAATTGATGCATCACAGGCAAGATGCAGCACCATTTTTCTTGTTCTATCATCTGGGGCTCTGTATCTAAATAATAACCACCATTCACCAAAAATAGTATTCTAGACCTTTCTTATTACCTTGAAAGTGACCTTGCAAACTTAGGATGCAGTTATAAATAGACATGCAGCCATAAATAGGGGATCTACGGTACACAAGACAGAACTCAAAATTAAAATAACCACTTTTAGTATCACTTTTCTGTCAACTTACCAGAGGTGATTAACACAAGGATTCACTCTTACAAGAGTACAGCTGTGCTGTTTATTGTTTTTGGGATTTGGAATATATGGCTCACAATACACTGGGATTTCTACATATACACATATGCTGTAAGTATAAATGTAGCGAAGACGGCAAAAAAGTGATTTAAAATATATTGGATAAGAATTGTTTCAAGGCAAATTACATGAACATGTGTTTTGTGGTAAGGATTTCATGGAATGAGTTTTATTTTGTGAGCATGTGCATGTGAAATGTAGTAAACAGAAAGTGTTTAGTTGAAATGTAATAATTTTGATTTTACAGTTTGACAGCTGAGACATGTAGTCCTGGCTGTCCAACAGTGCATAACTGGAAGAGGTTCGTTTTTGTCAGTATGGTAACAATTGTGAATATAACATCATATTTTATTAAATAAACAACATTAACATGATATACAGAGGGGACAACATTGGTACCTGAAAATTTGTTTGCTTATATTCCTGTAATCTGGAATACAAATATCATTATATCATTCAAAAATGATCATTTCATCATACTCTGGTATACATCAGAGACTCAACAGCTGACAAAGTACATTATCCTGGCTGTTACATAATCACAGGTTTCATAACATTCAATTTTACTCTCTGAAATAAAATTTTCAGCTTACATGGACAAAACTCGAAAACTGAGAAATTTAATAAATTCTAAGAATTTAAAGTAAATGTACTTTTGTTTTCATTATCCCCAACCTCATGCCAACATTTTGTTTTGAAACTGTCACTATTTTATAAACAAAGCAGGGCATGATGGGTAAAGCATTATGCATCTGGGTCAACCTGTCCTCGAATGCTTTGAGTGCATGCACCTGAGTATGACCTCTGACCTCTAAGTTGTCATGACAACCATCACATGCCTACAGCCATCCACCTTCCCCACAGCATCTACCCCAGGCAACTAATTTCCTCATGCATAAACATAATATTAAACATAAAGGACTCATATATTCCAAAGGGTTTCTGGGATCATAATATATAAAATTCACTGACCGATAAAGCAAATGAGTGCATCTATTATTAAAGAAAGACCATACATCATGATCATAAAGGTCAAATTGTCAGCCAAAATTCAACATGTCACTCAGTTAAATAGATGTTACAGTTACAAACCTTATGCCACTTTGGACATAATATACCATAAATATATGTTTATCACCAAATCTGTCACATTACAAGATTGCCTAAAGTACTGAGTAGTGCTAATAATTTATGAGATGATCAAATAATATCTCTTGTCTATATATTATATATATAAATATACTTTTCAAAATCAAAAATACTTTACTGGGGAGGTTTAGCTATGTATGTACCCAGGGTATATATATATATATATAGATTATCAATAGGGAAAGAGAATTTTCAAATATGACAGCATTTGCAAATAAGTAGATATAAACTGTCCCCTAGGAAACAGAACAAAGGGTACTGTAAATATTATGTTGTACAATATAAAGTCCAAAAGCTTTATTTTTTTATTATAAAGTTTTATCACAATAACCCATCATTATTGTAGTTATTAACTATATCACTATACCAGGGTTTACCATGATTGTTGCTTACACTGGTGGCTCAGATATTATTGTTTCTTACACTGGTGCACTCAAATATGGATTGTTGCTTACACTGGTGCGCTCAGATATAGTTGTTGCTTGCACTGGTGTGCTCAGTTATGGAGGAATTAATTGAAAGAACAGGTAAAATGCTATACTGACTGAACAGACCACTGGGCATTAAGACATTATTGGAAACAATAAACCAATATGGAGGTACAAAAGAAACAGGACATTTTAATTTCAAGGAAAGGTACTTTTGACAGAAACATTTACCCATATGTATTAATTATAGTGTAACAGAGGTTTGAAAAAAGGTAATATATGCAATGGATATTTGCTCATGGCACTGAACAGTTGTGCAACAGCTTATAATGATGAATTATCTAAGATATAAAGACAATCCCCAAGGACTTTAACTGTAAAACAGAAACCAATGTTGGACAGGTTAATAAGAATAGTCATTATTTTTGGACTTTAAAGCTAAACACTATGACACAGACATTGATGGATTAAAATGAAGCCCGGATATTAAAGAGCAAACAATAAACATTGAGTCATCATATATTTACTCAATAAAGACAGACATTGACATTTAATCATTAGTGCACCAGGATCAGGTTAGTAGACACTAGAGTATTTTTTTTTTATCAGTTAGGAAGCACTCAGGTCAGGATAATATATGTGATCCTTAAAGCCTGGTGAGTCAGAAGATGCACCTACAGAGATGGCTAATAAGTAATATTGTATTTACAATGTTGATATGTTATTGTATATATGTTATTGTACCTGAGGTAACTCCTAGATAGGTTATCCTCGATAGCTCTGAAATAAAGTGATCATAAAGCATGTAAATACGTGCAGCATATGTAGTTGTAAGTGATACATGAAGGTTAAGTGAACCAGTGTGGTTTGTTGGTTAAGTAAAAGTTGCATCTTTATGAGGTTGTGTGTATAGGCTTATACTGTACACGTGACATAATTTATTATGACTGCAGAAGGGATGTAGCTTAAACAACAAGATATTAATATGCTGAAATAGTACGGAATATTCAAAAGAATATATCTGTCTCCTGCCTTGAGGAAACAGGACAATAAATATATTTTGCTATCTTATTAACTGTGAAAATAATATCACACAATGAAACAGACTCATGTTATAATGTAGTACCTTCTGTTTGTCAGTCTCTCTCTCTCTCACACACACTGATACATACACACAGACACAAATGTACACAGGTTGCACAACAAGCCTTTAATTCAATCAAAACTAATTTGCATAATGTTATTAGACCTCACTGCATTTGAGTTCCATGATCATTAATGACTGCTGTATATAGTATAACTAGCAGTGTTGGCACAAAATTGCTGTCATGAATCTTCACTATGACCATGCCTTAGGCATGCTTGTTTGTCTGGAACAATGCCAAGTGTGTCCTAAGGGGGGCATTTTCCATGATTTCCTATAAATCCTGAAGAATTTTACATTAACTTGCAAAGGCTCTATCCAAACGCCATCATGTGCAATATGAATGGGTGATAGGGGTGATTATGAACAGGTAATATGCAAGATTATACAACCAGAGTATATAATGTTTCAATATGCCTTATGGTGCTCATATATGATAAGCTTTTAATTTCCAACTGTCAGTATCTGTTTCCATGTTGGTCAATTTATAATAACAAACAATGACTCACTCACACACATACACACATACCAGTAAATACATACAAACATCAATTCTCTCCTTATTGTCTAATATTGTATGCCTCTATCTCTCACTCTTACTTCTATGTATAAATGTGCGATTACCTTTTCCTGATCTAATTTATTTGCTGGCCCATGGGAAATATCATAAAGCTAAGTGAGCTAACACTAACAGAAAGTGCAAATAGATTTACAGGTCAATATTTATCCATATAGAAATTAAAAGCACAGCACTACAAGTCACAGACTCGTTAATAATACTGCAATATATCTACAATAAGTATTCAGTATTAGATCAATATGTCAATATAATTTTTTTCTGTGATGTCCTCAAATATATAATGTACAACTTTTAAGTGCAACTCAAACTAGTGGTGATATTTTATCTAAAACTTTTATCTAAAACTCAAAAGATCACCAGTAAAAAATTCATAAATGTGAGTGAATGGATCATTTCACAAATAACACAGGATATGGAGAACCGATGTATATATTATCTACAGGACTAATTCAAGCACACCAAATGATCTTCAAAACCATTTAAAATACAACTGTTCAGCGGTTTAAAGGACCTAACTAATACATCAAAAAACAGATTTGATGTTCACAGTGAGGATTCCCCACAAAGAACCAGACACTGGCCTTTAGTCATTCAAATATATACAGTGTAATCACAACTGAGACAGTACTAATGGGACTTCTGCATGCATCAGGATAAGACAAGACATACCTGTCAAAGTTATGTGACTGGCTCCCTGGAGTCGGAGACCTCTTCATTCCCCGTAAGATGTGCCAGAAGGTCGTGAACTTCTTGTGAGCTTGGATCTTGGTGTGCTACGCAAGTCAGAGTAACATGCATTTAAATTATTCAAAGTGAAAGACACAAGGTACTAACTTGTTATCAAATAATTTTTTTTTTTAAATTTTAAAACATACATTCAACAAATAAAATATGATTTTTTACTCCTTTTTTATCAGACCACTTTAATTAGCAGCAGATTTTATTATCTTTTTCTTAACAGGTACATAAGCTGACACTATCATATACGAAACATTATACCAATCATCTGTTTTGTTGAAACCTTGAAACCTTATTGCTATATGTGATGAGAAAATCATTATAATGTGAAAAGATAAGAAAAAGTATAAACTTGCTTTTCTTGTATATGATAATATATAAATCCAGCACAGAAGCTGACAGGTAAAAGTATATACTGTATTTGTGTTGGTACAAGGCGACGCTGTGTTTAAGACAAGGGCCAATTTTAAGTGACTTAGACTGTATAGTACTGGTGAAAGCTCTTAAGATATAAACATATATTACATATTACAACTGTTTATTGGTTAAGTAGATGTCATGTAAGAAACAAACACCATAGTTTATATATTTCTTTACAGTCATATCTCACCATGTCATCTGACACCAGGGTTTCTCCGATGACGTCCTCGCAGACCCAGGGTGTGGGAGCGAGTTGGTGCAGCTGATGCAAGAGCTCAGCGCTGCGACTGTGGTAGGCTGGTGTCATGTCCCCTAGGTAGTCCCACAGCTGTCGTGTCACGACCTGGCAGACATCAGGAACACTCAGATTAAATATTTACTAACCAAACAGTCTAATAAGAAAATATATATACAGTTAGGCCAAAAAAGGTATGATTTTCAGGCACTTTTTTTCAGAAAGCAGTGTGGGCAAGCAATATTTTATTTTATACCTTTTTTGTTGGTTTTGATAAAAATGTCATATGACCAGGGAAAAGCATGAAAATAACGATTTATTTTGCTATACAGGTAAAATTGCCATATAACAAAGGATATCATATCAAAATTAAATTATTTTATCTTCTTGAAAGATGAAAATAAAAATAAAAATTTTTTTATGCTGGGGGTTAAAATTGACGCCGGCAGTGCCTGAGAACCATACCTTTTTTTTCTTTGCCTTACATCTGTAGGTTGAAAATGTTTTACATTACATACAGGAAATATAAATCCTATATCAACAATTGGTGTCCATCAGTGAAAAAGTGTAAATACGTATTATCTTACAGCCTATCTATACATATCTTAATAGTCGTTGTTTACAATGGGTGTGATCGTGCTTACACCTCAAAGTGCAACAGATCCCAAGCCAAGAGATAAAAACAAGACAAGTGCTGGCAACTGGTGCCCATCAGTGGAACTACCATACTTCCTGTAATTCTGGTTCCCTACTCTATCAAGCCCCTGAGTAGTCAATGTGTCCTTTAATAATTGTAATTCATCTGAACTGTATGGGAAATGAAACTGTTGGGTAACAATCTAGAAAATACTACAATGCATTTGAAAGAGTTCATCCAAATGACCAATCACCTTACCCCATCTGTCTGACAGCATTGGTTTTTGTAAAGTCCAATAGGATCAGCTTTACTGGATAAACAGTGCATATGTATGTTGTATGGATAATAAATAAAACTTGAGTGAAATACACTGTGATATTTTATATGGGTCATTGTTTTCAGATATTTAGATACAACCTATCTGTGATAAAGTATCACTTCATGCAAAGTTGTAACTTTATTAGACCTAATAATTTAGGAGAACTACTAGTAAACTACGTATACCATCAATGGCTCTCATGCTTTTTTAAAGTCAAAGGCTTTGTAAACCGCTGACATCTTTTGACAATAAATCTATGTGGTCAGTATTAAGAACTGTCAACAGCGTACTGTGATTTAAAAGAGGTATGCAGGTATAATAAACATAATCAACATTACCTGATACAATCTGGTGTGTTCATTCAGGAACTCGAGGTGTTTGTGTGGCAGAGCAGGCACAATGACTACAGACACTGTGCCCCCGCTGGGCCATGATTGGTCGTCGAGGGGAGCAGGGGGCGCGACGGACTTGGTCAGGCTGATCAGATCAAGCATCGCTGAGATCGCAGCACTCTGTACAGGGAAGTTGTCCACGAAGCACACACACAGCAACAGAAGTTGTAGCCACTCCGGCCAGCCAGACAGGTCTGATACCTCTGTCAGATAAGGTAACAACAGCATGTACCTTACTATTGTAAATTCAAGTACTGGCTAGGAGTGTATACATGTCAGTCTGTGCTGAATACTATAACTTGTGTAAGTGTAATTTAAAAAAAAATTATTTTTGAGGTTGTATCCCTTGAAAAACACCATTTTAAATCAAACAAAGAGTCCTTTAAAAATAAGATCATATCCCTTAAATTATATGTTTATTCTAAATCTAATACATTGTTCTTTGTCATGGTATATGTATAGAGATGTCCATTCATTTGTATGATAATTAGATATCACAAACACATCAAAGAAAGTGTAAGAGCAAGCCTCTATTAGTGGGATAACACTAAAAGTATAAAATTTGCTCAAAACTATTTTTTTTCTTGTTCATGTTTCTTTCTGGCTTGAAATTAAAAATTTCATTGTATAAAAAGAAACAAACAGAAAAGATGAAAAAAAAACATAATTAATTTGTATCCCTCAATCCCATCCTACTATACTATATAACTGATAAAACTTCACAGATCCATGAGACAAGTTTAATTTAAGATTAAAATAACTCCTAAATGTGGTGTGTTATTTTTTTTTCAAATTACCTCTGTTGATGGTAGCTGTAACCACTTGCGTTTGATCAGTACAATACATAGGAAAGCATGAGAAATCCACCAGCAATTGACAAGCCACGCAAAAAGCTTCCCGCAGTCCTGGAGATATGTACTGCATTGGCAGCTTACGAACTTGTGTGCCCCACCTTGACCATGTCCCCATGCCATCTGGACTGTCCAAGTCACTGTTTGTGGTTACGCTACTGCACGGTGATGGTTGGCAAAGAAGTAACTGAGACAACAGAGGCTGATGTGTTTCTGGCTGAAACAGCATCTTCTTGGTTACCAAGACAACAAAGAGGTTTTGGTAGGCATGGAGACATGCCTGCATCAGTGTCTGAGGAGGGAGATCAATTTCTTTCCGTTTTGGTGACTTGAATGGAGAGATCTTGACGCGAGGGGAAGCACAGTCATTAAGCTCTGCTTCAAACTGGACAAATTCACTGAAATCCAGCTCAGTTTTGTTCACGTTGCTGTTCTGTTCTTCTTCCTCAAATGCTTCCTCTGCCGTTTCCACCAAGTCTGGACCACTGGTGTCTGTACTCCCAGCAGAGGTTGGATCTTTTTCCACAACGCTTGCCTCACTTTCATCTGCAGGCTCAATGATCTTCATCCTGACCCTGACTTCCTTAACACTGTTATCATCCAGTGAACTTGTAATTTTTTCTTGTGCAGCATTTTCCAAATTATTCTCAACGACAACTGATTGGGTCTCTACCCCCACCAATGAGACCTCCTCGTCTTTGTTTACCGGAACCATAGATGGCAACACTCTTGCGAGGATTTTTGATGATAGACGCAACCCTGTTGCGAATTCCGTCTCACTCAGTGTATCACAGTATGCAGTCAGGGCAGAGGTCACCTGACGCAGCAGCTCCGGTAAGTGAACAGTCTGAGTTTCTGGATAAGTCTCCTGAAAAAATAAATCAACACATTCAGTAAAACTTCCATCACATAATATACACAACAAATATCCATAACATTCCATAACAGGACTTTTAATACCAAGAAAAATAGGGTGTCCAGGATGCTCACGCCTAAAATTTTGGGCTACATATGGGATTTTGAAGCGTCCTTAGGGATGGGAATCTTTGTCAAATTTTGAAGGGTTTATGTAAATTAAAATCAACATTTAGCACGCTACAACATCAGAGTATCATTATATATATCATGTTCTTGTATGATAAACAGTTTATGGTAAAATATAAGGTTTGTTTTATGTTGACAGTGCAGTTTTTCACTGGTTTGTTCAAGGTTGTCAAAAGTGGTCAGTGAATGCTACAGAAACTGGCTTAGATCCTCACGGTCCAACAGCCAAAGATTTGTGCATCTGATCAGACTTCTGGAACCAAGTGCCCAAAAAAGACTTTGAGCATCACAGATGCTTAAACCCCTGTCCCTGAAATCCCTAATACTAATTATAATTCAGTAATGCCTCCTTTGCAAAACAAATATGACTCATTAACATAATACAAAGCTCTACATGCACATAATTTTTAAGCTGCATAATCATTCTCGGCTTAATTTTAATGAAAGCTGCATTTTGCTTAAACCTACTTAAAGGTGCCCAATCAACTACCTTTTGAACAGAATTTATGTGATTTCTGGCTTCCTTTGTGTATATATTAAAGATCTAAGGATAATTTTGGTTGTGAAGATAATTTTGATTGTGAAAAGTTCTTATAAAGCCTTTGGAAGATGTGTGAACTTGTTTATCAACAACAAGTTTTAAACACAGCAATGTTGACAAGTGGGAAGAACACTAACCTAAGGTGGTAGATTGCATATATGCTGAGGCAGAAAGGTCAATTGTTGCAACACCATTATCAAAGCTTTTCCTTATCTGACTAGCTACCAGATGCCCTTGTTGAATTTGTTTATGGTTATTTTGGTGGGCCCGTACATATTGTAAACATGTTGAAATACACAAAACAAGCAGCCTGTGTGCGGTGATACCCACTTTTTCTGGCCTATTTTTATAAAAGCTCCAAGGGATTACCTTTAGTTTATAAAGGTCAGATAGGTGATAGGGCCCCTTTAACACAATGACACACTATCAGACTAATTTTTCAACACTATAAGTGATGCATCTTATCACAATAAAGTGTTTCACTGTAGAGTTTTATCACCAAAGCTGGCCAAAGCTTATGAAAGTCGGCTGTTTACTCATTTGAATGTGGAAGCCATTTTAAAGAAATAAGGTATTTTCTCTTCATATTCTATATATACATAGGACTAAATAATATTATACCTACCAAAGATATTTTTTCCAACAAGAAGTCAACAATATGACATAGTTCAGTGACACCAATTATTTCTCTGACTCTGTCACCTTTGTGCCCACTGTGAGCACAAGAGAGTTCAAACATACGAGCAATGTAATCCCAAATGAAAAATGGTTCAAATGACCCAAACAGCATATTTGCTGTTTTTATCACTTCTGTGTTCGTTAGCCTTTCTGTGTGAGCTCTGCCATTGCGACCCTTTCTACGAGTTTTGCGATTTGTTTTAGCCTCATTCTGGTTCTCCTCAGGCTGAATACACAAATGATACATACATCGCAAAATATCCATAAGCACATCTTCGACAATCACAGAACCGATCTCTGGCTTATCAAGCAAGCTGATTAAAATCCGGAAAGGTTTCAAGTTGGCACTGCGACTGCCTGCAGCTTCACCAACCGTGCCTTCATGTATACAATTCTTAATAGCAAACACTAACGGCTCCTTTGCAAACATATTGAAGTAATACATATCAGATTCACTGGTGGTGCTCACGCTATCACAATGGTGCAAAGACACTGTTTTAGAATCTGGTAACGTTTGGTGAATTGGCTGCCCATTGGCATCTGTCCCTAGGAGCCATGCGTATAATCTTCGGTTCAAGGACATATCCCTGCGAAGCACAACCTTCACAGCATCTGTGATGACCTTTGAGAGGTCAGGTCTGGTCAGCTGACTGTTGTGAAGTGGAAACCCCAGCAAAAGAAAGTCTAAGGTGCTGCGCTGTACCAGAACACTGGAGTCCTGGACGGCTGCACACAAAGCTTGGACCTACAAAACATTTTGATAACTATTAGACAAAACATTTTGATATATATAATTACACTTACAAAACATTTTGATAACTTTACAATGAGACAAAACATTCTTATAATTATACTTACAAAATATTTTATCACTATACTTACTTCCCATTTTGATAATTTTACATTTGAAACATTTCATTTTTATAAACATACTTCATGACAAAACATGTTGACAGCTATACTTGTAGACAAAACATTTTAACTATACTTTGATTCAAGCATTGTGATACTACATAACAGCAAGACAATTCCTCAATTAAGGTCCTTTAAGTTTAAGTAAAATAAAAGTGGATTTAAGTCCATACCAGGAGATCAATGTTGGTTCCCATGATCTGTAACTGGTCCTCCATGGTCATTTTGCGGTTGTAGTGGGCGAGTACGAAGGTCATGGCTGGCAGACGGATGCTGGGGTTGGCCAGCACACACTCCCACAGGCAGCCATAGAAGAAAGACGGCTCAGCCGCATCACAAAACTCCTCCAGCAGAGCAGTTGCCCTGTAAAAGATCAAGGTCAATAAAAATTAGGTCGAGGTCAATAAATTCAATACCCTGGGCCAATGTCATCTAATTTGAAAAAACCTAAATCAAACGGCTTTCGGTATATCAAGAGCATTTTTAGCACTCTAAAATTCCTACAAAACTATCCTATTTCTGCCATCAGGGTCAGTTGTCCACTCACCTGTTTATTCAAAGTATTGTGACAGGGCATCTTATCAGGATAATGGCTTGACAATGACAGCATTGTGATCAATAAAGGTCACATTTTGATCTTTAGATACCTGAAAATTTCACTGACCTATGCTCCCTCTATAAAATACACTATCCGAGTTGGTACTAGACCCTACATTATCTCAATCAGGAAGTTGCCAAATTTTGTAAACCCTTTGTATTATAATGGATAATTATATTTATAAGTTTGAAAATAATGCTGTGATATAATAATGTTCTGTGCATATTCATATATCCTATGAATAATTATTTCAAAATATAAAACATTTTTTAAAAATACCTTATGTAGTTTGTGCAAACACATAATGGTTCTTTCTAAATTTGAATCAGGAAATAAAGATCATAAAAAATAAACTTACATGTATAACCATATATCATGAAAACAATTATTTACAAAATTCAAAATTTCTGGAAAAAAAAATTCAACACACAGAGGTTATCAAAATTAAACCTTTTTTCAAGGATGTGCTCAGAATAATTCTAGTGGTACCCATAGACGGGAGCAATTGGCAAAAATTCTGCTCTATTGCCCCTGTAAAAGTATTGATTTGTTTTCTATCTTTCCTTCTTTATACTAAATGTAACAATATTAATACAAATAGTTGCCCTACAGACTCACAATTTAGATATTTGACTATATTTTTTCTTTGTGAATATTAAAGCTTACAGCACCAAATCCCACTTATCGTTGCTAACATTTTCTGTCAGTAATTACTGTTTTGCCTTAATCCTTTGAAGATATTCTTATATGTATTTGTTATGCAAAATTTTCATCCATAAAGGTATTAATGAAACTGGATAAAATTTGAGGTAGTTAAGTTTCAAGAATTGTTGCACATTTCATATTACAGTACAATTTTTGTTGCACTTTTTTGTTGCACAGCTATATACACCAACCTGTCAAAATGTTCTGACCCCTCCTCCAGTCCAGGTAACAGACCAATCAGAAGGCCCGTTAGAGCAGGTTTACAATTTCTGCCCAATTGGATGAAGTGGTTCTCGTATATTGACAGCAGGGCAGGCTTCACACTCATGGCTGCATAGCTCAGCAATGGAAACAGTCCTGAGCCATAGGTGAACAAGTTGGCCGCCAGCCGCTGGGTACCGATACATTTGAATATAATGTCATAAGTCTCCAGAGCTTTCAAATGTACCCCACTAGGTAATGCTGGATGCAGGCACTGGGCCAAACGTTTACCGATCGTCACTCTCTTAGGTATCACTGCATATTTCACATGATTCAACAGCACCTGTCAATCATAACATTTATTGTAATTAATAAAAAACACACACATATATATTAATAGGTATATGCTTAATAACTAAAATGTAGTATATATATTACCGGTAACTACACAAAATATTTCCAATTTTTTTGTCAACATAAGTTTTTACCAATAGGATGTGCTTTACATAGTTGGACACAATAGGGTTAACCAATATAACAGACCTCTGGCAGAAGGGTACAGCATAAGTGGTAATACTCTAATAATACTCAGAACCATGAAGCAGTTTGGGAAATGAGATAGGACTGTTAGTTCTCTTTTTTTATGGGAATTAGAAATCCCTCTCCTCACAATCTGCCAAGTGAAATATTCAAAATCAACCAGAAAATATAATCTTCAGTGAAATCAAATCAACCATATTCAACCAAATAAGTGCCATAGCTCATACAAGCAAACCCTAATGATTTGTTGGTCCTGGACAAATTCTTCATTGCCAGCAATCAAAAGTTACCATATTTTCTTATTTTAAACTAGAAATATACATTCCCAGGAATGCAGGCCACCAACATGTGGGTGGGCCTTAATGTGGGTACTCCACAATCTGTGTGTTCATACACTTATTTGCCCATATTCCCAAGCTCATTGGTGTGCAAGTTCCCTAACAAGTGTTTGCATTCACTTATTTGGCCCATAATGGCATGTTCAATCGGGCATATGTGATTGCATATTTCTTAATATTCCTGGAAGTCCTTCTTGGATCCATATCATGAAGCAGATCCAGACAAAAATCTAATTGATTCTTCATTGGCCCATTCCTTAGGTGCCCTGAAAATTTCACGGGGTTCTGTTCATGATTGTGTGATTATTTTGTAGACAAACACACATATACACATGAACATAAATGAACACAAACCCTCCCGACAAAGGCATTGGTAAGGCCACATACATACATAAAATTCAAGGGAACTGACATAAATGAGCAGAGACTCTTTCACAACTTCACTGGAATGGTCAGTCAGTAAAGTCAGAGACAAGTTTCACTAAGTTGGGCAAATCTGTGCTCCAAATGGAAAGGGGCACCCTGCAGGGATCAGAAACATTATACATACATGACCTGCCAACTCATTAGGTTGAAAATGATATATATAATGTGACCAATTCTTAAACTGATATCTGATTAACATAAGATCCTGTTGCAAAACATTCACAAACTTATGATAAGCTGGCATACCTTCCATGTGTGCGCCTGACTGTTGTCATACAGGACTAACAGTCCCATTTTATTGCAAAAACTGTCTTATGCCAATCAATAGCAGTAGGCAAAACGGACCGAAAATTACAATGTTTATAATAGGACCGAAAATTACAATGATTATAATTATATATTATACTATCCATGAGCTGTGTGCAAGATAAACAAGAAATAGCTAGATACCAGTCTGCATTCTGTGCATTACACTATTACTGATATGCACTGTCAGCAGGTCAACCTCCCTGTGATCCCCCTAGCACTTGTTTAGACTGATAAAGAGGAAGTTGCATGTTAAGTGTACTTCACAATTAGTCTTGACCTGGTCCAAAGTGACAGCACTAATGCAATATTAATGTAATGTACTAATGATCCTGTGACAACTTTCAATAAACCAATAGCCAAATTACAATATGTTTATTTGCTAACTTTCCATAGAACAGGAGATTCATGAGATTTTCACTCTGGTGAAACCTTCCCCTGAGGAACTCAGTCCTGTTTTATATGAACTTTGCCCAAAACACATGAATTCCTACTTGGTGAATAAGAAATACAGTTATAAACTTTTCCTAAAAAACATGAATTCCTACTCAGCCAATATGAAATACAGTTATAAACTTTGCCCCCCAAAAACATGAAATCCTGCTTTGCCAATATGGAATACAGTTATTCCCTTTTATGCTTATTATGAAAATTTCACTTACCAATGATTAATATTTCTTACTAACTTGGGTTCTTTCTTTATTTTCATATAAATTTTCCCATAAAATGCAACATTTGATGACTGAAATTACTATTATCTGCCCACTATTGACCACTCTAATCCCTTCCAATTTTAAATTCCTGGATCTCTCCCTGACAGATTACAACTGTTTTTAAATATATAACTTTAATTCGGAGAGAAAGTAATTGAGCTGTAGTGTCAATTTTTAGAAAGTGACAATTTCTTGCAAGAACACTGCACCTTTTGATTCTCAGAGCACCTGTCGGAAAGATCATACATCTGCACAGAACTTATGTACATTTGTAGACAAACGGTTATCTGTAGGGGTGTGGCAATGCATTGGAGAATCAATGCATTGAATTGCAAGCCCTCAATTAAACTGTAATCAATTATTAACCTCCGAATCAATTCATTGTGATGATTATTATTTTTTATATGTATCCCAAAGTCCTCTGTGAGCTCTATAACTTGATGGAGCAGTTCAGGATGTCAAAGCACTTTATTGTGTATGTGTCCTAGATCTACTTTAAACCTTTGCTGAAGGTACACTCCACTTGTACAGAAACATAATTCATGGAGACAAACAGAGAGAGAGCTAAATTTTTCTTTTACTTGCTGAAATCTATACAAACATCCATTTTGGTAATGTATTTGCTTTTATTTGTTTTTTTGGTCTGACATTTACTATTTAAGTGAGAACTGAATTGAGAATTGAATCAATGCTGACGACAACTGAATCATTTCTAAGGGCCCTCACAATTTACAGGCCTAGAAATCTGCATATATCTGTAGAGCTGAAACAGGTAGCTAATCTTGGACTTCAGTACTCACTGGCATTACTAGAAATAGACACTGTAAAGATATAAATGGACATCTGTTTATCTATGCAATATCTGACTTGGTGACAGAAGAAAGGGCTCAGTACAAAAGCAGGTATTTTATCTATTACCGGTTTCAATGTAGCAAAATAAAAGAAGTGTCAGAACAGACCTATGTTCAATTGACTGGCTCAGAACTAAAGCCCTATGCCCATGTCTTAATATACAACACCTTCAGTTTGAAGTGACATTCAGATCATGCATGTACACAGATATATGTCAAAATGTTGGACTCGAGTTCTGCTTAATAATACCCTGACTTGAGTGCTTCTTTCAGCCATATATTTTATGTATCTTTAATTAGCAGAAAACCAGGGGAGTACCATCAGTAATAGAGCAATGTGGTTTCAGTCCCTATGCTTGAAGACACCAATGTTACTAGTAATGATTTTTACTGTTATATGCTAGACCATGCATGTTATATTATAATTAATTTAAAGAACCCAGAAACACCAGAAAAAAATATTAAATAAATGTTCCATATGCCTGTAACAATGACAGTAACCAAACAATTAAGCCATGATTCAATATTTGCATCAGCCTTCAACATCAATACAGGAAAATTATAAGTTTTTACAACTGTATTTTAACATTTCATGATAAATATTACCTTGTTGAGTTTTCCAAGAGCAGAGATAAGGTCAGCCCACTCGCTGGTGTATTCAAAGTTCTTGAGCGCCTTCTCAACCTGGGAAATGTACGCTCTATATTTGGAGTCTCCGAGGAGCTCGCACTCTTCCAGGGACAGAGTTGTCATCTTGTCACGTCACCTGGAAAAGAAAGCAAACCATTGTCAGCACAGAGACAACTAGAGAGCAGCACTCAGAGAGCACATACCTCCACCCATGGCAACAAAAAACCTAAATTTGTTACAAAAGACAGCTGCCCTCAATGTGCAAAATTTAGCAGGCTGCTTGGGGAATGAGGTTTATATTTGCATAGTTTTATTTGCAGGGCTGATATAATACCAACTGGTTTAACGTCCTGGTTTCTCTCTGTCAGGAGACTGACAAAAAACAATGATATATTGAAACTTCAAGTTTTTACTAGCTGTTATACTGTGTTTATTTTTTTTATTTGTACAGGTGTCCAATTTTGCAATATTTGTGAAAGGGAATTTATTGCAAAATAATATGTTAGTGAACATGAGCCTCGATTGTTGAGGGCAAGTGAACAGGCAAAGGAGTGACAAGTAATACAGGTAAAAGATTTTGCATGTTACTCATAAATCAAAGGTATAATATGGCATAAGATTTTGCAATATATCTGAATATAATGAACAACAATTTCCACTTTATTATGTTCCCTTAGCTCTCTGTCCTTTTTTTTCCAAAGACAATTAAAGTCAAACTTATAAAATTTTACCCCTGCACAATATGAAGCCATGTACAGTATATGGTACACCCCCAAATGTGAAACTTTCCTTTTTCAAGAAATGGGCAGCTTCTCTGCCCAGTCCATGAAACTGTAAACCACTTTGGACATTTCATGTATGGGGAACACAGCTGTTGTCTATTTTAGGAAAAAGGGCAAGTTTTAAACTGGAAATTTTTGCTGGATTCTGTTCTGACCTGAATCATATCAACCGTAACAATATGGTCATACATGTAAATATGACAGAAGTATTAATACATGTACCAAATTATAAAATTGAATTAAAATTTTTAACATTTTAGTTTTGAGTAATCATAGTGTTCTCACACAAATGACAAACCAATTCCTAGCAAATGTTTCCTGTATCAGTTAAATGCATGCTTTTTCAAATCTGACTGAAGAACTAATCCCACATCTTGAGAATCTGGAGAGACTGGGCAAAAACTTGCAATACTCTGCTCTCTTTGGTCAGAAAAATCTTGTCCCTGTGCCAGTACCCTGAGGTCATATACAGCAAAGCCAGCATCTGCAGGCAGTGGGTTAGTGGAATGAATTAGAAGTGACCAAGTGCTGTGCAAGGAGTGTAGTGTTGTAAATTCACACATACATATGCACAAATACCATGTAACTATATATGTATACATATTATAAATTAGGACAAGTAAATATTTGGTCCTTTTATATGTGGGTTTTTAGCTGTACACATCCCCATCAAATTATATTGAGATTCAATGTTGTATAGGTACACACAAACATACATTCATATTCAGAAATGCACCATGTATCTAGAAAACAGGAAGTTGACAAACAACTAAAGGTATCCACCAATCACATATGCATGGTTAAAAGTATGGCATTCAATGTTCCTGACATGACATGATTCCAAATATGTGGCATCCTTATATATGTGCAATTTTCACTAGAAACAGAATTACTGATGGATAAGAGATTAAATTTATTGTAGGTTGCCTAAGCAGTCTCGTATACAAGATAAACCATTCCAAGATTTATGGACATGAATATTTTCAGGTTCAGGTGAACAACTCTTAAGAATAAGGCAATATATTCTACAAAAATTAAAAGGCAGGTGGTGCCACCTGTCTGGTTTATGATGGATCTACTTTAACTCTAACGATTGTAGGTGGCTCTACCAGTCTTTTGTACAAGATGGAGGTATCCAAAATCTGTGGAGATTTGAAATTTCAGGCTGATACATTAAATCTGTCCTGAGATAAATGCATGAACATATTCTAAAAATATGTGATTGTAGGTGGTGCTACTAGTCTTATGACTAAGAAATCTACCCAAGACAGATGAACATGCAAAATTTCAGGCTGAACCATCCATCCACTCCTGAGATATGAGCAATTTTCACCCAAAGCAAAGGGATAGATGGACTACAAGCAGATGGTGCCTCCAGTCTTGAGAATAAGATGAAGGTATCTAAGATCTAGGAACATGTACAACTTCAGACCAATATGGCAAACTACTCCTGAGAAACGGGCATCCATGTATTCTATGAAAAGGGAAGGTATGTGGCACCACCTGTCTGGTGTTTGAGAAAAATCTCCAAGATGGATGGACATGCCAAATTTCAGACAAATACATTGAACCACTCCTGAGATATGAATGATTTTCACCCAAAGCAAACGCATTGGTGGATGCCAAGCGAATATGATTACAGATGGGCGCCACCAGTCCAGGTACGAGTTGGAGGTATCCAAGATTTATGGATATACACCATTTCAGCCCAATATATTGAACCAATCACTCAGAAGAACAGATGGCAAACACATGGATGTATGCCACATGAGAATGATTGTAGGTGGCGCCACCAGGATGGAGGTATCCAAGATGTATGGACATGCACAAGTTCAGCCCAATACAATGAATCACTCCTGAGATATGGTCTGTTATCACTAAAACACCCAGATTCACACTGCACAAGAATGATTGCAGGTGGCACCATTAGGCTTAGTTACACACCAGTTACCCACCATGTGACCCACTAATTATGCTTGGTTTTCAGAAAGATCAGTTCAAGGGTCTAAGAGGAGTTCTCTGGATATGAACACAGAAGCGGTGGAACCTTCATGAAAACATAGTATCCGCAAAACTCTGTTATGGTGTAACTCTGTTACATATACATATACATACTGTTTTGATACACTTTGACAAGTCAACATCTGACATGGGTTTTCAGCTGAACACATCATCATCATCTAGTCATAACACTGAGATTCAATGCTGTATCGCTGTAGACAGACAAGTGGAGGCTGCAGCAAATAAATCATGCAATAAAGGTGAAGTAATATTATACATCTAAGTGGAGTGTGCTGAAATCAATTAAATGCAGCCTTTCACGTCAATATTCTGCCAACTCTGTTATCTGTCACGAGTTGTCTGTCAAATACCTTCAATTAATTTCCATGTACAAGCATGACAGGGAACAAGTAGCATTTAATGAGATTTACCTGACAAGCAAGAGTGCTTTGATTGAAAAATTAAGAAAATCAAGGTAAATCTATAATACTCCTTACCAGTACCCTTAAGTTCTCCATCTGTCATTTTTATTCATTTTGTTTTTAGAAATGCTTACCCTTTTTGCCCCATTGGCAATTTTCTAAGAACAAAGTAATAAACTTCTTGAGGATTTTGTGTTCATATTACATTTTAATGTTACACTTAGAAATTATAAGGAGTTGATATTTCACCACCTGCAGAGCACAAAAATAATACCTCTACATACAAGAAATGGGGTCTGGTACTAAAAATAATCTTCAAGGCCTACATAATCATACTTGACCTGTATTTTAAAAACAAAGGGCATAACATTTTTTATTACACAACAGGAATGGATAGTGGTACTCTAAATGTTTGTTAGAGCCAAAGAACACCACTGGATAGTTCCTGGAGGTGCACACTTATTTGGCACCCTGTAAGGCAGAGGTTGGCAAACTATGGCCGAGTTTATGGCTACAAGTTGTCTATAAGGTTTGTTTGTACAGCCAGATAAACATATTTAATGTTGTCACAGAACTATGTAAATTTGTGTAGTCCCAAACATTCCCCCATAGAATCACACTACTGACAAAACAATCTGATTTTCTAAGCCATGTTGTCTATTACTATATTTATGGAGGATTAATGAAATAAAAAAATCATTAAACTATGTGGAGGGACTTTGCTTATTGGTTATGGCATGGACTGTGGAGCTGGAGGTCTCTGGTTTGAATCCTGTCAGAGCCAAAGTGGTATAAAATGGTGAAATCTCCTACTTCTCCCACTAATGTCTTAAATAAAGGTTCGGACATCTGGATTATCCTAGCCCAATGCATATAAAACCTAAGAGCCAGTGGGTTTGATAATAACATATCAGTCAAAGTCTTATCGTAAGGATATCTTCATTCTCATTCAACAGACAGTGCCACCAACAGGCAATGGACAAAACACAATTTTATCTGTTGTTTTTATTTGTGCAAGAGGTCCTGTTACCATTATTTATTCTACTATTTCAATTACAACAAAATAAATGTAGCATCAAGAATGTTTATACTAAAAATTCAATTCATTTTGAGGGGTCTCCCAAGTTTATGTGTGAAAAGCGTGAGGCTGATATAATAGATCACACTGATCATGTACTCTAGCTATGACCCCACACAGGTGTCTGCCACTGGTGGGTGGCCATAACACAGGGTTTAACTTTACTGAAGACACAGTAAATGTGTATAAATGATCTCAGAGTGAGGACAGACCCTGATTTACTGATCTATTAAGAGCCCCTATTGATCTGTTCCCACCACACCTGGAACAGATGGGACAATATGGCCCCACAATCAATTGTCCCTGACTCCTGGCATCAGCAGAAAGCAGCAGATTTCACGGCATACCTTAGTGATGGAACCCATAATTCCTCCACCACCTGGGAAAAAACCAGGTGTGTGAGCTTTAAGATATATCCTTGTACTAATTTATCAATATTACTTATATACTCAACAGGTGACATTTTTAAAATAATTTTACCAGGGTTTTATCCCATCTGTTCAAAGGGGGGTTTAAATAATTTATTAATTTTATGATGAGGGGCTGTATCAATATTAAGCTGTTGTTGTCTTTTTCTTAAATATCCCTTAAACTTAAAAGTCCTGTATAAACAGAACACCCAGCAGCAGAAGCTGTATTTCTTTGTAAGGAAGCACAGCTGCCACACCCAAACTGTGTGTTCACCATCAACAATGCACATGGACTGAAAAGGGGCCAGCTATCTTTAACACAGGAAGCCAACAGAAAGCAAGCCTGATCTTTGTGGCAGTTTTACCACTTTGGCCTTAGTCTTGTTAGACATCAGATTGGAAGCACAAGCCATATCTAAAACTGACATGAAAATCTTGATGAGTAAAAAAATAGTTTTTCATATTTTATATAGCTTCACTGATTTCAACTGTTACCCAGATTAAATCAGACCAAGTGTTAATTATATATACTTGTTCATTTTCTTATAAAACCAATTACAAGAAAATGAATCCATTATTATAACTCTGCATAATGGTAAATCTCTCATCATATTCCTTGAAATTTATACAAGCAAACCTCCTGTTGGTTATGTGATTGTAAGTTATGCAGGAAAAGGCAGTTCAGGAAATTATGGCAGTCACCATAGAGATTAGATGCACACTCTTGTATTCACATTTACATTTTATTTTACAAATGTTAATTCCTCACTCATAGCATAATACTAGTATTAAGAATACCATCTGTGTAAAGAGATATCCCTGCAACAGGATGAATGACTATTGCAGTGCATTCTTTCTATGACTCAAAAGTAGGCCTATTGAGTTGTATTTTCACTGTTAGCATAATCTAATCAAGAGCAACAACAATCTCTTTTGCCAAGGTTCAGACACTTTGGTATTCATAAGCAAATCAAAAGCTTATTCAGTGACCAGATCCTTATTTACATATGGATTAAGCTTATTTTTACAAACTCACAAGCAGTTCATGCACTCAGATTTTCTTCACATTATCAAAACAGTATATCATTCCATATAATACTGAGTATATCTGAGAGCAGAATGTAGAGTTCTGACTGACAATCTGCTACGATCACCCCAAAACAAGTAGACATTATAGTTTAAATTTAAGTTGTTTTTTTTATAAAAGCACCAAATTCATTTTAATGCTTTAGGGACAATGGGAAAAAGTGTTTATTTGTTTCAAAATTCAAGGACCTGCACACATGCTGTATCACAAGAAACAACTCTGTTAAATAGCCCCCCACAGATGTGTTTCACTCTCAACATGAATATAACCTAGTGTTTTGCACTCATGACACATGAAAGGTCCATGGGGACATCATATCTACCTGACTAATTGAATGAAAGTTGTAAACCTGCCAAGTAATGACGGGTCTGAAATGTCTGCTTTGTCCTAAACAGCTTGTTGTTGTTCTCCCAAGCACATACTAACCCAGTTTGAAATGACAAAATGCAGATATTTCTGTCGTACATCCAGTTCTGTTTTTAGCATACAAGTTTCATGTATCTGACATATTTGTCAAAGTCACAACAAAATGTCAGATACATGGTTTTCTAGCGCAGTTAAATAAAATAAGACACCTTTGATATATATTTTTAATCCTCACTACAAGTCGAAAATGATCATTCAAGTCGATTAATTTGTAATATTAAATTGCCTTTAGTTAATGTTTATAAAAATGAAAAAGTTACATACCTTTCACAATCTAAGAAGATCCTGACAGTTCTCCTATGGGCCTGCATGGCTTGTGAATACAGCTATATAGTCCTGAAGGGCTAATTAGTTACTGCATTAGCACCTACACTCAATACAAGAACCATCCCTGCAGGCTATCTGTAAGTCAAAATCTTGCTTTAGAATGACCGGTCTATGCATAGACCTTAAATAGAAACATCCCTGCTGGCTGGCCTTAGGAATAATTCAACCAGCGTAATCCTATGTATGCATTATCTTAATTACTGTATGATGTCAGTACCTGCTTTCAATAACCTTAAGGTGATAGGTCATTTCTAAATAATGCTGACAGGACCCAGGTTTATATGTCAGAAATTTCAGTATCAAATGGGAGCAATCAACAGGTCAGTCATACACAAGGTCACTCCTGTAAATAAGTATTCCACAGAAACATCACTCCTATTTGGTTGCAGATCATTTTTTTGTTTACTTGAATAAGAATTCTACAGAATCACCACTCCTATTTAGTTGTGAATCATTTTTTTGTGACCAAGAATAACAATTCTACAGAATTGCCACTCTTATTTGCAGAAAATCATTTTCATTTAACAAGCATAAAAATTCAACAGACGTATATATAATATTTTAAATAGACATGTTAAACAGCAGATAAGAACACCCCATCAGCTGAATATCAACAGACTATGAATGTGACCAATTATTTATAATAAGTGATTAAATATCAGAAACAAACAATACATGATCCTAAAATAAACCATCATTCATCCATAATTCCATAACTGTTCTCTAGTAGACAAAACACTGTGTTCAGCAATAATCCCTGACATTACAATAATTGCTTAATTATATAGGCATCATATTTGATTCATTCTTGGACTATGAAGATATAGGCTTGAATCGATAGGATTAATTAGTAAAGCAGGTGTGGCCAATTCTGATGCCATAAACCAAACATGTACCATCATTTATTCAGTATTTATCTGCACTGTTAACTCAGAATCAGTATCACTGATGCTGCATTATTTAATAATCAGTGCGGCATTAGTATCTGGAATTATTCAACAAAATACAATCCACATGAATTATCAATGGATGAGCTTTGGATCATTGTCTCTAGCACCTAAACTAAAACTCATACATTATATACCAGGAATCCTCTCTTTATCATTATGGGCACCTTTGTTATATGCACCTCTATTTTGGGCACCTCTCTATTTAGCACACCTTTATTTTAGGAACCTCTCTATTCTTGGCACCTCTCTTTTAAGTATTATATATGCAACTATTTGGGCACCTCTCTATTTTGGGCACCTCTCCATTTTGGGCACCTCTATTATATGCACCTCTACTTTGGGCACCTCTTAATTAAATGCATCTCTATTTTGAGCACCTGTCTATTTTGCTCACCTCTCTATTACTGGCACCTCTAACTTTTGAATACTTGAGATGGTATATCTTGGCAAAATTGTGTCAAAATTAGTTATTCCTTACTAGAAAATATTACACAACATTAAAGTGGTTATGTTACCTTTCGTGAACTTCAGGTACTACTAAGGCAAAATTGAAAAAAAAAAAAATCACTGTAAGGTGCCCATATTGGATTTCTGAAAACACTGAATTCTGATAGTGCACAACCAGTCTTCAACAATTTAAGGAAAACTGTCACATGTTTTCAGAGATAATGTACATGAAAGAAATTTAACAATGGATCCCTGGCCACCATATTGGATTTGACCATTCAGAAATTGAATAGCGTACATCCACTGATTTATAGATTAAATGGATCATTCTTTAAAATAATTTCAGGATGACTGATAAAATATTTTAAGGGATAAGTGCATGAAGAAAATATGAAGTTAGCTACTCTATGAAAATCAGAATGGCAGTTAAACACAGACAGTTTGATGGAAAATGCAACTACTATAGGACATGTATCTGTTAAAAGAGTAAAAGGATTATAAATAAGGCCAAAATAAAAACAAGGTATGGTTCTCAGGCACTTTTTTTCAGAAATCAATGCGGGCAGGCGCTTTTTTTATTTTAAATTTTTTGGTATGTTTCGATAAAAATGTGAAATGATAAGGGAAAAGCATGAAAATAACAGTTTTATTTTGATAAACAAGTAAAAGCACCACAAAACAAAGGAAATTGGATTGATTTTATCTTCTTGAAAGAAAATGTCGGAGCAGCAGCAGCTCAAAATTGGAAAGTTTCAAAATAAAAATTTTTGATGCGGGGGTTTAAAATTGATGCGGGCGGTGCCTGAGAACCATACCTTTTTTATTTTTTTTGGCCTAACATAACCATTTCTGTCAGAAACTGTGATCAAGGTATTGGTACAAGCTGATTAAAATTTATCCCAGAAACCCCCAAGTACATCAGTTATATTTTACTGAAAAAAGGATGCCTATTTATAGATCTATATCATGTTTAAAACTGACAGCAAATATCACTTAGTGTTCCCAGGTACACCGGTCAACTCATTACAGATAACTCACCAGTACATAAATATATATCCCTGTGACATTTTACCCTAATAAGGAAATTGATGCCAAGTATCAGTGTAATGTAGATGTATATTCTGTTTAAAACCAACAGCAAATGCCACTCACGCTGTTCCCAGGTAAATCAATCAGCATCTCAGCTTCCGACATAACCTGTTCTTGTAGGTACTAATTATGGAATTTCTGCTGTCACCTATACATTTATAACAAAGTGATAATCTGATAAATTATCTGGATCAGGATATGTTGTCTCATGTGACAGTAAAGCATATCCTAATTGGGCATATCTCTTATCATGTGACCACAAATTTCCCAGAACTAATTTACAGAAACTTATACAAAAAATATATCCTTTCGTCCTTGAGAATATCTGCATGAGCTGACAAAAAGTGCTGATTGACACATTTAGCTAAAGCATCCCTATCCTTCTGCTGTCATAAAATGAAATGCTATTTCAAGTGATGACATTATTATTATGACCATACTAAAACATTAAATTACACCAAATGCTGTATAACTTATATTAAAGTAATTTAAGCAAACCATCAGGAAATCAGGCCTAGCCACACATAATTACTTATATCAAATAATCGATCATGTATTTCAGCCCTGTATCATGCAAAAATAATTATGCACTGGAATCTGTAGGAGTACAAACAGACTGAGCAGAAATTAAACAAAAATGTAATCTACAGTAAATGAAGTAATGATGTATTATGTAAGTTTTCAACAATATACATTTATAACTAATATAAAAATAAGTGCAAAATATACATTAATAAATATAAGAAGTCACTTTATCAGAAATAAGGAAGCTTGATAATGAGCTGTAAAATATATTTGTCATCTATGGGACCTTTCTGTCATACAGTTTGAAAACTGAAACCATGAGTAACCATATTAGATAAAATGTACATTTAAGAACTTTGGCTGTTTTCCAAGGTTACTGTCATCTTTGGCCAGTTTACAAGTAGGTTTAATGTTCACTTAAACTGTCATATCTCACAGGCAGTAAAGTGCTTTGTCCAACCCACAGAAAAGTGTCCGGTATGAGGCACTTGAATCTCTGCATTTCAATAGGGTTAACTATTTTGCAACAATGTATCTACAATACCCATCCTTGTTCAAACTAATGCAAAACATTCTTATGGACCATACATATCTTAGGTCACTAATCCACAAAGGATCTACATTGGCTCTATATCATCTAGTGAGCTATATATAGCACTGGACCACCTGCTTTGATTTACATCTTAATTCTCTGTTGATCATAAATATGTGCATCTTTGGAATCAATGAGCTTATTTTTTTAAATCTTTAATGAGTTCTCACTTTTCACAATTACTACTCAAAAGTCTCCCAATACAAAAGTAGATGGAGGTCAAGGTTTTAACAAGTGTGCCAAAACACTAAAATAACACATTCTGGGCTGATTTATATGAGAAATTCCCTCCAAAATGTTATCTTTACAAGATATTCAAATGACTGACCTCCTAATGTTGCACAGAAACCCTTTGATGTGTTTTCAGCTATTGTGTGGACAAACACCCACACAGCCAGGAGGAATACAGTACTTCTGTTTCTCTATAAATATATACAGAAGTGCTGAGGATAAAGATATTAATAATCTTTTATCCTCTTCACATGATATTCATGATGTTAACCCTAAATGCAGCTGGGATAGATTGGTCTCTTCCTTAACATCCCCTGATATTTTTTGGAAGGGGGGGGGGAAGAGTTTTCCTTCCCGAACAGGACCAGCAAAAGTATATGGATAAATAAAAGTCACAAGACTATCATTTCCTCAAACAGATGGTTATAATCATGAGCTAGAGTCATGGACCTTACTCATATAAATATATATTCACTAAAACTGCCATTAACAAAATCTAATATTAACAGGAGATACTCTAAACATATCTAACAGACCACACAGGTGTAATGCTATAAATCAACTTGCGCAATGCAGTGTGGTTATGACCCTCCCCGCCCCAACTCCAACAAGGAAATAAACTGAAAAATTCTAAAAATAGCTCACCAAACACTGCTGATAAACAAAATTCTTCATTTCCTGTGTTGATCATCAGTGTATCTATTAGTGTTTAGCTCTGTAGTCTGGACCTTATCACATAAACATGACCTGATTGTGCCAGGTACAGTCAAACTGCAATTATTATGGAGAATAAATGTACACTGATTTATATGATTAAGACAAGTGCCAGATTAAAGTAACCAGAGGCCCTGGGTTAAGAGACCTTGGAAGCTCAAATTTATTTAATTATACAATATTTGATCATCAGAAATTAAACTCCATGCTTTGATTTGGTGAGCTGATCTGGCGTAAATCTAATGAATTATGGACAAGGCAAATTTAACGAATCAAATGACTCTCACATACTTGTCCAAGGGTCTGAACCCCCCCCCCTCCCCCCATGAGCTGCCACAATCCAAATTTGGGGGCCTAGACCCTCTTTCTGGACCAGAGCTTTTTCAATGTTTCTTATTATACAGTATTATACAGTACAAATAAAGGATTCAATGATCATTCATTGAAAGACAGGTTCCCCCTAAATGCATCTGAATCATGGTTTGCAGTAAACAACTGAAATACAATTTTTATAATGGCAAGGTGCATTCAAGCTTATGAAACTGGGTGCACAAAATAATTGTGAAAAGCATAAATATATACATAACAGCTACCAAATTATATAATCATTCCATTGAAGTAAAAATTATTATGTTAAAGACCTATACCCAGCCATCCATGAAACTCTCAATAATATTCTTGAAAAGCTCTGACCACTGGATCTTTGGAGTTTAGTGTGATGTTATGAGTTAATGTTAAAGTGAGTTCATGTGGAACGCAATTCAACTCAGTTGTGCATGTCACAGCATGTGCCAGACAGTCCTGTAGGCCTGTCCCAGTACCAACCATAGGTGCTTAGTATGCACCTTGCAATGATACAACAGGTGCACCAAAATATTTTTGGGAGCAGTTTTTTTTTTAAAGATTTATTTGGTACAGGTAAATGCCTCCAATTATTTTAAGTGCTGTTTCACCTAATTCTTATTCTAAGTATGTGCATCTGCAGTTTTTCATTTCAGTTTGGGACTAACTGGCAGAGCAGTAATACGTACTTTTGTATATCCAAGTCTGTGCAATCACCTCCACTTCTGGGTCATAACACTGGGGAACCCCCCAAAGATGCACTTGTTTTTGAGTGACACATGGCTGTAGGCATACACAGTCATTGCTTTAAGCCTGCAGTGCTCACTCTGGATGGGGTAGACCATGAAAAATCTAACCTCTGAGATTTGCACTCTCAACCTCACAACCTGGTTATCATTTAATTACAAATAAAGCAGAAGCTTATCACTGTCGCACTGAATGAAAGTTTCCTTGACATTTATAATGTCAACCAACTAATGTTGGCATTTAAACCATGTGACACGTTGATTTGCATGAACGCATGCTTCGCCCATGCAAACTTTCTTGTGATTGGCAAAGGGGTCACGTGTCAGAGACAGGGAGCCAATTAGAGGTTCGTAGCAAAAATTCACCCCATGTGACTTCATTCATAAGTATTTTGGCGGGAAAATGATCACTGACATCTTGTCGCTTACTGTGGTTATAATTTTTCAGCTACGGTCACAGTGGCATCGTGAGTATATAAAGCAAATGACAAGGGCCTATTAAGTGGAACCTGCAATTGAGAATGTCTGGGAGCAGGTCAGTTTCTGAAGAATCATTTCTACTGGCCACAGCTGATCAGAACATGCATTAAATTTTAGCAACCATCTTTTTTGGTTGTGTTTCTTTTTATCTGCCTTTGTGAATTTATTTCATTTTGTTAACAGCCTTTAAAATGAACTGATATTTCCTGACCATACAGCGTTTCTTGTTTAGACATATGTTTAGACAGCTGATCAGAACACGCATAAAATTTTAGCAACTGTCTTTTTTATTGTGTTTCTTTTAATCTGCCTTTGTGAATTTATTTCATTTTGTTAACAGCCTTTAAAATGAACTGATATTTCCTGACCATACAGCGTTTCTTGTTTAGACATATGTTTAGACAGCTGATCAGAACACGCATAAAATTTTAGCAACTGTCTTTTTTATGTGTCTCTTTTAATCTGCCTTTGTGAATTTATTTCATTTTGTTAATAGCCTGTAAAATGAACTGATATTTCCTGACCATACAGCGTTTCTTGTTTAGACATAGACAAGACAGAGATCAACATTGCTCGCTCAGTCATTAATTATAGAAAAATAAAATATGTTCAGCATTAGGCACCGTGCCTGTCATGGATTTTTTGTTTCTAGTGCAGTTTTCTGGAATGTTTTTTACAAGAGGTTTTTCAAAAATGAAGAAAGTGACAATAGACTGGAAAAATATATTGAGAACTAAGCCTTCATGTCCTTGAGTATTATTACAAATATTAGTATGGTCTTAAGTTACAAATAACTGCTGGAAATGTGGTGTATCTCAATGTATGACCCATTAGATGCAAAAAGTCAATGTCTGTAACATATTATTTATTATGATCAAGCGGACCATCTGATAACTGGCACAGAAAAGCAAACTGAAGTGACGCAGTTTTTTAAACCAAAAACAAGTTGAAATGAATACCACCAAGCCTCTTGCCATTAACGTTTACATACAAATTGTTCATATGTGGTTAATTACCTTTCAACTGCCTTAAAATTTTTACACAAAATAATAAGGGCAGGCCTGTATTTTTCTGGCGGGCCTGTGAAACCAGTATGCATGTCTGCAGTAGTGCTTGTTGTTATTAATTGAAAGTCCATGCTGGTGGTGAAGTTAAAATAATACGCTTGAGTCTGAGGGCCAGCATTTCAGCTGTTTTTTATTAACCTTTGGCATGAAATATGCACAATGAAGGACTTTTATTGGCAATGCCAGTATACCGTAATGTCTACTTGAATTTGTACAGGAAAAAATAATTATTTTTCTCAGTGTGTTAATTATTATATGTAAAATATGACAAATTAGAATATTGCAGGAGAGAAGATCGCCTGAGAATCGGCGGTGGGCATAATAGAGGCTGTACGGCAACCCTCATGTTAATTATTATTTAACACTTGTTCGGGAATATATGTGAGCGCTGCTGGTGACGATAAAGATATCCAATATATCCTGTAACTGGCATTTTATAAACCAGTGTTTAATATATATATATATATATATATTATAATAAAAAGGGTTTTAGCCGCGCCGCACGGGGTAACCGGGACGGCCTGTACTGCCGGCGGGAACAAACTAAACATTTGTAACCCACAGACCGGCACAAAAGTTCATAAAGATCATAAAAAAATCCAGCTACCGGCAATGGAACTTCAGTAATTTATTACCCTAAACTGTTAAATTTGTACCTCATTAGTATGTTAACAAATTTATTTGATCACGGCTATGGGGCAAACAAAATTGACAGGAGTCACTGATCACCTTAATATTACACATCAAATAAATTTACTGGTAAACAAACAAGCAACGATCTTCGATGGGTTTCACAGTTTGGACATGAAGGGAAAACATCATTAGCCAGAAGTCTCTCACGGCGTACATCGGTGCGTAGCATCATTAGCAGTAAGAAAATAGGCTATTGTTATGTAATAATTCATGGCAACATTTAATTCGTTTATTGTATGGATTTCAGAATACGCCCTAAAAAAGCAATGGTGATTTTCTCACGGCATTAATGAAATTTATTCCGGGTGCCACCTGGCGGCAAGTGAACTTATTACAGCCATGAATATGTAATCTCACCATATTTATTTATATATTTCAATAAATTAAATGTTTATTTTACCCGTTTGGTAATTCCAGTGGAAAGAAATAAATGAAAAATATATGTTTATCATATTTCTAAACTGGGACGGGGGAATAACATAAAAGGGGGAAAAAATGTGATAGGTTTGAACCAGGGGTATAAGGCTAACATTCGGCAGTGTGTAAAACCCGGACCCCACGGACCCCGGATCCCGGACCCCAAGAAAAAACCTATAATGAATAAAACTCTCATATGGTAATTTGTCGAGATATTTTGCAGAATAGTATCTTAAGACGTTTTTCACATTATGTGTGTTAAAAAACATAAAAAGTGGTCTGTTTTGCAACAAAAGTTGATAAATTACCCTACGGACCGTGGCGCATTGACCTCACGGATCCCACAGACCCCTTTTACTCGTTGTTTTACCATTTCTTTTTTACATATTTTAACATCCCATTTAGGCATAACAACCATATGATTTAGTTATTGTGTTTTTGTATCTATATTATTTTCATTTTGTCTTATTTTTTCTTCATGTTCTTATATTTGCTATTTGTTTCATGTTTAGCAAAATAAAAAGTATATATAATAAGAACATTTACAAAATCATTATGTTTTACCTGTCGTTTCTTGAAATGCAAGTCATCAACAATTTCTTTGGGAAATTATATTGTTACCAACAGTAAATTGCATTGTTGTTCATGAATGGAACACAAAACCCTGCATGTGTCATGTGGAAGAGCTCTGATATCGATATATCAGTCTCAGGTCCCCATGCATTGACCGCTGGTGCACTTCAGTGTGCCTGCACTATAATATTTTCACTTGAAATATCAAATATTCATATTTAATGTTTGACACGAGTGCTTATTCTTTCTCATGGAGTCATAAATGAAAATATGAGCGGGGTTTCCAGGGTCCTTTAAAAATGGAATAGTCATCAAAGTCAAGCAGTTTGGGTCCATCTTCAGCAAAATATTTTGTATACTTAAAATGTTCATTGAAATGGTTATTTACAAAGCTTCAACACTGAGGGACTTTACTTTGTTCTTATATCAGCATCAGGGGTGTTTTTATCTGTATATATAATCGATAGTGTGGAAATTGGTTTTTTTTGGGTCCGGGGTCCGGGATCCGTGGGGTCCGGGTTTTACACACTGCCCTAACATTCTCTCCGTTCATGCGCCTCTAACCAATCGGCCACAGAAGCCAATACAAGCGTTTAAGTTTTTATTTGGGAGATTCAAATAAGATTCATACAGCGGGGTAAAAAAAAATAAATTATTTCACGGACATTACCGGCATTTATCAAATAAAAACTCTGGAAGACAGTGGTATATCCTTTGTAGCTGCGGTTCAAAGCACTCTGACGATCTCCATTTAACCTTTGATGTCTTGCAGCACCAGGTCATGCCTGTGATCAGTGGTCCGTGCGAGGTTTGTCCCGAGTGGATTACCAGTATATGATCATCACCTAATGTGATTTTTTCCCCACTAACAAATCCTTCTTATTCTATTATTAAGTAAACAAAATATTATCGATTAAAACACATTTTTTACCTCGAGTTCTACTGTTCAAATCACATTCATGTTGTAACAAGTCTGAAGCAAAGATGGCCCATCGGTATCAATTAAGTGACAGTTTTTCCTATTTACAAACATGAAGTCGCAAATCTGATAAAATTGTTCCGATTAATTATCATGTTACTGCCACGCACTAGGACATAAAGATGTCTTGTTATCAGGTGAACAGCGTCGACATTTGATTCATCTCAGTATGCAAAGCCGTTTTAATCATAGCAACAATTATAGTTCATACGGACCGTCGGTGGTCACCGGCAATAGCTAATATCGGCACAGTATGTTGGTGTACGAATTCATATATGTATTATAGAAAAATATGTTTCAGGAAATTTATAGTATGCGAACTAATGAAGGATACGAACTAATGTAGACATTACGGTATATCTGATACCTGCTGTAAAGGTATCTGCGCAAAGTGAGTGGCATAATTTGGATACCAACATCCAATATATGGTTTCATCTTTCAAATAAATACAGTTTTACATATATTTAAATAAACATTTTATATATTCAACTTCCTTATTATGTATTGATTATTATTAAAGAGTTTTATTTATTCCATCCTTCTTATTCTTCTTCACTTGCAATGGAAATCTCAAACTGCACTCATTCATATAATTCTGGCACTTGCATACAACACAAAATAAAATCATCTGAAAACCTGTGTGAGATCCAGAACAAAACTTACAGGCCTAATGCAAACCTGTGCAATAGGATATCCATCAGCTATAATGCTTCAATGGTAACATGCTTGACCATTATTGGAAAAGTACTTTTCAAATATGTGTTTATTTGACATGTACAAAGCAAGTATTAAAACATTTTGAACCCGAGTATAGCATTTTTTGCCGGTAATAAAACAAAATCTATTCAGAGATACCTTGTTGTGCATGTTCCAATGGTATCAAGGCAAGGATGAATGGAGTACAGTAATGTAAAATGACACAAACCTGAAATATGCAAATATCTGGTGAAAAAGGTGTGGTAAACTCCAGATCCTCCTTTAAACATTTTTTTCCCTTCCTACTTGATGTCATTTTTGGGACCAATGTTAGCCCAAACACATAATTTTCAAAGGATGGCCTAATGTATCAGTTAGTCATATGTCACAACTGCATTATGAAAAGTTCTTGCTGTAGCACCAGTAATTTGGGTTAATCTGTAATAAATCTTGACAATCTTGAGCTATTTAAGAGTAATTCTTAGGTTCATATTAGCTGTATTGTAGCAAGTACTTGGGAATCTATAGTACTTTGGTGAATTTATGTAGTGCACTGTAACTGTTTAAAACTGCACACACAGTGCTGAACATATACCAAACAAAGCTTACAGCCTACCAAAGTACATGTCTACAATGTGCTACAAAGCACTTCTAAGAGTTACATATGACCTACAAAATTTAACAATTCATAGCAGTAGCCAACAAATTTTTTAGTCAACTTAAAACTTATATTGCGGGCAACGCCCACTCGCGCTTTGAAAACAGTTAGCACATATACATGGTAGGAACAATGCAGAAGTGCATCATTAACTCCAATGAAGAGCCAAGAAGCCAGAAAATCTGCTATTCTCATATTGTTTTAAAGGGAAATAATTAGGAGCAATGTTATGCCTATTCTTTCACACTATCAGTTCAGTGTTGCTTTACACAAGTTTCCAGGCAGCTAAACCATCCAAGCACACAGCCTCAGTACCATGCTTATGGCTGTTTTACATTTTGTTATGACTCTGCAAGTTGTTAAACAGTCCATGTGTGTCTGTTTACCATAACAAGACTGTGTGACCAGAGGTCCAATTGTTATCCGCATCACACAGTGTTTAAGCCAGCAAGAACATGTATTACATTTTTTTCTGGCCCAAGACAGTCAGGGCATCTCCTGATTGACACGTGTAACTTGTGGGTCCGCAATGCACAGGACTCCACTTGATGTCTTTATGTTGACACTCATGATGGGGCCCTTCCCCTGCTTTTAACACTTGATTAAAGGAGTAAGCAATTGGTTCCAAGGCAATATTTTGGCAGGTACAGATATATATTAAAGGGAAAAAGCTATTTTTCATTTAAATTCAACATGCTTTATAGGTGACTGGGCCCCTTAAAGTTGTTTACAAGAAAATTGCTTATGGTAAGTTATAAATTTAAAAACAGTTAATTAAGTATTTTTCACTCTTTTGCTATTGGTGGAAAAAAAAGCTATTGTGAAAGTGTGCCTTGTTAAAAGAAAGATGAATAAAAATAAGAATGATGAAAGGTGAACAGGGTCAGTGTCAAAACAGATTAGAAACATAGTATCATTATATCCATATACTGATTAGCACATGAACTAATGAGCACACACATTTGGAATTTACTAACAATCCAATCAATGGATTTTTATCAGTTTTTCAAGTTTTATGATAAATTTGATAAAATAACTAATATCAGATTGGTTTATAATTAAGAAATAATCAAACAAGTGAGATTAATTAAAATAAAGCAATGTGAAAAATTTACTCACAAACTTAATATGACATAATTACTAATTGTCATTTGACAGTAATGCGAGGAACTATTGACAGTAAATGAACGTCACCGTTGCCTGACGGCTGGTGCGTTAGTTTGAGCCAGCCGGGCGTTGCACGCTCATCAGGGTCCCGTTTGACATGTTTTCTGTCTGCGCTGCTGACTGTTTGTTTGTGTTTCTGGTGCGGGTGGTGTTTGTATGCCTTACCTCGTATGGACGTTTTTCTACAACATGATATTATCCTGTTTCGTCCACCCTTGTCACGCTTGTTGTTTTCATCCTATGTGTCACAGTGTAATTCCTGCTATGACGTCATCAAATTTGTGATCGGATTCCCCTTTTCAGCTTCTATGAGGAATCCCCTCAAAATACTGGACGGACTAAAACCTAGAAGTCGAGAATTAAGTATCGGACTCGAACCCGGGTGGCAAAGCAGGGCGTTATCGCGGGTGGCTTATATATAGGATACTAGCTGATAAACCCGGTAACCGGGATTTTATGGGGTTTGGGAGGATGTAATAAATGGAATGAGGAATGTTGCCTCAATTTATTTATCTATTATAAAGTTAAAATAAAATAAAGATTTTCAGTGGGATACTGTCCCAATAAGATATGTACAAATATTTTACATTTATTTTGTGGCCAGTAATTCATACATCGGTATGTTTACGTTGAAGACATGGTCATGCAGTGATGATGTTTACATTTGCGAGCCGGAATGGAACGCGGGGGCAATCAGATTTTCGAAGGTCTTTGACTGGTTATACATATATTATAATTGTTAGATGTATAAGGGATAGGTTGATGTAAGGAAGATATGAAAGATGAACTATAGGAATTAAATGTATGATTTAAGGCAAGGAAGCTGTTCCTTGGCACACATTTCTTATGTCAGCAGGCAAAAATGGGTAATCCCCTAATTCATTAATTAAGGTAATCCTTTTGCATAATGTTGAAATGACCACAGCAAGTGTCACTGCACTATCACCTAACATTTACATCTTCAACAATTCTGTAAAAGTTGTATCACGTAAACTATCCAAGGAAGCATGTGCATATGTTTCTGTTTATATTTACAATGCCGCATCAAGGACATTACACCGCAAAACAGATCCACATGCAGGTTTGTCAATAAATAAAATATGTTTGACGGAGAAATACCTCCTGTTATTATATTTGGCATGGATTTTTCGATGCATACTCTTTATATTTGCTGCATTCACTTAATTTTTGTAATTTACACTCCTCATGGTTTCGCTGTCTGAATGAATGTGGGCAGAAGGTTTATCTTTAATTCATATAGATAGACCGTCTTTGTGGAGAATATGACATATGGTTAACAAGGACATTACCCTGCCGATAATCAGTCCTTTTAATAATAATCAGAAATTTTATCGATTGAACTCTTGTTTCCTTACTTTTAGTGCATGGTTTTCCACTTTAAATACATCATTTATGGTCCCTACAAAACACATTAATCCTTACTTTGAGTAGTTTTCCATCTTATAAGTTATATATAAATACCTCATTTAGTCCCTACAAAACAAAAGAAAAATCCGTGGTCCGAAAAAGGGGGCTCAAGGCCGCACACATACGTCGGAAATCCTTAAAAAAAAAGGTTGCGGCGGCTGATAAAAGAGAGGGGGCGGGACGAACCCCCCCCCCCCCCCCTTGGTTCCACTTCTGCGTCTAACGAGGTATGTCAACGTATCGCACACAGGCACTCATTTCCTGTTTTAAAAACAATATAAACACAACATATGGACGTCAAATGGGCGGAAAAATTGTTTTCGTCCATAAGACGTCCATATGTTGTGTTTATACTGTTTTTAATACTGGAAACGAGTACCTGTGGTATTGCACACAGAAGCGGATCCGGGGGGGGGGGGGGCGGGGGGAGGGGGTCCTGGCCGGGGGTCCGGACCCCTCCCCCCCTTTTCATCAGAAACAACGTTTTTTAAAGGCTTCAGACAAAATTTTGCGGCCTGGACCCCCCCCCCCCCCTTTTCCAGACCTGATGGCAACTCATTCCACAGTTAAGGACTTTAGCCCCTAATGTCCTCAGTGACCTGGCAGCATACTGGTTGGAGAGGCTTGACACTTCTAGTCTCCAGTGATCAGAAGAAGAGCGAAGGGATCTGCGAGGCTGTAGGGGCGGAACCAGGATTTTGGAAAAGGGGGGTCCAACCAAGGAGGACAAATGAAAACCCTAAAAAAGGTCCTCAGGTCTGAAAAAGGGGGGGGGGGTCTAGGCGGCAAAATGTTGTCTGAAGCCCTTAAAAAAGTTGTTTCTGATGAAAAAAGGGGGAGGGGTCCGGACCCCCTGGACCCCCCCCCCCTTGATCCGCTTCTGGGCTGATGCACTACGCAGAGCTCTTTCATGTGCTCAGTCGCTGTGGCAGAGTGGAGGGTCTTTTGAATGCACTATACGGGTGAGTTTGAACAAACAAACTGCAATTTTTTTTCAAATATGTACGTTCCAGTTTCCTCGAACTAAAATCATGTTTGAAACATGGTGAAGCTAAGCTTGGAAATGTTTATATATATATATATATATATATATATATATATATATATATAGTATTATACTTTGTGTATATAGTAAGCTTGATTTCGCATGATCATTAATTTCAGTTTGTACCCGATGAGTGAGCCGGCTGGTTAGCGGAACTCACGAACAGTACTGTAGTATACATTATGAAATCAAGTTAACTATACACATAGTATAATATTATTAATGCTCCCCTGCACGGTATAGAGCACTTTCACTGTGATGTATTGAACCTTAATGTGTTATAGTGATATATGCATGGTATTTAACTTGACATGATTTGATTTTTTTATCAAAACCAGCTTTAACATGATAAAAGAACATACATCAGTCTGTTTGTGCTTTGGTGGCATAGGCTACATAATTTTTGCCTTTTAGGCATAATTTTTCAGATAACTTTCGAGTGAACTTTATTGAAATATTTGATCATGATATCATACGTTTACATTTTAAGAGTTTCTGGATGGTTGCTTAAACATGCGTCCAGATGTTTCAGCCATGTTTAATTTTAATCTACATTTTAGAATCGCTCTAAAAACTAGCCACTTAAGCAATATTTCTGTGTTTGTTAAATACGTTAAGCGTCCCTTTACTCAATATTTGTGCGGTTGATATGTACCCATTAAACTAAATAGGAACCAATTATTAAAGCGAAAGCAAGTATCGGTGGTTACGTATACAGCCATATATTCACATATATATTATATAACTCGGCATGTATCAAATATTAAAAATAAAAGTTTGAATCTTATCACACCAGAACCGTCTACTGTCTATTTGCAGCTTGGCTTACTGAAAAAGAATGAGGATAGATGTTACGGTAGGAAATTTAATTGATTAGATATTTTGTGGAATTCCTTGTTAACCTCCTCAAATGCACCCTATATGGTCTGTTTCATGAAGAGTGCCCATACGTTTTTCTGATATAATAGTTGCCATAATGGTATTTGTATTCATCCTTGTTTGTGCGTTAGTTCGTGTGTCACGGTGCGTTTGTTCACAACAACTCACGCAAACATGAACGGAATCTCATGAAATTTTTTTTCAGGATATTTCAGGAATGGACCAATGAAGAATCGATTAGATTTTGGTTGAATCCGGCATATGATCCGGATTCAGGAACGTAATCAAGGAATATTCTCAAATGTACCGTCGATATGTACAAATGAAAAAGGGAATATGGGCCAAATAGGTGAACGAAAACAGGGTTTTGGGAGCATCCCACAACAGAGACCTACCCACATTCCTCAGAACGCAGATTTCTAATTTCATATTTCTATTCAATATGTGACAAAAACACAATATACGAGCCTTCTATGGAAATACAGATAGCGAAATTTGATTTAAACAGTAAATTATATATATATATACTTTGCGACTTTATTGTTGCCCCTTCATGCATGAAGTGGCAGGGCTTGATGTATTTTACCGAGCATTAATTATTACTAGCTGCTCCCGTGGAAAATCCACGGCTCTGTCTGATGCATATTTTTTAAATGAGCTGATAGGAACTAAAAGACACATATTTTAATACTACAGTTTTTGCAGGAACTATTATCACTTATATGTGCTTTGTCACTTATGTGTTTCACTTACATGATATAAAGATTACTTCTGCTAGAATTCCCCAGGAACACCCTCCAACAAATGTCAAACTTAAACAGAAAAGTTATTCTATTCCATAAATCACACAAAAAATAAATTCTGGAAAGAGACGTGCGGCATATACAGCGTGTACGAATTTTTAAGTAAGAAGTTTTTTCCCCAATAAACAACATAGGACCGACAGTTTCATTGCTTGTGAAATATCGTAGATATAACGATTGTATAAAGAGGCATTCTACCGTTAAATTTTATGAAAGATGCTTTGTATTAGTTGAAGCTCAGGCGACATCATGAAACACGATGTTTATTCAGTGTAGTCAGTAGAGGGTAGAGTCTAAGGCATGTTAAAAGGCACATGCGTTATTTGTATACACATGCATACGTCGTGGAATTCTCTTGTACTCGAAACGTATTGCTACCAATGTGAAAAAGATGCACCCAGATAAATTTATTCCAACAGTATTAAATTGTTGATTTAAGTACTGTAAATTGTCATGAAATAAGCAGTTCTGATGCAAAATGGACAACTCTCCCAGATAAAAGAAAACAGGTTTATATATTTCGATGAAAGCATTTAGCAAAGAAACCACTTCAGCCTTGGTTTATTGCATTGTCTTTCAGCAAATTAACGCAAAATGTAATATACAGATTTTATTTGAAATTCGTAGAGGGGTAGAGTAAAACTGCATCCGTAAACCATTATATTTTTGGAGGTAATCGGAATCACCATAATATATATTTTTTCTTAGGTGCCATAATCACAATTCCACAAAGAAATAATTATAAGGGGCTATTCCTCTGTCCCCGAGTAGAAGCCGCCCATTCTTGTGCAGTTGTTCTGGCACTCGCCTTGTGAAAACGTGTTTCTGAACCATGACTATGTTTTACATGAAACGTGCACGTATGAATTAACGAACGACTGATTAGTAGACTCTGGCGGGGGTTCCAAAGTACCCAAGTGATTGAGGACCCCTAGAAGTGTGTGCCATGCCCCCCGCTCCCAGGCTTCCTTTTGAAAAAAAAAAACTTTTTCAAACAACCCATAAATCTGCCGAAAAAAATCATGATTACAATTGAAAGATACTTCTGAATGTATAAAAATCAACAAACCTGTAAACCTATAAAACGGTGATCGTGTAAAGGGTCTCAGCTGTTTGTGTTCACTCAACGGAAAAGTGCTTCCTATTACAAGATTCATGTGGACATGTGTTCCGCGCTTGAATTTAAAATCTTTAATTCATTTTGACAGAGTAAAATTCCTTTACAGGCGATATAATGGAAATGTGGTTCAGTGGGTATTACAGGTCACCTCCTGAAAAAGCGTGACAGGCGAAAAATGTTTTGTTGAACATTTTAGAGGCTTAGGGTAAAGGCATATTAATAGTCCATTTCATTTTGGAGGTTATAAGAATCACCACAATATATATTTTTCTTATAAACCATTATGACAAAGGACCATTCCTTTGTGTCCGTGTGGAAGCCACCCATTTGTATTAATTTTTTTCTGCCACTCGCAAGGAGAACTCGTGTTACTGAAGCATGACAGTGTTCACACATGAACACATATGACTGGTATTATAGGAGATTCTGGTGGAGGTCTCTACGCCCTGACTACAGATTCTAGTTTGTTATCAATTTAAAGATGTACGGGTGATATTTTTCATGTTTCACCGTCCCTACAGACAGCGGATCTTAACAAATATATGTGAACCCTCCGCCCCCCCCCCCCCGACCCAACCACCACCCAACCCCAATTATAATTAAGTTGTAGAGCTTCTTTTTGAAAATAAAAAACTTAAAAAAACACATGACTTGGCCGAACTTTTCAAACTTTTGAAACCACGGTTATCATGGAAAGATATTTTTCAATGTATAAAAATCAACATACCTGTACCCATAAATATTTGTAAAACCATGGTCACATCACTGGACTCAGTGCCCAGTGTTGACTAAACTGAAAAAGCCCTCGCATTGAAAGCGGAGTCATGTGGTCTTTGGATTAAAAACCTTTACTTTTTGAGAGAGAAAATTCCTGTGGGGATTATAGTGGACCCGCGTGACCGCGTCTTTTAGGACACGCGCTCTTGCCACGGTCTTAACAGGCAAGTGAAAATCCCTGAGGCGCCTCCTGAAAAAGGCGACACAGGCGTGGAGGACCTAGCAGCACAAAAGAAATAGGGGCACCTAATGGGGAAATATTAAAATTATTAGTTATTCAGCTTAATAGGACATAATCCCGCAAACTAAAACAAACTTGTCCTAGAACAGCACACCACCGATACGTCTGCCAAATTTGGAAAGTAAAATCAGAACGGAAGCAGGTAAACCGTGGTCTAGAAAAAACCCAACTCCGTATTAATTATATTGATAACATCGTATCAATGTGTCAAAAAGTCTCCTTAACCCAATCATAAAAGTCAAAATGTCGTGTAGGAAATCGTTTATTCTTCATATTTACTTTTAGTTATTTTATTTTTCTGTGAAGGTGTGGTGTTTACATATATAATAATAGTTATCCGAGTACAAGATTCGGTCACTGACAGGAGCTTTCTTCAATATACGTACTGACCCTTCAATATACCTCCATACATCGCTGGCAAGTTGTGTCTGAAAGGGCTTCATGCATGGGTTTTTATGAACATTACTGTGTCCAGAAAATATTCAGTGACATAAAGCGAAGAAGGTCATGTGACGTGGAATTAACATCAGTATGGGTGCACCCGACTTGACTGATCAAAACCAGCTGTGACACTGAAACTTACAAGTAGGATTTGTTAATTTCAGGTTCCTCGATGCACCTGTATGCACTCAGCAAAAGGTGACGACAGACGTTTCTCAACTGCATTACCTGTGTATGGGCCTAAATATATATTTTTATTGTCTCCGCCAGGAGGGCATCCGTCAATCCCCGTTCGTGTGTGTGTGTGTGTTTATGTAAGTCCATAAATTATACAGTCTATATTCTAACAGTGGGTACCCATAACCGTTATCATTAGATATTTTGACATTAATCAAATTGGGAGAGGGCCTAAAGGCCTGATATAAAACGAATTAAAGGAATAATATCTTCCGAATGCATCTGATCTTATGGCGTTGATGGTTACATTTTTAGAATATATATGACGCTAATAAACAACAAATCAGAAGCTTTTATACAAAATTCTGAATGCATGTGACCAGGCAGTATAAATCCTAATAAGCAAGATCTTATTGCTCGTGGCTCATTCCTCAACTAAGTGGCCATTGTTAAAATTTAATATTTATCTATATTCTAAATATATCAAGTTCTAAATTTTAAACTTCAGACTCACCATTTATCTGCACTATGTCTGCATCAACATTAAAATTGCAATGCATTTCGTGCAGATTATACATGCTGGCTATAAACTTTGGACCAGCAATTCGTTCGTGGTAATTAAGCGTATTTTGGTAAACCTTTTGAACGCTGATCTACGAGACCGTTTTGTTTTCAGAATTCAGACGTTAACGAGTCAGCATTCTTCGAGAAACTGGGATCAAATAAAAGTTTAATGTGAAAATGTGTTATTACCACTTCAATAAAAAAAAAACATATAAATGAACCCATAACACTGGCAGACAACTGAAGAATTGTGTCTTTTAAATACCTGGTGTGCAGTAACCAATGTCTAAAGGATGTATATATATAAATGCATGGCAGAACAATTAACATAAGACTCAAAGTAAATGCAAAATTGCTAGTGTTAGAAATGACGACAAAACATTTATAAGCATACCACCATTCGCAACAAAGAAAGTCCTTCGAAAGCGCGTGAGATTGTTTATCCCTGCAAATTGTACATTGTCCTTGTACATAATGAAAGGCGCTTTGCAAAAACACCATGCATGTGATTTAAACAGATCTGATTGCTGGATTCTACAGTTTTTTTAATTTAAACCTCACTGTCACGTATATTTGTGTGCCTCACAATTTTCTTGAAGGATGCACTCAACAATAGTTGCCCGTTTAAAATAGGAATTTCACATCTGAACGCGTTTCCGATGCTGGAAGCATATTAGAAAAGAAGTAAATACATCAAGCGCGGATCCCTCCCCCGCGCCCGCTCTCAACCAACAACCTTTTCTAGATAAAACTTATGCATGACGGGGGTTTTGGAGGTCGATACCCACCCCGCCCCCCCCCCCCCGCTGAAAACTAAAGACCATTTTTTAGACAATTTTTATGCATAACACCCGTTGACCCCTCCCTGCCAAAATTTCTGGATCCGTGCATGTACTTTTTTTTTAATTTGGTACAAGCCTGAAGGGAGTTATGTAAACCTAAAAGGACTGGTTTTTGTTGCTCCAACCAAACAAATTATTTCTGAAAGCAACACTCTGCTGAAACAGAATCAAACTTTGATTCCATGATGACATGGCTATCAATCATACTAAGACCAGTTATATATGTGACTCTGTGACATATGTTATCATATGCACTTGGGACAATCTATTTGTCATGATGAATGTTGTCACAACTCTTGCTAAAGAAGTGGTCCCAAAATCAAAATATACATTATTTATAAGGTTTGTTATTCAAACACTCTTGTGTTGACTTAGCTATAGGCATTGGAATATCAGATGAATGCATCAGTTTCTGATATTCCAACATTAGGCCAACATATGTCACCCTGTCTTATAAATACTCTGCGTTCTTCATTTTTGTTACATGTTTATCTCCTGGATCTGAGATTTCTTTATATTTTGATAATGATTTGTACTGACCTATGGGTATATAGTTTCTTTATCCGTCCATTCTTTTGGCATTATCTTTGCATGTAGACCCTTGAGACAATGATGTTGGGCGTGTCTATTCCTGACTGTGTGTGTCTGTAACTGAACAGGCTATTCTATTATTGAGGCTATTTGGTGAACTATAAAGTCTTGAAGTTAGGGCTTTGACAACCACCATACATTGAATCTTTCACAGACTTGTGTGGATTGATAAGAGTTAAATGCATCAGTATGGTCAGCTAATGTAAAATTATTTCATTCAAATCACTTCTCTGTGATTCACCTTGCAGGTAATCTCCACCTGACTGATTTGAATGTTTGTAACATTCGGGGTTTACGTGGTATTGACACCGTTGGCCACAGTGAGCGTGTTCACCAAATTTTAAAGTATAGGGCACTTTGATCAGGATAGCAGATTGTATACTGACTGGGTTTCCTGTATTAAATGCCGAGCATATGTCAAGTATTTAATAAAACAGTTTATAATGGTAGATATGAGAATTTATGCTTTGTCTGTTGAATTAGACAAGAATTTTTATACATTTTTTCATATGATTCAAGTCAGTTAATATGTCTTCTACATTATGAGTGTGTCATTGGGTATATTGTTACTCGTATATATATATTACTTGTATCATTATTTGTGTATTAACGTTTAATGTGTATCCTGATGTATCTTTGTATTACTTTCTTTTTGTAACGACATTTCCGTACACATATATCAAATCTAAAATCTCTAAAATAGGATCCTTACATATTACAAGTTTCTCATACACGTCTAGTATCCAGTACATATTTCGTTGGTGGTCACCCCAGATGTATACATGTTGATGTATAAGATATAATGTTTGGTATGTCAGCGTTCACCCATGAGAGCGAACAAGAAATAGCTTCGTCACTGATGCAATAATGGTTACGAACTATATATATAGTATGTCTCGACGTTTCACGCCTTCGTACTGGCAAAACGTGTTACTTGATCAGAGCTGCGTGTGGTATACAAGCAGCGACCAGTGTCCAGAAGTGAAGCCGTATCTTTTGATTTATATCAAACAGGTGTCAGAGCTAGCACGCCTTACGTTGTGATCATCAGAATACCTGATTGGAGGATGATGACGTGATGCGTGTTACACTTAGTTACTGCCCCATATAATTATATATTAATTTATGCACACGTGATCATGTGACCTTCTATGTTTTGTACTATTGAACAATTCCAAGGGTAATCCAAGTCTCAGGGTGACACGGGCGTTGGTTCCCCATATAAAAAAGGCAAGCAATGATTTTAGAAGCGCGCGTTAGCTTGTCTTTAAACCTAAATGTTAACTTTAATTTTAAAGACTTTGGAAATGCCAGCTAACCGTGCACCACCGTTATATACTTATAGGCCAAATAACACAAGGACCGTAGTTTTACCGTGCCGTGATGAACCAACGCCTAAAAGGCTTGGGGTTATTCATTTCTAGGGTTCCTGCAGATACCCTTAGAATGTATGGACCTAGTATTATATTATTTACATCAGGCTTACAATACAGTGTATTCCGGATCATCTGGAACTTCGTTGACTTTCTATGTGTGCACAATTAATATACGTTTGTGGACAAAAAAATTTGCTCATCTTCGGAGTATAATATATGAAGTGAATTTCATATGACTTCTCATTAATCGATCGGTATGTTTATGAAAGTGATTACGATCCCTGTTTACCTCTCGTGCGTTGCATGGTGACCCTCTAACCCCAAGGGGCCTTATAACATAAGTGGTGGAGAACTGCCGGGGTAAATACATCCTATCCAGGAATTCCACGAACTGTTCGCATTTCTTCCATTAAATGAGATTTTTACAATTCGCGCCTCAAAATGGACAGAAGACGGCATAGTGCGGAAAAAGAGCCAAGTTCCAGCTAGGGAGCAGCTGGAAACGCTAAAACAGGATATGTGTGCGGAATCGGGGAGGCTATCGAGAAAATGTCGGACAATCTTCCATCTAACGCCTCATCCGGAATGAACGTCTCGTTCCTCAATAAAAATAAGTTTAACGGCTATCATCATGAAATTCCAAAAGCGTGGCTCGAACGATTCTAGGCTCTAACCGATGGACTGTCGAGATAAAACTTCACCTGGGATTATCAGGACCCGCTGAAATTTAGTACCGCGGACTTTCACCGGAATCGGTATCGTCTTATTCCAATCTTCGTTCAGTGGTCACGTATATATACGCGGGACTACCGACAACTGGGTCCAGGAAAACGACCTATACGCTCTCGCCGACAACTCGGTAGGGAATCTGTCGAATCGCGTACCGCAGATAAAAGGAAGAATTGTCTCCACCTACAAAAATCGGATACGGAAAAGCTTGCTATAATATTCGTCTAGGGCTAATTGCCACGCCTGAAGGCATTTGTTCTAGGGAAAGACCTCAGGGATCTCGACGCCGCGGAGTCTGTTGCAAGCCTGGGTGAACGATTCAACATGTCGCTCCACATCGCCCAGATGTCAACGCCTGTCTTCGACATTCAAACAGTTGACAGCTGATGTCCGAGGGAGCCTCGCAGCCATCTAGCCGTGGTGCAACGTCTGTCAGCGACAAGACCATGTAAGTCAGTGCTATTCCCGTAAATGTTACAATTGAGGAGAGGTCATATTGCTTGGGAGTGTAGGTTTAATTTAAACTGAAACGGGCTGCGACCCGAGGGATCAACTGCAGGCGTTTTGAAAGATTCCCTAAGTATATATACTCACTCCAAATAACTTTACATCATGATAATTATATCTATATCACTCCCGGGACAGAAAAGATACTAGCTTTGGTAGAAACTGGTGTTAGGTTTAGCGTCGTCGCAGACAATTATGTTAGAAAGAATCCCTATCTGAGGAAACTCGTCCAGATATTCCTAATGCTGTAGTAGCCAATGGATATTCTGTGCCAATTACCTGTAAATTAAAAGCAAAATTAACGTAAAATGTAACATCAAGAACAAGGTAGAAACGCCGCTCAATGTCCATTTACATATCATGTCGTCTCAACGTTATCGTATTATCTTAGGACAGGATTTTTTTTTCGGGCCAGCCGTGTTGTTATTAATATAGGCAAAAACTCTATTAACTTTGAAACCTCAATCTAAACTTATTTTAAATACTCCTCTTCATGTCCCCCCTAATAGTCGTTTCCTTAGTACCACTCAACAATTAAATACCTGACGGGAATTCTGGCATCTGTGAAGGAAGTAAAATTATTCATAATGGCTAAGATTCTGTCGAGAGTAAAATCCGGTCTGGTTCCCGTACAGATCATTAATCCTACTCCCTCGCCGGTTACCAGCTAGGTCACGCTAAGAAGAAATACTAAATTAGGAATCTTCACTCGGCTTGGCCCCAGCCCTACTGTAACATCTATAGAAAGACCAATTCAATTCCCTCGCACCAGCTGGAAGGAATGTGCTGAAAGATGATACTAGCTTGTCTGGCGATTTACAAGCCCAGTGAGAGTACCCCCGAACTCGATACGAACCAAAGACAGCAGACGGTCACTTTATTAAATAAATATAGGGATGTTTTCGCCCTTACCGACGCAGAATTAGGCTGTACACGTGATGTTAAACATGAAATAATTCTAAATAGTGACGGCTAACCATTTAAGAGTAGGCCTTATCGCGTGTCACCAAAACAACGCCGTGTTATAGAAGAACAAATTGATACAATGCTATACGGACTGATGTTATTGAACCAAGTTCATCACATTTTAGCTCTCCAATCGTATTGGTAGAGAAAGCAAACTCGTTTGATAAATCAGGTACACCATATTATAGATTTTGTGTTGATAATAGAAAATTAAATATGATGATCCGAACAGATTCTTATCAGCTACCTCGAATTGATGATTCGCTTGACAGTCTAGGGATAGAACAACCCCAGTACTAAGAACTCTAGATTATCCGCTGCGTTCAACTGATCCGTTGATCGCAGATATTAAGCACCGCACGATTTTTTTTCGATGAACGCATCAGGTAAACGCATAGGGGATTCCATTTATGACGTAACATTGGGGAAGCCCTCACTTCCATTATCAAAATATGAGTTTTAAAGTTCATTGAGGGGATATTACTGTAAGGAAGCATCCCCATGTCTATAACACTCAACATGTATCTAACTATTTCACGGAAAAGTTGCAACAATGCCTTTGATGCAATTAAAAGTGACATTTTGAGTCGAAACAAAATTAAGCGTTAAGCACGGCGGCAGAACAATTATTTTGGAGAGGGTGCCCCGAGTCCTGTCTCACACTAGTTTAATAAAAACATAATTATTTGTTATATTTTTACTAAAATATCATTTAGGTTTACAGGCATAAACTTGATCTAAAAGGTCAAATCGACGTATCGTCAACTGTTTGACGCTTGTATGTTTAATGTGTTGCCGCATCGTTGCCGTCCGTTCATCGCGTTTGACCAACGGATGCGATAAACGCGATGCAAGAAACGCTGGTATGTATCACCAGTTCGGGTGTACACATGCGCACGGTGCGACAACGACAATACGGCGTGCACGAACATCCGGCTATTTTTCTAATCGTTCTGTGAGCGTTTATTTACCGTTGCCGGACATAATCGTACGGCGCCACTCCCATAAAATGACGTCACTTCTACCATGCACAGGCATCCTTAGCCACTTTTGTGCCCCGGGGCACAATATGGGCTAAATAGGTAAAAAACAGAAAGAAAACTGTTGTCTAGACACACGGTAATATAATCTAAATAACCCTTAATATTTTGTAAGGTTTATGAAATAGATTCCAATACGTTCATTTCTGTTTTCGTCTTTGATTATATAGTTAATTGGACCCAGCTAGTATATCCTTTTATGTTTTCATCTTGTCGGCACGGTATGACAAAGGCAATATAAAAGGATATCGTCTTCCTGAACGTCCATCTTGTATAAAATTACACCTGCGATTTGGCCTTCAATTATAAATTTTGCCGGATTAATTGGTACACCCAAAACCCATGGTCGTTGTTGTCGCCGTTGACGTTGCCGGAAAACAGTATGAATGTGTACAAATAGTTTAAGATTCCTTATGTACGGAATACGGATAAAATCTGTATTTTGACTTCTTAAATAAGGTGAGATTATTTATGCGCGGATCCCTCATCTGGAATGGGTATCCGGTAAAATGAATCGCTACATGTAGCGATTTTTGTCGGTTTCGCGTACATTGTATCCAGGAGCGACACATAGAAAACTCTCAAGACGCATTCCGTATTTCGTACATAAGGAATCTTAGCTTTACTGTTGTAAGAGTATCCACATACTACACCGCCGATGTCAGCCAATGTTTGGCTGCTATTAGGATCTTTGTTAATCATTCTGTTCACTTGTTTTCTAGTCTTGTGCTTCGCCCGGCCTCTGTATGTACTTTCTTGGTTGTCACTTTAACTGTTATTGAAAATGTTGCTTTTTAGGGTTTCATGACTGTCACCAGAAATCGGTGACAATATGTACGGTGTTTTGTATCATAGTTTAACGAAGTCTGTTCTCTATTGATATTGACGTGAAACGTCATCCTAAAGCGTTGACAGGTCTTGATTGTATATATATATATATTGTGTATTCTTGTATGGAATCCCATCGGCTATCAGCTGATTTATCCGTGTCACGCATCGTGTGTAATTATTTCTGGTATGTGGGTCGCCAAGGTGACGCTAACAGTCAAACTAGGTCACATATATCCTTATATGGGACACTTGAGAAATGAGCCAATCAGAGAACCGGATCGCCGTATTGTGACGACGATTGTGACGTCAGAGTTCAGGGAGAGACGCTGGAAGCTGCCTTCAGTTGGGTCTTGAAGCTTGAGGTGGCAGCACGCACGCACGAACATTGAAACGCCAGGGACGGCATAGAAGCAAGCTTCTGCATGAGGCAAGGACCCAGCTCATAAGAACTCAGCCGTGCTGCCGAAAGAGCTTCGTATTGGCGATATAGAGAGAGCGCGTTTGTCACCTGCCGGCCTAGTTCAGCTTGACCTAGATACATAACCGCCGTAAGCCGTGAACCCATTGCTACACGAGCAAGGTCAAGGACTCTAAGCTCAACGTAAACAAAGGGCGCTATTGCATTCATGTGATCGTAAACCTACCCGGGTCGCTGACAAGCAAGATCAGTTGAAGATCGCTAAACTCAGAAAGGCTATATGCTGCTAACCATACGCTAGATTCTACACAAAACAGTAACCAGAGATCTCTGAAGGAACTGGACTTTATTGGTTTTTATACAAACCACGGACTCAGTAAAAATATCCTGTATTTTTAATGTGAAGGACTGTCGCATTGACACATCAACGCACACACACTTACATCTACGTCTTTGTAAGTATTGTCTTGAATTATATTTGTGAATTTAACCTGATGTCTCATAGTTTCTATTGATCTGGGTGTATGATTGTCTGGTATTTTTATACACGTCCTTAAAAGAACCTGGAAATGTCACCTGTAATGACCGGGATCTAATTTCTTGATTAATGAAATCAAGTGGCGAGCGTTAACCCATCCTATTGTTTTATAGGATATATCCGTTGTAAAGTTTTCATGTTAAGTTAGGGGTGACATTGTATGGCGAGCGTGCCAGGATATAATTAGCCTTAAAAAACTGGCTAATTACAGTAAGTTTCAGAAGTTTTGAACTGAGAAAACAGTACTGAAACCAGACATTCATATACTCAAACCAGAGTTGATCTGAATTAATAATTGGAAATGACACCAAACTGATGTTATAGTGTATACTTGCTCAATGAAATTACCCCACTATTAGGAGTTAATATTTATTCAGTGAGAATATTACCTGAAGCACAACATTGTTTCAGGATTAGCATATACCTTGAAGATTTGGCTAGAACACATGCATGTTTTGTGAGTAATGCTAGTTCAGTGATACCTGAACATCATTACTGGTTTGATATAAACCCAGATTAGAGTGAAAATTTTTAATGTTGTTAGATACGCCCTGGTATAATTTTTCCTACACTGGTTTGTGATTGGTCACGTGGTAGGGTCTCTTGACAGGTAAGTTTACCCCTCCCGATTGGCATGGTAATCATAGGTGCATGGTGTTTATTGATATCTTGATATCCATCCGTCCATCCGTCTGACCCTTCGTCCGACCTTCCGTCCGTCCGTCCGTATAAGTAGAATTTTGATGCGTAGAGCTACCGTAGTGTTATTGTACGGATACCGCCGGTTCGTTAGGTTGGCTTTAACAGTACGTATTTACGGATTTTTAAGAGCGGATATTACTAGATACTGGAATCTTACTAGGTTAGAGCGTTACCATGGAAACGTTAGAGTCACTTGTTAGATGCGGACAGGCCTTGGGACTTAAGGACCAGGCTTTACAAGATTATGTTGAGGCTAGACGGCGTGCGGATGAAGAACGTGAGGAAAGAGCTAGGCAACGTGAAATAGAGAAGGAACAGCGGGAATTAGAGCGGGAATTAGAGCGTGAGCAGCGGGAATTAGAGCGCGAGCGAGAGGCTAGAGCCCACGAAATAGAGGTTCTAAGGTTAAAGTCTGACTCTGGGGTTAAAGAAGAGAGAAGTAGGGATGTATTCCCGAAAATCCAGCTTCCACCTTTTGATGAGGCTCACGATCAGCTAGATGCGTTTCTTGAGCGATTTGAACGATTAGCTGTATGTCAAGGCTATGATAGGGAGAATTGGGCGTTACACCTGAGTCCGTTACTGCGGGGTAAGGCGCTAGGGACTTACACACAGTTATCGGTTAGTGAGGCCATGGATTATGATAAGTTAAAGATAGCCTTGTTAAAGCGATACCAAATGACCGAAGAGGGTTATCGACACAAGTTTCGGACTTGTAGGCCTGAGCGAGGCGAAACGCCGAGTCAGTTTGCGGTGAGACTGAGTGGATACCTAGACCATTGGATAGGGATGGCAGGGGTCGGAGGTGACTACGACGGGGTAGTTAACCTGTTGATGTGTGAGCAGTTCGTAAACTGCTGTAGTAGGGATCTCTCTATGTTTTTGAAAGAGAGACGGTGTCGTGACTTTGATAGTATGGTAGACTTAGCCGAGAGTTATACGGAGGCTCACGGTGTACACAGCCTTACAGCAGGTCCTCGTTATGGCAATAATGTGCCGCGTCCAGCGCAACCGGTATCTCAGCTTAGAGAGAAGCGAGAGGTTGAGCGCAGTCCGGACGGTCAGACATTTAAGCCATCAGGAGGCATCAGATGTTATTTATGTAATGAACTGGGACATAAGGCGCGGGAATGTAAGACTAGTGCCCGGTCGAGGCCTAGGTCTTCCCCTCAAGTAGGGCGTGCTGCTGGCGATCAGCAGAGGTATAGGACTAATTTTAGCCCCCCGTATAACCCAAAACAGAAACCGGAGACTATGTCAATGGCAGTAGTCGAGGCGGAAACGGAGACAGTCGGTGCGGTGAAACCGGAAGTAGAGAGTCCGAGTCAGTCGTTAGGATTTGCTGCCCAGACAGAAGGCAGAATCTCGTTACCTGTGTGTGAAGGGCTGGTGAATGGTAAGTCAGCGAGGGTGCTGCGGGATTCGGGATGTTCCTCGGCAGGAATACGTGAGTCGTCGTGGAGCCGAATCAGTTCACCGGACACCAGGTCGAGTGTAGGTTGTTCGACGGGTCTGTAAGACAATTTCCTACGGCTAGGATTAATGTGGACTGTGCGTACTTTGTCGGTACTATCGAGGCAATGGTGGTCGGGGATGCTGTATGTGATTTAGCGCTAGGTAACGTAGCGGGAGCGCGTGATCCGTATGATCCGGACCCGACGTGGAAGTCTGAGCGGTCCTCAGGCATAGTGTGTGACGGTGTAGAGTCACAAAAGGAGGTGTCGTCCGCGGTGGAGACACGGAGCGCTGCACGAGAGAAACAGATACCGACGCGTAGCTTGAATGTTGCAAGCCCAGTTGCCGATGTGAGTCCGGCCGAATTTTTGAAGGCGCAGGAGGAGGATGGGTCTTTAGCGCCGTATTGGAGGCTAGCTAGAGAGGCTAGAAATGATAGTCCATTTAGAATTGAGGACGGATATTTAGTTCGGGTTGTGAGTGATAAACGGGGAGATCAAGATGGATCTCGAGTGGTGGTACCTCAGACGTTACGGTACGACGTAATATGGATGGGCCACGAGGCGGTTATGGCGGGCCATCAGGGCATAGACAAAACGCACGACCGCGTGAGAACTCAGTTTTTCTGGAAAGGGATGTATAATGACATTGCTGAGTTTTGCAAGTCCTGTCCCATTTGCCAGAAAACCATACCGAAAGGCAAGGTGCCTGGAGCTACGTTAGGCCAGATGCCATTAATTGATGAGCCCTGGCGTAGAATTTCGATGGATCTGGTTGGGCCGATCCATCCAGCGTCTGAGAGAGGTCACAGGTATATTCTGACCGTTATGGATTATGCCACTAGATATCCGGAGGCTGTTGCTTTAAAGAACATAGATACAGTCTCTGTGGCTGATGCGCTAGTTGATATTTATGCGCGGTTAGGAGTGCCGTCAGAGGTGCTTACTGACATGGGAACACAATTTACGTCAGACCTCATGCGAGAAGTTAGCCGTGTTTTGTCTGTAAGACAGCTCACCACTACTCCTTACCATCCTATGTGCAACGGAATGGTGGAGAGATTCAATGGAACGTTAAAGTTAATGTTGAAACGGATGTGCGAGGAAAGACCGCGAGATTGGGATCGGTACCTCAGCGCCGTGCTTTTTGCGTACCGAGAAGCGCCACATGAGAGCACAGGGTTCTCACCCTTTGAGTTGCTCTATGGTAGGATCGTTAGAGGACCGATGCGGATTCTAAGGGATCTGTGGACCAAGCGAGATACTAGCGTCGAGACTAAAACCACGTACCAATACGTCCTGGACCTACAAGACAAACTAAGCGACACATGCGCGTTAGCTAGAGAGGCGTTGAACAAATCAGCGAACAGACACAGACTGTTATATGATAGAGGTAAATGCACGCGCAGGTTTGAGGCCGGAGACGAAGTTTTGTTGTTACTCCCGACGGAGCGGAACAAATTAATGGTACAGTGGAAAGGCCCCTATACTATTGTAAACAGGGTTGGGGACTTAGACTATCGGATTAAGATTGGCGATAAGGTTAAAACCTTCCACGTGAATATGCTGAAACGGTACCATGCTAGAAACGAGCCCCAGCATATTCTGGCAGCGGTAGCCAAGGGCGCACCTGATTCTATACATGATCCTTACGGTGTAGACGGGGAAACAGAGCACTGATAGACCTAAGACAAAGAAGGCTTTGCGAGCATTCCTAGGTCTTACAGGGTACTATCGAAAATTCGTGCCAAACTATGCGGAAATAGCGGTGCCCTTGACTGATCTAACGCGTAAAGGTCAACCTAACAAACTAGACTGGAAACCCGTACACGAGAACGCGTACTGTTCTCTAAAGGCTAAACTGTCAGACCCTCCCATACTGAAGCTACCTGATTTCAGTAAACGATTTTATTTGAAATGTGATGCATCTGATGTGGGTATTGGCTGTATCCTGATGCAAAGACACGAGGGGATCATGCACCCAGTAGCTTATGCCAGTCGTAAACTGTTGCCCAGGGAGAGAAATTACTCCACCATCGAGAAAGAGTCATTAGCAATTGTATGGTCTGTACAGAAATTTGAGATGTACCTGGCTTGTAGACCGTTCACCATTCAGACCGACCACAAACCATTAAAGTGTATTAGCAAATCAAAATGTGCTAATAAGAGAGTAATGAGATGGGCACTGGTTCTACAAGAGTTTAGATTTGATATTGAAGCAGTGTCAGGTAAACTAAACCATGGACCTGATTTTCTTAGCAGACTGCCTGAGTGTTAGGATGTAATGAGCTATAATGTTTAGCCAGTTAAGTCTAAACATGTACAAGATTTTGCCCTGTGTCATAGACCGTGGGCATGTACTAATGACAACTTGTTACATGACCCTTATGTATTGCTATGTATTGCTACATGTAAATATGTTTAGCTGGACCCTGTAAGATAGAACGATACGATGTATCGAGAAAATACTGTGTATTTTCCTTAAAAGGAGGGGGTGATGTCACCAGAAATCGGTGACAATATGTACGGTGTTTTGTATCATAGTTTAACGAAGTCTGTTCTCTATTGATATTGACGTGAAACGTCATCCTAAAGCGTTGACAGGTCTTGATTGTATATATATATATATTGTGTATTCTTGTATGGAATCCCATCGGCTATCAGCTGATTTATCCGTGTCACGCATCGTGTGTAATTATTTCTGGTATGTGGGTCGCCAAGGTGACGCTAACAGTCAAACTAGGTCACATATATCCTTATATGGGACACTTGAAAAATGAGCCAATCAGAGAACCGGATCGCCGTATTGTGACGACGATTGTGACGTCAGAGTTCAGGGAGAGACGCTGGAAGCTGCCTTCAGTTGGGTCTTGAAGCTTGAGGTGGCAGCACGCACGCACGAACATTGAAACGCCAGGGACGGCATAGAAGCAAGCTTCTGCATGAGGCAAGGACCCAGCTCATAAGAACTCAGCCGTGCTGCCGAAAGAGCTTCGTATTGGCGATATAGAGAGAGCGCGTTTGTCACCTGCCGGCCTAGTTCAGCTTGACCTAGATACATAACCGCCGTAAGCCGTGAACCCATTGCTACACGAGCAAGGTCAAGGACTCTAAGCTCAACGTAAACAAAGGGCGCTATTGCATTCATGTGATCGTAAACCTACCCGGGTCGCTGACAAGCAAGATCAGTTGAAGATCGCTAAACTCAGAAAGGCTATATGCTGCTAACCATACGCTAGATTCTACACAAAACAGTAACCAGAGATCTCTGAAGGAACTGGACTTTATTGGTTTTTATACAAACCACGGACTCAGTAAAAATATCCTGTATTTTTAATGTGAAGGACTGTCGCATTGACACATCAACGCACACACACTTACATCTACGTCTTTGTAAGTATTGTCTTGAATTATATTTGTGAATTTAACCTGATGTCTCATAGTTTCTATTGATCTGGTTGTATGATTGTCTGGTATTTTTATACACGTCCTTAAAAGAACCTGGAAATTTCACCTGTAATGACCGGGATCTAATTTCTTGATTAATGAAATCAAGTGGCGAGCGTTAACCCATCCTATTGTTTTATAGGATATATCCGTTGTAAAGTTTTCATGTTAAGTTAGGGGTGACATTGACTAATTAAAAAAAATTGTTTCTTGTTTGAATAACGCTTTTATTTACCACGTCAAAATTCCCAAATTAAAGTAGGATGACCGGAGGAGGTAGTTACACTTTTGCTCACGATGAGGCAGCAGTAGTCCCAGTATTACTGAGTCTCTATTTACATTAATGCTATCTTTTTGGCTTAGGCGTACCTAATAAATTCAACAGTTATTAGGAGCGGCAGTAATCATATCATCTGGCGTGCTGACAAAAAGGAGCGACAGTTTAACCTGGCATTAATATAACTGTTTCATTTGTGATTTATTACGAGCGACAATAATGATATCATCTGGACTGCTGACAAAAATGAGCGACAGTTTAACCTGACATTAATATATAACTAACTGCACCCGTGGAAAATCCACGGCTCTATCTGATGCATGTTTTTGTAATAAGCTGATAGGAAACTAAACGACGCATATTTTAATCCTAAGGTTTTTGCAGGAACTTTTGTCATGTGTTTCACTTATATGATATAAAGATTACTTCTGCTAGAATTCTCCAGAGACACCCTCCCCCAAAATATCAACATAGAAAGAAAAATTATTCTATTCCAGAAATCACACAAAAAATAAATTTTGGAAAGAGACGTGAGGCATATACAGGTTGTACGAAATTTTAAGTGAGAAGTTGTTTTTTCCGATAAACAATATAGGCCCGAAAGCTTCATTGCTTGGAAAATATCGTAGATATAACGATTGTATAAAGAAGCACTCTATACCGTGAAATTATATGAAAGATGCTTTGTATGAGTTGAAGCTCAGGCGACACGATGTTTATTCAGTGTAGTTAGTTCAGGGTATAGTCTAAGGCATGTTAACAGAAACATGCGTTATTTGTATACATATGCATATGTTTTTGAAGTCTCTTGTACGCGAAACGTATAGCTGCCAATGTGAAAAATATATTCCAACAGAATTAAAATTTTGGTTTAAGTACTGTAAATTGTCATGGAATAAGCGGGTCTGATGCAAAATTGACAACTCTCCCAGATAAAAGAAAATAGGTTTATATATTTCGATGAAAGCATTTAGCAAAGAAACCACTTCAGCCTTGGTTCGTTGCATTGTCCTTCAGCAAATTAACGCAAAAGTAATACACAGATTTTATTGGAAATTCGTAGAGGGGTAGAGTAAAACTGCATCCTTAATCCATTACATTTTTGGAGGTAATCGGAATCACCATAATATTTTGTTTTCTTAAGTGCCATAATCACAGTTCCACAAAGGAATAATTATGAGGGGCTATTCCTGTCCCCGAGTAGAAGCCGCCCATTCGTATGCAGTTGTTTTGCCACTAGCCTGGTGAAGCCGGGTTTCTGAACCATGACAATGTTTTACATGAACAAAAACATGCACGTATGAACAAACGACTGATTAGAAGATTCTGGCTGAAAGAGATTGAGGACCCTTAGAAGAGTGTGCAATAACCCTCCCCCCCCCCCGGGCTTCCTTTTGAAAAAAAAACCAAAACATAAATCTGCCGAACTATTAAATTCATGGTTATCATGGAAAGATACTTCTGAATGTATAAAAATCAACATACCTGTAAACCTATAAAACGGTGATCGTCTAAAGGGTCTCAGCTCTTTGTGTCCTCTGAACGGAAATGTGCTCCCTATTTAAAGATTCATGTGGACATGTGTTCCGCGCTTGAATTTGAAATCTTTACTTCCTTTTGACAGAGTAAAATTCCTTAACAGGCAATACAATGGAAATGGGGTTCAAGGGATTACAGGTCGCCTCCTGAAAAAGCGAGACAGGCTAAAAATATTTTGCTGAACATTTTAGAGGCTTAGGGTAAAGGCATATTAATAGTCCATTTTGGAGGTAATAAGAATCACCACAATATATATTTTCTTATACACTATTTTGTCAAAGGACCATTCCTTTGTCCCCATGTGGAAGCCACCCATTCGTATTTATTTGTTCTGCCACTCACAAGGTGAAATCGTGTGAATGAAGCATGACAGTGTTCACACATGAAACGAATACCATAGAACACATGACTAATATTAAAGGAGATTCTGGTGGAGGTCTGTACGCCCTGACTACAGATTCTAGTTTGTTATCAATTTAAAGATGTATGGTGATATTTTTCATGTTTCACCGTCCCTACAGACAATGGATCTTAACATATATATGTAACACCCCCCCTCCCCTTACATCCCCAGACCCCACCCCCACCCACCCCGAATGATAATTAAGTTATGGGGCTTCTTTAAAAAAAAAAAAACTTCATAAAATACATGACTTGGACGAACTTTTGAAACCATGGTTATCATGGAAAGATATTTTTGAATGTATAAAAATCAACATACCTGTAACCCATAAAAAAATTGTCAAACGGTGGTCACATCACTGGACTCAGTGTCCAGTGTTGACCAACTGAAAAGCCCTCGCATTGAAAGCGGAGTCATGTGGTCTTTGGATTAAAAACCTTTACTTCCTTTTGAAATTCCTTTAGAGGGGTTACAATGGATATGGGGGATCAAAGGGGATAATAGTGGACCCGCGTGACTGCGTATTGCACGTAAATGCCTTTTGGGCAGGGCATGCGCTCTGGCCACGGTCTTAACAGGCCAGTGAAAATCCCCGAGGCGCCGCCTGAAAAGCGTCACAGGCGTGGAGGACCTTGCAGCACAAAAGAAATAGGGGCACCTAATGGGAAATATAAAAATTATTAATTATTCAGCTTAATAAGGCATAATCCCGCAAAAAAAAACTTATCCTAAAAGAGCACACCACCGATACGACTGCCGAATTTAGAGAGTCAAATCAGAACGGAAGCAGGTAAAACCATGGTCTAGAAAAAAAACCCAACTCCGTATTAATTATATAGATTGCTTGATTGGGGGGGGGGGGGGGCAGCAACCATTGAGATATCAGAGAACGAATGAGTACAGATCGCGAAGTTTTAATGTACAGATAATTTGGTAATATGAAATGCAGATTCTATATTATCACGTTTATCGAGATATCATAGGGTTATGTTCAGTAAAAAAGAGACCCACACTGTAAGACTCGATGAGGTTGCGAATATTTTTGTCGTTTCTGATAACGCCTCATGGCGTTCAGGTATACTGTCATTAAAAAAAAAACCTGACCAATCATTAGAAAAATTAGTGTATACTTTCTGACAACACCAACTATGTTGCGCCGTTGTGACTCGGCATATTGGTAAATCCCTCTGCATGTTTGTTTAATTTCTGACCGCATTAATACAACCATGTCTCGCATGGATAACAAGACTGTAGTTAGTGAAGAATTGGACGCTGACGGCCCCCAAAACAACGTCCCCATCCCACTTACGCCTGGTCCTTCAGCGTCCGGCGCGAAAGTGACACATTCCGTTCTTCCAGCCGTCAGATAAGGCCAGAAGGCTTGTCTCGGCTAAATGCCCAAATCCAAGTCCAAAAGTCCCACCTACGGTAAATTTTTATAGAATTATGAAATGTAATATGCTTTGTCTTCTGGTAGCGATATTATGCTTGTCTCTCGACAAAATATCCAATAATCTCTAAAACTGTAAATGAACAGCGTGTTCCATTACATACAAAGGATGAGCGGTGATGTAAGCATCGCTTTCATGCAGATTATTGTATATTTTGTCTGCGAGGTCATGTTTTAAATGGGCCCTGTTTATCCAAGAGCGGATCCAAGATTTAGAAAAAGGTGGGATCCAACCCAGGAGGACTAATGACAAAGCTTAAAAAAAGGTCACCATGTCCAGAAAAGGGAGGGGGGGGTGTCCAGGCCGAAAAATTGGTCTGAAGCACTAACATATGCTTGCGGCTGCTGAAAAAGGGCGAGGGGGATCCGGACCCCCTGGACCCTCCCCAGTGGATCCGCTTCTGTTATCACTATTTAAAATCAGACTGTTTCTATTAAGCCGGTCACGAACATTATAGAGCCACCCTTTGATCTTGGCTGCGATTGTTAACAGTATATCTTCAGGCACATGAAATGAGGCGTATACGTGAGAATCATCTGCATATAAATGATGGCGTAATCCATGCTCCTAGAAAGATTGTGTGAAAAAATAACCGTGGCCCCAGGACGGACCCTTTGGGCACACCACATTATATTGGAGCTGTATCTGACTTCGACCCATTGACCCACTTCAAGAGTGTCTCTAAATCCGAGGACTGACTGTAAGAAATAAGTTTTTGCCGGCAGGGCAGAAATAGGTTTCTGCAAACAGTTTGGCAGAAATGTCAGAAACAGTGGCGTAGACTCTGTATGTCAATCAAAACTGGCATTTACTAACAATCATAAGAGAATAATAGTCTTACCACAAATTATTTTTTGTCAGCCTTAGTTGATTAGATTACATATCAATCCTGTTGCCCATTGTTACACCCAAACTCTCCTCCCTACAGCCTACGGGTGTTTCCATAACATTTAACACAGAAACCCAACCCTTTGGATTTGTGCACAACAGACTCCGAAACCAGCTTGGTGTGGCCAAAGCAGCAAAAGTTGGTTCTTTGTTTGAGGATGCTCAGGGGCAATACATACTTATAGTAGACTATTGAATTCACCACTTTGGTGTCCATAATGACAATGGATTACTGATTGATATACTAGATCACTTCATTTTGTTATGTAAAATTTGTCATACTCACATGGCAGTCAGGTCTATATTTATATATATATATATATATATATATATATATATATATATATATATATATATATCATGCAGTAGTATATACACAATTTATATTATAGCATGAATATATGAATATAAACTGAATAAACTTTACTGTGTTATTCAAATCAGTTGTATGTGCCAATTTCTGATCTTTCTGCTTTACCAAATTCTCATCAATCCTTAAGAGCACACAATAATCCTACAAAAAAATAGAATTTCAATTGCTCAGCAAGAGGCATCGCCGTTTTCAATAGACCCCATTTCCTGAATTGCCATTTCTGCCGGCAGTAACTAGTTTCTGCCGGCATGAAAAGGGTTTCTGTTTCTTTCTGCCTGCCGTGCGGCAGAAATACTCCAACCCTTATATTTATCAAGTATATATCATAATATAAAATTATGGCTCAATTTGTCAATTTCAAATAAATTGTATTCTGTACTGTAATGCTGTAATGACTACTGACATTTTACAATTACTGACTACTGACGATTTATAAACTTAGATCGCTTTCAAATAAACAGAATTTGATGGTACTAAGGAAAAATATTACACAATCAATCTGCCTAAAAGTGCCAGTAACAAGTCTGATCGCCGTTCGTTACAATTGCTTCAGGTAAACTTCTGTATATGTTTCCCTTTCATAAGCGACTGTATTATTTGATCAACGCAAGATTCTTCTCTTTCGACAACGTCGTTGTCCACCAGTGATAACGCCAGCCATCCAAGTTTGGGTATGCCTTCAGACTACAATATAGGTCTCTGGGCCCGGCCTTCGCTCATTGCGCAGAGGTATCATTACATTCCTTTAATCCGTTAATTCACCCACTGGTTGCACGGGGAGCATTTGCTGTTGATGGCCACCAGGTGCTTACACAGGGCCAATTAAGATATTTTACCTAATGATTTCCACCGATGAAATTTGGGCATTCCGCGGTGTTAGCGATAGCTCAACTCTTGGCACGGCGCAAGTAATATACTGCACCCCTGGTGGCAGTCTACAGCAAATGCTGCCCTTGCAAGCAGTGGCTTGAATACAATGAATTAGCAGAAGTAATGCTTAAAGACCACTGCGTCGGAAGTCTAGAACCGAGTACCAGCCAGGACCCGTTAGATCCATAGAATCTAGGTGACCATCGGCTTTCAAACCGCCAGCTTTCTCTTCAAAAGGAAGATTCAACTTCAACTCCGTTCCGTCCTCGACCGAGCAGCAAACCTCAGAACCCAGTACCATGGTCGGTCAGGTGCACCATAGAATGGAGGGCTGGCCCTTGACGCCTAGACCAGAGTAAAACGATTAAATCTCACTTTAATAAAACTCTAATTTAGAGCCCGATAACCATATAGTAAGAGGTCTTGATGTAATAAGCCTGGCCAGGGCGTATAGATCTCTTGCATGTAAATCATCTGTTTCATACTGATTAACGACACGGTCCAGGTCTAATAAGCCGGTTTATAAAGCAGGAATTCTAACTTCATAGATAACTGACTCTTATTTAAATAAGAGTTTTGCTTTGAGTGCGATTTAACCGAGCTAGCCTAGCTGGTATAGACAAGAAGGCAGGGAATAAACCGTACTTGTATCTGAAAGAATATAATAGTAAAATAACAATAATAATAATAATAATAGTTACAACCTATTTTAAGCCAAGATGGGGATGGAGATGGGATAACATTAATTCATATATTGAATAATGCAGATATTAATCAGTTAACCCTGTACTGCCCAGATGGTCTCTCAGGATTCCATGAAAATGACACATGGAACGTCCCTTATTTGGATAGAATTTGTTAAAGGTAAAACATTTTTTACATATTCATTTTTAATTTTAATGATGGTAAAAGTGCAGAATATAGGTGGCCTACCTAAGATATGTCCATATATTTCTTGCTCCCACATGGGGCATACTTGAATATTCCATCAACATGCACGAAATTTATAATATTCACAAAAAAAGATCCATCAAAAGGAAATTGTGTAAAGGAAAAGCCAGTTTGAGACAGGTCACCTAAATTGCACTTTTACCCCCTGTGATTTCCAATAACCCGATCAACAAACAATAAGGTAAGATAGGCCTATCTGTTGAAACATTGGTAAACTGAGAAAGACAGCATATAAATAAAAGAGGTATAAACATTTCTGTGAAATCTAAAATTAATCCGTAGAGGGTTAAAATAGAAACTCATTCACAGAAGTCGTATTGGTCAACATGTACGTTCCTTGTCCTGTATCATGACTGAACCTGGCCTGAAAGTAATATATCAATTCGTGATTACGACAAGTTTCACAAGTACGTACCTTGCCACAGTCCTTGACACGCGTATCCTCATCCGAAGAAGTCTACATCTCCTGTCCTCCTCCTCCTGGAGGTTTTGGAGTGAGATGCTACCTGCTAAAACCTCTTCCTGATTTTTGCTGTAACAATTCAGCAGGTCCCAGAATAAAATGATTTATACGTATGATAAAATGGCACGATTAATTTTCTCTGAGCGGGCGAGTTTTCGGCTATAAAATTGCTGAAGCACAACCAGATAGTGTGAATACACAACGAATGTATGATTTGGGAACCATAAACAAACCAGATACTTCAGTGACGTCATAAAGAATCACGAGGACGTCGTCAAGACACGTGACATATGAAGGTTCCCATGGTGAAATCACGTGACGTCAACCATAAATGAATGACGTCGACGAAGATAAAGTGGACGCCAGAAATGGTGCAAAAGAAATGTTAGAGCTTTAAATGTCTTCACAAAACCTGAGGAATTTATAAATATATATATATATATATATATATATATATATATATATATATATATATATATATATATATACGCAAATACAAATAAAGTACATATTGTAACATGAAACGCAATGCGTGAAAAATATTAAAAATATTTAATAACAAAGCTTCAATTTATCAGTCTTGGATAATATAACATTTTGTTTTGTTCGAAGCTGCAACCTCATAACCTGTTAGTGCACATAGACCTTACGAATGTTTATGTCAATAGATAATATACAATATTCTTGCTGAAGTGTTTATTTGAGCCACCATGATGTTTAGTTTGTACTTTTACCAAAGACTGTAATCATATTACCCTCTTTACTTTTACTTAGGCCTATATGAGGATACATCAGTCTAAATTTTGCGACTGGCGTCAACTTTATCCTCGTGTATTTTAGCTCGGTATTTATGGATTAGTTTTATTCGGTATCACATAGATACACACACACATGCACGCTTACACCCCCCCCCCCCCCCCATTGCTGCGGTTTCTCAATGTATGAGGGCAAAATACATATATACATAGAACATATGAATTGTGATACATCTTCTTGAAAGTTCCCTCTAAATGTTATAATATATATATATATATATATATATATATATATATTGTCAGTATAAACCGAAAATAATGTAATGATGACCGGAATAGGATTTATGTTGACAAAGTTCACAATGAATATAAAACATATCAATTAATACATACTAGCGGAATCCTAGCGGTTTCGAGAAAGGGGGGTGGAATATAAACCTGCCATGCAGGTTTTTTATAAGGACGCGGGGATAAGACACGAAGGTACTCGAATGTAATGATGACCGGAATAGGATTTATGTTGACAAAGTTCACAATGAATATAAAACACATCAATTAATACATACTAGCGGAATCCTAGCGGTTTCGAGAAAGTGTGGGGAATATAAACCTGCCATGCAGGTTTTTTATAAGGACGTGGAGATAAGACACAAAGGTACTCGAGGGACAGCGTTCAAACGGGAATCTAACTTGGGAGAGATATTGGTGGCAAGGGGAGTTGTCTTGCAAAGTTTACAACGGAATAACGCTTTCTTTGGACCACGCCCAAATCCTCAAAATATAGTACGAGTCATACTTTTCATTGACTGAGAGATGGTTCCGGTATGTACACTTACTATACACGTATTGCTTAAATTGGGTTTTATTGAGCAAACCATTATAAACTGTTTTATTATATTATTTTATATTAGATAAAAGGGAACAATATAAAATGGCATTCCTCATACTATTCATATTAAATAGTTTTATTACCAGTAATTCAAGGGCGCAATCCGACCTCTTTACTTATGTAATACTTAATATACCGAGTCTCACAATATCGAGACTTTTTAACAAAGTCCGCATTATATCGCGTTATACATCTTTCATGCTTTATGTTTGCAGCCATTCTGTTATGGGGTGTGCCACTTTCTGTAGGCAACAGTGATACCATCTGTTCCGAACAACAAGACAATCCAATCAGCAAAAATGATAAGACGTACCAGTTGACAGGACAGACATAAAGAACCACACAGGTGTATCTATCCCCTCATTATCTTATTACACACCACACAATTTTAATACATAGCGTCTATTACAAGGTGCGGATTGGGCCCCTCCGACGGTCCAGAGATCACAATAAAGCCTTTGATTCGCGTGACCTTACACACGCACTCAACCGGAGTGAAGAGCGATTTGCTTCCTTTACAATGATCTTTCCAGGCTACACACGTATCACAGACCGTTCCGCTGACTGAGAAATATGAATTATAGATGACAAATTCTGCGATCATAGACAAGCCTATACCCAAGGCGACAGAGCCCACAGTAGCGTTTTATATATCAGTTGCACCAGTAAGGATAGACCGGTATACACGCTCGCACTTCTGTGAATACGATGCCTCCCGGAACACCTTTATCGGTTTATTGTCTTGTTATCAAGTTCATCATCTTGGGTAAGCACACTCCACTGTATGGACATTTTCTGATATAATTCACTGAGTGTAGCACTATTTGCCATGCTTTCACTTCACGGTGGAATTGAACTGGTCATTCCAGTTTCGGGGGGGGGGGGGGGGGGAATTGATCAGATGAGGATGAGTCATTTGCGCGATGAAATGTCTTCAAACTAATCATTCAAACCATCCAATAATATAGGGCTGACGCGATATACCATTACCGCGATATATGTAACGTGCTTATATTTAATACGTGTACATCGAACAAGCGAAATGGGAGCTATTGTTTTAATAAGAACAATATAACAAGAACAGCCCGTGAACATTAAAATAGAAGAGCCAGAAACCAAACAGACATGTTTTCTTTCTTCAGACGTACATGAGCTTGGTAGATCGCCCGTTTGTTTGGTTCATTTGCTATATGAATTTAATTTTTGTTCAACCTCGTGTTTCTTTATATAACGATTTGCATAGGTCGTCAATCTTGACGAACAAAACATATACATATATATATATATATATATATATATATATATATATATATATATATATATATATATGATATAAAACAGTACTCCATGACGCACGTTTAATTTTCTTTCGTATTACTCTTAGCAGTATCATATACGTGCATAGTTTATTATAACGGGAGTTAATTATTAATACTTTTAAAGTTATACCTTTCAAACATCCAAGATACATATCTTGACCCTCCGTCACCTTAACTGACTTGACAATCCGACAGATTTGCTATCCGACATAAATCTGGTTATTACCCTTTGTGTCGGAATTTGGAGTCCCGATTGTATATTGAACGATGCTAGTGGACTGGTATACCATTATCGATGGCTCTGACAAGAATTGACATAAGACTGAACACAACCGAGTTAAACAAACAAGGCAATAAATTAACTTTCCGTTTCATCCAGGCAATGCAATCTCTTTTATCTTATTTGAACGAGGCTACGTTCTGTCAGGCGCAATATAACAGACCTGCTTTTCATAACAAAAATATTCTTATTTTATATTTTATTTATTCATAACTTATCGCCAAAATCTGACCGATCATCACTTTACCCTCCCCCCCCCCCCCCCGAACGCCAGCGCTATCCTATCCCATCGATGACCAGTTGTGGGCCTATGATCATTATTCATAATCCTCCGTGTCTCCATACCCACTCAACACCCCTCTGTCTATAAAATGGTGTATCCATGATACTAAAAAAAAAAGACGGTCAAATATACCCGAACAAAACAGATTCCTAGGCGGTATTGTCTTGAGTTATGGCGCGAAACAGTTCATAATATTTGGCTTCGCCGATATGCATATCCTTTGAGTAGCATCCTAATTATTATGATTAGCAGCGGTAGTAGTAGTAGTAGTAGTACTTATAGCAGTAGCAATAGTAGATAAAGTAGTGGTAAGAGTAAGTAAGTATGGGTAGCAACAACTATAGTAGTAGTAACAATGGTAGTCGGAACAATAACAAATGTGATAAAAATAGTAGGAATAATAGTGGTAATAGTAGAAGTAGTTGGAGAAGTAGTAGTAGAAGTAGTAGTAGTAATATAGTAGTTACACTACTACTACTATTACGGTTGTTGCTACCCCTACCAATACTGCTATTACTAATACTGTTACTACTACTGTAATAAAAGATGTAAATACTGTCTCATTTCTGCATACCTCCTCCACACAAAAGAGTCTGAAATAACTATTAGATTCTGGAGTTATCGCGATTAGAAGGATGTATTCATCAGGCGAAACCTTAAAAAAGGGAAGAAATATTTAATATCTGTCACTGCTTAAATAAAACTCGGACGAAAATCTGTACATGTGTGGAACGCCCATGTACTAAACCTGATGTGGTTATTAATTTTATATTTGTAAAAGGTTTGAAAAGAAAAGGAGGCTTAACTTGCACGCATCAGCGAATTCTGACCGAGGTCGACACGGTGGCATGAATCTGTATGTTCACAGGCCAATGGAAACGTTTACAGTCCCCCAAAATTATACAGACACCAGGACTTTAATCTTTCTCGAGTTCTTGCCATAAGGATGTGTACACAGAGAATGTTCCACTTTCTGATAACAATTGGGTTTTATGTTAGACTTATTAATCTATATACTGTCTCCTCAAAATGACGAATCCATTTATAGTCCTATATGTTGTTTCGAGGACAAATAGGGGAAAATATTGGGTTGATCCGGGTTTCGAACCCATGTCGGTGGCGCACAAGTCTGGCTTACCAAACGCTTCGCTAAAAATGCAAGCTTCACTAGCGAAACAGTTCGGTCCGCTTTTATGTCCCCCCCCCCCCCCCCCCGAAACACACCCCCTCTCTTTACAGCGTTCTGCTATCAGAACAAGACTAATTATCACAGGAGACACACTTTGGTGAGCTTATTCCCTGGGCCACAAAGTTTACCGTCACGTTGGACGAGCCCCCATTTGTTACGAAGACAAATTGCTCAGGGGAAAATATTGGGCCGATCCGGGATTCGAACCCATGTCGGTGGCGCACAGGTCCGGCGTACCTTCCGCTTCGCCAGAAAAGCATGCTTCACTAGCGAGACAGTTCGGTCCGCTTTTATGTCACCCCGTAACAATGTATACGGTCAGCATTGACCCCTCAAATGTAACAAACAATAAATCCACAGCATTTTCCCCACAAAAAGGGAAATAAAACTGAACAATTTTTTTTTCAACAGATTATAGTCACGTTTCCTTCTGTCAGTAGGCAAGTCCTGTTTTAATCCGTGTGTTGGTTTGCATTCTTGTTTGCTCTCCACTCACAGACTACACGCTAAACAGAGCTTTAAACTACATATTTGTTTTGCTATATTTGGAACAATCCTTGTACAGAAATGTTCTTCAAAATCACAGGATGCAGTTTTCTAAGATTCTCTGTTATAAACTGTTTTATTTCATTTATGTTTATATTTACAATGGAAAAACAAGACAGGTATGGATCAAGATATAACAGACTGAGGGGTTGGGTGTTTATGTCCGGAATATATATCAACCTAAGATTTTGGTCTAATCAGTTGCCATATAGATGGTTTTTGTTAATAAAGTTGTTGATGAATTTATTGTCATAAATATATGTAGTATATTATTACGGACATTTATTTACGCTTATCCTATATTCCAGGTATTTTGGGTACTCCCATAAACGCAGTCTTGACAAAATTGGATTACAGGGGCTATTACGAAGATGGGACATCAGAGATGTATAAAGGTGAACGCTACTGGACTCAGGGAACCCAATTCACGCTGCAGTGTGTCTTATATGGATCCGACCTTCACCTTGTTCCCGTGTCATTCTTCAGGAGTAATGTCCCGGCCGCCATGTTAACTCCGGAAAACAACCCATCGGTCCACCTGTTGTGGCGTGATGGAGAATTCGTTGACGATATTAGGAATAGTACCGTGGCGGAACGATATGCAGTCGACAGAGACGCTGGTTTCAACAAGATGACATACATCTTCCGGATATTTTGTGAGTAAAATGTATTTATGTATCAGTACCACTGAATTTAAGAGGGTTTGAAATCCGTCATTTTTTTTCAAAAGGTATATTTTCTAAAGGAACTTTCAATTTATAACACTATATATTCTATAGAAATGAGCACTTTGGTTTTACGAATAATAACTCTTGATTAGGAACTCTGGCTATTTATGACTTCGGTTTTCAGTAATTTAGCAGTCCATTAATGCAGTTGACAATTTTAAGACAATTCAAGAAAACAGAAATGTGTTGAAGCTAAATAAAACTCGTAATCGTTATCTTAATAGTAGGGCTGAAAGGAGTACTCGAGTACTCGATTCCGGGTAATACTTACCGAGTACTCGAGTCCAAGATTTGGACTCGAGTACTCTTGTATGTACATGCATATATGTATATTACTGCAAATTTTAGGACCGTCTGTAGGATTATTTATCCATTGTCGTAGCCTGGCGTAGGGCTCTAAACATATGCTAGTCAAATTAATCGAGGTCTTGTTATGACATATATCTATTCCTTCGTCGCGATAAAGTTAAGCCGTCACTAAGTCAAATTTATGCATATTTTGCATCGGTAAACAGATGTTCGTTTTATCTTCACAGCGTTGCCATGGTAACGAGTACTCGAGTCCGAGCCGGGTAATGCCTATCGGGTACTCGAGTCCAAAATTTTGTACCCGTTTCAGCCCTACTTAATAGACAGATCATATTATTTGCATGGGTGACTTAACACAATCTGACGCCTCAGGGACATGCTTTTTTTAACAATGGGGCTTTCAGAATTGCTGCTTGAAGGATCAATCCCATAGCAATCATGTTATTCTTCTCTTCAAAATTTAGTCTTGACTGATAAAAAATTTACAATTACAAAATAAGTGAATTGAGTTGGTAAAAAGGCTACGCGAAACGTTTTATATGACTTGATATGGAACTAAGTTGGAACAGAATAAAAAAAACATGTTCTAGCAGAATAAGCTCCCAATCAGAGACTTCGTTTTAGTCGGATTGTCAATGTACGCTCTCTCCTTGTGAAACCTTGTGTTATGTGTACAGTGAGGTGGCTTATGATTATAAAAAGCAACACCAAGCTTAAAATTTATTTACCTGAGTCTGGTCCGGGGGAGGGATATAGGGAGTTGAGAAAGGAACGACCGAACGTAAAAGAGGAGTCGGGACTCGAATCGGCTCCCTCACCAACTACAAATACTGTAAGGAGAAAAAAGAAGCAATGTCTATGAAGATATAGTAGATGCCACCCCAAGCCAAGCGCAAAGGGACCCAAAACGCCTTCCTAGGTTAGCTGCAAGGCACCTGTCACTGAGATCAAGTCGGGAAGTCAGACGAATCAGCAGAACCCAAGCAAAACGCCCACGCCGTGATGAGGCCCTGAACGACCAAGCAATCCGCATGCAGACAGTTTGGCACAAGTCTAGAACAATTATTCGAATGAAGATCGAGCGATCTTTGTTTTCATCATAAGCCGAGTGGAGAAAGGGGAGAGAAATGCAATCGCAAGGTGTACAGAACGGAAGGTTCGAGCAGATATTAGTAGTACATCCTCCTTGGCATTGCAAAAATAATTTGTGCTTCTTTAATAACATCCTGCTCAAAAAGGGCACGATATGAACCCCTTGAACCCTCATATGAATAGAAAATGCCATGCAGTTAGTTGTATTTACAGCCTATTTCCTGTTCATATTTGAGACAGGGGACATAAAGCAACTTGCGCAACAGCAAGCAGATGCCTCCACTAGTTGTCTCCTGAGTACTCTTAAGAAAACACCCCATGTTTTCTTGCCCACTAGCACGTGACATGTCAGGCTCAGTTGATATATTATAAATGTCGAAGGTTTACAAAGAACATGTTTGCCGCTGTCACGCTAACTCAGTATTAACTTAACGTCAGGAATTTAAGGGAATGTTAAAAAAAGCAAAGTGTTGTGTCAAAAGGTCATATTAATATTCATATGTGTTTCCTCTCCTGAATCTGGTCGTTCTAATAGTGAATCATAATAGTAATTTTGGCACGCTGATGGACCATACTTAACAGGTGGAGTATACAGTCTTAGTTGTCACCTTTGGCTTTGCTTCGGGAGGGGGGGGGGGCAGGGGCGTAGCCAGGATTGAGGGAGGGGAGGGGGCCATGATCAGTGGCGGATCCAGAAATTGGAGAAGGGGTTAGGAGACAGGGGCGCTAATATGTAATAGTATTTATGAAAACTAAGTGTTATATAAATATATATATATATATATATATATATATATATATATATATATATATATATATTATACGTTATATATTTTAGTGTATGGAAATATAGATTTTTTTTATTTTCAATTATGAAACATGGTTTTATCAAGGTTAATTACAGGTGCCACGGGAGTGTATGGGAGGGGGTATCCCCCTTCAATATTGGGAATTTTTGTTTAATAAACTATATAAAGAGAACATTTTGAGGCAATTTTCACACAAAAAAAATATGAGGATTTTCTGTTCCTGAAAAACTGTTCTCCTAACTCTTTGAGTGATGATGTCATACTGTAAAGAGGTTTAATATTTAATTTTTTATATTTCTTCAAAATAATGATATAAAATTTCAATCGTTTTCAACATGTTAAAGCCAATGGCGCAAAGGCGCATTTACGTTAATAACTTTCAAAATTTTATCTTTTAGATGTAGTGCTCGGAGTAAAATAACTGAAATGATGAGGTCTTATGTTAAACTTTGCATTTTACTGGAGCCCATGGTCTCGACAGCACACAGGACTCCTAAGAGCACAGATCGCGAGCACTGGTATCACTAGAGGAGCCGTGAGATTGTCGACCCCAACCAGGCCCTGGTGCTCTGCAGTTGTTTTGCAGCTGTTCATAAATATCATCATCCTTAACTAATGAATTTGAAATTAATAAACTGCACTACAATCTGACTGTTTATAATAGATTAATAAAACGAAAATTGGGAAATTAGATAAAATAAGAGATATTGCAGCTCGACGGGGGGCCGCGCGCCGAAGGCGCCCCCTCTTGATCCGCCACTGACAGCAAAAGCAGTTTAATGCATATATATTTATATATATATATATATATATATATAAATATATATATATATATATATATATATATATTAGACTAAGTGAAATTCAAAAAGAACGGCGAGGTACTGGATGCGGGGGGTGGGGGGGGGGGCATGGCCCCCTGCGGCCCCCTCTTGGCTACGCCCCTGGGGGGAGGGAGGGGGATTGGTTACAGAGGCCATGTCCGACTTACTTTATTAGGAGAGAGAAAAACCTTTTGATCCCGTCACTCTTTAGGGCAATAAAAAGCATAAATTTGAGAATATTATATAATTATTATATAATTCAGTCATCCAGTTTATAGTCTCTTCATATTTTCCTTAATAATGTTTCAGTTGTACCATTACATTGATACAATTAAGGAAAAGTTTAAAAATACTTAAACAATAACTTAGATAACATAAATAATAAAACCAAAATGTAGGTTTCCAAATATGCGGTAGGAGTGAAAAGAATGATAATATTCTAGGAGGGGGATTGTGTCCACTTTTTTATAAGGAGGAGGGGTCTGAGCATTTTGAGAGAGTGTGTGTGTGTGTGTGTGTGTGTGGGTGGGTGGGGGGGGGGGGTCTTCGACATGTTCGTACCCCTGTGAAATGCTTCCTCATATTTACTTTTCAGACACGATCCATGGTTGATACAAATCACAGGTTTATCTTATGCTTTATCGACAGGCATATTTTCGGGGAACATGGGCGATTTAAAAAATATCGGGAGCCAAGAAATGTAATTTTTTTTTTAAACTAATGAGGCTAAATGGTCGTTGCATTTCATATCATGAGACTAAATGGAAAGTGAATACGAAACCAGATTTGGTCGGCCCCAACCTAGGTGAGCGCCTTGTTAAGTCAATGGGGAGGCTTTGCCCCGCAGACGTGTTTCATGAACAAACGAGTGCGCCTTTAGGGGGTTCTTCGGAGATTAAAACCAGCCGTTAGGATGATTACACACCCATACAAGACAAGAGGGCGCGGCACACCGGGACTGGCTTACGTTAAGATATATAATCACGTGCTACCGCAAGGGCACGTATTCCAAAACGGAAATGGAATTCTGCAAATATTCTTACTTACATGCAGTTGAAAAATATGGAGGCGACTCACTCCACCAAAAATATCTAAAAAAATTAAAAGTAAAAGCAACGTGGGATTTTTTTTTCACGGAGGAGAGCGCACGCGCATTCTGCTAATATATGTATCTAATTGTGTTGTATATCTATATGAGAGTGGGTTTTTGTGGCCCGTCATGCCCGAATGTTTTCTCCGGGTTTTCCGGATTCTTCCACCACTTGACACTACTAAATGATATGAACCATGGAGAGTGCCTCGATTAGTTATAATATCTGTTTGTACAATCCATATAAAATAAATAAAGTTTATAGTTTTGTTAATATGTACGTTATTATTATTTTAGCGGGTCAACCAATCGATAACGGCAGGTTTGGCTGCACTTCCAAGAATGACAGTCTGACCATAAAGCCGTCCCAAATGGTCCCTTTCCTTGTAGCAGGTAAGTCAAACATGTTCTCTCTCTTCTTCACCTTAAAAACTTATAACCTTTAAAAAGTTTACAAAAGTATGAAATAAGTGAGATTGTTCACACAAAAAAATTCTTATCTATGTTTCAATAACTTCTTACCCAGCAGTCATACACTGCAATCGCTTCAGATCTCCTTCGCTTTAACCGCTGCTTTCTATATAAAGCAAGTTTTTCAGGGTTTCTACACCAGGGCTGGCACAGGGCCAATAATTGTAGTCAGACCGATAAAAGCGTGGCATCGCATTGTGTAGCAGACCAATGAAAGTGTGGTGTCGCGGGTTGAAACTTGGATTGGATGCACCTTGCGATGCAATGCTCTCATTTGTCTGATTGCAATTCTTTTGTGTCCTGCATGTGCCAGTCCTGGTGATGAAACCACACAATCCTGCTGTACAAAGCAGCACTTTAAGCCAGTGAGATATAGAACGACTGCAGTGTTTAACCGCTGTAAGAGGAGTACGTGTATGTTTCAAGTGCAGCACTATTTCATGTCCACAGGGCCCGCTGCAAATCGTTTGCTGTTCGCTGCTAATGTAACTAAGCAACTGGGCCTGAATATAATAGTCAATTGCGAGTGCGTTCGACAGTCCCATTAATATGTTCCTGAATTTTTAATTTGCACTTTCACATTATTTTCTCCTTTAGGTAAGCCCGTTATTTCTATGGATATAAATGAAATAAAATTAAGAGTATTTTTTTATTTATTTCCTACAAGAGGCCGAGGTCCAATTCCATTCAAATTCCAAATTTATGAGTAAATTATACATAAACATGCATTATATTTTACATATATTTTACATATATATAAATATATATATTTATATACATATATAACAATTTACATATAATATATATAATACTTTACAGCTCCACTGAAACAATACCCCATCTCCTTGTTCCTGGGAAAGCGCCTTCTGGCGGGAGTGGTGTACCTGCAGCAGCCCAACCAGTGGCTGTCTGAGTGGGGCTGTGATATTCAGGGGTCAAACGTTAAACCCAACGTTTCCTTCTCACTTGCTGGACGGTCGCCGGAGAAAGAGAAATTCCAGTGGGAGCTCAAATATCAGTACGTATTTTTTCTTTTCACACCCTTTTTACAACGTCCCTTGAATTTCAATATTATATATGAGGGTTTCTGTGCCATATTCCTGCTGCCCAGGACAAAAAAAAAGCATTCTCTATTCAGGTTGGTTCAAACAAAGCTTCAAACCCGAGCACAAAACGCCATTGATTTAACCAAAACTTGGTAAGAGCGCCAAAACAGGCCGATAAAATTGCGTCCAGTAATAGCCTCCGAACAACTAGTGCAGGGATACGGAGATTCACTGAGTAAATCAATTACCTCCGCTTATAAGTATTGCGTGGAATAAAATGTATTTTCTCGCGGCATTTTCTAGAAGTTATATTCATAAACAAGATGGTTGTCCTTAACGGAAAACGGGTCATGCATAAAGCAATAAGTATAAGTACTGACAGGAGACCGGCCCAATAGTTTTTTTTGTTTTGGTCTATGATTTTTGTCTATGACCAATGAGAAACGTTATATAAGATGTAATCCAGCACAGTGAACACATAGTTACAGACTGCCGATTCACAGCTTTTTCCGTATATACTTGGATGAACGCACTTGGAAATGCAAAACTATAAAAAATATATTTTTTATTTTTCAATAATGAAACTAGATTATAATGACAAGGCTCATGAAACGTATTTTGTACAAAACGCAAAGTTTTCCCTAGTCTGCATACTAAATTCGATTCCCCAGTACCATTTTCAACAATAACGAGTCAAATAGAATTACGTATAGATACGACAGAAAGACATGGAAAAGTCTTATCGCATGCTTGCATTGCATGCTTGAGGGGAAAATATATCAAGAATTAACTTTATTTAAAAACTATTTATTATAAAATATTATCAATATTATCACCCTTAAAATCTTAAACGTGATTTTTTTTTACTTCTGTAACAAAGGATCCCAGGCTTAGAGATGATGGATTATCGATGGAAGTACCGAGCTGAGTTTGGCGCCATTAAGTTGATATGTAAAGACAGCGGGCGTGACATCATCGGAAGTTTATACTCTCCTGTGTTGGAGGAGCACACTGAACGTTACAGGCTGTCAATCAAAGGTGAGTACCTAGCTCCACATAGTGTCGAGGTGATTCAATGAATAGCACCTAAAAGGGTAAAACATCATTTACGTGGCTGTCATAATTATATATATGTAGGCATATATATATATATATATATATATATATATATATATATATATATATATATATATATATAATGTATTTCCACTGGTCCGTAAACGGATACGGCTCAGTACGAGTATTCCCACAATGACGTGTTTTTTTTTTAGAGAAGTCCGCATTATCCTCCACAAATAGATACACAGAAAAAAAAGATCAGAACAACGGGAAAATATGGACAAGAGATAATATAATACGATATAATATAATATATGAAAATTAATTTATCTCTTTACAAAAATTACCCAGTACCTCACTGTCGTTACAGTAGTATTGAAGTAGGATACACTTTTTTACCCATTGTGCTGGTGGTGCGCGGTGCATCTACCTTCGGAACATCGTGAAAATTCCTCTTGATCAGACCCGCTGCCAGAATTTATGGATCCATCCCAATTATACAATTTAAGGTTAAAGGTTCTTCTGAGTGGATAGTGTGGGGAACCTGTGGGGAACCTTTCCAGTGTGGGAAAGTTCAGTCTGGAGCCTGAAATGCATGGTCCTTTCTGGGACCTCCATTAGGTTCTTCAGTATTAACCTTAACGGTCTATACGGAACCGCTATAATGGTTCTTAACTACTTAAGGCTGTTTGCGTTGGACTAAGTGGGGAACTTTTACAGGTTCTTCTTGGAACCCCTGCATGCTCTTCGTGTATCATTTGGGCAGGGGTTTTTGGTCAAAAGATGCTTTTGATTCAGTACCTATTTTGTGAATGTTAAATTCAATATATAGATTTTACTGATTTTCTCTTTGCAGGTTGTCCATCAAATGGAGCACAGTGGATTACAGTCAATATGGCATTGTTTTTGGCCGCAGTGTCATCATGTTTTCTCATAAGACTAAATGTGTGAAAACATGAGGTCTGATACGATATGGACCCTAAAAATGTACGGGTAATAGTGTTAAGCTTTGGGCAAGGAAAGGTGTACAATGTGTGCTTTTACCGACTACAAAGGTTCTGTAAAATTCATAATAAATGTTCATGAATTATTCGTATATCAAATACGCAAATTCACAGACACTCTAAAGAAAAAGGGTTTCAGCTAGAACCCATTAGCGTTCTTCAGGGTGAACTTGGTTGGAAACCTCATTTATGGTTCATACTAGAACCTTAAACACGGGGTTCTTTTTTGGAACGATCGGAGGTTCTTCACGATGGACTGATTGGGGAACCTAGACGGGTTCTTGGTGGAATCCCATGTGTATGGATGTATTTATAGAACATTCAATGCTAGATTATCTTAGAAAAAAGAGTAGGATGTCATATCATACGTTTATGATAAAGTAATCACATGTTATATGTATACCTTAAACACACACTCGCTCACCTGAGCTTCATTTAACTATCCACAGAGAAGAAACAACATTTTAACGACATAAGCTAAATAAGTGTCATTTTATTCTTAGGCGATTAGATGGTGACTCATTTCTCGAAAATAAATTTCTTATACATGTTAATATTTGTATACATGTGCTTCCTTCTTTTCTAACTCGGATTTCTTCTGTTACACTGTTTACATGCATGTGATCATCCTCTCTAATATATATATATATATATATATATATATATATATATATATATATATATTGATTGTGAATATGTGTTTTTGTATAACTGTTGTTTTTAATAAACTTGATGAAGAGAATGTCTAATAGTTTTTTTGCTTGATGAGGAAGCGATTAATATATATATATATATATATATATATATATATATATATATATATATATATATATATATATATATATATATAAAGTGAATCACACAAAGCAAGTTGAAAACAAACAGGCATTTGAGACTTCGTCTCATTTTTGGGCAGTTTCCCCTTGAATTAGGCCATATATCAGTAATGTTAATGTGTATATTGAGTCATGTATTCCCAAGTTACCTATTGATCATACATAGACTGTTGCGTGTGACTGCCTCCTGTCAATTTATAAGACTTTCTATTAGTCCAGCTGTTAAGAGAAGGATAGTGCAAAAATGAACAAAAAGCATGGAACTTGGCATTACAGTATGGGGCCAAGCGGAATTTATCATATCTTGGGTATAATCTAAGATGGCAGCCAATGGCCCCGGATTTAACAATATCGATACATCCGGTTATATTTGTCAGAGACTATATTGCAGGTGGACTATTCCTATGTTTTTCGGGTCGAGAAATGCATTTATAAGGGTTTCAAGTATGTATAATGATCTGAAATTGAGCTAAATTTGCTTTATTTACTAGCACATCGAACAGCAAACATTGCTTGTTGCGTTGTGCACATTAGTCGCATACTTTAAGTTTGTGATCAAATGAAAGTGTCATTTACTTGAAAAGATTGGTCTGTTTTGTCATGAATATTTATACTTGAACTGTAGAACAGGTTTGAATGAAATATTCAACATTTTTTCCTTTTAATTTCCCTTTATTTGCATTAGAACACATTTTAAGAGGTGATGGGTGCAAGAAACTAATCTGTCAAAATATGAAATAAAATTAGGAATCTGATATGTCCGTACACAATTAATCATTAGGATATTTGAAACCTATACATATATGTTATTAGTTTTTATCATCAATTAAACTTTCGTGTAATCCTCTGTTAGTGCATTTGGGAAATATCAAATGCATAAATCCTACTGGGCCGACATTTAATGTACATATTAATTTTAATTATTTGAGCCCCATATCTGTTTTAATGTAATAAAATGGGTAGTCGAGTGGTAAAATGCACGGCTATCACCACCGGTGCCCCAGATATGAACATTACTGCTTCTGTTAGAGTGGGTTGTAGTGGCCCGTCCAAGGTTGGTGGTTTTCTCTGAGTCCCCGATTTCCTCTACCCCTATATCCTACCGAACGCCACCGTCCGAACCATGGAGAAGGGCTCGTTATCTTACTTATAACTAATTGTACAATCCATATAAAATATTGATGATAATAAAATAAATTAAGCAATCCATATAAAATAAAGTTCATTCTGCTTATAATTTTTATACCAGACTGAATGCGTAAGTGGCAGGATACAGACATATGTATGAAGCTCACACCCATGAGCTGTTTAGAATCTATGCCTTATACGTACATATTAGAATTTAAATTGTGCTGAAAGTGTCGTTTTCATCAGCACATCGTAAAACTTGGTAAGTTTGGTTGATCACTGAGCTTTAAAATGAAAGTGTCATTTTTAATGGGCTAGGCTTTATTACATAAATATTTCTGATTTCTTCTGTTTGATTTCCTTAGAAGCGATGCATGAAAGAAACTTGCCTATCCTGTCTGGTATCAAATTGTGTATACAGGGTTCTGTCTGAGTGTGTTTCAGTGTTCACATTAAGAGTAAATGTGTAGCTTTATTATATCGTCAGCCACCTCGGCTTCCTCTCTAACAAGTAAATTACCACTCCAAAGTTGGGTTCACGGCTACCCGCGTGACGAGCATATAGCTCTCTTAATTTTTTGCTTCTGTCCTTGAACAATAGACTTGCCCTGGTCCCTCCTTCTACTCGGGGTTACAAATCTGTAACGAAAATGTTTTCTCCAGAGTGTCTGAAAAAACAAAAGAAAATGTAAAATTCCATGAAAAACACATTTTATATGACAGAGTTGTGTGCAGGATTTTGTGAACATTGAATCACAGCTTATATGACTGAATATGTCATCCTGATAATTTTTATTTTAGATGCTACATCGGAGGTGTATTTAATATAATATTCATATTGGAGAGTTAGTTCCTGAGATTAAGGAGTCCTCCTCCAATTCATCCCCAAAATGTGTGCTATCAATATTGCAAAATAAAAAACTTAAGCAAGCACAGTTTCATGTGAAATGTTATCAGAAAATGTTCATTATACATGTATTTATGAATGGGATTCACGGTTATAGAGTCACTTACCATACGTTCATTTGCAAACAATCCATCAAAATGGCTCAACAGGGCCTGAGGTACGTCTGTGTACTAGTTGTCAAGTGTGGGGTAGCTGCAGGAGTAAAAGGATGTATTGACAACTTGTTTAATCATGTTCACACACAAACACACACACATATATATATATATATATATATATATATATATATATATATATATATAATTACAAATTGTTATACTGTTTTAGGTCTATTAGAAAACCAAAGTCATTTATCAATCAATGGCTTGAAGTAAATCCATGTGTTGGGCACATAATTGCAATTTTCGATTAATATAGGACTACTGGAAACTTAGAGCAATAAGCCAGGGTGACAATAATATTAATACTATATCAAACATTTACAACATGTGAAATATTAGGTCTTCATTGAATTTACATTTATTTATCCTTAAATGTTCTATATACATTATATAAATATATATATATATATATATTTATACATATGTATATATTTATATCACACAACATGTTCAGCAACATTAATTAATAGATACCTGGCAGGTTGGGCGATTCTCCAATGTCAGCTAGCTGTATTCTCCTTCTCCAGGCTCATTGGTCCAAGAATAGACTCTACAAAATATTTGAAAAATACTTTTACTACACAGATGACCATGACCATTGGGAATGTAATTATTATATATGAAAATTAATCCTTACACATTTTATGTGTGTGTGTACTGAACCTGCTGTATTATGTTACAGTTACACTGTAAAGACTCAGGAGTACACATAACACCAAATTTTGTTAGTTTTTTAATGAACATACATTTAGCTTTACTAATAGGTGTATTTTCGGGTACTTGGTTGCATTATTTGAAGTTACATACAGATATATCATAATACATAGGCCCCCCTACTATACAAAATTCAACTTACCGAACTTGACTGTCACTCAGAAGACATACACTATGTGGTTCATTGTTTGGCAATTTTGACACAGCTAAAGTATTAAAATTAGTGCCTGTTCTTAAGAAATCACTAACTTTTCAGAAACAGCAATTTATACAATTCACCTACTCACCGGCCGACTTGACTGGCTATCACTCGACAGTACTTTGTATATGATGCACTGCAATCGCTTGGTCAGGGACGACGACGATGATTGTTGTGAAGACTGCAAAACGATCCGTACTAACTTATACTTTCACATGCTGAATTAATGTAACACCGACTCTGCTAGTATCAGTACTCTCTGGGCAAAAATGTTGTAAACACACATGTTGTAAATGTTGTGTACACCGACACTTGTGCATGAACATGGCACGTTTACATAGAGCGCAGCACTTTGTGCACGTAACCGTGACCTAGTTCCGGCCCATGCAGTCCGCGGGGTATCCCGTGTCCGGCCCCGCTCACGCGTGGTTTGTTATGGGTTCATAACTGAAATGAGATTTCAGTTATGGGGATCCTCTTATGGAAAAGTGTAGCAGGGGTATATTGGGATATTTGCAAAATAAACAGAGAAAATGGAGGCAATTTAGCAAATTTCTTACCAATAATGGCTAATAAACTGTTCTGGAGTAAAAATAGATTATGTAGAAGTGCCCTTATAAGGAAATTGTTAAGATTTCAACTCCTGTGTTTTTTTAGCCTGCCATGTGGTCATGTTTATCTTTTGTCACATGACCCTGTCCTTGACCTTATTGATATGAGAAAAGTTGTCCTCTGATTATTGTTCCAAATAAATTATAGTAAATATTGTTTCCATGACTTCCATAGGCAAATTTGTTAAAAACTTAAAAGATATAGCCATAAAATTATAATGGACTTATTGAAGCCAGATATTATCATTTACTCATAAGTATTATTCATGAAATAAGATTTTTTTAATAGATTTATTAGCAATAAATTACTCTGGTACACCAGAGGTCAGGTCACAGGTCAGGTCATGGGTGACCAGAGTTCATATCTCAGCAACATGGCTGTGTCAGTGATGGTCTTTTGCTCTTCTCTTCATGATAAAATGCTGTTATATCATATATAACATAAACAGGAGACTCCACATGTGTGGAAACTGATATATAAAGGATATATAGGCAGAGTGAACATAGTTTAAGCTGCATCTTATTCTTAATTACTCTTTTATTCTTTCCTTCTGATAAATCAGAAGGACCGCTACGATATTTCGTAAGAACATATTCAAGGCTGAGTATGGAGCCTGAGTCACCTGGTGTGTAATTCTCAGCCTTGCACCAAGGCAAACGCGTGGTCAGCGTGCGCCCTTGTCCAAGCTGGCTGCGTCGCTGCCAGGGAGCTGCTCAAGGCCTGACACTTCACGGAGGGTCAGCATGCACTCCCCTGGGGCAGTTCAGTGGTGTGTTATGACAACCATAGCCAAATCCACCCTCCGACTCCCCGTTCGGAGGGTCATAATTGGGTGATTCGACTCCCCTACGTTTAATTCCAGTGTAAGCTTAATATAGTTAGGATTTTTTAAAATCTACGAACATGATATTAAATTTGATGATCAACTTAATATTTTTGTAAACCATTGTTAGTGTAATTTGGAAATATCAAATTGTTGTGCTGAAATCTAATATACATGTAGTAGTTACATTTATTTGAACACCGTGTTTGTTTCAACGTAAAGACTTATTCATCATTTATTTAGATTATATGCGTGCATGACAGGATACGCGCATGCCCATGTAAAAGCTCACACCTGTTTGCTTTGTAGATTTTATGCTTCTTTTCCATGAGATGATCGCTTTCATTCTGTTGACAGAATCAGCACCCATTTATTAGCGCACAACATGTTTCTGTATGCTACCTTTGTACTATGGTGATGGATACATGACATAATCAACACATATGTAGATAGCTATGTAGATTGCTAATTTTGTGACGTGGTGATGTTGCAGACTTCAACACTATGCTCGTACGAAAGAATCAACACATGTCAGTAAAATATCACGGCCTATTGCTGTGATGATAGTTTTGTGATATAAAACATTTTCCTCATCAACGAGTTTGCATTCATTTTGCATTATATGTTGTTGTCAACAAATACTTTCATCTGCTATTGTTAATCACACTTGCAGATTCTTGTAATACATGCATGTATTATTTGAAATATTTACCATATACACAATCACCCAAGTACATTGATAGTATATACAGGGGTAGAAAGTCGTCTAGTAGTTATGGCATTGGACGTCGGGGTTTTAGGTCCCCAGTTCGAACCCGGTCGATGTCTCAATGGCAAAACGGTAAAATCTCGCCAGAAACCAAGAGATTCGCTTCTAACGTCTTAACGACAGGTTATGACTTATTTCAAATATTATACCGTCTTTATTGTCTGGATAACAGCTTTCTCATTCATTAGAAAGTGATACCAAGCAAGAGTAGCATACAGCTTAATGTTGTGAGCCACTAAATATGTACTGATTCCGTCTTCATGCAAGCAAAGAGTCTGGAAGATGCGTCATCACCTCAAGGCAAAAGAGTCTTTACACCTGACAAGTGTGAGCTTCTCAACGTGTGTGTATCTTGCAATTCACGCAATCAGCCTGAAATAAAACTTATGAACAAATACTTTATTTTACATGGACTGTACAACTAGTTATATAAACGATTACAAGGCACTCTCGATGGGCAAGACGGCTACGCTCGGTAGGAGTGGTTGGAATCAGAAGACACGGAGAAAACCACTACAACCGACTCTCATAGCTACACCGGTTATGGTACCTTGGTCGCCAGTGGAAAGAGGCGAGCCGGTTAACCACTCATTACATTGAAAGATACATGAAATACTAATTGAGTGTTCAAATACTTATTTACATATACATTAAATGTCAGCACAGTATTCAACAAAGTTTTGCCGTTCGATGTGCTGGTAAAAAGGCAATTTAGCACAATTTTAAAACCAGTAAAATCAGTATACTTTCATAGAGTCATTATACAGACTTAAAGCCCATATATATAAATTTCTCGACCCTAAAAACACAGAAACAGTGCACTTGCAATGCTTTCTAAAACAAATATAAAAAAATATGTGTATTGATATTAATACTCCTGCGGCCATCTTTGTCGCCCTCTTGCATTTTGAACAAGATAGGGCGCATTCCGCTTGGCGCCATATCTGAAAATATTGAGCTTATGGCCTGAACCATAATTTTGTCAAGTTTCTTTCTTCTTTCATCTTTTACACATTTCTTCTAAATATGCAGCTTAACTGTTGTACTAATTTAAAATCTTGACAAAAAAGAGCTAATTAGTACCTGGAGAGGTTTTGAATCTCAACAATGAAATTTATCCGCCCAAAAACATAGATTAGAGTACTTGGAATGCATTCTATTGACATTATGACTCAAGTGATTGACATTTTTTTAAGATGGCTGCTATCTTGGATTTTGGCCAAAATAATTTATTTTCAGCTTGGATCCATACATGAATTCATCATTAAACTTCAAAAAACACTTTTGCCAACTTGAATGCTTCTTTCATTCTTTTACACAATTCTTCCATATATGGAAGCTGAACTGTTGATTTACCACATTCAAAAACTGAAGCATGTTGTGATTCCTAGAAAAGAAATGAATGATTTGTTCTTGTTTAAAACTGAAAAGGTCGAAAACCGGTCCCCCCTCCCACTGTAGGGAGGGAGGCCTATAGAAGTTAATTAGTTATTTCTATATCCATAGTTTGGTGAAATATTTTTGTGGGTGAACTTTCCTAGGTCCCCCCGTGCAAAACAATCGATTATATTTTTTTTCTCTTCGCCCCGTGTTTGCGCAAGATGGCAGTTATGGCTGATTTTCAAAAACTGACCTTTGGGCACAGTAATAGTCCTAGGTAACGGATGTGCACCTGATATTTATTTTTGACGTTGACATAATTTCATAAGTCGTGCACTCAAAAGTCGATTCTCCTTTACCGCCAACTTCCGCTGACACAAATGTATTTACCAGGTTAGGCTATGTTAGACTCTTAGAATAACAAGAATTGGTCAGGGGAATTTAACTAATCATATTTAATAATGGTGTGTTTATCTTTATCATTAGTAATGTTGATCGGTAGATTGGTTTGTTTATGTATCAAATAATGGAACTTACTAGGCTATGATAAGCTGACAGAAGATTCTGTAGGTCTACATGCTTCTGAGGGACTAAACTGGGAATTTCCATGTAGAAAGTTCCAGACCACTCGTAGCTAGAACCTTCGTTGTAGTGTTGATATATAAGTATTGGCACCGCCGCCTCGGGGAAGTTAGGGAGAGTAGAATCGTTCTGCAGAGGACGTGTCGTGAAACGTAGATTTTCGCTAAGCGGACTGTTGGTCGAGTTCCGCGCTTGGGCGTTTATTGGTCCTTGATATAGTGTTTATTAGCTGAGGAGGGCCTGAGCGTTTCGTGGACTGTACTTCGTGAAGTTAGAGCCAGTTAACGGCAGGCGAAAGCTAAAGAACTTTGAAGAATGGCATTGAGATTGGAGCCAGTCTACGGTGGTGAAAGCCAATTCTAGGAAGTGATAAAAATAAACCTGTTTTGATATACCCTAGACGCCGAGTGATTTTCTGGACAATTGCGTAAAAGTTCCCGTGAAATTTATGTCCGCTGCGTGTCTAGTGTGACCTCCGCCCATGTTTTGCAAGATTCAAATATGGCCGATTTATTTAATAAATCACCTTCGGGCATAGTAATAGTCACTTATGCACGAACGAAACTTTGAATATGGGTCGAATAAGTGAATGCAAACACATTCATCATAATGCAGATTTCAAGTCCCTACTGAAATTACATTGTCAGCTGAGTTTCCCCAGTCTTCAAAATCCGTTATCACAGCCTCTGTCACATCCAATCAGCTTTGTATACAACTGCAGTAGTCGAGTTGGAGAGTGGTTTGTAAAGTCGTGCTGAGGGCCAGTCCTCACGTTTAGTGTTATTACCTCAGCTGGATCTGACATAGACATCAAGTGGACCTCAGACTCGTTTTAGGTGAGGGGATAAAAACAGAAAAGACAAAATGACAGATAGAGCAAATGACAGCAAAAGAAAAAAATGCAAAAAGGAAGCACCGTGCGTCATCAATCTCGATTACTATAGAAAAAAATCCTGTGACTACCTGGAAATAAAACCGCGAAAGGCCATTCTTCTTGCATCATGTCGTTCCGGTAAGTTCAAAATAAAACATTAAAATAGAACTTCCGCTTGAAAATACATATTTTGTTTAAGTGTTTCATATTTTGTTTCAGTTCTTGCATTTAACAGTCCCACAGGATGTTACTTTATATTAATCGATTATCACAGCAATTTAAAAATGTGGAAAGACTTTGCTAATCGAAGTATTATTTCAGGTTCAATGTATTATCAAACAGTCTATTGTGTCTGTAAGTTTTGACTTAAAGGTAAGTGCCACTATCATTTCTAGAATTGATAATGGACTGCAATTTTAATCCTTTGTGCTTAAGGATTCATGTTGGAAATAAAACTGATCAACGGTGGTCACCATGCATTTTTATAAGATATGACCAGTAAACAAGACAGTGGTCAACTGGCTTTTATGAAGTACTGAAGAAAAATCAGTTAAAGAATATGATAAGTTACAGAATTGCAATAAAGTGTAATTTGAAAACTTTCATTAATAAAACAAGCCAGCAACATCATTTTTTTCTGAAATAAAGAAACTTTATCATGAAAATAAAAAATGTCAAAATTCATATATAATAAAAATAAATACCTGGCGGAAATGACCAGAAGACATAACTCCTCTGCAGGAATAAAATAAAATTTACAAATATGAATCACTAATTCTAAATATGATAAATTATCACGCACAAAAAATATGGGGTCACCACAGATCTAAGCAGTCAAACACTGTTTCTGCATTTCAAGACTATTAAAAAAAGCATTAAAAAGATGCATATATCTATAAAAGCAGGGGTGGAGCCAGGTACTTGTACCTGTACCTGTACCTAGGTACACACATCAGAGTACCTGTACCTGTACCTGCAAGTCATGAGTAGGAAGTACCTTGTACCTGTACCTGTACCTGGAACTAAAGTTCCTGTTCCTGGTACAAGGTACTCTAGGTACATTTTCATATTTTCCTTTTTTTAGTTTTTTTTTCTCTTTTAGTATTAAATTTGGTTACCTGTAGTGTAAAATAATCAGCAAGCCATCAGTGTGATAAACTGCTCATGAATTGAATTGTTATCACACCTCCAGAATGGTCACATGTGTGAAATCAGCTGTAACCACAGCAAATCATTTGATTATACTATACTTGGTGCACTTAATGAACATTTAGTAGGGCTTTTAATACACTTTCATATCACTTTTGGTGAACGTATGGTGCCAAACAGTTAATAAGTTCTAAAAATATTTAATGTACTCTAGCAAATGATTTCGGTAGTGTTTGATAGAAAAAAGGCATGTTAACTTGCATATACGTAAATATATGCCTTAAAAATTTCTTTGAAGTGATCCTCAAATAAATGTACCTGTACCTGTACCTAGGTACTCTTTGAAAATCAGGTACCTGTAGCTGTACCTGTACCTGGCCAATTCACAAGTACCTGTACCTGTACCTGGCCAATTCACAAGTACCTGTACCTGTACCTGGCCAATTCACAAGTACCTGTACCTGTACCTAGGTACTTGCACTTGTACCTGGCCCCAACCCTGTATAAAAGTAGTTTCGCTTAGCATGATATGACATGAAATCATGAGATAAGTGATTAAGCAGCAGTGGTATCGTATACAGGATGGTGGGGAGGGCAATTAATTAAGCAGCAGTTAGCAATTAATTATCGATCTGCCACCTCCAATTATTTTCTAGTTTTTTTTTTTCACTAAGTAAAGTATAGCGGTTCTATGATATAGTGCTATATGTATACATTAATTTATGGTCCTAACAAATACCTAAAACAAATTCATTTGAAGGTTATGGTTTAACCATTTCAAATAAAAATAAAATACTTGAACAGTTATGGGAGTAACCATTAGGGCTATGTTGAAAATTAGACCTCTGTACCCTGTATAATGCATTACGATTTGGGTCCGGTCATGGTACACAGTACGTTCATTAGCCTTTTATGAGACAGTCCCGAAAACCATAATAAACGCTGGAAATTCGGAATAATTACATTTTAAATCTTGTACTCAGTTATGATTGTATAATCTAACGGAATAAGTCATAAAATGAGAAATATATAATTTGTATTGGAGTGTTAATGCATTTTAATTTGGGCACAGGAGAGAAAGTTGACCGTCTGTCGGACCATATGTTTTAGTTATGAATCGGTGGATTATTTACGATCAGTGGCAGGCACGATTATTTTCATGACAGGGCCCGTGAAGTGTTGTTGCATTGAACCTGCTTCGTCTTGCCTTTCCGTCTCAACATATTGATGATGAGGATGTCAGGAAAGGACACAGGTTTCGGCAATCAGCCTCCCTTGAGCCTTGTTCTGGGGCATCGAAAAAGCCGCTCAATCCTGGCATAGATCGAGAAACCTGACAAGCTTCGAGAGAGGTACCTTTAAGCAGCTAGAAAATGTACCTTATTTGTCGAGTGTCTCGGGATGTAGGTCAGGGTATATGGTATGCCCTTCCGAAATTTCTGCTTTATACGAACCGAGTGTCACGTGTGAATTTCTGGTATATTTCGGAAGAAATGGTCCTATAAAAATATTATGCAGAAGAAAGAAATTACTGCTCCATTGTAATTTAAGCTTCAGAAAGCCATTAGAGTCGCTAAACAAATATAGAAACAGATAATTATCGCTGTAACTATAACCGTAGAAAGAAGAACTCCTTGGTAGCTTGGCCAGGAAGAATTGATTTGTTCGTCAGAGAAGTAATTAATTATACCCCGTGACCATAAATCTGCACAAATCAGTAATGCTTCTTGTTGCAAATAAAAAATATTATGCCCAATTAACAAACGACATGAAAGCCAAACACAGTACATGTGGATCCCCAAATATTATTATATATATTATTACAACCTCGTTCACAAAGACGAAATAAATGCATCCCAACGTTAGACTAATACTGCAGTAAAAGTTAACACGCAAAAATCAGCAAAAAAAAAATGTTGTGGTCGTTTATTCCCGCCTGGGAGTATTTTTTTAAAGCAATAAACCTTTTTGACAATTTATCCTTTTTTTTTATTAAAATTACCTCGTGTTTTTTAATCTAGAGTGCTGTTGTATCGTCCTGTATACTCGAGCATTCACACAACCACCATGCTGAAGACTTGTTGGCCAGACTTCTTTATTCATACGCGACTACATAAGCACAACATATGCGAGGGAGTTACATGCGCGGCGTAATATAGTTCCATACAATACATTACAGCCGGTATCAGGTAAAGCGAATTCCATTTACAGCATTGTGAATGTTTGCTGCAATTAAACTTTCCAAATATACCAAGTAATTGTACAAATGACTGGTTGAACTAATTGTTCTAAGCGGCCAGTGGTTAATACAGTATTTGCTAGTCTGTACTGTAACAACAAACACCTTGTTTTCATCAATAACACATATTAGCGTCTTCAAGGTGGGATGAATTTATTTTTTAAGTATGGCGTGGGCGATGGTGAGGAAGCCGAGGGCACACAAACGAATCTTGGATATTTTACGCAGCGGAGCTTCTTTTTCGATGCGTTTCATCATCCATGTGTTTGAGAACGTTACCAAAGACAACTAGAGTGTAATTATCACGAGCTGGTTTTGCTCAAGAATGTACTTGATTGAAGGGACCCTCTATGAAATTTAAAGGGGCCCAATCACCTTACTTACCTTAATTTATAAACTAAAGGTCATCCCTTGGAGCTTTTATAATGATAGGAAAAAAGTGGATATCACCACACACAGGCTACTTGCTTTGTTTAATTCAAATTGTTTATAATATGTGGGGGCCCGCCAAAATAATCAAAACGAATTCAACAAGGGCATCTGGCAGCAAGTAAAAAAACCAGAGCTTTGCAAAAGGATTTTTGCAACAAGTGACCTATCTTCCTCCGATTATATGCAACCTACCACCTTAGGTTACATCAGCGACGTACCTAGTCTCATTGCCGCCCGGGGCGGTCTTAGAAATTGCCGCCCCTCTAACAAAACATTACAAACCTGGATAACATATTGAAACATATCGTTTCAAATGTCCTTGTTACAGGCTTGTATCTGACAACAACGCAATTATATGGATTCACTGGCAGGGAATTCTTCCGCCACATATTAAAGAGCAGACATCTCTTTGCTAATGTAAATCAAAAGATCGCTCGAAGCTCAAACAAGTATATTTCATTATGAAGTGAACAGAAAGGAATAAAAGGAATAAATTGTAACTATTAACAGATAACACTGCATGATACACATATAATGTGGGAAATTGATCTTTCCTCATTCATGTTAACACGATTCATGATTATTTTAAACACAACTTGGGACAAAAACTTTATTTGGTGAGTGTTATTCCATTCTCGACGCATAAAAATACTTTGTCACATCTATAATTCCACCTCTTGTTATCGCATATGACAGCAGGTATACCTAATAGAGCTATTGAGATATCCATGGTACTGCTGCATGCAAATCATTTAGTCTTTACTAAAACAGCGTAATTCATGAGTTAAGCATATATATGTAGGCAGGGCATGTTTATTTTTTTTTATCACATAAAAAAATCCAATGTTTGGATAAACTGACTTTGTTTAATTAAAATATCCTCAAAGTTAAAACATACTTTAAGGCTACATCAAAATCATTTTAGAATTATAGTGATTATGCACTTTGCGAGGTTTTATTTATAAACCTATGACTATTTGTTATTCAATAAAGTATTTAAATAAATTTCAAGTAATGATATAATTTAAATATATGTTTTAATTTAATTTCAAATGATTTGTCACAATATACAACAATTGTCTGTAGGTAGTGGATAATGAAACTGTTAATAACAGAATTAACAGTACAGGTAAATATATCTTTAATTTAAGTTTTGAACTCTAAAAGTTAAAACTGATTCTTGATACGTATATTGAACATGTGGCTAAGCGGCCAGGGGGATTCCTCCCCCCGGACAGTTATAATAGAATTATATTTTAAAGTTAAAATAATTCCTATATAGGTCTGAGTGTTTATTGTTTTTTTTTCACGTTACATAAAAGATCATGCAGGTCATATTAGTTAATCAAAAGACACAGGCATATAGGTAGTACTCATTATATACACGATAGTGTAAACGTCTGTATTTTAACGAGACTGATGTTAGAGTATGAAGAATCATGGAAAAGGGGCATTTCAGGTTGTTAAAATATCCTGGAATTTCGGGAATTCAAGGGTTCAAGAACGGAAATTCTTAATAAGGAAAGAGCAACACAATTCGTCAAAATATTTTCACACAATATGTACGACAGACACCCCACCCCCACTACCTGGTGCTGCTAGGGATTTCTGTAAACGACGACCGCCCTGAAATGCAGGCTTTTTGCATGATTGGTCAGTTTATCGATGGCGTTCTGACATTGCAAGATCACAGATCTAACAAAGAATAACTACAGATATGTATTTCTTACCTTTGATTTAGAGATCGTCCGCAAATAATTTTGTTGGTTCCGACGCCAAATTTTTAATCTCTGATATTCTTGAAAAGGGACAAAAAGGCCAAATTTGAACTTTTTGAGGAACCCCTTCTGCCACTGATTATACTAAATCTCAGAAATGCCGCCCCCACAAATGTACAATTCGTTCGCTAATCATTTGGTAAGTTCCACTGTCCAGTTTATAATCCCTGGAATACTTGAGACATGGAACAAAAAGGCCAAATTTGTACTTTTTGTGGATCTCCTTAAGCCACTGATTAAACTAAATCCCAGAAATGCCGCCCCTAAAAATGTGCAAATCGTTCGCTAATCATTTGGTAGGTTCAAATGTCCAGTTTATAATCCCTGGAATACTTGAACATGGGACAAAAAGGCCAAATTTGTAATTTTTGTAGAACTCCTTATGCCACTGATAAAACTTAATCCTAGAAATGCCGCCCCAAAAATGTGCAAATCGTTTGCTAATCATTTGGTAGGTTCCACTGTCCAGTTTATAATCCCTGGAATACTTGAACATGGAACAAAAAGGCCAAATTTGTACTTTTTGTGGATATCCTTAAGCCACTGATTAAACTAAATCCCAGAAATGCCGCCCCTAAAAATGTGCAAATCGTTCGCTAATCATTTGGTAGGTTCAAATGTCCAGTTTATAATCCCTGGAATACTTGAACATGGGACAAAAAGATCGAATTTGTACTTTTTGTGGAACTCCTTATGTCACTGATTAAACTTAATCCCAGAAATGCCGCCCCCCAAAATATGCAAATTGTTCGCTTATCATTTGGTAGGTTCCACTATCCAGTTTATAATCCCTGGAATATTTGAAAATGGGACAAAAAGATCGAATTTGTACTTTTTGTGGAACTCCTTGTGCCACTCATTATACTAATTCCCCCAAATGCCGCCTCCCAAAATGTGCCGCCGGGGCGGACCGCCCCTGCCGCCCCCCCCCCCCCCTTAGGTACGCCACTGGGTTACATCTTCTTCCCGTTTGTCAACATTGCTGAGTTTACAAACATGTTGTTGATAATCAAGTTCATACATTCTTCACGAAGCTTTTTAACAACTTTTCACAACCAGAATTACCTTTAGATTGTTAATATATTTAACAGAGGAAGCCAGAAATCACAAATTATTTTCAAAAGGTAGGTGAATAGGCATCTTAATCGGGGTATTCAGTAAGATTTGGTTCAACATCCCTAAGAAGTGAATCGGAGTTAAGCATCTTGGCGCTCATAATCTGCACTTACATCAAGACACAGCAAGTTCGTGCTGAACTGTTTGTATTTTAGTCCGGCCGCCACTGGACTCAACCTTGTTTTATGGTCTTAAGTATTTTTCTTTGTGGAATTTGTTAGCCAGTATGTTAGGTGTGACAAATATTGAGGTTGGCCCTCTGTCAGCCTTGGGCAATTTTAGCTAATTAGCATAAAATAAAATGGCCGAAAAAATAGTATCATCATAGCAAAATACCACAAGTACCTCATTTTTGACATAGAGGGTCAAGTAATATATATGGATTCTAAAGTATTATTACCCTGAGAATTCATTTCTGGTATTGTTTTGGTCGTGGTGACCACCATTTTCAAAATGGCTGTACCACTATTTGAGAAAAAATATGTGTAAATCATGAATATACAGTGAGACCTGTGCAATAAGACTTATATTGTAATTTATAACCAATATGAATGATTCGGTTCACTCAAAGGTAGTCCTAACAGACAGATGGTCTTATTAGAAAGGTGGTCATTCAGGCAGGCTCTACTCTACTATACTGACCTTCTGATTTGGTTATTACGTGGATCCCTTTGAATATAATTTGGAAAATAATGATGATTAAACGCTAGGGTATAGATGTAGATGATCAAATGTCCTAAACAACAGTTATTATATGTTACTTATTTTTCTCTCTGCTTAATAAAGTGTATAAAATGCATGACCTTTAGTCAAGCACCAAGACATTCTCAGATTTTAGCGACTTTATTTGATTTTACAGAAAAAAAAGTGAAAAATGCTTCTAAAATGCTCACTAAGTTAGTGTCCCCATAACCGTGAAATTATTTGCAGGAATTCCTAAATTGAAAAATATTGGTATCCTAATATTGTGCTGCCTTTTCCTGGTAAAAGTACAGTGTCCCCTGATAAAGCAATCATTTGCGAGTAATGAACTCTGAAAATTATTTGAGTTACTGGGAATTTATCTTTTGTCCCTTATGGTTATGTCCACAACGTTATTCTGACTTTTGAGTTCCATAAAACCCACCAGGGTACCTGATATTACATATGGATAGTCACAAGGTGGCGCCTAAAGTATTTATGACTGAAAAGAAAAGTTGAAACTACATTTTTGTTCAGTTAAAGTTGCTGAAGGACTTGTAAAAAATAAGAAGATCGTACCTTTATTCAACTTCCACAAAGTTACTGGTGATTTTAAACTCATGCAGATGGATTTATCTTGTTAAGCCTGCTAAAGAAAAGTGCGATTTTCGCATAAGCAATTGAGGACTGTAGGTCGGCAAATGAGCCCACCAGGAATCCAAGTGAACATGATATTTGGAAAAATGTCTACCATGTGACCGTCTGCTATGTTACTTTTTCAGTGTATCAGAGTAGACAATTTTTGTAAACTAGTAGACGTAGAGATACGGTTCTTCGTGCTAACGGATGTAAAAGTATAGTATTAATACAGGTAGATTTCATAAACCCTCCCCTTGTACCATTACAGTTCCATTCATTACATGTTATATGTATTTACTTAACAATTTTTTGAGGTTTTAGAGGTAGAGGCCGGTAACTTAATGTACGGAAAGGTAACCCAGTAGACATGCATCATGATGCGTTTGAAACTGCCTCAGTTTGCGCCATTATAAGCCTATATTTTCAGAATGTGTTTTCACCATGGCAGGGGGTTCCCTCCCCCTCCTGCACCCCCTATTCTAAAATCCTGTATCCGCCACTGGTTGGGTTCTGCATGCATGACTATATCAGTAACTTGGTGGAAATGATGATGTGTCTGCTCTGTTACCATGTTCCACTAAGTCACTGTCAGTAAAACTGGGATGTTTTCTGTTAATGTTTGTATTTAGTTAATATTGTGTTAGTTTGTACGTACAAATGATCTCACTGCAAAAAATAAATTTAAAATTATATTTTAACATATAAATGTACATTTGTTGAATAAAAGTGTTATCATGGTGCGTTTAAAATGTCTCAGTTTGCGCAATTATATCCTATATTTTCAAAATGTGTCGACACCATGGGAGGGGCCCCCCTATTCTAAAATCCTGTACCCGCCCCTGGTTGGGTCCTGCATACATGACAACATCAGTAACTTAGTGGAAATGTTTATGTCTTCGATCTATTAACATGTTTTCATTAAGTTACTGTCACTAAATTAGGATACATTATGTATATATTGGTAGTTAATGTTGTATGTGCATATGCACAATGAGGACCTAATTACAGAGGATAAATTCAAAATTTTATTTAAACAGTTGAAGGTAATTTTGTTGATTACAATACTTATTTTTTGCTCAGAAAATCAAATACGGGCTTAAAAGCACCATATTTCTTATATTCTTTTGTCACTTAGATGTTATTTCAGAGAAAGGGTCTCTTACCTTATCTGTAAATTAATTTTTTTTATGTGTCCGCAGGCTTTTCTTATGTGCATCACGCAGGTTTTCTTGTCGTAACCTAGTAGACATGATCTTATGTTCTTTCCATTTTAAAGTATCAATATCTGAAAAGCCAACGTGTATAGAGCATGGTAAAACATCCTATCTTGTTCAAAACTACTTTATTATTAAAGTAAATTACACAAAAGTTTAATAGGTGATCGTTCATTTTTATTAAAAGTTGCTACCCTAAATTCATTATTTGTCTCGAATTACCCATCTACGATTTTGGATTTTTTTTTATATTTACATCTGTGCGGGAGTGAATGACGAATTAAATAAGCATAGGCCTACATTGAATTAAATTAAATGACATCTTAACAGAAATTTCAATTTGGTCGATAGGAAATATAACCCTTTTATGTGTCTAACTATAAGGCCAAAAAAAATATCAAAGGTATGGTTCTCAGGCACCGTCCGCGTCAACCCCCCCCCCTCTTCCGCATCAAAAATTTTTATTTTGATTTTTATCTTTCAGGAATATAAAGCATTTCCCTGATTAGCAAAAGAATTTGTTAATTTCATGCTTTTCCCTGATCATATGACATTTTTATCGAAACATACCAAAAAGGTCAAAAAAATATAATACCGCCCGCCCGCACTGATTTCTGAAAAAAAGTGCTTGAGAACCATACCTTTTTTTGGCCTAATAATTTGGTCTTTTAAAATATATCTCAGGTATGGTTGCAGGCCACCATCAGCTCCTTATTGATTATTCGACAGGAATATGATTTTGAGTTGTATTTGGCACTACCTATATTGACTTGTGCAAGCAGAAATTTTGTTCACACTTTTCAGTAGATAAACCACAAAAGACCTATACTTCATGTTTTCTATTATCAAACATGTTTTAGAGAAAAGTTAATGGCAATGGAAATAATTCTGAAAATGGTTTTGAAAATGTTGGTCATTATGGATACGATAATATCAAAAATGAGTTCAATGGGTCCTTATACTCTAAAATCCATACATGTATTGGTTGATCCTCTGTGTCAAATATTAGCCTAATGTTAAGATGGTATTTTTTTTGTTATTTTAGTATAAATGTGGCGGCCATTTTGTATTGTGCTTATTAGCTAAAATTGCCCAAGACTGACAGAGGGCAAACCTCAATATTTTTCACACCTTACATGTAGGTAAACAAAATTCAAGAAAAAATCATATTACAAGGTGTTGCAGAAAAGGTTGACCTTTGGCTACCGGATTAAGAAGCGGAATAGGCGCTAGAAGGTGATTTCATTTGCCTGTCGGCCACGACCAGTATCCAGTCACTCCAGGGAGGAAAGGGCATGCTCCTTTGGTAAAAACTTCGACTGAAGGGCCCTGGGCCCTACTGAGGAAGGGGTTCTGAACGGAACTCGTATATTTACAACCTGCGCCCCCTATACAGTCATTACGCACCACGCTCCTCATTACATGATCTACAATTCCTTCATCTTATCACTTCCGGGTCAGTTAGTGACCAAGTACTGTCCGTAGAGTAGTTCCCAGTAATAACAATTGTACACGTCGAAGAAGGTACATTGAATAAACACCGAGGTCGATTTTAGCTTATATGGACTGCCAAATTACTGTTACTTCTTTGGCTTCCATGGTTGCGCATAAAGTCAAAGCAGGTTGCACACATATTCGGTATACCGGTACATTAAAACCGGGAATAACACTATTTGGACAACACAACCGACAGGAAATTTTCTTAGCTTAATTGGCACCTGCATGCGCGCCAATGTCATGGACGGATTGTCGGGTTTCATATATAGGGGAGCACACCAAAGAAACTATAGGTCTGTACTATAGTATATAGAGAATATAATGTCTTGGCTCACATGTCAAAATACGTGACAGCTGGCGCAAGGAGGAAACCTGGCCCTTCTTTCATTGTACGGTCACCGCTTGGTACATGTGGCACCTTGCTCGCAGGACCAATTTGATTCGAGGAGGGACAGGTCCGTATTACTTTTCCAAGGCTGCACAACATACACCAGGTACCACGTATAGCAGGCCCTATAAGCGTTCTTCTTACTATATGTTGTAGTACTATACCTTGTACAATATGTGAAGTTATATGTAGTAAGCCTGTACGTACTATCTAGTTGAAATTTTAATTTGTCAGCTTAGATAATGTAATTATTATATGTTTAGTTTTTTATATGATACTTTTTGGGTAGTGACTAAACTGACGGCAGGGGAAATTTACTTTGCCGGTAGTTATAAACCAGGCACAACTGCCGGCATGAGAAATCAGGGGCGGATCCAGGATAACGGAAGGGGTGGGGGGGGGGGTCCACCCAAGGAGGACAAAGCCTAAGAAAAGGTCCCCAGGTCCGGAAAAAGGGGGGGGGGGGGTCCAGGTCTGAAAAAAATTGATCTGAATCAGACATGGGGTAATCGTAATCAGTAATCGTAATCGATTACAATCGATTACATTTTTGTTTGTAATCGTAATCGTAATTGATTACATTTATTTTTACAGCAAAGTAATTGTTATCGTCATCAATTACTCCTCCAATGTAATCGTAATCATCATAATTAGATATAATTACATTGATTACTTTTGTATATTCTTATTTAAAACAGCTACAGTTTCCTTACAAACTGATCTTTTATTCTTACCACTGATTAAAAACATCAAGTGTATTCAGGTGTCGTTACTTCTGACAAGCATCAAATTAATTTTAAGTAGCAGATCATCTGATGGGAGATAGCTGGATTGTGTGTGTGTGTGTGTGTGTGAGCATTCTGAGATTAAATAACAGAGGAATAAATAAAATAATTGTTTTTAATTTAATATATGTCATGTTTAGTATGGTCTTCATACCTTAATTAAAGACCATGGGGAAGTGTTGACTATAACAGCTCTTATCTATACCTATTTGTGTAATTGGTATTGCAAAAATGAGCATGCAGTTAGGTGAGCCAGGTATTATTCACCTGCCAGTCACCTCCTGAGCAAATCACCTCATTAGTATATAAGCACAGTTATGATTAAACCTGTTCATGATTATTTATCCATACATAACCATAAACAGATACCTTTGTACAACATCTTGACCACATCACCGATTATATGTTCAGTAGTTTACATGGCTTAAATGCATATAAAAGCATATCATACCTTAAATGATCAGTTTTTACACTTTAAAGGATAAAATTAACAAGTGCGGCCCTATGTCTTCCATTTACATGCATCTATACTGAATATAAAACAAAATTCAAACATAAAGGGATCAATTTCTGTTATGTATGCCCAGAGCGACTAGCTGTAGGACAGTATGTGCTTAAAACTTGTATTTCACAAACACACGGTCAGGTTAATCCTCTTTAGTAATGATCAGCTAATTAGCTAAAAAGGATAAGGGGATGGTACTATGTACTGAGGGAGTCCAGCATCGTTCCAGGAAGTGTACACAGAGATTGCTATCGAAAGAGCATGGCTTTTATGCAGCATTCTGTTTGCCCAAGCAGTGCTCTTAACTAACTATTGGTCTTTGACACCAGAACACCAAATGCTCAGGATTTGTGGGATATGTAAAGCTATATCCAGCTGGTGACAGACCAGATGCAGCCTATGCAGTGGCTATTATAAGGTCACACGTATTCATGCTGGTGCTCTACTCTAGGCCATGTTATGTAATAAATGTGAGACTGGCCACAAGTATAGACTAAACTAAGAGTGCTGAACAGTCTTAACATACAACACTGTGGATAGGTACATTTGTACAACATCATGTCCAGTGGTAACTGCAAATACGGATCTGTCTAAAAATCTGATCATTTAGATTTCACATGTTCAATACTTTTATATACAGTAAGCTCTTTCCTGAAAATGGATTAATCAAAGCTTTTGAACAGACCTGGGCATTACATTTTGGTAAATGTAACAATCTTCTGAATGTTACAACAACCATACTTTTGGCAAACAGAAACCGCATTAAAAAATCATATTTTTTTACCCACCCCGCCCTGCAAAATAATGAAACAGTCAACCTTCAAGGGCCGGCAGGGTGGGATAGGCTGCAGACCCCGCAGCCAGGGGCGGTTTCTGGCCCACTCAGAGCTCTAGAGCATTAAAACACTCAGCTAAACAACCTCCTCCTTTGTATATAATTATATGAGCAAATCAACAATAAAGTGCAACAAGCATTTGAAGTGATGCAAATAATTTCTTCAGTCTATTTCATCTTTTTCATATCTTGATGAGACTAACTGCTCTGTCAATGCTTTGCACAAGTTTTCTTTCCTTTGATGCATTTGAATAAAGGTATAGTATGCAATTCTTGTGTTGGATTCAGGCAATTTTAAGAACTGTAATCATGGCTGTAATCATGATTACTTTTTGAAGTTATCATAAATTAATCCTAATCGTAATCGATTACATGAAATTATGTTGGTGATCGTAATCGTATTCATAATCATTTACATTCAAAGTAGTCGTAATCGTAATCGATAACATATATCAAGTAATCACCCCATGTCTGGTCTGAATCCCTTATAAAAGGCTTGCGGAGGCTGAAAAAAGGGGGGTCCGGAGTACTCCGGGGTACTCCGGACCCCTGGACGCCCCCCCCCCCCCTCCTGGTTCCGCTTCTGAAATTTATGCAAAACTTATGGTTATGGCAATTACTTGACTATGTTTTTCATAAACTGCAAGCTTGCTGGCAAAGTTAATTTCTTGGTCTTTATATATAAGAATTACCTGTGTAAGTCATAAAAGTGCAATTTTTGGGTGATATCCTAAGTTGTTTTATATCACATAATAACGGGCTAACTACCCGTCTCTGATTCAGTGGGTGATGCCCCACAATTCGTCTGGCGTGTATTTACTTACTTGCCGCCAGATGACAGACCATGTATGTTTGTGCTACATCGTCTAAAATACAGCAAAACATGCCGATTGGTAGACTGGAACAAATGGTAGAGCTTATACGATTTGCCGGTATTCTGGATGGCTATAATTTACGCCTCAGACAGGTACTATACGTGCCTATATATATATTTTATAATTAATTTATGGTTCTTTGACCGTCGCACACTACAGTGTACAGATCAGCACAGAAATTTCGTAGCCTATATTTATATATTAATATACGTTAATCGAAGCATGGAATAAGGTATCAGCAGAACTGTTTCGTCAATTTGATTAAAACTTGTATAAATAGATCGTGAGTTTGAAAAACTATAAGTGATAAAAGTTTGGTGTAAATCCCAAAATAATTGACCATGAAATGGGCATGTTATTGGTTTAGCAGCACTAATAACCAGTAGCATTTATAACATGTGACCATACAGCTATCTGTGGAGCGTGATCATGACGTCACAGAGGAAAATGACGTCACCCAACGCGACGTTTCCCAAAAAGGTGGAGCTTATTAAACGTTCTTTATTTTCATGAATGTTGGTATTTGTGTATAATCTAGGCCAGCAATATCACAATACCCAAGGTGTTTTCAAGACGCAGTTCTGATGAAGAACAATTCCCATTGGTTAATAGGTTAACGTCCAACATTTCAGGTAACCACTTCAAGATATTTTCTTTGAGCAGTGTCTTCTGCAGGGTTTGAGTCCCCCATATCAGACGCCTTTTTATATTTTACATATTTCTGTGGCAAACATAATTTCTGTAAACTTGCAGAGGTTGCCGACTGGGACCAATCTACAAAGAATGTTTTCTCTTTTAAACATATTATTCGCCTGACCAAAGGTAAAGCCATGTCGTTGAAGTGAGTACAGAAGTATGTTTTACTGATAGGTTTAAGTCCCTGCGTGAAATATATTGTTATAAACTGAATTAAAAGGTTACCTGAATTGTGACAGGAAAAAAAATCTTCATTCTGCAATCTGGTGCTTCGGTCTTACTAATTCAGACATAAACATAACATTTTTACAAATCAGGAAATGTCACTGTAGTTTTTTTAATCGAACGTCCACATATCCGTTTTTGATGAACGTAGATTATTCAAATTCCAGTTGTCTACTGCAAGATATCTGATGGTTTATTTTATTTAACCCATAAGTTTAGCATGGATTCCGACTAACTTGCATGACCGATAGAAGCCGTCCAAATTAATTTAAGCATACAAAGCAGACCAGAAAGTTACTGAATAAACAACCTTTACCCTGAATGCGGATGAATATAATATATCTTTGGGACTATTTACTAATTTTCAGACGCACAAATACACCAAGTACATACCATACAAACTATTACAAGAAGTTATGGGGCTCACAAAATTTTACAATTACAGTAGGGTCAACAATTACACGCCATGCCTGAAAAACCATAAATTTCAAAATTTCTTGCAATTGCAAAAATAGATGCATATTATGTCCCCTTTCTCAACATTTCAGGGAAAATATGCATTACTTCAATGTGATGTTTACAAAAATCATATATTTCAGCAAATTTGAGGTCTAGGTCTCACGTGATCGAACTCCTCCGAGAACTTACTTGAACAGTTAGCTTTTAGGCACGAACAAGTACCATATGGAACTTTTCACTTAGAAAATGGTTTCTTCTTAAAACATGGTTTCAAACAGAATTATGTGGATTCTAAAACGACCATCAAGAGTGTAGGAGAAAAAAATATGCAGTGATTCAGAAGTTATGAAGTTCCCAATATACCAAATTTCCGGTAGTTGGCCTTGAAGGTCAAGATCAAGGTTGCCGGTTTTCTACCGAGGTCGTAGTCGAACACATCCAGGAATTTGTTGAAACAACTTGAGTAACAAATTTGAGGGGGAAATATATAAAAGAGTCCACAGAAAGTCTTATCAATCGGCTGATTTTAACTTGAAGAACTCCGACGAGATATTGATATATAGAAACAAGTTGCGTATCATATTAAAAGTAAAAAATATGTGCGGCGCTGAACAAAGTTATGGCTTTCACATGAAATCCTACAGATGATTGGACTGAAAACGTTACGTCCTGGAGGGGGTGGGGGGGGGGGGGGATGATTGACGAATGAAACAATAAATTTCGGATTCAAAATGAGACTAAACATGCGTGCAAAGGCTATACACCAAAGCGAAACATTAACATATTAAACCATTTTTTAATACGTTTGTTTTAATTTTATTTTACCAACGAAAGCATAAATCTATACCTGATCACTTATTTCAGAAACTTTACCATATGTAAAAATAAATATTTTTCTCCAACTTACACCATATGTATTTCACTAGTTTGCCCCGAGTTTTCAAACATTTACCAACAAATGCGCCAATATATTTACAATTGCTTCCATAAAACCATGATAAACTTACTTTTAACATGTACATAATGGAAAGTGAACATCACATATCTTTGGTCAATAATAGCATATGCTTTTATAACAATATATATATATATATATATATATATATATATATATATATATATATAGAGAGAGAGAGAGAGAGAGAGAGAGAAAGAGAGAGAGAGAGAGAGATAGAGAGATAGAGGCGTCTGATCATAAACTTAAATTTATACAGACTGCCGTTTTCTAAAACTTGGTTATGTCGGGATTAAATCTAAATTTTTATCTTATATTCCTGTGAAAAAGTTTTCCAGGGTATTTCAGACCAGCAATCTCTGCATTTTGCTAACACATAGGAATAAACCATGCAAGCTGTTTCATTAACAATGATTACAATTATAATCCATGGAGGCGGTGTCACCCGAAACGTCGTATGTACGATATGAATGTCATATTATTACACAAACTTCGATATTCCTGAGCACAGCCTCATGTCTACAAATAATGATTCGTAAACCTACCGCTAGACGGCGCGAGTCATGCGCATGCGTGGTTTGTTTGTCCAAACTTTTTAACTGGTCAACGGAAGAGAAGAACCCCTTCGCTTCTGCTTTCGACACGCATGACAGGTAACATCTGTTTTACCAGTTAAATATTTAAGTTTTAAGTATTAGTTGACTTTAGAGACAAAAGGTCAAATTTTATCGCATACGCGGTAAGGAATCTAAACAGCAGTGACACTTTAGGCGATTTCAGGCGCACGCCGATTCACCACGGAAGTGAGCAAGTCACGAATTATGTCGTGTCAGAGGTCATCTAGTTCTTGGAAAATCGAGCTCGTATAGAGCCCTGATTGTCGAGCGTTGACGAAAAACATTACCGTGTCCTCACTCGATACTGGGCTTAGGTTCCCTGTACCCTCAAAATCTCGATAACCATAGCCTGTCACAAGATCTGTGCAGATCAGTCTGCGTTAATAACAGCATATAGCGGCTGAACAGCCCTCTCCATTTCAGATATGTATGTAAGCGGTGTCTTGCCCGAAGGACCAATTTGTAACCAGAGGGATCAGTGTGTAATTTTATTTCCCAGATGACGTTCAATGCACGCATGCGGTAAAGTAGGCACTAATGTATTGCATCCGCAAGAAATGCAGAATAAATCCCTCAGATAAAAAAATCGGCGTTACATTCATTATTTTGTTTGTTTTGTTTCTTTATTGTATATAAAGTTGGTACATTTACTGCAGGTGCAAAAATGCTGTGCATCAGTTTATTCGCGTCTTCTTTATTATTCTGTGTATAGAATTCACAAGAGCCGGTGTGTATAACATTATAATTTATATGGATCGAATACGAAAAGTGACATTAACTAAACATGTAAAATTATGAAAAAATACATAATTATGGAAAAATAAAAATATAAAATTATTCCAGTTTAATTATCTATTCATTCATTTATGTATATATATACATATTTACAAATATATATACACACACACACACACACACATATATATATATATATATATATATATATATATATATATATATATATATATATATATATATATGCAGTTCCAAGTACATATGTATTTATCATGCTAACGACAAGCATATCTTGTTGGCAATCTCTAAACCTAGACAAAGTCAATTACGCTTCTTATCATATAATTAATAACACAAGAAAATGTTAAGTAGCAGAATGCAATATGTTCCACCTTTTTCTTCATCTTCTGTTAATATATCTGAGATTTTTACTATTCGTGTGAAACACTAGTTTTCTAGATAGTAATAAATTATCGCTTTTGTCCTTGTGTTATATGTAGATATAAAACAGCCCTGTCCCGACATTAGAACCCGGTTATAGATTATTATTTGAAAATATTTATAGCATGACAAGCTTTACCGGTTTTCTGGTAGTCAATATATATATATATATATACACACATATATTAGTATATGTATATCAGGGGTCGTAATACTTTGAAATTGTCACCTTTCCAATGGTAAGGCATTTATACAGATTTGCCTTTCCACAGAAAAAAATTGCCCTTCCGCTAAAGATGCATCCTCCCGTCATATCAAATTTTCAGTCACACTTCGCTCAGTGTAAACCTGATTCTGCCAACATACATGCACACTTGCATGCAAAAAGAACTGAATGTTTTCAATGATAACACTATTATATCAGACACACGATTGTGCAGTGATTAAAAGAAAAAAAAAAACAAAAAAAAAAAAACAGGACAATATAGGAGATGAGTGCCCGAATGCCAGAAAGTATAAGAAATTATACACCATTTTTTTATGAAAATATAGGAAAAATAGGTAGTCGATGGAACACCACCTCTAAAATATTTCGTTTTTGTGACATGTCTGTTACAACTTATCCAGCTACGAATATGGAAAACATCTAGATTTTCACCTTTCCAACTGATTGGTATACAAAAGAAACATGCCTTTCCATGCACGTGTTTGTTTTATATATATATATATATATATATATATATATATATATATATATATATATATATATATGGGCGGTGGCCCTGGATGGACATTGGTCACCACGATGTGGCGCATGATCAATGCAAACGCGCACTGGCGGGTGTCCAGACAATGTGTCTAGACGTCTAGACACAGCGTCTAGACGTCTAGGCACAATGTCTAGACGCAGAATTCCCAGATTATTGGAACTATATATTTCAGCTGTTTGAAAAAACTTGATTTGCATTTTAAGCGAATCTGTTAGCTTATGCAATGGTGTGGCGTCGTCCGTCTTCCGTCGTCCGTCGTGCGTTTTAGCTATCTCAAAAAAGGCAGGAGCTAGCATCACCAATTTTTTTTTAAAAAGATTTGTCATCTAATATATTATCGGATATTTAGCGAACCTGTGAGCTTATGCAGTGTTGCTGCATCGTTTATCGTGCGTCAGTCCGCCGTGCGTCGTCTCTAGTTAACAATACCTATCTCAAAAATGGCAGGAGCTAGCATCACCAAAATTTTTGCAATTAATCATTCATCAGTCATCATTTGTTTATTTTTTTTCTAACTGCATTTTCTTAGATTTTTGCACAGCGTCCATTTGTTCATCTGTCTTGGGTAAAAATACTCATACTCTGCATTGGTTCGACTTATCGACCTGAAATTTTGCATGTGTTTACATCTTGGACAGCTTTCTTGATTCTTTGACAGGTGGCGGTAACTACATCACGTTAAAGCTTCAGACATCCAAGCTCATATCTCGGGAACCGTTTATTGTTGCATTTGTATAGATCTCCCATAGCTCTTTATCATACGCAATACTGGTGGCGCCACCTGCAACCATTTTTGCACAGCGTCCATCTGTTCATCTGCCTTGGGATAAAATCACTCATATCTCGGCAGTTGTTTGACTTATCCACCTGAAATTTTACAGTTTTATACATCCTTGACAGCTTTCTTGATTTTATTGCAGGTGGCGCCACCTACATTCAGATTTACGCTGCAGACATCAAAGCTCATATCTCTGGAAGCATTTGACTGATTTGGCAAAACTTTTGCATGTTTATAGATCTCACATAGTTCTTAAGCATTCACAAAATTGGTGGCGCCACCTTCCCACCATTTTTGCACAGCCTCCGTATGTTTGTCTGCTGTGGGCTAAAACTATTCATATCTCAGTAGTGGTTTGACTTATCTGCCTAAAATTTTGCATGTTTATACATCTTGGATAGCTTTCTCGATTTTGTGGCATATATATTTATATATTTACAGATAACTTCTGTATAATTGCACAAAAATTATTCTTAGGTGGCCTTTGTTCAAGTTTACTTGAATGATTTTTGGCAGAATTATTGGACCTTTAATAATAAAAGGACTGCATCTTTTATCATTCTAGATATTTTGATAAAAATTTTATGAATATGTCAGCTTGAAAAAAAAGCATTTTAGCCAAAGTCTTTCAGTATGTGTAAACAGATTTACTAACAGGCCAAATTATGTCTGTATCTTTAAATAGGTTAAGAAACTGCCAACCGTTTCAGATTTGGTAATAGATCAAGAGTTCATTCAGTGCAGCCAGAGATAGGTCAAGAGTTCAATCAGTGCAGCCAAGCACAAGGCATGTGATCACCTCATGGGTGACATGTGATCACTTCATGGGTGTCATGCCTCTCAGGGCAGGGCCCCTGCATGAGCTTGTGCAATGGTGTGGCTACTATTTCAGATTTGGCAACAGGCTAGAGGTCAGTTTGGATCTGTTTACAGCTCTGGCAGACTGCCAACTGTATCAGATAAGGGAACAGGTCAAGAGTTCACTCAGTGCAGCCAGGTATGGGTCAGGAGTTCACTTAGTGCAGTAGCTGCGTTCTATTTATAGCATTGGCAGACTGCATACTGCATCAGATTTGGCACAAAAGTTCAGCCTGGATCTATTTATAGCTTTGGCAGAGTGCCAACTGTGTAAGATTATGCAACAGGTCAAGTGTTCACTCAGTGCAGCCAGGTACAGGTCAAAAGTTCACTCAGTCTAGCCAGGTTCAGGTCATGAGTTCACTCAGTGCAGTAGCCTGAGCCAGCATATTTGTCACAGTTCACTCGGGACAACTGCCTTTTCACCTAAGCCTGGTCAGCCCCATGCATCAGACTCAAGGTAAGTTTGATGTATTGGCCTGATATTTTGACCTGTCTATGTGTTTATGATGGCTTTCTCGTTCACAAGACAGGTGTCACCGCCTGCTGTGATTTTTGCACAGTGTATGTGCCTGCTTATTTCTTCAGAGGAATTTGATATATCAGCCTGAAATTGGACATAAATATATACATATCGAATAGCTTTGTTGTATACAAGACTGGTGGTGCCAGCTACAATCATTTTTGTGTTGTGTGCACCCATGCCAGAATTTCAGCATTGATGTTTGTGTAATTGTTTCTTATTCAAAATGTTTAGTACTTGCATTGTTCATATATTGAGAAGTAATGGTCCAGCATTGAAGCATTATACCTGATGTATTTCCCAATGCACAGGTTCGCATTAGGCCTGTAGGCCTTGTTTTAAATGACAAAGTCTGTATGATTATTGAAATATTACTCCTAGGTATTTCAACAGCACTTCCCCCGGCAGACATCATTTCGTCCCTGATATATGAAATTAACTGTACATAGATAAATTCCATACAAATGCTAAAACAATAAAAGAAATAAATAACACCCCATTTACTAAAGCTGTTAAATTACTTAAGAATTACTGTAACTGATAATGAACAGTAAGGGTTTTGGTTGATGGCCCATACAGTTAAGTCACTACACAGGCCCGGTGCCATGGGCCACCCCGTGGTGACCAATGTCCACCATCATGGCCCAGGCCACCGGCAATATATATATATATATATATATATATATATATATATATAGACATCTCCATGAACCGTGTTGTCCCCAGTCTGACAGAGAAGCTATTGTATGTAACTCTTCCTACAGCAAGGACCATAGAGTTGTGTCCTGTTATACCAAGTCGATTCCTAAAGACCTACCGAATTGATGCACCCCATTATATTCACAGGTTTTGCCGTCTATTTATAAGGAAATCTTTTTATAATAGATTCAAGTACCTTTCAGTGTTATTATCAGAATGAATGCATTCTACCTTGACTATTGGATAGACATGTAGATTTGGCACACCCTACAGGAGGATGCACGTAATCAGGTTGTGGGAGGGCATGGGAAATTCTGAAATTGCAGTGGTCCTTTTGCAAAGTGAGCTAAATTATTTATTATTGAATGAGTTCATTTCTGTCTTGTTTTGATAATGAGCCAGTATGTTTATTATTAAATTATAGCAAGAATTTATCTAAGTATAACCATGTGATTCCTTCTAGTGATTAATAATTTTCAATTTAAAAGTATTTTAGAAGTTGACAATCTGATAACAAATGCCTTCTTCTGGTTTTGTGTTATTTTTTTTACTATTTTCAAGGCAGAAAGATATTTCCACCATTTTAACTCTAACATTGGTAGAATAGAAAACCCCGACCCTGTCAGAAAACACCAGGGCATGCATTAAATGAAATGGAACATCAGTTGTCTTGACAAAAATAATCTGTTGAAATAAGCGCAGTATTGAAAATATTCAGGAACTAAAGTTTCAACATACCGAAATCCATGCATTACGCTATCAATGTGGGCTTAATATTCAACAAATGTATACGTGATGGAATCCTGATTCTCTTTGTGAGAGTTAATTGTTATGATAGACAAGTTCATTTTGAAAACGTTGACAAGTCAAACTTGTATTCCAAGAAAAATCTCAAAGTTGCATTATCCTCAGTTCTATAGATGTAATTGAAACCTTCACAACTTGCCCATAAATTATTTACACCCACAATCAGAAGATGAATCAGATGGGTTGTGGCTTACTTTATTTTCATACATATTTCGCAATTTTCAACTTAAAATGTCTTAAATGTTATGTCAATAATTTGTGTGAGTTGCGCATCATTGCAGATGAACCGCTTTTTACGGGAAAAACCCTTCGTAAACTTTCCAGGTGATTCGATATATTTAGGCCATCAAGGCCCAGGAGATGCATAAATGTAATTCGTATCTTTTTATCTTTTCAGATTACTCGAAGTGTAGGTTGGTTCCAAGATGGAGGCCAGTGCTGCAAGGTAGGAGAAACACGCGAACTTATGATGATTTTGATGTAATATTAACTGAATACAGTAGAGCGCCGTATTTCCGAATGCCGAATTTCCGATAATTCGTTTTTCCGAAAATTAAAATGGGGAACCAAAAATTTATTCGTATTTCCGAAATATATTTCAAGTATGTACAAACCTTAAATGAGTATTGTAATTACGAGTCACAAGGCCTGCAGTCATGTGTTAAGCCCAGTGGTGACCCTAATTAATTAGATTTGGGCCGATGTTGTCGCCAGGTGTAAAAACTACAACTAGCCCTGCAACGCTCGGCCCCCGGTACCCCTAGCAAGCGACTGAACAGTTTATCCAAAAGGCACCTGTGTATTATCAACCACATCTCGTTTGTTCTCAAGCAAGCATCGTTCGTCGGATTGGGACAGGATGTCATGCAAATTAACTGAGCAATTTACTCGCATCAGCATTGGTGATTAAACGCTTGTGCGCGAACAGCTTTTATATGTCCCGGTCTTCAACGTAGATCGATAAGGAACACCGTGTTCCTTGGCGATGTCATTTGACCTGTCCCTCCAGTGAATTTGATGAAAAAAGAACACGCATGTATCCTTGAAGCAGGTTAGACTGATCTTTGCCAATTATGCTCAGCAATAATCCAATACCTTTTATACGTCCAGGTCGTCAATTACGAAAATCGTGTTCCTCGGGTAAAATGGCATTTAATTAATCATTAATTGTTGTACTAACTTGCCGCTAGACCGTTTCCCGCTTTTCCGAATGTTCGTTTTTACGAACAAAAAGCTTGTCCCCCGACCATTTCGGATAAACGGCGCTCTACTGTATGTTTCTGTCTATAGGGGAAGTGGGAAAGTGGTCGATTTAGGCTCTATATTTCCAAAGTGTCTTTTACAGTAGTCAGAAGGACACGGATTTTGAAGTTGGGATGAATAAGGTGTGCATTATATGTTCCCGTGGTTGAATATTAATTACCATTGTATTTTATGGTGAAGGTCTCTCAGAGCACCTGTTAAGTCTTATTTTTACGATGCATAGATGAGACCTCTCTTAAATAATAATGAAATCAGTCTACAACATCTCATCGTTTGATTCGTTTTTATACATAAACTCGCAGATGTAATAGACCAGTAATTTCAGCCATTACAGCATTAGAAGAAACAAACGAGTGATGGTTTCGAAAAAAAAAATTGAAATGTAATGTGTCTTTTGAAAATAATGATCGTTTATTGCTCTTAAGGAAAAGGTAATATCCTCTAGACGGGTTCAAACCAGAAAGTTTAATAGAATCTGCATTTACTATTGAAAACAGGTTTGCCTTACCGTTGTTGGTATGATCATGTATACATGAAATCTTTTTATTTACAGGCAGCAGTACATTGTGTTGCCAAACGTCGCTCCCAGCAACAACCAGTTTATTCTGCTTCAACAGCCAGTTGCTTCCACCGGTACTATACCCGTGTTACTTACAAATGCCGCAAATATTCCACCAGTCAACGTTGTCGGTACATCAGCGAGTGTTACGCCGACGAACCCAACTAAAAGATCCAGTGAGAAGATCGTATTACAACTCCCAATAAGTTACTTTCCGGGCAAAACGTTTAATTCCGATATACAGGGTCGTGTTGTCCTGGAAACAGTTAACAAGACGCCGTTGCCTAGCGCCACGCGTGGTTCCGTTGTTTTAGCAACACAGAGCAAAGGACCCGTGTCAAGTGTTCAGCAGGGTTATGTGGTTCTTGGCACTCTGCCTAAGAACAGCATAGTAAGTTCAGTTGCTAAAGGAACGCTAAACAATGTTCCAGCGTCAGGTGCCAGTGTTAAACAAAATTCTGCGGTCCTTGATACTCCCAGTAAAGTCATTACTTCAAATGCCACAGGGATTTGCATTGACCAGGGCACGCTAACCAGTCATGTGTCCACATCAACTGCCATCAGTGCTACACAAGGAACTGTGGTCGTTGGAACACTAAACAAGACCACAACGTCAAGTACGTCTCAAGTGGGAACAACTGTGTCTAAAACAACATCAAGTGTACAAGGGCAGAAGAAAATTGTTCAACCAGGAGGTCCTGGAGGAATGTCTGTGGTTACGAGTCAGCAGAACCAAAATGCCTTTGGGACCCTCATGACAATGCCACGAAAAAGCACTCTAACCATCGTGCCCACAAGTACGGGAAGTACGAAGATCGTTTCTGAGTTAGCCTCTGTTGCAAAATCAACAGTGAATAATACCACTGCCCTAATGTCACAAGGACCAGTTATGTCACAGACTCGAAAGGTCACTCAAACCTCTCATAGCTCGTCCTCAAGTGACATAGTACAGTCTGAAATACGGATGACAGTGAATCAACAATTTCCATTTCAACGTTCCAAGCCTCTTTCAACAGCTTCTAGCATCGCCACGACTGTTGTTACATCCGCGAGTCCATCTAATATACACGAGCGTGTGCCTCTTGGTCCGCCGATGGTAACTTCGCGTATAGTCAGTACTCCGGAATCGACACAGATTTCAAGTGATTCGCTGGATGCTGCATGTCAAACCAGTCCAAATGCTGCAACCGCGACCACATCGTCAGGCAAAGGTAGTTTCCTGCAGATAAAAAGGTTTCCCAAGAAATCAGGTCCCATGAGGTACAGAAACGTGTCTGTAAACCTCAATGGTGTTGTGCAAAAGCTTTTAGTGCCCATAGACGAGGAACTTACGGGCTCAGGAGAAAGTGACACATCAGCTGTTAGAAGCAGCAGTAGTTCAGGACCCATACCTGCTGTTATAAGCAGCAACAGTATATCAGGGACCATTTCTGTTACACAAAGTACTGCTCCGTGCCCAAGTTCAACCTCTGCAAAGACGACAGTAAGAAATCGCGTAAATTCAGCCCCAACTCTCCCCGCCGGTGGTTTGACTTCAGTCCGCCAACCCTTACAAAATGGCCCCAACACTTTAGATGTCATGCCTGCTTCAAATAGCGTTTCCGAAGGCCATAGATTTGGAAATGGACCCTCTGTAGTTCTGCAGCAAAATGGTGCACCTGGAAATATAATACGAGGGACGCTTCTTGGGTTGTCTACGATTTATCCAAACCAGAAAACTGGCCCGAGAGGGCAGCATCCATCCGAATTTGTAGTTCATAAAACCACAGCCCCAATCCAGGATGGGCCATCATGTCCAGATGAGGACAACTCGCATGCCTTAACTGAAAAACCAACCTATGGAATATCTCCATCAGGTTTCGAAGAGCACTCTTGTGGTTTGAGTGATGTCAAGATACAGTCAGTGTTCAGTTTAAGTGAGACGGTACCACAATCCACAGATAGTCATGCCTCGTCCTCGGGTTTTAGATCACAGTCAGAGTCCTTGTTAAATGTTCTGAAAAACAACAACTTACTGAATGCGAGAGAAGAATCGCCTTTGAACAATACAGCGCTTAATGATAAAACACCGGATTTGGTGCAGAATATAAAACCGTCACCAGGCAGTAAGTGTCAGATATGTCTTTTACACCAGTCTAAAATTACTGACCATTGCCCATTGTGTGTAAAATATGACATTCGTCCACTGCATGTTTCTTTGCGCAAAATGCACACCCTAAAAAGAAGCAAAGAGTGCAAGCAGGACACAGGAAAGGAACTCTCAAATATCAATAGTAAGAAAAGGAAAACTGACAAACAGGGAGAAAGTACCTCGGGAGATGAAGATACGAGGCTCTCTTCGTTCTTAAAACAGGAATGGGATTCGTTGTCAAAGAATTCACCTTCACCAGAAAATGTGCGCGATGGTGAATCTGGTTCAATGGATTCACTCAAAGATGAATTAAATATCACGAAACCCAATTTTTCCAAATATTTCTTAGTAAAATCTCAAACTGGTTGCTATTTAGTGCCAAGGTGCAACGAAGCGCGATATGGGGAAGCTAGCACCAGAACAGTGTATAAAGTGGTCCAGCACAACACGGGCAAAGCGGTTATGATGAAATCGAGTTCCGGGGCTAAAAGGGTGTTTGTTGAACTATTGGACAAATCGGAAGAAGAACCTGGAATTAAAGACATGGTTCAATCTGACCATGGGTCCACCAGCCCTAGTAAACCATCCACTCCCATCGAGGACAAATCAACTACAGCGATTAGTAAAACAGACAAAACGGTTCTGAGTCAAACAGACAGAATTAAAGCCCTGAAAGAAAAAATGATGGCACAGGAGGAGGAACTTGAGCGTCTGCGTAAGGAAAGAGAGCAATCTGTCAATATATTTGACATACTAGAGGATTTATAATATGAAGGGACATGGAACTATGAACTATAACCATCTATCAAATGACAGTTGAGATGCTGTAACAAGGACTTGCTGACCAGCAGTATGTTTTGGTTCTTTAGAAATATGGTAAATTTTATGCGTGTCCAAGAGTAGTATGAAATGCATTTTTTGAATAATTATGATCTTGTATTTAGTTATACTTTCCAGAGCAAATATTGCAGCCTGGCACTTTGTTCTCGCTAAAACATTTTGATTTACCATGAAGAACTATTTACTATAAAGAATAAAGAAATGGTCCTTTGTCCGTCGTCCGTTCTTCCGTCCCTTGACAAGGCACGTTTTGAAACTGTTGAATCCACAAAACCAAAATTAAACATACAGTGGAGTATTTCCAAGTTCTCCTACCATCCTCGTTCCTTCGAGAAATCATGGTTAAGCTTCATTACCCGTTAAACACCTATTGTTATACGTCAAGACTGCTTAACAGCAAAACCGCTATTGTTGATTTGTTCATATTTGGCACAAATATTCCTCTATATAATCCATATGCACATCCCAGAAATTAGGTAAATAATGCAATTTGTAGAAGTTGAGAACCAGAACATACGTACTTTGTCAAACACAGCATGAAAGAGATTACCTCATTAAACACGGTTACTGTTCAAACAAGCGAGTTTTTTTTCTAGCACATAGCTATATTTTATTAAGATTAAATCTTATACAAGAAATAGATCGGAATTTTATATTCTAATTTTATATATATATTTTTTAATTTTTAACCCATTAGCATAAAAGTAAAATCATTACCGTAAATTTTGCCAAACCTGACCATTGCAAATTTTATTCCTATAAGCACTGTTGATATAATTTTCTATGCACGCACACCTAAGGCACTTATGTAATCTGAAATTAATTTGAAAGCAGTTGATGAAAAACTGTATCTTAATATGATGTATAAGAAGACTAAATCATATTTAACTGCAGAGGTGGACATTGAAGTTGTACTAATGATTACCTTAACTGTTAAAGGGGCCCAATCACCTATCTGACCACAATCTAAAGGTATGATCCCTTGGAGCTTTTATAACAAAATAGGCAGAAAACGTGGATATCACCGCACACAGGCTGCTTGTTTTGTTTATATCAATGTGTTTATAATATGTGGGGGCCCGCCAAAATTATTAAAACATATTCCACAAGGGCATCTGGAGGCAAGTCAGATAAACCAGACCTTCACAAATGGCGTATTGCAACAAGTGACCTTTCCACCTCCGCATATATGCAACCTACCACCTTAGGTTACATGTTTTCCCATTTGTCAATATTGCTATGTTTACAAACAAATTGTTGATAAACAAGTTCTTACATCCTTCACAAAGGCCTTATAAGATCTCTTCACGGTAACATTTACCCTTAGTTCATTAATAAATACAAGAGGAAGCTAGAAATAACATAAAATCTTTTTCAAAAGATAGGTGAATGGGCACCTTTAATGTTATACAATCTATTTTTGGATATAACACTTTAATACTTGGATAAATTATATCCAAGTAAACACTGAAAATCAGATAAGAATGTTGTTAATTATAGAAACTAGTGCTTTAATTAAATAAAAAATTCCAATTGGAACTGAGCACAATTCTCTCTATGAAGCTCTTATGTTTTAATTTTCATATCATACAATCATCAGTCCCCCTTCAGTAAAAATCATTCAAGGATAGAAATCTATGCTAGACAGCTGAGCGCTGTGATCCGTGGGTCCCATATTATGAAAGGTTAAGTTGATTTACAAATTTATTTATGAGCAATTTACAGTATGTAGCTAGTAACATGTTAATCCTTGTTTACGTTATTTTGATATAAATATATTTCTTCAATGTTTTAACGCCTGATGGGATCGTTTAGTCTGTACACACCAAGCGTTCAGTAATTCTGGAATAAGAACATGATTAAGACGTTTCAGATTAGTAAGCCGTTTGTGATGTTGACGATGATGTATAAAGGTTTGAACATTTTTAATGTTTCTTTTATTTTAACGCATTTCATAGACTTTGTTGTAGATGAACTGAACATGTTCTTGAAAACAAATATCTGATATCAAAAGTAATTCTTTTGTTTATTGTTCTCGAAGAATTGAGGGTTACTTAATTTCTTTATTAACAAATTGTTTTTATGGATAGGAATAAAAGTTTCGATATCCGTGTAGTCTGTGAGTGTAATTATGTATACTTCCTCCTTGAAAGTTGCATGTTTTTTAGGTCAGCTGACTGCAAGTCAATTGAGCTTTAGGGATCGGTCAACGTTTGTCTGTCTATCCGTCCGAACTGGCACATTTTGTTGAACCTAGAAACCTGTAACTAAATATCCAGGTAGGTAAAAAAAATCCCCCTGGAAATCTGAAATAGGGTCACTTTGATCTATTACTCCGAGCTATGCCCCCCCCCCCCCCCAGCCAGAATAGTTAAAAATTAGTACAAACCTCCAGTTTCTTGATAATTAATGCATGGATTTCCCTGAATATTGCCTTAAATATTGACCATGACTAGGGTTGTCAGTACCGCAAAACTTGTGGCGCCACCTGCATTATTTATTTATTTTTCGATTTTTAGCTCAGCTGACTATATGTCATCTGAGCTATGGTCGTGGTCCATTGTCCGTCGTCCGTCCGTCTGTCCGTCCGTAAGACTGGCACGTTTTGAAACCATTGGACCTACGAATCTGAAATTCGGCATACAGTTAGATGTCCCCAAAATCTCCTACCATGCCGAAAATTTGGTCAACAGTACTACATTCCTTCGAGATATTAAGGAAAAACCTCAATTAAAAAAAATATATATTTTTTTACACTTAAGGACTGCCTATATCAAAACCACTCATCTTGTTTTCTTCATATTTACCATAAATATTCCTCTGTATAGTTCCTATGTACATGCCAGAAATTAAGTCATTATAATATTATTTAAAAAGTTATGGGCCCAAACATAATGGACTTTGTAAAAAATCAGGAAAGATATTTGGTCACTTAAGATAAAAAGTGTTAAAGCTAGGGACTTTCTTTCAGTAATACAACTTTAAGGCCAAAAAAAAATTAAAGGTATGGTTCTCAGGCACCGCCCGCATCAATTTTACAACCCCGCATCAAAACCTTTTATTTTGATTTTCAATAAAAAGTTTCCAATTTTGAGCTGCTGCCGCTCCGACATTTCTTTCCAGAAGATAAAACCATACAATTTCCTTTGTTATGTAGTGCTTTTACTTATTTAGCAAAATAAAACTGTTATTTTCATGCTTTTCCCTTATCATTTGACATTTTTATCGAAACATACCAAAAAATTTAAAATAAAAAAAGCGCCCGCCCGCATTGATTTCTGAAAAAAAGTGCCTGAGAACCATACCTTTTTTTTTTATTTTGGCCTAATTAATAAAATTTAATTGTATACAAAAAATTAGATAATAATCTGTTAATTTTTTTTAATACTGGCAAAAATATAAAATTGGTACCTTAAATTTTGCCAAGTTTGACCATGGCACGTTTTATTCTTGTAAGAACATTTGATTTACTTTTCACAGTCGGTATATATAAATTTAATCTGTTAAGCCCCTTTTCCATGCTTTGCGCGCGTTTCCGCGGAATCCCCTCTTCGCGTGACGTGCTTTCACAAAGGATTCCCCGTCCCAAAGCCTTCCCTACAACATGTCGAGCATGTATCTGTTATTTACAGTTCACTTTATGCAAGTATACATTTAAATTTTAGTTACATTTGCAGGAACGTACAATTTTTATTACGGTGGTGTGCTAATGAAAGGCGGGATGGGGTCGTATATAGGCTAAATAAGAGAAGATTATTAACTACCGTAGTCGGATATTTAACACCCCCGCCGCACATATATATGTTTATATATATATATATATTGTTACAGGTGCTCTTTTTATTGTGTGACACGGGCGTAACTCGTGTTGTTGTTGCACTCTATGTTTAATCCGTACTGGTTGAACTCTCGTTTTCATGCTAGCTAGGGGCTTTCTCGCCTAGTCGCGAGTCACGTGTGGACCTTGGTGTGTAGAGACACACAGCGATGTTCTTCTAGATGATACCTGTTACGCGTGTTTACTGTATTGTGTAAGATCTTTTAGACTGTTCGAGAAGTGGAAAATTCTCGGCTTGGGGTGAAGAGTATATAAAGGGACTGTGTTCTAGAGCCGGGAGAAAGAGAAGAGAAGATTTCTAGAGGACGCAGAAGCATGTGTGTCAGTTTCTGGGACCTTATCCGACGAGTGAGGCATTTATAGATTTTCTTTTGGACTTCAGTTTACTTTTTGGATTGCTACAAGAGCTTTACACTGGACCGTCATTCTCCGAGAGTATACATCTAAAGAACTTATCGTTGTGACGATGGTGGTAACCAGGTACTGTGCACTTTGTGTATTTTACTGTGTGATTGTATTGATTTAGTGTATTGTAATGTTAGGGTTGTTTTAAGAATAAATAATAGTTATTTATTAACAAAAAACCACCGACTTCTTTATTCATTCCCCTAGACATTTCACGCTGCCTAGTGTTACAGAATCTGATTTTTTTTATCTCCATTACAAAATTTGTGTTCATCACGCATACGTGATCTGTTTATATAATATATATATATATATATATATATATATATATATATATATATATATATATATATATATATATATAATCATGCATTAGAGACAAGCGGAACAGCAGTTAGGTATGATTTGTAGCCATGCATGATACAGGCCTATGCTGGGGCGTCCTGAAACAGACTGCATTCGCGTCCTTGACCACCACAAGAAGGCTCACCCGCGCGCGTTTCCGCGTGCATGGAAAAAGGACACTTGTTTTTACACTGGTGCGATTTTCCCGCGCGCATGGAGAAGGGGCCTTTAATTCTGAAATTTGAAAGTAAAAGCTTAAAAATTATACTAGTTATTGAAGTTTTTCTGAGGTTCTAATGTATCTACATTTTGAACCTCCAGACCAGCCATGGCTAGTCCCTACAGGCTTGTCTGGGTAAACGTACTAGTGATGCAACACTACTTTTACAAATGTAGAATCACATTTGGCAACCCTGCACTCCCCCCACCCAACCAGATATGTTGCATTACTTACATTCTTTAACCGATTGCTGTTTCCGATCCAATTGTATACAACTTTTCCAATCCTGAATCAAGTGTTATTTTGAGATATTTATTATTTTGCAAATTTAAAAAATATATTTTTAGAAAAAATAAATACATCTGTGTTTCTATTAGAAATCTATTTTCACACTTCAGGACTGCCTAATACCAAAACCACTCATCTGCTCTTCTTCATATTTACCATAAATATTCCTCTATAAAATTCCTATGTACATGCCAGAAATTAAGTCTGCATGTATTATATAATTTAAAAAAAGTTATGGGCCCAAACATAATGGACTTGGTAAAAAAAAATCAGGGAAGATATTTGACTCTTTAAATGTCAACAACTTGTCAGATAACCAACCAATGACCATGGAAATACCATAGAACTTGTCTTTACTAACTGTTTAAATGCTTCAGTTTCAACATTAGAAAACACATTATCAGATCACAAGATATTATTAGCAACAATCCCCCATTCTTCAATTCAGATTAAGCATGGCAACTTCTCATTGCTTAATCTACCATTTCTTCCCTATAGATACCTTTGAGACATTCTGTTTCCTCTCCCATTCAGCAACAACTGCTCTCAAAAACATATAAGTTTTCTACTTTTCCATAATTATTTTGATTTATTAAATGTATATTTTTATACTTGCAAATCTCCACTTCCTTCCTCTTCATATTAACAACATCTGGTCATTCCCAATGCAATATTTTAGACACACATTCTTGTACATATTTAAAATACTGATACTTCTATATTACTATTCCGCTCAACTACATAATGAATACAAAAAATTACATCTGTCAAAATGAAATCTTACAGACCTACATACAACAATGGTGATACAATTATATCTGTCACATTCAGCTGAGCGCCGTGACCCATGGATCCCTTGTTTTCCTTTATTTACTGCCAAATTATAAATGTCTTTAATAGTATATTGCCCACCACTAATGTAGGAACCCTTTTGATTTTAGGGTCATGAGGTCAAAGATCAGGGTCACAGGACCCACTTCTTTAAAAAGATTGTGGATGCATTTTAAGTACTTGTGGCTTACCTGCCAAAAGGCGAAGATTACGTTTCATGTTGGGTTCACAAGCTTAATGGTCAAGGTCACAGGGCCCATCTATTCTCAAATTAGTAAACGGATGATATTTCCAGTTTGAGCAGACAGATTGGCTTCAAACTTCATCACAGGACCCACATTTTGAAAAAGCTCATAAACATATTTTATAATTTACATGCATATTACAATCACCTAGTTGAGATACCAAAACTTCTTTAAATATGTAATCATGTGAGGCGCCTGCATCTTTAATGTAGCCCATAAATAGTACACATGCAAATCCAAATATGTGTATTGTGTACTTTTCTCAAATAATGATATACAAATAAATAACTGTTGTACATTTCAATATGTTAGCTTTTATTATAAATATCCTCATAATCAATTTCAGCCGAGCACCGTGACCAACTGGTCCATTTTTACAGAAAACTTGATCCTTGAGGCCAATTAAATTTATCATAAAATTTGCATATATTTGCATATGTTTGGAGGATATTGCATAATTCGTAGGAGTGACTGGCCTGAAATTAATTTGTATAGTCAAAATATCAGGAAAGATTTTTACCTTTTTATATGGTAACTGAAGAAGTTAGAGAGCCTTTTTCCAGCATATAACTGTATTTAATTGAGATTAATTTGAATATCAGAAATAAGTTAAAAATTTTGCATTTTATTGGCATAAATGTAACATTTTTATCTTTCATTTTGCCCAGCTTTGTCAATGGCACATTTTTTCCCCTGATAATACTATTGATTTGATTTTCACGTCATGCAAACATGCTGTTATAATCTTTCATAATCTGAAAGTGGAAAGCATTTGAAAAAAACTAGTTTTATGGAAGTTTTATAAGGCAATGACACTGTCAAGGCACTGTAACACCCCCCTCCCCCCCCCCCCCCCCCCCCCCGCACACAGCTGAGTTCATGTACAGGTCTGTGCTGGCCTTCATGCAGTCTGACTGAATTGTCATGGTGTGGTCTGAGCCATATATATGGATAATCGTCATGTATCAATATTGAGTATATGTTATTTATTCATTTGTAGTATTATAACTGCACAGGTCTTGGTAATAATATCTGTTCGTGACCGACCTCGGACGCGGAACTCAGGCGTTGTTAATCCTTATGCATCAACTTGTTTTTACTCATAAATAGGGCATAAATACTGGAGATCTTAATTATTTCAGCTTCTTTATTTTTTTTTTTTAAATATTTTGAAACCCCAATGATCGTTATTGGGGTGTTTCAAGTCGAAATTATAAGATAATTGTATGAACTCTTGAATACATGTAATTTAAGGCAACCCATTGTAAAGGCCTTGGCATATGTAAAATAATGATTTATAATCATATGCATACTTGTTTATTTTATATTATTTTCATATATATATCACATGAATTTATTTTATAGTACATACTTCCATTAAGATTTAATCTTCGTTCCCATGGTCAATAAATAAAGATTTTCAATGTAATTAAAAATTGTCTCCAGAGGAATTATTCATGATTATTGCATATTATTATTTAGTATCAAAGCTGACAATTCATTCCTGTATGTATGTATCAGGAGAGGAGTTTATGTAGGGCTGTGTCCTTTTTCCGGATCCTTATAAATATATCCAATAAAAATACTGTTAACGTCAAGATTTTGGACAGAACCAAACTGGAGCCAAAAGTACCCCATCTTCTCGGGTGTATATGTTCATTTGGATGTGATGCCATGTTTTATTCCATCACATAATACATCTCGAGGGTGAACAGAGAGGTGGTAAACTTTACAATAATTGAAGCAAGCATGGCTTTTATTCTTCAGGCATGCCCTTCTTCATTGCAGCAAAACAAGCATAGGGTAATTTAGGAATATGGAGAGTGATTTAAACTTACATAAATTTTACAAAACATATAAAATATTATTTACATCACTTTCACAATAAATTTGGTATTAAACAATCTTGTACTTTAAATTTTGTACATAACAGGATCTAATTACTTGATATCAAAATTTCCGATATTAAATAATAAAATATTAACAGTTACTTATATTCTCATATTATAAAATCAAATAAATTCATATAATTAAAAAATGGTTCATTTAATTTTTAAAATATAAATAAACATAATTTTAGATAGTGAATGAAGGTCTGCAAAATTGGTACTATGAAATAACAGACAAGTATTAAAAGAATAGTTTTAAAAGAATATGTATATAAATTAACTAGATAATACATGTGCCTGCAATATGACTTTATCCAAGTGATTGTAGCACTGTTCTGAGTTTATAGCATTGTAGGCTTCAGTACATTATGGGTAGTGAAAACACCATAAGCTTATCATGAACATTTTGGGTCTGCACTGTATCTGATCCATATTATATTTTTCTTGAATGTGTTTTATTGCAATATGTATGAATAAAATGCAAACTGGCTTGTGAAAACTAATCTAGGTACATTTCAGAATATGCATATGAATTGATGGATGTTAGATAAAATGTACATGTAACAATAATAAAACACTATATTTATCTGTCTCTTAACATCAAAAATGCCTCTGTTTATCCATGGTTTACTAATCAAAGGTCAGATTGTGCCAGGTAACTTATTTGGCTGTGACCTACTCTGTCCAGTACTCTTATGTAATTAGCACCAGTGGTCACCAGCAATGTGGCAGCTGGCCCATGCTTGCCTCAACAATAGCCACATCCTGGGCAGTTACTGGACAAGAACTGAGTCTGTTCAGCATTATTTGCTGATATGCTTAATGATCAAGGGGCTCACAGGAAGTAATAGAAAGTAATATGTATTACTCTATTACTTTGCCTTCTGTTTCTATTACTATTACTATTACAGCTCAAATGTTTGAGTCTATTACTATTACTATTACTATTACATGGAAAAAGCTGTAAAAGTCTATTACTATTACTATTACTTATTACTATTACCCCATGTCTGAAATAGGCACCACCACTATTTTTTGCAAGTGGCGCATAATAATTACGGTATGAGCAATTACATATACATCTACTTGCATATACATAAAATAGTTAATACGACCATCGTTCAGGCGAGCGCCGCCTTGTGCGGTTCAGCTAATCAGTAAATATTTCACGCGCTTGTCCCTTGATGGCAACCCATGGTCCTGCTAGCAAGGCGCCACTCTCATACAACGGTTGGAGATCCTGATCGACCAGAAGCACTAATTCTGTTGGAATGCGAGCTTACACGCCGTACAGGTCATATCTTAATGTTAGAGCAGAATTAAGGTGATGCGGTGAGCTTGGTTTCCTCACTGGACTGGTTATATGAGCAAAAGCTTACGCTACCAACAATTAGTATCCCCTTTGCCGGAAATTCAATAGACTTAATTGTTCTGTATCTTACAAGGCTAGGAGGCAGGGAACCAGCCTACGAAACCTACCGAATCCGATGCCCTTGACCTGACCTACTTTTTGCCCCAAATCTGCAGTGAACGGATATTTGTCCAGTATGTCAGGCATTGGTGAGCAATAGTGCTTGTATGCAGCGTTTGACATGATTAAAGTGCAAATATGAACGTTTGATTACAATGTGCATGAACATAGGCGTACCTTGCACTATGGCCGAAAGCTGTTCAAGATAGCAGTACACGTATAAACTTCACAGTACACGTATTGCTTGGACAGCCTGTTGCCATGCTTACAATGGACCCATGAACCATGACGCTCAGCTGACTTTACCAGGAACTCCTCTGATGCTAGAATAAAAGTTTCTACGACCAAATGCTATAAATTGCATATGAAATATGTTAATAATTAAAATGATAGACGTGTTCCATTTATGAGTTTACTATGAAATATTAAATCTAAACATGGTTTAGAATAAAATTATACTGGAAACATAATACCTTGTTTTCTAAAACCTTATGTACTTATTGTAATATATTTGAAAAGTGATTAGGTAAATATAATTGAAATGTGTCATACAGCCGCGGTACTAATATATTTGAAATGTGTCATACAGACGATATAAAGGCATATATATATATATATATATATATATATATATATATATATATACTAGCTGATAAACCCGGTATACCGGGCTTATTACCGTGATTGGGGAGATATATTAACTGAGATGTGGAATGCTGGCTCATTTTTCATTCTAAAAGTTAACGAAAATATAGGTTTTTAGTGGGAAACTGTCTCGATAAGATAACTTTAATTAATTTTACATTTATTTTGTTGCGCTGTGCTCGTGGTAAAAAATTCATACCCCGGTATGTTTATCTTGAAGACCTAGTCAGTGATGATGTTTACATTGCAAAACGGAATGATCGAGGGGGCGGGGGGGGGGGGGGGGGGGCATTTCGGTTTTCGATGATATTTGACTGGATTCTGTCGTTGGACGTATAAATTACTGTTCCTGTAGAAAGGAACAGAAATATGCATACATTGTAAGCAGCAGAAGCGGACCCAACGGGACTCCATGCATGCAGAGAGTCCGTATCCCATTTTCAGCCACCGCAACCTTTTTCTTCACCGTATCAGACACATTTTGAGGCCTAAAACCCCCGCCATCCCTACCAAACACTGTTCCTGAAATTGGGACCTTAAATTAGGTCATTAATCCTCCTGGGTTCAACTCTCCATTTCATAAAGCGAGAAACATGTGTTTTTCTCTTTTACTGACCATGCGCGTGGGTGAGAGCCTCGTACAAATGTAATGCCCGACATGCTCAAATCCCTCACTGAAAGCAAGCGTTATTCATTTGAACAATAGTCTGAGGTTGAGTGACAACGATGCACGCTTTCCGGTCATTGCCGAAGGAAGTTCGGCTGTGCTCGGTCTTACCTCTGTGCAAGTCAGTAAAAACGGAAAAATCACTCAAAATTATATGTACATTAAAAATTATTTTTTCTCATATCGCCTATATCACTGCGGGGATAATAATCTTTCAAATTATGTATTGCACAGTATTGTACACAACGCGGTTTTAGAGAACATTGCAAACAAACGTTAACCGAATTCCTTTTATAAGTATTAGATATATATATATATATATATATATATATATATATATATATATAATATGTATGTATATATATGTACGTTTATGTGTGTGTGTTTTTCTGCGAGTCCCCCCCCCCCCCCCCACTGATCGTGTAAATCTGTCTTATAGGGTGCTTAAATAATGTTCTTTCACATATCTTGCTGAATATAGGTCACAGTGACGTTATTTCAGATCTCCAAGGAGACGTTACAATGAGCTCCACTCTTTGCTTTAAGAAAGACGTTTAAGGTTTCAAAGGATATTTACCCAGAACTTCCGTGGGTGTAATAAATTTCTGACCTGCCTGTCTGCATGCTCGCAATCATATTTTTGGCTAGTTGCTCACAGATCTAATATAGGTCACCTTGACCTAATTTCAGGTTTACAAAGAGATTTGCCTACGACCTCCCAGGATGTACAGTTAAATGTTTCTCTGTCAATCGGCCACGGTTTGTGCCCTGGATTGCTTCATTTGAAGGTATAAAAAGTAAAGGGGAAACGCGTACAAATTAGAAAAAAATAAGGTGGCACCACCAGTCTTCAAGAATTGATGAAACACTCCATGATCAATATGCATGGAAAGAATCCTGACAATCAATGCGTTAGTTATTCAGATACTTGACTTTTGTATTTAAAAAAAAATATTCTGTGGTGCAATGGCAGGCTCCATAATTCAGAGAATATAAGTCGCAGAGAACAATTTCAGGTGTCCAGGAAGTTTAGTTAGACGATTCCCGGTCCGTCGGTTACAATTTGTATCCTGTTAACGGACAGACAGACAGACGGACGGACGGACGGAAAAAGAGTGATCACTATATAGCCCGATGAATTTCAATCAGCTGAGCTAAAAAATAAAGCATTTGTTTGAGATGGCAGTCAGACCTATATATAAGAGGAGTATATGATAAATTATGATACAGCAAATATGAATGGGTCGTGATATTGGATGTTGGTGCCATTGTTTCCTGAGAATGATGATTGTCATAAGTCAGGATCACCTGTGCCCATTTCTTAGATTCAGTTTCTCATGAATTATTGACACAATAAATGGTAAATTAATTAATATTGCTTTTAATGGAACCTCGTCTGCCAGTCAGTACTTCGTTTGTCTAAAAAATAAACATGTCCTCGAGAACAAAAAACGAAATTATATGATTATTGGCATCTATTGTCTTGGTTGTTTCTCCACACATTTGATCAAAATCCTGATCGAATCTGTTAAAGAGATAAAATAGTTAGAAAATAAAAAAACAACCCCCCCCCCCCCCCGAGATATTTACGCCATCACCGTTCACGAATGCATTAATGACGTCGTCACGGTGATCTCGTCAAACGTGGTGCATCAGTCACAATACAGCAATGACATCAAAATGTCATAATAATGGACCTCCCAGGGTGTAAACGAGACATAATCCCTTGAACCTCGTATAAAAAAATGGCAGGTCTCCCTGCGATCGGGGGGGGGGGGGGGGGGGGGGGAGACTGGTACCCCGCTTTATGTTAGCCCTCGGCCAATCATAGAGACGGGCCAACAACGGTATCTTCAGTACTTATAGTGGTAACTCCTGACCGTCCGGTAGAATGGTTCCTAGCACGCTCATGCCGGTTGTCATGGACGCTCACGCGGTCTTTGTTGCTTACCCGGGTACCCGTGAAGAGTTCTTGTAAGATCACTTTCTTTTGGCACTTCTAGTTTAAAAATATTTAAGAGGGGTTGTTGCACAAATATTGAGTGATGGATATCATATATATACATATATATATATATATATATATATATATATATATATATATATATATATATATATATATATAATTATAATAATAATAAGATAGACTGAATATGTTTGATATTCCATTGTACGAGGCATTGATTTATCATTAATATCTATTGGTCTAATCATTAATGTCACATGAAATGCACAGCCAACATTTGGAAACTTCCCCGATCAAACGAAATGTTTTTTTTCTCATTCATATATATATATATATATATATATATATATATATATATATATATATATATATATATATATATATATATATATATACATACATATCCGAGTTGGAACCAGTCAATCGGGAGTACTGAAGATGGTGTTGTGCGCCCGTCTCTGTGACTTGCCCAAGGCCATAATACAGCGGGGTTCCAGTCTAGTGGGGGGGGGGGGGGGGGGCACGATCGAAGAAGGCTCCTTCCTGCGATCCCACGCACGTGACCTGATATGCTTTAGTGCACATGTACCAGGTCGCAGGAATCCGTTGTAGGTTCGAAACCAGGGCCTCACACGCGGTCGGGGTCTTTGACAAATAACCAACACTTGGACAGATGTACAGAAAATGAACCAGATTCGCGTCGTTGGTAGTACACGTAGTGTACTTATTTCTAAATGAATGACAAAGCATATCTCTTTGTGAAACTCATTTTATTAGTTCATGTCGATGGGGAATCATTATAAGCTTACAGCACTCTCACACTCATTCTTTCAACCCAACACCACACGCTCATCACTGATATCTCAATAGATTTTATTATGTAAAACTAAAGTTTATGATATATACACAACAAGTATACAACCAATATTAAAACAATTCTTCTTTCACAATATCCATACAACATAATAACACGGACTTTATTACACTACATACAAAAGGAACCAATCATGAGAAACTGATAAACAATATTTTATATACATACTATAGAAACTGTCCATGGAACAGAACTTAGAAGAAAATGCACAAATACCAGATTCATTTGTGAAAACAGCAGCAATGATGACCATGATTTATATGTAACAAGTATAATAAATAAAAACATAAACAATCTTTAAAACACAGATTACATAAAAAGTATTACATAAACTTTATTGAAAATGAGATGGCACATTCATGCAAAGGAGACAAAATACCAGTACAAACGTATTAAATTTGAGACAGTTTACATTTTTAACTGCAGTAAGAAGACAAGTTTAGATTTTCAAAATATTTTAAGTCAATGTTTTTACAACTTTGGTGGTATCACTCCATACACCATCACACTGAACCATGTCTCCGCGAGTATAACAATTATAGCTTTTGTCTGTATACAACTGTCTACAGATGCAATACACTTCTAAATTTTCCATTCTTACTTTCGATTTAGGCACTTTACTAATATTACTCTGACGAAATTCAGTAAGTCGGCCTTTTTCAAAACAGCTAGCCAGTTGATGACGTAATGAATCTTGATTAAAATAGCATCGACTTAGACAGGCCAAATCAATGAAATGGCTCTGACAGAGATATCAACGGCTCTCACTGTGTCGCACTTAGTGTCGGTACTGCTACCACGCAGCAACTTACATAACAACTTACCATTCTCTGACCCTCTTATTTCATCGACTGGTAAACTTGTTCCGTACGGGACAGTCAGCGCCACACATCACCGCCTCGCTGAACTAAGGTCTTTCCCAGTGACGTAAGGAGTAATTATAGTGGTCTTTCCCAGAATCTTTTTTTTTTCAAAACCAACATGGTTAATTCAGTAACCGCCTATTGTGGGCTTCCTGCTTGCTATATATATATATTCCCATTTTATCAATCTTAATATGTTTAGGTCCTCGGCTATTTGAGTACGGCAAGATTTTTAACACTATATAAAACCCTCAGCCTCAGTGTGTCACCGTTTATCAGACCATTGCTTATCGCAGCAGGCCGGTTTAAAATGTGTCTCCAGCTCAGCCAATCAGCGTGAGATATTCAGGTCCACACGCAACGAACGCAGTCAAACTGTTATTCATGTACGGGCTGACTGAAACGATCACGACGTCCAGCGTGTTGACAACTCAACAGTGGCAAAACTTTTATGTGTAACTTGAAAATTAACAAATACACAGTACAAAGTCGATGCGACATTGTCTACAATACACTTAAATTTGCCCATTGACCGTATGTTCGAACAGCAGAGACACGATATATCATAGGACACGATGGTCCGTGTATGGACTTTCTAAAAACATGCATGATTTAAGTGTGAATATTACCAAGCGGGTTGAGCTGTCTATTGCCTATACGGGATGGTGTTAGCCTCCTCATAGCAAAGATGCCATTCACAGGAGGCCAGGCGGCCTGATATGTAAATGCGAGGGAATCGTCAGTAGCCTTGTAACGCCCTAATATGCAAATATCAGGGATTTGCCATACGGACTTTACAGGGCTTTAGTGATAAGAGCTAGAACTGAGTTACGTCGCGTCTGTTGGTAAATGGAATCATGTTTCATATGAAGCAATTTAGCAGTAAACATCAATATACACTAAAGCCTAGGCAGGGCTACATCGACTTAGATCACTTCCATTTGCTTTAGAGCAGTACTAGTAGCAAAGGCAACAGCGAAGAGACAACAATCGCTGCTATACCCTCTTGTATTTGCACAGAATGTGACTGCATATAATTACATGTGGAGTTGTTACTTTTATTATTGTGCAGATTTGCTGAAATGTGTCTTATGAATTTTATTCATCAATAGAATTATGTAAGAAACATGATTCGTAGCGGTGTTTATATTAGAAATAATCATCCAGTGTTTGTATACCTGCCGCAGTGAATTATCTGAATCATGTTTTCACTTAATTTTTTAAATGATCTTTTTTGTGCCAAAAGTGGATCATGTAAACCATGAATATGAGGAAATTGTTGTTTCATACTCATGTAATATGCGTGTCAGTCAACAAGTTACCATGGCCTAAAAGAATTTCCTTGTCTGTATATGTAAGTTTTGGTGAAGAAACCCAGAAATTTGAATTAAGTTTTCTTTTTTCTGTGGATTTCAATTGCTTTTTACCTCCTTTTTACCCGAAACATTGTAAATGATTTTTTTTATCCTTTGGGCGTATCCTTTACTTTTTTATATTTGTTACTGTGAGCATGTTGCCCAGTTCTTCAGTGTATTTTGGAATAAAATGTTCCTTTTTTTGTCTTTTATTTTTTCTCTGTGGGTTTAACGTGATGATCAAATGTCTTGTTCAGATAAATTTTCATTATTTTCTTCTTACCACCGAACTGGAATGAGTTCTGGACTGAACTTGGGCATATTATTTTTTTTTCTGAATTTGAAAATGCGTTGACAAAACAGGACCATACAGGTACACCGAGCAGCATCTAATTTTACCTTGCATGTGATTTCATTGTTAGCCATAAACGTACAGCTATTTTCTGTTTTGATTATTAACCCTGCGATTTGTTTAGACTTCTTAATTTCTGGGTTAATATGCAATACTCCCTCTTTTGTACATACATGAGCTATTGGGACATGCAATTCATCAACTTGTCGGGAATCTGAACTTACTTTCAGTGCATCAAATTCATTTATTTGCATATTTTTTTACAGATTTTATGTAACTGATTAGTCCTTGTACAGATTCATCCAAATAAAAGTGTGGTCTGATCTACATAATATTTAGTTTCTGATTAAGAGTTTCAATGCGGTTATTGGTGTTATTTCCTAATGTTTCCAAATCCCTCCTTGCATAGTTTGCCCATATCGATCTACAACTTTTCCAGTTACGGCCAAAATATTCCACAAACCTATATAGCAGGTGCTATATACCTGAAAGAGCTGAAGTAAGATTTCGTCAAACTCTTCTGTCTTAACTGCATATATCAGCTCCTAGATCCTGTACAATAGTCATAATTTCTGTTTTGTTATGTTTTGTAAAAAATAACGTCACCAACAACTTGCTTAAGATATTTAAGGACATAAAACGTTCAAAGTAAGATGTTTGCCTTTGGAAAGAATTGTTTTAGAATAGCCATTTGAAATCTCTTTCAATCATTAGAACCCTTGCTTTATCTAATAAATTTTGATTATATTTTGTAAAAATTCTTATAGCTTGTGTTTATGTTGGTTTGGTTTCATCTTTGCAAATATTTTACTCACAGGTTTTCCTCTCCATAGTTGTCTTGGCATAACAATGAATATAATGGGTACCCCTCTATGTTTAGTTTGTATGTACCATCTAAGAATAAAACCTCATGGTACTTATTGTTATAATCTTTCATTTTACCGGACTGAATAAAAAAAACATTTAAATTGTCATCCTTATCAGTGTTTATGTGAATTTTGTTTTCTGAATAACTTTGAGCTATTCAAGTAATTTTCTCTACAAGCAATTGTCCTTTGGTTTAATCAAGTGTCGCGCTTTTTCTTACATCTCTTCTTAAAATGTGTATATCCTGTGCTTTAACAGTTTTACATGATATGTCTGTATTAAAATTTTTATCTGTCTAGTCCCTTTGTCATAATTAACATTTCTGCAACCATGTAGTTTTTTTCTGTTTTGTATCTAATACGGGATATCACTAATACCGATATTCTGTGTGAAGGCAGTAAATGACTGCCTGCTAGAAAAACTGCAGGCAAACAACTCGTGCCCCCTACCGTCTAGCCTGACCAGCCCATTCATTCAACACAGCAGTCTGGGCACTGGACATAGTGCTTTTAATTGCCGATCATCCTGTTACTTATCATTCATCATATTTATTTTGCCGTGTTAAACCATAATATAGAACATGAAAAGACATAAGATTATTCTGCATTCGGCACGGTTTGCATTAAAATTTGATCTTGAATCACCTGCCTTGTAGCGGATGATATAAGGGAAACGTATACAAGGCAGGGTCTTTAGTCATTGATATACGTCATATTTTGCAAGTTGCCTTGAATTATTAAACATTACGGTACGAAACAATTGTAACCTCGTATTTAATGAATGATCATTTTAATTAAAGAGATTCTATAGCACGTTTAAGCTAACAAAGTGGGACTGTCAGTTTCGTCCGTGTTAATGAGTGTCCGGCTGAAGTGCACAAACAAGCTTCCGGCTGCGCCAGTCAGTCGTTTTTCTCCTCCATCTACACGAGAAGCTGCATTAGCGATATCCCGTATTTATGTTTATCAGGATACACGTCATAAGCTTTACCCACTGGGTGGATATGTTGGTCCATGATTTCTGTAACTTCATACATACTTGCAAAACATTTTCTGAAAATTGACCTTTACTGTGACAGGGCAATTTAAGGCTAAATAAGGTTGTTTTGAGTGTGGCTACGGTGTCTCTTGGTTTAACCGTGCTTTGGTGTTCGCATGTATGTATTATTGAGACAATAATTAACAAAAAATTGCCGATCTCATCGCACATAGGTTGTTTCTTTTGATTATATCCACACTTTTATATATATATATATATATATAATATATATATATATATGTATATATATATATATATATATATATATATATATATATATATATATATACATACACCGTATCTCATTCAGATATTCCAGGCAATTTCTTCTGGAAATCGAAATCAACACGACACCAGGCCAACAGGAAGTTGATCACGCACATGCACTCCGAATTGGGTTCCGTTCAACCGCTTGTTTATGATTGACTCTTAAATGATCGATATATATATAGGAGGCGCAACTTCCACGCATGCGTACTGCATGTGATAGGCCTACTTTGGGCGGTCAACTTTATTTGGAATTGCCGGACCCTCCCAAGAAGTACATGGTTCAGATGAAAGGTATGGGTGTTTACCGCAAAGTCAACATTATCTACAAATATTTCTAATTTTAGGTCACCTAGCTGATCAATGTGACACGTTTGGGCCACAGATAGAGAACACTCGTTGTGGTTTCTTGAGCACACAGAGAGTGCGGGAAGTGGGTAAGGTCAGGTACGAGAGGAAATCGTGAACATGAGGTCCTGTCCGGAAGTTCTCTCATTCTCCACCAGAGGTCTCTCTAGTTGCAATGTACTGTCAAGTATATCTGTCGTGGTCTAACTGTATCTTGTACCTGGAGTTTTCTTTACAATGCAAAAAAAAAAAAAATGAATAGATCGTCAGAATTAAATTCATATCTTTCTTGGTTCAAAGTGGAGAGGTAACAGAGATCGGTCTCCGTATTGATATTTTAGGTTTCGTTCAGTCACTATACGCTGCTCCTTGCCTGCAGGCCTCATTTCCTTTGAGGAAGGACAGGCTGGTAAAACCTTTACCCCAGCGGTCCAGGCAAAACGACGTCTCCTGCAGCGGTCCTGATCACATATGCATCCGAGTTGCATGCCGCTAGTTCAGCTAGATATTTCCTCGTTGGGGTTTAGTTTCTTTTAATCGTTGTGGATTTTCTGTCTGTAAGGATCTACATTTAAAATTAGAGAGTACCCGCTTATAATTCCCTTCGATTGAATCTTTGTCTCAAAATGTAATTTTAGGATCCAGTATACCATAGGATAATTCGTTTATCCCTGCAGAGGGATAAAAATTTTCACTAATATTTTTTTTTCTGGCAATGCAAACATTCTGTGTAACCATGTAACCATGGGGATGTTGAATCATAAAACATTTTTCTGTGAAGCACGTACGCATCACAGCTTACCTCAACGTGGCTGGCTTCATATTCGCGAGGAAAAATTTTCCCGGTTTTCACTTTTTAGCTCAGCTGACTGAAAGCCATCTGAGTTATAGCGATAACCCTTCGTTCGGTCGTCCGGCCGTCCGGCCGTCCGTCCGTTAACAGGGCACAAATCGTAACCGCTGGACCTCGAATCTTCTAACATTACAGCCAGGGAGATCCATGAAAAATCTCCTTGGAAACCTGAAATTAAGTCTCTGTTACCCATATTCTCCGAGCTATGAGTGTCCTAAGTATCCCCCAGAATAATAAAAAAATTGATACAAAAGCTCAAGTATCTGAATAACTACTGCATTGATCACCATGATTCTCTGCATGAATAACTAATGCATTGATAGCCATGATTCTTTGGAAGTATATTGATCATGGAGTGTTCATCAGTTTCTGCAGACTGGTGGCACTACCTGTATTTTTTTTCCAAATTTTTACACATTTTTTTATGAGACCTTCAAATGAAGTAGTTATCTGTCAAAAAGGCTACTGAAACCCATTTCTAAGGACTTTTAACAAAATAAATGATTTTTTTTGCACTCTGGCTGTCATTTTGCTCATCATTCAACGTTCCTTGAATTCAGCTGAGCGTCATGGCCCATGCGCCACTAGTCATTAATATCTGAATTACGTTATCCATGCCCCCAGCGTTGGAAGGCAAAATATAAATATAATACATATAATAAATATCTCACACTACCACAAAATCAAAGAATACATCACAAATGAGATCAGATCTTTATTTATCTGCAAAGCATGAACGAGATTCTACACTTGTTTTCTGTTTCCTTGGATCTCGTTAGATGGATATGATTTTGCGCGCATATCAAATGATTTATATATTCTGTGTATAAAACCTAGCGAATATTAAGCCAACCAGTATATCCTTAATAAGCTTTTGTGCGTGTCTCATAGAAAAATAATGTTCATAATTCACCAGTTCCATAATTAGATCACATGTGAGTTCTGCTCGTAAGAACAATGGCGGCCTTTAATATATGTGAATGTTTCTAGCCCTCTACCTGGATTAACACATTGTTCTATATTCTTTATGGTAAAGAACCCCTAAGAACAAATTGTTAAAACCAGTGGCGTCAATTTTTCTCCAAGGGCGGGAGGGATGATATATATATATATATATATATATATATATATATATATATATATATATATATATATATATATACCTTTTTATTGTCTGTATGTCAAATTTCGAATATAATATAATTAAGTGTAAGGTTTTAAAAAATAAGGTATTTTTCCAGTATATGTTGATTCTTAATCAGGTTGAGATATATATTATTTCATATTAAACTCATAAATGTAACTTAAGTCTAAAATTCTAGTTATAAATTTATTTCATTTCAAATATATAAATATTATTGTCTTTATTACATTGACCACCCCCCTTGCTAAAGGTGGGGGTTATATATACCCCCATCCCCCCCCCCCCCCCCCACATTGACGCCCCTGGTTAAAACCGAGATTCCCTGTAAAATCTAATAAATTGTTCCTTGGGTGTTACCCTAACCCTCCAACAAATATCAACTGAATCGGTTTATTACTTGTTTGAGTGAAGTAACTAAAAGACAAATAAAACATACAACAAACCCACATTGATAAAACATATACCACATTTAATTAAAAATTGTAAAAAGGGCCAGTTCATAACCGTTTCGCATGGGTAGCTCGGGTAAAAGTTATACTGGCCTGTCCCTTCTCAGCACAAATCAGGCCTGCGGACAAGGAGCCGTGTAAGGTGACTAAACAAAACCCAATGTCAGAACTCAATTCATTCCTGCCATACCGAGACTTATTACTGCTTTCCCTCCATGCTGACAAAAGAGAGAAATCGATTTAATTTTGACAATCCATCCATTTTCCTAATTAAAAATAAATTTCCAAAATACACCATTGACCAGCAGATCTATAGCCTATATGCACGCCCCACAGTAGCCTATACATGTCCCACCGCAAGAGCGGCTATATATATAATATAAAAGTATATTGTCATTGACATCGGTTGCTCTCAACCGTTTTCTCGCAACTCCTCCGTGGCCACGCCCTAGACATTCCCGTTTTTTTCTTGAAGTGCTGGCCAGTGGGAGAGATTCAAGTATGTGCGGCCGGGGGTCAATTTGCATATTTTTCATATAACTTTTACATTATCTGTTACATTTCGCGAAGGGACTATCGCAGAAACTACGACAGCATCAACTGATGAACTACTCGGCCCATGGAAACCCCTCCCGGACCAACCCGGCCCAAGTCATGCGGACTTTTCGCAAGGAAAACTCGGATAATATGCTGACAAACTTAGTATATATAAAACATACATACATATATATATATATATATATATATATATATATATATATATATATATATATATATGTATATATATATATTCACAGGTTTGCGTCTTATTCGCGGGATAAAGATTCCGCATTCTCTACTTTTTCTGTGTTTGGCGAATGTACCATTTCCGCGATCTCACCATATTAAAATCCTACACTATATACATGTATAAGTAAACCAACATCTCGTCTATGAAGGGGATAGATGTCCTGCCAGTCAATGTGCACAAGGCACTATATATCCAGTCAAAGGCAAGCTACATCACCCGTAATTAAAAATGACAATAATTCAGACAAATAGTAAATATAATGGATGCTTTGATAACATCCATTCCATCTATAACCAACACACGGCATTTGTCAGTGAATCATGTTTTTTATATTGATAAACCTGCAGACCTATTTGTGGTGTAATATCTGTGACGCGTTATTGTAAATATAAACAGAAACTTGTGCACGTGCTACCATTTGATAATTTACGTGATACAACTGCTACCAGAATCGTTGCAGACATAAATGCATGATGATAGTGCAGGGACATTTTCTGTGGCCTTTTCAACATTATGCAATAGGATTACCTGCATGGATTGGGGGATTATCCATTATTTCCTGCTGAAATAAAACGTGAGTCCCAAGGAATCTCGAGTCACATGTTTTTTTACATTTACTGATCACCAAAGTGAGGCGTTGACTGGGTCAAATGTCAGGTCAAACATGCTTTAGTCCGAATCAAATGGCAGGGTTATATCATTGGATCAATAGACCTTTGACCCTGTACAGAGGTTGCCTTAGTTCATGCGGAACGGGTTTTCCATGAGCGGAGTTCATCATGCAGTTGGCTTAGGAGTAATTCTGCAACAGACCAAATTGTGTCAAATTTCTCAGGATTAATGAAAAATATACGAATCTCCCCTCGCAGGACACACTTGTAATTGTTGCTAAGATTTTAAGAATATAACAGGCATAACCATGCAAGGCGTGTTTATGATATATAAGCTTATCATCCGTTTTTTCGTTTGGACAGATTAGCGCGACGTCGACCGGGTTTGTATGAAACAAGTTTTTCATTGGCCAAGTTCACTGGCTTAATTAGTTCCTCATAGATTGTGCTGAGATGAAAGCTTCCCGATATTTGTCAAATTTCCATGGATTTGGGAAGATTATGGAAAATGACCCCATGTTTACACACTTTACATATGGTTCCTGACACTTCAAGATCAAAATTGTCCGATGATTGTGGCATGTCTGAGACGTTGCCACTGAAAAAGTGCGAAGTACGTTTCTAAATAAATAAATAAATATGAAGAAACCATTCATGCATTGGAGAGTCCATATTATCCGACTGAAAGTCTAAGTCCATAAGTGCCTGTCAATCAAAGTGCACTGTCTTCGAGGAAGAGCATATCAAAGCCAAGTCCATGTCATATATATATATGTGTATATATATATATATATATATATATATATATATATATATATATATATATATATATATATATATATATATATATATCGCCTCACGGCCACCCCTTTGTCACGACCAGACCTTTATATGGTCCATCACCAATGTAAATCCAACTAAGTCGGATTTCACTGAATACTGCATTCCGGGTGAGCGTTTGGTGACTACTTAGCCAGTGACGTGGGTTCTGGGGATCGAATTGGGCAATGCATGCCTTTGCCGGAATATCGCTCTCACCTAGCCTTAATTAAGTAAGCATCACACGCAAAAAACCTCAAATAAAAATTGATCCAAAAAATGTTGTTTATGCGTGTTTATGTTTATGCATGTTTATGCGAAAAATTATGTATCTTTTAGAACCAGGTGCAGAATTCTTTCTAATTGGATATGTATTAAAGAAATTCACCTTGTTAATATGTTTCTCTCATATTTTCAACTTATTATTTAATTTTAAATTTTTTATTCAATACATTTTTATTCAATTTCATTTTGTAACAAGATAGAAACATGGCAGAGGAAAATTAATAAAAAATTAAACAAATAAATGAAAAAAAATGGTTTTGAGATATTGTCGTGTACCTTTAAAGAAATAAAATTTTTCAAAATTGTAAAAGCAATCACGTAAATATGAAATTGAAGTTAATAAAATCATATAATTTTAGAGAGAACACTGAATTAGGTTTAAAAAATATACTTGATGGGTCTAATTTTACTTTTAAATGAAGTTTGATCGAGTTCGATTACAGGGTTATTTGCAAGGCTTGCTACCTTAAATAATACCGACATCTTGACTGGAGGATCTTTTTTTTGCAGTTGCTATATTTTTTGGCTAAAACTGGGTTACAGATTCAGCAGTCAATGCTAAAATAAAACGATCACGAACAATGCTGTCATAATATATTTTGTGACCACGTGGACCAGCCTTTTTCTTCAAATACGGAAAAATATTTCATGGCGAATACGGGTTTCATTATCAATAGTTCATATGATGTCTGTAGATGTAGGCCTTCTCATAGACATGCAAAAGTGATCAGGTTTACAGACACAGTTAGTTCTACCAGTCTACGTATTGAACAAACGATGAACGGTCTAGCAGCCAGTCTATTTTTACAGTTATTAATGCTGTCGCTAGACGGCGCTAGTCACGCGCATGCGTAGTGTGTATGTTAGATTTTCAACTGGCAAACGGAAAGCACTTCACTTCCGCTCTTAATTCGGCACAAATGGGACGTAAGTAGGTATCGTATGTTACATTTAAATGCAAAAAATGATTAAACCTTGAATATTAATAATGGTTGGAACCAGTAATTTTCGGGTTACACAAGGCAGAGAACCGGCCAAGTGTGACTTTTGATTGCGTTGCCAGGCCTACTCCGATTTACTACGGAAGTGAGCTGGCCATAGGCCTATAAGTGTGTCAGGTCAAGGGTCAATGCTTCACGCGAAGAACTAGGTCATATCATGCCGAGCTTTATTGACACTGCGGGACTGACGTCTTGCTTGGGGGTAATTAAAGGTTCCCAGCTCCATGACTTATTCGATAATTATAGCGTTTTTGATTAACAGCGTGACACCGCTGTCGAATAAACGTAGCTCGGGTCTTGTTCAGATTCTCTCCGATTCATGCGGCACCTTGCTCGAAGGACCACTGTTGCGAGGCGTGGGATCATAGGGTAAATAATTTACCGCTCTTTCATCCACACGGCATTGATACAGCTCGCTCCGTACTGATACGCCAGGGCCTACATGATCACAGTTTACATGTTATAACAGCTTGACGCGTATAATAGTATAATTAAATAGTATAATATAATAGTATAATTAAAGGTACAGGTATGATTAATGCAAGCCTACAATTATTCATATTGGTTTAACACGTTTACCTGTTATCTCTGTTTTGATATACCCGATTTTAGCTTATTGGCGTCATTATAAACTGTCATACCTTGCGTGGATATAAAAAAATGATTGAAAGTCGATCCCCATGTTTATGCCAATTGGACTCGGATGGCGTGACCTGTATGCTGTGGTTTATATGTTCAGCCATTAAATATGGAAATATGTGTTTAATAGGTTAAAATAAAAAAAAAATAAAACCACTAGGATTAAACGTGTCTGTTTGTGTATATATATAAATAAATATATGTAATATGAATAAATATAAATATATATTTATTCATTATATATACATGTATATATTTATAAATATGTATTCATATATATATATATATATATATATATATATATATATATATATATATATTATTTCTCTAGTTTTAAAACATTTAGTATGCTGAATCAACAGATATGAAATAATATCAGGATCCTGATCAAATCTGGATATATCTGATACGTAAGAATAGGAAATACATTAATAAACCAAGTGAATTTTTTGTATGTGTTTGCTGTCCGCCAGAAAAAAAGCGCCTCCAATAAATAAGTATTTTGAGATTTTTATAAATTTTTTTGGGGAAATCTACACACAGTAGGTTTCCAAAAATATCATTGAAGGTCTTGACTGACGTATCTACTAATTGTAAAGAATCATTTAAAATTTAAAAAAGCATGGTCTGGTTACCCAGTTTACTTCTGAAAAATTGTCGATTGTGACTTGTGTCTTGTTATTCATTTAAAATAATAGGTCATTTTACCTTTATAATTACATATATATATATATATATATATATATATATATAGAGAGAGAGAGAGAGAGAGACAGAGAGAGAGACAGAGAGATATGTAGATATATATATATATATGTATATATATATATATATATTACATAAAGAGGTAATAATACCTTTTTTATTCATATATAAATTTATGAGAGTAGTGTTATCCGTCACATAATTTTATCAAAATTCGAAAATACTTTTTCTGTAACAGTGCTGTCACTGTATACGTTTTATAAAAAAAAGTATTATACCTTTTTGCAGAAAAGGCTTGTTTCTGTATTTTTCCATACTTTTTTTAAATTAGGTTATTAAACTATTTATAACATCAAAAGTTTACATACGTTTCAGAACTTAGATGTAAAATAGATATGCTCTGTTAATGTTTCATAGTATCGGTATTTTGTAAAGCGATGAGGGGCTAGACGAAATGGCTGGACATACGAAAATTTACTGAGGATTCATGTGCTAAAAATCCCTCTTGACTGCAAATTGATGTTTTTAGAACCTTCACACATATAAAAATTGTACCAAACTTTGTATACTTTTTGTACTTTATCATACTTTATAAGACGATTCTACACTCTGTGCAACATTATATACACCCCACCCCCCATACACCCAAAATGGCAGTACTAAAATACTTTGATTTGTTTCAGATAATTCAGAAATATAAATGAGAAGATGGAGACAAGTAATAAAAGGTAAGAAACTAGAATTTGGATTCGGTCGTTAAATCGTGTTCGATAATTGTAAGACAAATATTTCATGAATGGCATGTGAACTGTACATATATCGTTTTTAGCTATTTATAGTGAGAGATATAATAAGTGAAGACCATTGAATATTAAGCCTTTGATTAAAATGGAGGGGAGCCTAGATATTGAACCTTGAAATTTGTGACGTAACAGCCAGTGCTCTCTTTAGAAAATCTGTTAAACTGCTACATTTTGGCCTCAATCATGTGCACTATTGGGACATCGAATTCTTGACATGTCAGAAGCCCGTTTAACCGCCAATCACCGATCTAAGGTTATCTTTCATGTGCATTATCTTAAAAACTTATGTCTAAGATTTTATCTGAACATTGGTTCATGTAAGGGGAAGTGTCCAATTTAATTTCCGTTTCGTGCGCATTGTCTTAAGAAATTTGGAGCAATAACCATGAAACTATATGGTGACAGGCCCTATGAGAGCATGTATGCTCTTCGATATGATAAAAAAATCATTATTGCCGCCATTCGGCGACCTTTCATTACATTTCACAAATGATATAGCTCAAGAACCATTTGAGCCATACTCTGGTATTTTCACGCTAGGTGATTTCATTATTGAGTATAAGATCCATAGATATTCAAAGTAACTGTCAGTGAGCCATCATGAAAAGCTAGAAATAGCTGGGTCCTAATAAGGATATTACAGTTCTATCATGTCATTTCTAATTTTCCATCTATTACGAGTTTTGACACTGCCAATATAAAACAATAACTTATTCTGTAAATTTATGGTTTCCCAACAACTGGGAATAGATATTGTGAGACTGGCAAATAGCAGTTATGTCAGAGGTTTAGCAAATTAATCAGAAGCGTTGTGCTGGATTATCATACTGAAATGATGTGCACTGAAAAAAACATGTTTATATAATCGTATATATATCATTTTAGTCTAAAAATTCATGCACGAGCTACTTTTACAATTAGCTATGTATTTTGATCTTCGGAAGCTGTATCCATTGATACTGTCTTCACTGTTTGGGCATATTTAATGGTTAAATTCAGAGTGACAAGTTACTGTCATGGCACAGGACTAGTTCCTTCATTTGTGCGGTCATACATTGTCCCCTAGACCATGAAGTAATATGTTTTAACCTGACACACACACACACATATATCTGTCATCTGTCATGAACATATTCTTAAAACATGTAGCCGAAGTTGTGAACGTTAGGCCATAATGTCACAGGTCCCTCTGTTCAGCTGCGCGTCTTGTTGCATCCCTCACTCAGTTTAATTAAGTTACTCTTTATTTCTTTGGCGCGTATTGCTGTTCACTTCGTGATTTTTCTTTGGTAGACCTGACTCTTACCAGAACAAAGTAGTCAGTAGTCTTCGTTAAAAACTGATTTGCATTTTCATTGTTAACAAGATGCAATAATTACTGATATAATAAGTTGAATTCTTCTTTATTTTATATAGGCAGCAGTTCCTTGTATTGCCAAACGTGGCCACCAGCAACAACCAAGTGATTTTGCTTCAACAGCCTGTTGCCTCCAATGGTAATATACCCGTTGTACTTACAAATTCCGTAGATAATCCACCGATCACCGTTGTTGGTACCTCTGCGAGTGCGACACCAACCAACCTAACTAAATCCAACCATAAAACCGCAATATTACACGTCCCAAGAAGTTACATTTCGGGTGCAACAAGCGGTATTCAGAGCTCTGTGGTCCTTGGAACATTGAGCAAGTCGCCCTTGTCAAGCGCTATACAGAGCTCTGGAGTTTTTAGGAATGCGAACAGTGTACCGGCTTCAAGGACCACAGATAGTTCCTTGGTATTTGCGACACTGAACAAAGGATCATTGACAGGTGCCCAGTCAAGCGCTACACAGGGTTCTGTTGTACTTAGAACTTTGAACAATGTACCAACTTCAAGTACAGCAGATACTTCCGTGGTTTTTGCAACACTGAACAAAGTACCATCGGCAGGTGTCCAGCATGGTTCAGTGGGCCTTACTCTCAGTAAAATGAAAGCATCGACTACCACAGGAAACAGTGTCGTCCAAAGAACACTGAATAGTGCACCACAGTTGGGCACAACAATTTCAAGAACGGCACCAAATCTTCAAGGGAAGAAGATAATTGTTCAAGCAGGAGTTCCCGGAGGATTGTCTGTAGTTGTTAACAAGCAGAACGTAAGCAGCTCTGGGATGAAATATGTGTCCCTCATGACAATGCCCAAAAATAGCAATCTAGCTAGTGTACTCACAAGTAGGGAAAATGCACAGAACGTTACAGGACTCACGTCTGTGGCGAAGTCGACAATAAGTAATACTACTGTCTCAATGTCAGCGAGCGCCGTAATGTCCCAGAGTGGAAGAATCAACTTAAACTCTCAGAGCTCTTCAACCAGTGACAAAGTGCATCCTGAGCCTAAGACGACATTGTATGAACAACCTTCACTTCAACAGTTACTTACTCCCGCGACCAGCATTGCCACGAATCTTGTCATGTCAGCAAAACAGCCCGGTCTACTAGCTGGTGTGCCACTGGGTCCGCCAGTCGTGACTTCACGTATTGTTAATTCGACACAGGTTTCGTCAAGTCAATCTCGGGGGACCAAAAGTCAAACCAGCGTGACAACTGTATCCACGACCACTAGAGTATCAGGTAGTTTCCCCAAGATAAAAAATTTCCCACAGAAATCGGGTCCAGTGAGGTACAAAAACGTGTCTGTAAACCTTAATGGTGTTGTGCAAAAGCTTTTAGTCCCAATTAATGAAGAAACTGTAGGCTCTGGAGAAAGTAACACATCAAATGCTAGTAGCAGTAGTTCAGGGACCATTGCTGCTACACAAACTACAACTTCCTCTACGATTGCAACTCCAGCCACGATAACAGTAATGAGAAATCCGGTAACTTCAACGTCGGCTATCCGCAGTGGTTTGACCACAGTCCGGCAACTTTCACAAGATGGGCGCCAAACTTCCGTTGTTATGCCTTTTCCTAAAGATGCGTCAAAGAGTCAAAAATTTGGAACTGGACCCTCAATTGTTTTGCAGCAAAATGGTGCACCGGGAAATATAATACGAGGGACGCTTCTTGGAGTGTCGTCGCCCCATACAAACAACAAGATAGTCCCACTAAGTGTGCCTCAAAACAGATTTCTAATTCATAGAACCAAGGTCCCAAGTCAGGTTGTGTCATCCAGTGTAGATGAGGTTAAACCACATATCAAAACAGAAAAATCCACCACTGAAGAATCTGCATCACAACCAAGATTACCAGAGAAGGATCATGACGTCGGCGAATTTAAAATAGATTCAGTGTTCAGTTTAAGTGAAAAGAAATCACAGTCAACCAACAAGCATGCCTCGCCCTCACGTTTTGGAAATAAGTCCGAGTCGTTGTTAAACATTTTGAATAAAAACAACTTACTTAGTGTCAGTGAAGGGTCTACTTCGAACCGCGCAGTGAACAAACACAATACTGCAAATCCGAATTTATTGCAGAATGTGAAACCGACTCCCCGCAGCAAGTGTCAAATATGTCTTTTACATCAGTCCAAAACTACCGGCCACGGCCCATTGTGTAAAAAGTATCACATTCGTCCCCTGCATATCCCTCTGCACACCTTGAAAAGAAGACAACATTCTAAAAATGAAACGAGAACAGAACACGTTAATGTAAAGAAAAGAAAACTTGACGAAAAGGACGAAACTAGTTCAAGAGAAGATAAAAAAGGAGTGTCTTCATTCGGAAAACAGAAGTGCGACTCCTTACCCAAGAGTTCCAATTTGCCAGAAAGGGTGTGCAGTGACGTATCTGGGAATTCAAACAAAGGTGAACTGAATATTTCGAAACCCAATTTTTCTAAATACTTCCTCGTGAAATCACATACCGGCTGCTTCTTAGTTCCTAGGTGTGAGAACCAGGGGAATGGAGAATCTGAAACCCAAACAGTGTATAAAGTGGTGGAATACAACACAGGTAAAGCTGTTGTGATGAGATCTGGTGCGGGAGCTAAAAAATTGTTTGTTGAGCAAGTGGACAAGATTGACGAAGACCCAAGCATCATGAGTATGATACAAGCGGACAATCAGTCGACAAGCCAGCCAGAATCATCCACACCCAGCGATGAAAAAGAAACCACAGGGAATTCCGGAACGGATAAAACGCCTCTCAGCCATGCAGACAGGATAAAGGCTTTGAAAGAAAAAATGAAAGCACAGGAGGAAGAACTTGAACGCCTGCGTAAGGAAAGAGAGCAGTCTGTCAGTATACTAGACATACTTGAGGACATTTGATTTTTACGAATAACAATCCGATGTCCGCCTCACAAATGCTACAGCTGTTGATTTGCGACCTTATGTAATTGGTTTAGGTAGTGAACGAAAGTAATGGTTATCAGTTTAGTAGTTTCAGTTGTATTTTTAGTTTCTTTTATATCTCCTCTAGCATGAATAGCAGTCATGTAAAGATTTCTGCCAGAGACAAACAGTGGTTGACCCTTATTTTCTTCCAGTTGAACGTTTATTTGATTAGTAGAAATGTTTATCAGGAATACTTGTTTATGGTTTCAGATACCACATATGGTTTTAATCAAAATAGTTTAAAAGTTATATGTGGTTGGTTTATGTCTGAAAACGGGCTATTTCGCCTGTAGTGGTTGTAGTACCTGTTTACATGTCTGAAGCTTTCGACAATGATTGTATTATTGAGATGAGTAAGATTGTAAGAACTTAATATGCTTGTTGACAATAAAGTACACGTTATTTAAGTTTTTAAATATTTCCTTTTTCAGCTTTTATGTGTTTAGGGACATTCTACAAAAATAACAATAGGCGATATTAGATTCAGAGAAGACCCATTTAGCAGTTAAAAATTAATTTCACAATAATTTTGGTTCTTACTTATTGTTTGAAAAATATGGGCAGGTGACCGTCATAATCTCCTGGTAGAAGTCGTACGTTTTCAATCCTTTCACGAGGCGCAGAGATTTTTGCACTGTAGGCCCCAACCAAGGGTGAACGCTTGGTAGGCTTTATGGGCAGGCCGTGCCCCATGGCCATGTTTCACTCACAAACGAGTTAGGGTGCCTTTCCATAAATGCGGGCCCCCGCGCGGGACCCGCACGGTTTTAATCCAACAAGTGTATTATCATTGTCCCGCAAGCGGATCCAGCAATGTTGGATTTCCTGGGGGGAGGGGGGCGCATTCGGAAGCTACATGTATATATCAGTAGCAGGTTTGTGTCCTTGTCTTTGTAAAGCATAGGAGCTAATAGAGCTTATTTGACTGCATAAAACATATACGACAAGGCTTCTTTGAGATACGCCCCGGGGCCAGCTCTAGTTAGAGTGTGACAGGAACTAGTCACAATTTAAGCCTAGGTGGCGAGGTACGCTATTAATCCGTTTCATTCTGCCATATAGGTTAATATAAAGGTTTACCCAGAATATTTTCTTAACATATTACCCTAAAATTTGAGAAAATATGATTATTTGTGCAAGCGTTTATCAAAACTAATGGGTCACCCGCATGCGGGGACCCGCACATATGGAAAGATACTCTTCGCATGCGTGGACCCGCGCGGGTGAAAATCCGCACGTATGGAAAGGCACCCTTAGCCTTTTAGAGATTTCTGCGTGGTTTGACGTTACCTACCCAAGGCCTGAGGGAGTCAACGTACGAGGTTAACACCAAGATATAACATGAGAGGTTGCAAGTGATACTGCCCTGTCACATTGTCCGAAACTGGTATGGAATTCGACAGATGTCCATCAAGTGAAATATGTATATACTGTGAACCTAATTAGACAGGTCCTTTTAATCAATGTGAATACTTTCCAGTCACTCAATAGTGGCCTTAATAGACAGGTGGTCTTTCACACAGGTGTCACTATAATTAGTTGAGCTAGCTTTAGAAAATTACGTTGCCTCCAAAGACAAAAATGAATTTGTTAAAAGGTTTAAATTCATTTGAATATTAAAATTTATTGAACTTGTGCGAAGTAAAGCATGCGTATCTGATACTCCTTCAGCCTTTAAAAAGTAAAACTCGATAAATTTCTTATCACAGTCGCAGACTTACAGATTCACATGCCGTGCCTTTTATACCTGGTGTTGAGTCTTTATGGAGGAAATATTTTAGGTCAATATATTTTTCACCCTATTTAGGAAAGAATATATTTCTAACAGGTGACCGTGATCCCTTTCATCTCAGCATACATGTAAAGAAACGCCCCGCTTCTGTAAGTTCATATCCCAAAGTATGAGAACGACATGCAAACGATAATCTGAACTTTAGATGTAAACATTATAGATTCCAAGTTTATTTGCAAAATTGACTCGTATTTTAGAGCAAAGTAAGAGCACTTCATTTTAGTCTGAGTAGAATGCACACTCTAGTTTGAAGGACTTGAATACAGTGTGGAAAACCGTCGGTATATTGCCTTATATCATATGACAGATTGCCAGGCAAATGGAAGAAAGTGCATCGCTAGTAAGCGTGAAAGTCCAGAACTAAAATATTTTGTTTGTTTACAACCTATGTGAAATACTTTGCTGAGGTGGTACTGAATTCCTTGGTATGTTAGGTCCTTTTGCAGGACTTTTCTTAGTGAAACTTAGACCCTTATTCAAAGTACGCGGTCATGCCTTTGATTTATTTTCTAAACAATTGACAATAAAAGGAAACTTAAACATAAACCTTACGAAATAACAAAGCTTAATTAATTCCGAGTTGACATCAACAGTCTGTAGAAGAAACGAAATTGTTCTACGAGTGTGTAATAACAGGTATTGGAAATGTCTTGTTGAGCCAGAACATAATATGTGAACGACTATAATGCTGACATGTTATAGGATGGGTACTCATCCTCGAGCTTTCTCCATCGCAAGGAATAGAAGGTAGGGGCTCGTCCGGGATTCAAAAAACGAGGATTCCTGGCGGTAAAATCGCCGATCATACCCCGATACACTACGTATTGTGGCTGTTGAAAAACGTCTCCGCTGCTAGCGCTCATCAAATTAAAAACCAATGTTTAATATATTTCGAACACGTTTACATCCCTCCTGTATCTCCTTTTCCCCTGGTTTTTTTTGGCTCTTAATGGATATGATGGTGCAATAGATTAAATCCATAAATTATTAATTATGACCATTTCTATACTTGGCGGACATGGTGTCATTTATTCTTTATCAAGTATAAAGAATTAATAATTAGGATTCATAGAAGTCATGATGAACCATGCTTTAAGGGATTAAATTAAAACGCAAATGTTACATAATTAAAATTATAGTAATTAGAACCAACAATCTTTCTAGGATAAGGAAATCCATGACTATTTTTTTTTCTATGGTTAACCGGTAATTGGGTTTCTGATTCTCCGTGTATTGTACCGTGTATCTATAGGGAATATGTTAGATAGTCAATTCCAGACTTTCTGGTTTTAACAAATTACACGATGCTTTGTTTTAATTACTGAGAATTAAAAAAGCGATAAATAATTTAAGCTCGGAAGGTTTTCCGGAAGTCAAGAGAAGGTTAATTGTATAAAGGGATTCCAAAGGATCTAAATTTTTGAAATTTATTTTTAGATTACAGTTATGTGTTAAATATAAAAAGAAATAGAATTGAATAATACTGGTTTTATTATTTAGTAAACAGCACAAACTCTGCATTACTGATATCTGTGTGATAAAGCGGCCTCTTAATTGTTTTCTATTTAGTCTTAATTCTGCATAGATAAAAATTACACAAGACCAAAAATGTGGATACCAACTCTGAAGAGCCTTACCCTTATAAAATACAAAAGAGGTATGAAAAACCTCAATACACGACAAGACTGCTTAAACACTTTCATCTTAATTATCCTACTCATAATTATATTCTCCAAAGATTAAATTCAATCATGAAGAAGCACTTTTATTGAGCAAATAACCTGAACGTCTCACTATAATAAAAAGGCCATTCAAATCTTGTATCTGTTTGTATGAGACGTTTCGAAATGATAGCCATGATTTCACTTGGATGTTTGTAAAAGTCTACCTTGGTGCTCTTCTTATTTCATCCCTAGTTTTGTGGTTGGTATCTTTATGACACACAGGGTTCTGTAGCAAGACGCTTAATAATACTAAACAAGTGGCCATGTACTCTGTCTCACCTACTTATTCACAGGGAGCTGAGTAATTCATTTTCGGGGCTTGCAGAATACCGCGTTCTACTATTCCTTTAATCAAGGAATAAGCTTTGGCATTGTCCACCGGTTCAACAAAGTATTGTTTAACTCCTGTGTTTCTCCTAATTACAACCGCTTTTCCTGTATTGTACATCACTATTTTATACACTACTTAAGTTTGGTGTGACTTTTCATTTCCCTGGTCGCCACTCCTGGGGATTAAAAAGCAGCCGGTATTGGTTTTCACAAAGAAATACCTGAAAAAGGGTTTGCCAAGACTGGTGTTGGTCTGAAGCGTATCCGTGAGTTCTGAGTTTCCATCACGATCGTATTTTTGTGATGTAGAACTTTGTTGCAACGAATAACCTTCTTTCTGGCTGGATTCACTCACTCTTGTATTTTCATCACCGAAACTACTGACTTGCTTTCCGTCAGATTTTCTTTTCTTGGCACTGGTGTTTGAGCGTTTTCCAGTTAATTGTTTGCGGTCTTGTCTTCTTTTCTTAGGACCATGTGCATTACAAGTACACAGTGCATCATTGTCAGTAACTCTAAAGCGGTTTATAAGACAAGCTTGACACATCCAGGAGGGCGAATTTTGAACGCCCGTTGACAACTTTTCTCGACTGCGTTTAGTCGATGCGTCTGGTGAATTTGACCGTTTGTTCTCACAAAGGAGGTTGTTTTGGTCCATTGCTTGATACTGGAGCTCTGGTTGCATACTTATTCTTGAAAGTGAATCAATTCTACCACAAGGTGAAGCCTCGGGTAATCCTACACTGAAACTATAACAGACCATCGGATTACCGATACAGTCTGGTGTGAACCGAGTTTGCTGCCATGGAGCTCTGGTATATCGAGATTGTTCGAGGATTTCATTTTCTGCGTTCGCCTTATACGGTGCACCTTGGATATAAAATGATTTGTGCGCGTTTCCGTCTCTGTTTTCATGAACTGCAAAACGTGATGATGCTGTTGTAAAGACCGGTATATTGCCTATCGTGTGTTCAGGCGTATCGTTCTGATGTAAGACTAAAGGAAGACAACGGGCGAAAGTATGACTCATTGCTCTAATTGTATCCGTACTGTTAGACATGGTCGCTGCCAAGGATTTACCAACAGTTCCAGTGAATGGTGGTTTAAGTGTTACGGGAATACTGCTAGGTGAGGGGAATGCCCCAGGGCTGACAATGTGTGGAGTCCACTCACCCCCTCTTCCTGATTTCCATACCGGGTCATGTGCAAAAGTCTGCCCAAACATGGTCATGCTATTATTACAAATAGATAAACTATCATCTCTGACTTGGTCCTCGTTGACTGGAACTAACAGTTTCTGTACGACGCCGTTGGTGTTAATTGATACATTTTTGTACTTCATTGTGCCGGATTTCTTCGGAAAAGTTGTGATCTCTGGGAAACTAGCATCACCTGACAATGTGGTCGTTGATACAGCAGTGGCGCAGGTGTGGCATTTTGCATCTTGGCATTCACTTGTTGGAACCCCTCCTGAATCAAATATACACGAAATCGCCGCTGATGAACTAATCAGTAAACCGTTTTGTGAACAAGACTGGTTTCCCGATGTAACTACAGCCGCAGTGATGCTAGATGCTGGAAGCTGCGGTTTAGACTTGTCTTCCAACGTCTTTTGAGCTTCATTCTGAATTGTATCACAGGAGAAGAAGCTCAAAGAAGTTGAGATGTCTTTTCCACTGTCTGCAACCTCTTGTCTGCCTTTTGATACTGACGAAGTAATACTGTTTTCTTTCGTCTTTGAAACAAAAGCACGATCCGAAATTGTCGGTGCATATTTTGAACGTGTGTGTAAAGTACTTGAGATTCTCTTTTCGGAGACAGGAATCTGAATTATTTTCTTCTCCTGTACACATGGTGTTGGCGTGAAGGAGGTTTGTATGGCTCTTGATATTGGCCCTTTGACAGGCGTTTCAAGGACTTTGGAGACCTGTATGGCACAACATGAAGGGCCTTTGTTAACTCTACCAACGACCATAGAATCCTGTGAAGCACAAGAATTTGGTCCTTTGTCTATTCTTTCTAAGATCATTGAAACCTGCATACTACTCGACATTATTCCTTTGTTTAATACCTCCAGGACAACGGAGCTGGAACTGAAATATAACTCAATTGGTGCTGCAACACTTTATTAAGGCTTGGTTTATCTTCATGCATGCAAAAGTATCAATTTTCGATGTGTAGATTGTCTTGTCAGGTAGTTTGTCAGGTGTTTTTACTTTACCAAGGGGATTCTTGCTGGTTGTGGCTGCAGGTTGTCCTTAAATACGCTGTTTGTGAACTTGAGAGGACTAGCGCAGAACTGCGGTATGCAGGTCTTCACACCTGTAGAAGATATAAAACAGATCAATGTTTTATAAAACACATATATGCTCGAGGGATCAAAAGACCCAAAGTTCACCTGTAGACATTTTCCCCATACGACAATACGAGAAAAAAATGAGTATCATATTGAAAGAGACAGATAGACAGAGACAGAGCAGGGGCATTATGGGACATTTTAAACTGGTAAAAATCAGTAACAAAATACAGATAAGGCTACAAGTTCAGTGTAGTATAGTTAAAAATATGTATGCATTATGACCCACAATTATTTATTTTAAACGTAATGGAAATAAAATAATCCAGATGTGGTCGGGCAATGGTCCTCGAAAGGCTTTGAATTTCCGGTATAGTGGGCAAGTTTACACATGAGTAAAATGTTTAGTTTATAGTTTCAAAATATGACAAAGAGAAACAGTTTTTTTATCAATATGCATTATGGAAAAAATGTTACTGGTTCAAATCATATTAAAGAAGATATGTCTGGAATTATGTCTGCAATACAAATCTATGATTGTGGTCTGGTCGCCATATTGGATTTTTGGTGGATGTGTAATTTAACGGGGATGTTGCCCTCGTAGGTACCAAAATTCCTGTGAATTTGAGCTAGATAAATTTAAGCAAGTTGTTGTTGAGATATTGCACGCAAAAAAAAAATCACCGATTGTGCTATGGAGGCCATATTGGAATTCCAACAAGTCTATAATTCGATAGGTCTAGAGCCCTCATAGGTACCAATCGTCTCTGTGAATTTTAAAAAGATCAAGCATGTTCTTGTTGAGATATTGTGCGCGAATGAAAATCATCGATTGTGCTGTGGTGGCCAAATTGGAATCCCGACAGGTCTGTAAATCGACAGGTCTGGAAGATCTGGAGCCCTCATAGGTACCAATCATCTCTGTAAATTTGTGAAAGCTCAACCATGTTGTTGTTAAGATATCGCTCGCGAAAGAATGCGTCAATGGCGGAAGGACGGGCGGACTATGGAGCACCGTTTTTTTTTTTTTTATCGGGATTTGGGTGATGTATAAAGGTTAGAATGATGTTCGGAAAATATCAAAGATGATTTAAACATTTGTTTTAAGGCAAGGAAGCTGTTCCTAAACAAAGAAATTGGAATATGCATACCGCATTAGCAACAGAACAACACCCCCCCCTCTTTTTACAGCCGTCACAACCTTTTTCAAGGATTTCAGACCATTACAAAAATTAAATAATTGGAGCCAATACAGAATATGCATCGACGACATCCATGCCAAATATAAGCAACAGAAGATATTTGTTCGTGAAACATAATTTATATATTGATATGTGGATCTGTCATGCGGTGTAATTTAATTGTTAATATAATTAAAAAAACTCCTCCACGTGCCTCCTTGGAGAGTTAACGTGATACAACTGTTTCCAGAATTGTTGAAGATGTAAATGCAAGGTGACAGTGCAGCGACACTTGATGTGGTCATTTCAACATAATGCAATAGGATTACCTGGGTGAATTGAGGGATTAACTATTATTGCATGCTGACATAAGGAAGGATTGCAAAGGGATCAGGTGGGTCACCGACAGGGTCAAATGTCAGGCCGAACATGCTTTAATCCGTCACTGAAAAAAGGGTTTATTCATATACACAATATACCTTAACCCTGTGTCGTGAATAACCAGCGACGCAGGCATTCCGGTCTTTGCCGAAGGCAGTTCGTCTCTTTTCGGTGCACGGTAACCTCCACGCAATTGATAAAAACACGAAAAAACACACAAAATTATGAGTACATTAAACATTTCTTATTCTCATATCGGTCACTGCGGGGACAATAAACTTAAAAATGAGTTATGGGCTTATGGCACCGTGTCATACGCAACGCGGTTTAAGAGAAAATTGAGGAGAAAAGTGGACCCGCTTCCTTTTATAAGTATTAAATAAAACTGATATGATGAAATAATTGAAACCCTATAGAGCGATTTTTTTCTGTATTTTAAAAAGAAATAAGCCACAACTCATATCATTTCACAGTTATCTTCGGCAGTTCAAAAATCGGTTTGGCGTTTATCAAATAAATGTAACACAAGCGAAATTGAAAAAAAAATAATGTGAACTAATTGGACCACATTTAACACTAATGAACCACATGTTCGGCTGGAAGTTAAAAAAACACTCAGGTTTCTCAACATTTTCTGACAGCAAAATAACCTGATGTTTCCCTGGTTTCTCCATGATGAATATACAAATTTCCAGGATCATTATATCAGCTTATTTCAACATTAAAAGCTATTCTCGAATCACCCCATGAGTACCATGTTTGCACATGAGACAAAATATATCTCGGACCAATTTATCTTTTTTAACACAATCAAATTCCTAGATTTTTCCATGATTTCAAAATATCTTTCAATTCTTTCTCAAGTTTCCCTTGCCTGGATAAATGAATTATAATTATCATGGTTTTGTCTGATTTTAAGGGTAGCTGGGAAGGCAGAAAATTATTACGACAAAAGGAAGAGTGACGTTCATATGCAACATCGAGGCAATACACCCAGGACAGGAAACATATCACATAGAACGTAACAAAGACATTTTAATCGCAGTAATGTCACTTAAGGCTGCCTTTCCATGGTCGCGATTTTTCTGCGATTCGATAGCGTTACGTTGGTGGCAGAATCGCTCAAGTGTTTTACCATTGTTGCCTTTCCAAGGACGCGGGTTTCGCGCGGCAAGAATGACGCATGTAGCGATTTCTGCAACACGCGTTCAACGTCCCGTTTTTGCAGGGAAACATGGCTACAGCAACAGGCCTACATCTAGCGTCATATCGACCCTCTGGCATTACGACCACATTACTGGCGCCAGGGTGTCATTAAATCTAAGTGTGAGGAACGCATTATAAGGCCTTATGAAGATGCAAATATTTTCGTCATTTCTGATAACGCTTCATGGCCTACAGGTACACTGTCAATCAACATAAACCAGACCAATGTTAGCATTTTTGTGTTCTTTCTCATAATATCAAACATCAACGAGAAAAGTTCCGTTTTAACCCAGCACATTGGTTAACCCCTCGACATGTTTGTTGAATTTATGACCGCATGAACACAAGCATGGCTCGCACGGGTTACAGGACGCAGGCAGCTTGCAGGCGATACAGAAAATGACCCGTGTCCATGGAGACGGTGTTTCAATTTGAGTTGTGAGCTCACATGTATACTTCTGTGTTAATTTATCATTCTTAGCATAATATTGAGATTATGGGCCGTTAACGACAATATGAATGCAACCTGATGCAAGACTATTGCGACACGTTCCCCGACATTACTTGTATCACGACTCGAGTAGGCTTACTAGCCCAATTTTCCGATTGCCTATACTGGGTCGGGTTGACACGGCTAGCCTACACCGCGACGTACCGCAGAAAATTCGCGCTCATGGATAGTTCTGGCGGCGCTATTACCCGCGCGACAAACCGCGCGGTGACGTCGTCGCGCTCATTTAATAGCTAAATATTTAAAAATATTTAAATAGCTACCAGTGAATTTTTATCTGAAAATATTCTATTAAATGCTCATGGAAATGGTCACATGTTCATCTTCAATAAGCTTTAACTTTTCATTTGGAATAATGCAATCAGGGCGTTCAAAATTAAAGTTGCCAGGTCTTCTTAGATTATAAGTTATGATTTTTTAACAACATTAAAATTATAATAAACCAGAGTACTACTCGTGGAACTCCTTGCACTGCATGTTTTTTTATTAGTTTTGTTCAAACTGTCAGATTATTTCTAAAACAAAAAGAAATGAGAAAATAACAGAAAACTGAGAGAGAGAGAGAGAGATTGATACTCCAGTATCCCGTATAGCTCTGTTTTATGTAATAAAAACAGTTAAAGTTTATCTTAATAGTGTAAAATCATTTGGGCATGAAATCTCAATCCAAAACTGATATGTTATTTATTATAATTAAGAACCATGCTACCCTAAGGTAAAAGAAATATTAGGTTACTGCTACAAATTAAATTATTTGACACATGTATGTTGCATTTTATATGATTGAAACTTTTCTGTGTGTATAGTTCAGGTGTGTGTGTGTGTGGGGGGGGGGGGCATCATGTAATCCTTGTTTATGTTCCACATCTCTAATAAATGCATTAACCAATAATAAACGGAAAGTAAAAATCAAACTGGCAGTTAAGAAATAAAATAGAATATTTTATATCGAGGCTGCAGTTACTGGCCTATATACCAGTAAATGTTGTTTTAGGCAAGGGTAAATAAAATTTTCAGGTATTAAAATGGTTATATATGTAAATTGTGGTAGGTTTTAATAATGGCATGATTCTTGTATCATTCTTTTTTACATGTCTTTAAATGTTTCGTTGGTTTCTTTGTGTTTGCATAGATTTTTATGGCTCGCCATACATTATTTTTTTTCCCTCACATACCTTGCACCATGAATGCAAATGACCTCGATAACATGTGAATTATGATATGAAATATTTAATTAAAATTTGGACTTAAATTTGTATAAAAAATCTTAAAGCAGTAACCATTCATTTTAAATCGTTCAAATTGTCATTTTAATTAATTGTTATGGCCATTAAGTATACACAATTTTTACACTAGTGCGATCATCTTTTAAGGGTGCCCGGTATATGTAATAGTGAACCGTAATATTTTCCATAATATAATCTGTAATCATCTTAAGATAATACATAAATATAATGCATTTTTACTTTAAGCACGCAGTATGAGAAAATGACTTTAATTTTTTTTTAACTTTATTTGAAACTGAAATTTTAACTTTTTCATTCAAAGTACTCCAAAATTTTTATTTTCAATAAAGTTACAATTAAATTTTCAAGACACGCAAGCTAGAGAAGAGTTAATACATGTAACTGATATATTACTGATCAGCAGGATATAATTTTAAAATCCATTAATTTAAGATTCCTCTGACCCCCGACCCCCCCCCCCCCCCCACCACCACCAAATTGTCATAAAGATTCCACCCACCAAATTGAATATACGGAGGAAAGAAGGATATTTCTTCTTAGCTTCTGAATTCCCTTCTGAAAGCGGCAACTACAAAAATCACTGATAACAAAATTAAATGTTTTGCATACTTCTTCATTTTTTTACTACTAGTGCAAAACCAGGATTACATGGGCGGATCCAGAATTTTGGAAAATCTCGAAAAATCTTAAAATGGTAAACACAGCTCGGGGTCTAACAATGGACAACTACTTGGCTTTTGATTGATGATAACAATGAGGGTATTTTCTCTGTATGGATCGATGCAAGGCGCTTTCAGGCGGAAAAAAAATAAGACACCCTTCTGCATCTCAATATTTATACGATAGGTCTACACAATTTACATCAAACATTACTGTCTGATTAAGCGTTCAGTAAATGTTTTCTATGTTTGTATATGGATTATTTATCACTGAATGTCACTGTGCTTTATGTTTTATTGCTTCCCGAGGTGAAGAGAAACGCTCGAGGATAAATTATTCACGTGCTTGTCCCCGCGGGATAAAATGGTCCTGCGGGCAAGGCGCCGCAACGTTCAATGTACATTTGACCGAACCTTGTGTATTAAACTTAGCCTTGTGTACATGGTCGTTCATATTTTAAAATGTATCGCAAAATATCGTTTGTAAAGAGATTATGATACGAAGAAGCGGATTAATAAGATGTACAGCCTCACTCATATCAGTCAACGATCTCGGATGGGGTTAATTTATGCCTGTCGACCTACTTAGTGACCCAGTTCCACAGCGAGTCGGTGTGTACACGCATGGCGGCGCATGAGTTCGACCCGAGCCGACAAGAAAATGTTTATCTGTTACGTTTGATTTAGTTAGGGTGTAAAATGAAGGGCTACACTCAAACTGATGACAATGTACCTATACAAACACCGATCTGGCTTGAATTGCAGAGGAAAGCTATTATAGGAATTCCCTTGAACACAATCTGTATACGGAGGTGGCGGCGCCTGTCGGAATGTTTATTAACCAAGGAAACGTGTAGGAAACGATCATCTCATTATAGACGAGAATCCTCAGAAAGCTGGAGAATTGGCGGGGATTGCAGAATACTGTATCTGACTATCCGCATGTGCGTGTATATATATATATATATATATATATATATATATATATATATATATATAAATATATATATATATATATATATTATATATATTCATATATATATTTATATGTATATATATTGATAGAATAAGAAAGATTACCGGTATGGGAAAGGGCAGATAGACGGATCAGGTTTATATTTAGGAAAAAAAGGTCATGGTCACTGAAACTTGGTCAAATTAAATAGACTATGGTAGGGTACATCCTGTGTAAAAATGTGAATGAAATCGGACGAAAAAAGTGCCAGAATAATAATAAGAATACGATGAGGAGAATAATGGCTAAAACAAACATCGCCACCTAAGGATAGGTAGAGATAATTATTGATAATTCTAGAGGCATTTGTGTTTTATGATTATCCATTATTAATTGTATTTTTAATAGGTTTGCTTGAAAAGAAAAGGTAACTGTAAACATACATAGAACTTTAAATTCAATTTGATTTTTGTTTAAATGTGTAAGTTCACTGATAGTCACTTGTTATGTTATGCTTCCTCGTAATAGTACAGTCATTTTGCAACATGACCTTAAAGCTATCCCATTTGTTTGTACCCCAGAAGGTATCTTTTTGAACATATGAAAAGTTCTAAGATATTCTCTAGGGGAAAAGAACTGATATTTGGAAATATCCAAAATGGCCGTCAGAAGGCCTAGAATCTATCAATTTTAATTAAACAAAAGGGTATAATTACATGTAATACAACATTTTCAGTTTTTTTGGTCGCAATATCTTATTCTTGTCTTTATTTTCTAATTTATGGTTTCTCAAGGCCCACAAATGGGGGTTGATATGGAAACGGGCTGAAGCATGGTGTCCGTGCATTTAGGGGGGGGGGGGGGGAAGCACAACTTTATTCAGGCATTTATATTGAGCAGGTAAGCCTAACTTGGTAATGTATTGCAGCGCTCACCTATCCTGTTGCACTGATAATTAAATATTCAATTAAAACGGAGGTTAAAATGGAGTTTTTATCGCACATGGTACGTGTTGTTAGAAAGTATACTAACACAGTCAACGGTTGGTCTGGTTTTTGTCAAGTACTTCTGAAAAGCTCAAACATGCAATTAGATGCAACTGTCAAACTGCAGCATCTTCAAATGCACGTGCAAAAAGAATCGCATAGGGTCCACCCCGGCTTGTGGAAACTGCAGTCTAGCTGCGTACAGGGTTATCAGCGGTCAGGGAAAAGTCAGGGAAAATATTATGTTTAAAAAACAGGGAAAGGTCAGGGAATCCGTTAAATGTCAGGGAATTTCCTGATGATTATGTAAATCGGGGAGAAGTCAAGCAATTTTTAATGGCTATGGCGACTTTATGGTTGATTATCAGGTAAGAAGGCTTTTTAATCTCATGAGCCAGGATTCAATAATTTTCATTTTTCTTTCAATTAAACTTGTGTTGTTTTTTTTTGGTTTAATTTTGTTTCCCTTCAATGTTTAGATATGCATGTAGATTGATGATAAAGAGCATGGACACACAAAATGTATACGTGTATCACGAACCATTAATGAATGGCCACCTGTTTCTAAGCAGTAATACACAACTAATATATAGTACTATTAAAAAATGTTATACTAGGACATGAACCTGCACAGGTAACATACTACAAAGGAAGAACAGAGTGCAATTACTTTGATCCATTGAAGTAGTTTGTTGACATTGTGTGATAAATTTATACACTTCATAAATGCTTGATTACAGATTGTATAGTTCTTTGAATGTTACATTGTCATTTCCAAATGTCTAGTTTCAGTTTGCTTTGCATTTCAGTTACAATTTTCAAATAAAGATTTGGTTTGGGTTAGCAGTAAAATGACTATTTTGTGAAGGATTATGAAGGGTTATTTTATCCATTAAAAACAGCTAAAAATCAGGGAATAGTCGGGGGGAAAAGTCATGGATTTTTTTCAAAGTTGACTGCTGGCATCCCAGTGTTACTCACAACAGACACTTTGTGATAAGGATGGACAAGATGACGTTTAATTTACCATGTAATCATTGCATATCTATATGAATTATTGATATGGTGATTAGAACAAGGACCTGTGGGTTATGGTGCTCAGCTGAAGTTGACCTTGAGGGTAAAAAATCTAAAATAACAAGTGGCCCATGGGCCATGACGCTCAGCTGACTTCAAGGACCTTGAAAAAATGGGTAACATGGCTCCCAGAGTGCTCAAAATCATGAATTTTACCAATAGACCTTAGATATAGATTACAGTGACCTTATTCTACGTCCAGCTGCTACCATTTGTGCCCATCTGACTAACATTCTCTCGCACATCTTGCAGAATATAGGTCACAGTGACATTATTGCAGTTTTCCTGGAAATTTTTACAGGAACCTCCCTGGATCTTACTAGTAGTTTCTAGGTCCAGCTCTAACCAATCATGCAAATCAGTTCTACAGGGTGCTAAAATCATGCTTCTTTTACATATCTTACAGAATATAGGTCACGACCTAATTTCAGGTGTCAAAGGAGATTTGCCTAAGTCCTCCAAGGATGTACAGGGAGATGATTCTAGGTCAAACGGTTACATGTTGTGCCCTATTAACAGCTAGACTGCTTCATTTGATGGTCTCAAAAATAATGGGAAAATGCGTAAAAAAATCGAAAATATATAGGTGGCGCCATAGGTCTGCAGAATTGATGAAACACTCCATGGTCAATATGCATGCAAAGAATCATGGTGATCAATCCGTTAGTTATTCAGATACTGGAGCTTTTGTATCAATTTCTTAATTATCCTAAGGGGGGGGGGGGGGTACTTACGAGTCCCATACCTCCGAGGATATATGTAATAGAGACCTAATTTCAGGTTTCGAAGGATTTTTTTTCATGACCTCCATGGGTGTCATGTAAGAAGAATAGTGGTTTACTCCTATGATTAGATTGCTCAATTAAATCCTATTTTTTTTTTGTTTTTCCATTTTTTTTCATTTTCAATTTTATACAGTTGCAATGTAACTAACGTCCCCAGTCCACAGGTGCAAGGACTTGATGGTAGGGGGAGGAAGTAAGTGGGAGGCGCTGAATGGTGGGACTTACAACATCTCTGCATATACATATTGGATATGAAATTTAATTTAAGAGTTCGTATTGAAAAAAAAAATGCTTCATAATTACTGAAAAATTTAAAATGGACGGACAGGTAGATGAACATGGCTGATCACATTATTTCATATCCATATAATCTATATAGATATAAATCGTTATATATATCAACAGTTTGGACAGTATGAAGGTTCTGGAGATCTTCGATTATTTTTGTCATTTTCAGATAGTGTTGCTGATGATGTCCCTTGAATTCACAGAATGCTGATTTCTTTATATCTATACCATAGTGTATTATAGTTCAACTTGAAAAGGTATAAGCATTAATTCTACTCTATTTAGAACGATGATGTATGGTTATAAAAGGTATTTTCTGCTTGGTCAAATTGGATGATTTTCAAACTTTCCCCCTACACAATTTCTTAGGACTTTTTCTGACATTAAGAACATAAGCAGGATTAACAAGTGACCCATGGGTCATGACGCTCCGCCGACTGACATGTTGACAATATGTCCTTGTTCAGGCAACTAAATAAGATAATGTAGGTGGCATCATCAATCATGCATATTAGCTTAAGTTCATCGAGACCCAAAAGCACACCAAATTTGATGACAATCTAACCAGCCTTTCCTGAGGAATCTGGCTTTTTTTTGTGTATTTTGCATTATTTCTGGGGTGCTCAAACATACCCCAAAACTTTAAGAATATAGGTCACAGTGACCAAATTTCAGGTTTCTGGGGAGAACTTTTGAGGAACTCTCAGGGTGTTTGAATATTCTGGGTCCAAAGGTTATGTTTGGTGCCCTAATTGGTATCAAATTTTCAATTATTCTGGGGGTGCTTATAAGCCCCATAGCTCAGAGAATATGGGTAACAGAGACTTAATTTCAGGTTTCCAAGGAGACTTTTCTTGGTCCTCCCTGGATCTTTATTTAAAAGATTCTAGGTCCAATGGTTATGATTTTGCCCTGCTTTGGAATCAAATTTTCAATTATGCTTGGGGGTGCTTATAAGCCCCATAATTCAGAGAATATGGGTAACAGAGACCTAATTTCAGGTTTCCAAGGATATTTTTCACGGACCTCCTTGGATGTCAAGTTAGATGATTCTAGGATTAACGGTTACGATTTTTGCCCTGTTAACGAACGACCACATCTTAAAAGGTCTCAAAAAGAGAAATAAAGTGTCCAATTTAAAAACAAATCCAGGTGGCAGCACCAGTCTGCAGGAACTGATGAAATTCTCCATGATCAATATGCATGCAAAGAATCAATGTGATCAATGCCTTGGTTGTTCAGATATTTTGAGGAACTCTCAGGATGTCAAGTAAGAAGGTTCTAATTCCTATGATTATGATTTGTGCCCTGCTTTGGTATCAAATTTGAAAAATTCTGCGGGGTATCTATAAGCTCAAAGAAAATGGGAAACAGAGACCTTAAATCAGGTTTCCGGGAAGGCTGTCATGGGCCTACTGCATGTCAAGATACAAGATACTAGGTCCGGTAGTTATGATTTGTGCCCATTTAATGGATAACCACATCTTTAAAGGTCTCAAAAATAGATTTTTTTTTTATTTGATAAAAATATAGGTGGCGCCACCAGTCTGCAGAAACTGATGTAACATTCCATGATCAACAAACCATGCAAAGAATCATTGAGATCAATGCATTAGTTATTCAGATACTTGAGCTTTTGTATCAAATTTTCCATTATTCTGGGGAGTATTTCGGAGCCCCATAGCTCAAAGAATATGGGTAACAGAGACCTAATTCCAGGTTTCCCAGGAGATTTTTTCATGGACCTCTCTGGATGTCATGTTAGAAGATTCCAGGTCCAGCGGTTACGATTTGTGCCCTGTTAACAGATGACCGCATATTTTAAGGTCACAAAAATAGAGAAAACAAATCGTAAAAAAAAAATGAAAAAAAAAATACAGGTGGCGCCACAAGTATGCAGAAACACTCCATGATCAATATCCATGCAAAGAATCATGGTGATCAATGCATTAGTTGTTCAGATATTGAGCATTTGTATCAAATTTTCCATTATTCTGGGGAGTACTTCGGAACACCATAGCTCCAAGAATATGGGTAACAGAAACCTAATTCCAGGTTTCAAATGAGATTTTTTATGGACCTCTCTGGATGTCATGTTAGAAGATTCCATGTTCAGCGGTTACGATTTGTGCCCTGTTAACGGACGGACAAACAGCTAGACAGACGAACAGACACACACACATATATATATATATATATATATATATATATATATATTTATATATATATATATGTAACGGCTCCGATAACACGTATTATATTATCAGGTATAACTGAATTGCCTGGCAGGTATCATATCATCAGCTTGGCCTAACTGGTCAATGAATTGCCCCGCAGTTGCCTTGGTTGCCTTGTTTGCTTGGTTCCTCATTACCCAACCGGTTTTCCGTTGTTCCTATTGTTTTCATTCGGACAATGACACGGACCGTGACGCGAACCCTGCCAAGCCTCAGTCTCGTGACATAGAGAACTTGTCAGTATTCTTTCTTTGCTTGGCAGGTAAGGACCGTTTTTACTAAACTCTTAAACTGCGATAAACTCTATCATTTAGTCAATTCATTACTTTCAGTATATCACGTACGTACTATCATGTAAACTGTATATTCCATATTCTAATTGCACACGTTACTGGTAAATTCATACTTGTTGTACGCATGGATATTTGTATTCATGGTAATATGCAACGATATCTTAAAATGTGGTTCCTAAATATATAGGCTCATTTGTATAATATGTAATGTGTTAACTTGTGTAATGAATACCAAGAAATGTGCAAATGTATATTCTGTATATGTCATGCCATTTATTGTATTTTTGCACCATATAGAAATGTTTATATGAAATGTTTAATGAGAGTAATCGTTCTTTGCTTGGCAGGGACTCCGGCTTGGAGGACTCCAGATTTGTATATATATACGGCTGAATAAACACTTTTATATATATACATCGCCTTGCCTCGCTTTTCACTCACGCCGGGTGACTTTGGCTCTTGCCGGGAACACCCGTTACATTTTGGTGCCCCGAGTGAGGACCATCTCTACTGTGGATCGATGTCCGTGTGTGCATCTCGACGACTCGATGTCCGTCTGTGCGTCTCGACGACGATATCACAGGAGATGATTATTCTCTGAACTTCCATTCCACCGGTGGATATTATTTAATTGGTGTCTGTGCACAACACCATAACACAGGGCCAGAGTGGACTTTTCGCGGGCTCGCTTGGACACAGATTTTGCATGCATGCGTGTTCGTCGCTTCGCTTCGCTTCAGTGCCTTGCACTGTAAACTCTGCTTCGCCATTGTGTTCTTCGCTCGTGCATTCCTGGACTATTGTCACGCTTTTCGCCGTATACGGAGACTTCGTTTAAAGGGCCCAGACGAACGTCACTCTCTTTGGAGAAGATAAACGGTAATTGTTTGACATTTTCCTTGTACTGCATGAACTTTTCTTTTTGTATTTGCTATTGTCAGCATGGCTATGGACTTTGTGATTAATTGTGTATAATATTGTTGCATGTTTTGTAATTAAAGTGATCATTTTTTTATATGTTAGCTGTAAATTATTTTTGCAGTTTATTATGGAGAATTTTATGCATGTAAAGGGTAATAGCTTTGGCCCGGTTTGAGGTTATCATGATGGGTCACGTGATGTTCCATTGTCTAATGCCAATTGGTCTTGTGGTCTGTGTAATGTAAACAGTAGCATTGCAACTGAATACTAACATGTGCCCTTAAACCTGCTGGTATTTGACCATTGACAGATGACTTAAGACAACATTCATCATTTCTTTATTGTCTTTAAAGATCACATTTTATCTCCTCTATTCATACATTCGCATTAAAGAGAGATGGAGGGTAAATCAGTTGACATAACACGGGTCGTCTCCATGCATGGACTCCCTTCTGATGTCAACGAATCTGAGATTATTGAACACTTCTCACAAATTGAAACTCCTACTCATGTTTTGTTTTATTCGAGAAGCACATACTGGTCGTTGCACTGGCCGGGGGTTTATAGTTTTTGAGACTAAAGACACTGCCAAAAAGGCCATAGATAAGATATCAGGTAGCTCTTTAGAAAGGGATTCAAGCATCAAAATCTCTCTTGAACATGCTAGGGCTTTCTCCATCACTGAGGTGTCTCATCTGATTTCAAATAAGTTGCTCGATTCGTTAAATCCTTCTTCCTTTCAGGTACGCGAAGGTAGACGTATCTCAGAGATAGTAACTAAGCTCGATTTTCTTTCAGATTTCAAGGTAAATCAGATGTTTGTGGAGTTTAAACACCGAAGGGGTGATGTTATACAGGGGCCATCTGGGGCTACTGGTTACAGTGTTATCTCTCCAAAACTGCCCCCATTTTCAGGGAATCAAGATAAAACCGGTAGCTACGAACAATGGCGTTCCCATCTCAAATCTATGATAAAAGCTGGCGTAACACCAGAGCCTCAGATTTTGTCAGCGATTCATCAGTCTGTTAGGGGGACAGCAGGAAATGTTCTTTTACATATGCCCGATGAGTCCACTCCCACAGATATACTGAATAAATTTGACAGATACTTTGGTAATGTGCTCCCCACAGAGGTTCTTATACAGCAGTTTCACTCATGTAAACAAGATCCTAAAGAGGATATTGTCAACTGGAGCTGCAGGCTTACTAGACAGTTAGACCTCATAAACCAGAGAAATCCTACTCCTCATAGGGAATATGAGCGACTTCTTCGGTCTAGATTCTGGAATGGATTGTATTCTAAGTACATTAAGGAGGCTTTAAGACACAGATATGATAATGGGGAAGAACAGGATGAACTCTTTGCAGCAGCACGAGCCTTAGAGTCAGAACTTGTACATCACTCACATATGAGTGACAAGAAAGTTGCTTCATCCAACCAAATTTCTCAACAAGGGGTTAAAACTTTGTCTTCTGAAAGCTCTGTGCTTGAGCAGATAAATAACAAACTGTCAATCCTAGAGAATCGCCTATCGAAACTTGAACGATCTCAAATGTCCAAACCAAACAAACCATCACAAACTCAGGCTGAAGTTCGTAACAGTAATACTGTCTCGGACGAAGTTTTTTGCTCTCGTTGCCTTCGTCACACCCACACTGTTGACAAATGCCATGCCAAACGAGACAAAAACGGGAAAATCCTAAAAAACTAAGAGTCGCCCGTGATCATTCGTGGGAGAACACGGGGTCAGGTTATAAAATTCCCACAACAAACGTATGTACTGATAATGTCCCTCTTGTAGGTGAAACACAGGTTGTTGACATTTTTGCAGATGGTATTAACTGCCAGGGTCTTTTAGATACAGGTTCCCAGGTCTCTACCATTGCTCAATGGTTTTATGAAAAACACCTCAACCCGTCAGACTTAGTCCCTGTGGAGGAGATGATGGATCTCCGGCAACTGGACGGCCAGCAGGTAGAGTACTGTGGTATCATCGCTGTTGACCTTAAATTTCCTGAAATAAATTCATCTCAGACATTCTCTGTGCCAGTATTGGTAATGAAAAACACCCATTTCAATGCCAGTGTTCCATTTTTAATTGGTACGAATGTGCTAAACTCTTGTTTAAATTTTCTTCAGACAAATGCTGGTCCATATTTTATTCAAAGTTTACACATGCCCCAACCATGGAATATTGCATTTAAATGTTTGACAAACAGGGAAAAGAAATCAGTGAATAAAGGAGGTTATGTATTATCCACCAAGTCTACAGTAATACCTGCCCACAGTGATGTTACTATAAATGGTTTAACCAGAGGTTGTACAACAGGCAAGACCCTTGTTATAACTGATGTGAATGTTCTCCATAGGTTACCAACTGGATTGGTTTTACTTCCTTGTGTCCAAGAGCTTGATTTGTCGGTAGGTACAAGTCACAGAATTCCAGTACAGGTCAGGAACTTAACATCACATTCCATCATTATTCCATCAAAAATGATACTCTGTAACATACAAGTAGCTAGCCTCGTAACCCAACTGACACAATCACCTGACCCATCTGATCAACAATTCTTAAACATGTTCAAATTTGGTCAAGATTTGTCACAATCTGTATCTGAACAACTACAACTTCTGTTGCTTAAATGGAAACACATATTTTCCTTAAGTAATACAGATATTGGTCACACCAGTGTAGAAAAACACCGTATCGTGTTGACTAAAGATGAACCATTTAGAGAGCGATATCGTCGCATCCCTCCACAATTATATGATGAGGTAAAACAACATCTGAAAGAAATGCTAGAGTCAAAAGTAATTAAGGAGAGCAAAAGTCCGTTTGCTAGTCCAGTAGTCCTTGTCAGAAAACCTGACGGAACTCTTCGTTTCTGTATTGATTATAGAACCCTGAATAGCAGAACTGTTAGAGACGCTCATTCCTTGCCAAGAATCGATGAAACCTTAGATTCTTTGATTGGCGCTCGTTACTTTTCCTCTCTAGATTTGAAGTCTGGTTACTGGCAGGTTGAGTTAGCCGAAGAAGATAAAGATAAAACAGCTTTTACAGTAGGTCCTCTCGGTTTTTATCAATGGGAAACCATGCCATTCGGCTTGGTGAACGCCCCTGCCTGCTTCCAAAGACTGATGCAGAAGACTATGGGTGATCTCCATTTAAAAGAATGTCTTCTCTATCTTGACGATATAATCGTATTCTCTACCTCCTTTGAAGAACACCTAAAACGCTTGAATAACATCTTTCAGCGTCTGCAGGACGCAGGCCTAAAACTAAAACCTTCAAAGTGCCAGCTGATGCAAGATAAAGTAAAATACCTAGGACATATAGTCTCAAAAGAAGGTATACATACTGACCAGAGTAAAATCAGCGCTCTTAAAGAATGGCCTATACCTAAGTGTGTCAGTGATGTACGCCGTTTCTTGGGCTTTGCGAGTTTCTATCGTAGATTTGTCCCTGGATTTGCTAAATTCGCAAAACCATTACATGACTTACTGAAAGGCCACCATATTCAGAATCAAACAAAAACCAGTAATCGTACCAGAAAGAAAGTTCCACCTCAAACAATCTTTAACTGGTCAAATAACCACCAACTAGCATTTGATCAATGAATAGGACTACTATCTTCTGCTCCTGTACTAGCGTTTGCAGATTTCTCTCGTCCGTTTATTGTTCATACTGATGCAAGTTTTGATGGGATCTCTGGTATTCTGTACCAAGATCAAGATGGCCAGAAAAGACCAATAGCTTATGCGAGCCGAAGCCTAACACCATCAGAGTCTCGGTACCCTTTTCATAAGTTAGAGTTCTTAGCTTTAAAGTGGTGTGTAACCGATAAATTTAAAGAATATCTGTATGGATCACGGTTCACAGTGTTCACTGATAACAATCCTCTAACTTACATAATGTCCTCCGCAAAATTAGATGCAACAGGTCAAAGATGGGTATCTGAATTGGCTAATTACGACTTTAATATTCAATATAAAGCCGGTAAGCATAACATCGTCGCCGATGCACTTTCGAGAATCCCTCGGCTTCTAGCAGAAAAGAAAAACCACAATCAATGTATTACCAATGATATAGTAAAAGCTGTTTGTCAATCAGTGACCATACCATCACCTGTAATATGTAGTCTTTCTTGTGACCAATCCAAAGCTGTTCCATCCACGGATCCTGTCAATTTGCTCGGACAAACACGATTAAACGTAGCAAAGGAACAACTTCTGGATTCGAATCTGAACCCATTCATTGTCCATTTCAGAGACGGTAAGGTCATAAACAAGAAAGACTTGACTCATCCTGATCAAATAATTCTTTTCAGCTGTATAGATAGCCTTGTGCTGCGGGATGACATACTCTATCGTAAACGAACACTGAACGGCAAAATTCAGTATCAAATGGTAATACCTAGCAGTTTGCGACAAGTCGCTTTATCTGGCATTCATGACGATGTTGGGCATCTAGGTCGTAATCGGTCTGTCCATCTAGCCCATGACCGATTTTACTGGCCAAAAATGTCTAAAGACATAGATTCATACATTAAGAATTGTCCACGCTGTATAAGGCGGAAGTCCCCTCCAGCAAAAGCTCCTTTAGTACCTATAACATCCACACAACCAATGGAGCTCCTATGTGTCGATTATCTTAGCCTTGAGCCATCTACAGGTGGAATTGAAAATATTCTGGTCATGACCGATAATTTCACACGCTACGCTATGGCAGTTCCTTGTCGCAATACTACGGCAAAGACTACAGCTAAAATACTATTTGACACATTTGTCCAACATTATGGCTTTCCAGCCCGCATCCACAGTGATCAGGGCAGACAATTTGAATCTAAAATCATCAAAGAACTATGCAGACTAGCTGGTATCCATAAATCACGATGTACACCGTACCATCCAATGGGGAATGGGCAAACCGAAAGGTTTAACCGTAGTTTAATCAGTATGTTGGGTACTCTTGAGGAAGAGAAAAAGAAAAACTGGAAAGAATATGTCAGTGCTTTAACTCATGCCTATAATCGTACGAAAAATGATGCAACCGGTTATACACCTTTCTATTTAATGTTCGGTCGACATCCACGCCTCCCTATTGATCTAGTCTTTGGGACCAACAACAATCCTAACAATCAAAATTACAACACATATGTTTCCGATCTAAAAGACCAACTTTCTTCTGCCTATGATATTGCTCAACGTGTCTCTTTATCATCCAGGTATCACCACAAACGATTGTATGATAAACGTGCTCGCAATGCGGTGCTGGGTATTGGTGATCACGTCTTAGTACGAAAGGTAGGGATTATTGGGAAACAGAAACTGGTCGATAAATGGGAAAAGCAGGTGTATGAGGTATTGGAACAACCCAATAAGGATATTCCAGTATATGTTGTTTGCCCCTTGGGTGATAAAAAGCGTACTCGCACTCTGCATCGCAATCTGATCCTTCCATATACAGGATTGCCCGTCGACCCTACACAAAAACCAGTTTCCACAACACACAAACCAATTATTACATCATCAGTGTCAGGGTCGGAAGACTCATCAACAGATGACGACCCCATTTTCACTATAACTCCAAATAATCGTCCCCACATGAGTAGTTCTGAAGATGTGAGCGAGTTGCATTTAGAACTTGAATTGTCGGATGATACAGATGATGATGCAATTGCGTCTGATCACTCTAATACATTCCTGATAAATGGTTCTACTGATGATTGCAATGCAAATGTTGATACCGTAAATACTACAGGTCTTAATGATGACGTCACTGGTGTGTTAAACGATGACGCCAAAGGTGATAATGACAATATATCACAACTACACGATGACCATGACGTCATCTCAAGTCATGATCATAATAATGATGGTAATAGCGCCCCAATATCTGATCAGAGTGGGGATCCGGATGTTAATCCAGTACGTAGATCTACCCGAGAACGACGTATGCCAGAACGTTTTGGGGACTATGTACTTAACGGGTGATAATATTTTTAAACAAGTGCATGTGTTAACATAAGTATGTTGAGGATAAGTTCCTTGACTCGTTCTGAGATTTGACGAGTCAGTGATGTCATTATACGATTGTTTTTTTTTTGCGTATGCTGACTTTCTCCACTGCCACCAGTTTCTGGGTTTTTCACTTTCATATATGTATACCTCATGTGAACATAATGTTCCAATATATAAACATCTATCCGAAATCCTACTAGAGGCCGTCCACTGCTAATGCTGTCATGCGCGACCTATCATTCTTTGCAGTTAGTGTAGGGACGCCACTTCTCTACTGGGGGGAGCGTTTGGTATATGGTGTGGATGATGTGCTGTTGGTATGGTGTGGTGGATCTGATATAATTTTTACTAACTTTTCTCGTACATTAATGTCGGGTCGACATTTTTTTCAAGTAGGGGGAGGATGTAACGGCTCCGATAACACGTATTATATTATCAGGTATAACTGAATTGCCTGGCAGGTATCATATCATCAGCTTGGCCTAACTGGTCAATGAATTGCCCCGCAGTTGCCTTGGTTGCCTTGTTTGCTTGGTTCCTCATTACCCAACCGGTTTTCCGTTGTTCCTATTGTTTTCATTCGGACAATGACACGGACCGTGACGCGAACCCTGCCAAGCCTCAGTCTCGTGACATAGAGAACTTGTCAGTATTCGTTCTTTGCTTGGCAGGTAAGGACCGTTTTTACTAAACTCTTAAACTGCGATAAACTCTATCATTTAGTCAATTCATTACTTTCAGTATATCACGTACGTACTATCATGTAAACTGTATATTCCATATTCTAATTGCACACGTTACTGGTAAATTCATACTTGTTGTACGCATGGATATTTGTATTCATGGTAATATGGAACGATATCTTAAAATGTGGTTCCTAAATATATAGGCTCATTTGTATAATATGTAATGTGTTTACTTGAGTAATGAATACCAAGAAATGTGCAAATGTATATTCTGTATATGTCATGCCATTTATTGTATTTTTGCACCATATAGAAATGTTTATATGAAATGTTTAATGAGAGTATTCGTTCTTTGCTTGGCAGGGACTCCGGCTTGGAGGACTCCAGATTTGTATATATATACGGCTGAATAAACACTTTTATATATATACATCGCCTTGCCTCGCTTTTCACTCACGCCGGGTGACTTTGGCTCTTGCCGGGAACACCCGTTACATATATATATATATATATATATATATATATATATATATATATATATATATATATATATATATATATATATATATATATATATATATGACGTCCTGGATGGTGAAAGAGATAACTTTAGCTAATTTTCGGTATGTATTAATATTCACTCCTGTCTCAGCAGAACATCGTAAGAACAAAAGCAAAACCCAACCACGATTTTTCACCTTCTGCAACCTTTTTAAATGGTTTCAGGCCATTTTCTTGCGTCCTGGACCCCTCCTTCCTTTTTCCCAATTCCTGGATCCGCGCCTGGAAACTGATACAAGTCTTTTGCAGATTTGCATGTTTAAAATAATGAATATAACATCGCATACTCGGGTTCTTGTACGGACTACATTTCTTCCTTTTTGAATCAAATATGCACTTGCAGAAAATACAAGAGCCAGAGGATGAGCGATTGTAGTCTTTTGGCAGGATTGTTTACCTTTTTCCAGCCATCATGTATATGGGCTTTATGGCTATATATATGTTTATTGTTTGATAAATAATACCTTCCGTGTCCGAATGTTATTTTTTGTCACATTTTAACAGCAAGTAATCTGGACCATTTTTCGTTAATAAAAATGATGAAAACTATATTTTTAAGGAAAATATAACCTACCTGGTATGGGACTCCTGCAATGAAATTAGATAGAGATGTTCAGGATTGACGAAACAATGATGGGGAACAGTCCATTTTACATGATTGGGGTTTCATCAATGGTGACATAAACATAAACAAACTCAAAACAATTTGAATCTATCTATTTAAGAAACAAACGTCTTTAGTCAATGTTCTGAGGCAGTAAACCCCAACACCAGGGCAGAGATTAACCAAAATATAAATATTATAACACCAAAACTATGAAACAGGCGTTCTGGCACCCCTTCAGTTTGCTGTTTCATGCTGACAGCTTTATTCGCATGGCCTCTATGACGTCACAATAACGTCATGGATGCATGGAGCCGATCTTAATAGTTACATTTTGGATAACATGGATTATGACGTCATAAAAGCAGACACAAGCAGAGTGCCGCATGACGAAACTGTAGCTCTCTTTATAAAACCGTACGTATAAATCATGAGGAAAAACAAAGAAATCAAATATAAATACCTCTCTACTGCGTTTAATTATGTATCTTTAGTCTATTTGATGTTCTGTACAAACGTGCGCTATACAATCATTATTAATATTAGACTAGTAGCTAATTTGCTTATTAATCTATACACTTTCAATGCTGGTGAGCTATGACGTCATCCTAGTGGCTTGTACATTTCAGTGGGCATGAGTTCGCATGTACCTAAGACTTGTAGATTTCACTGTGCAAACGCTGTTGTTTCATTTGGCGATTTATATATTGTGTGTGTTTTTATCTTTTTCTATTTTCATTACGACGTAAATTTTGAAATAGAATATATATATTCAAGGACAGCATGTGATCCAAAGGCATGTGTTAATATGCAGAGGTTCGTAGGTATTCTGAATATAAATCAGTGTAATTTACATTCCGTTTAGACCACATATGCTTAGACCACAGATGCTGGAGGGGTCTTCCAGTGCTTATAATATCGACACTCCCCCCCCCCCCCCCCCACCACCACCACCACAACCTCTCCATCACTCCACATGCATTGTGATCGACAAATGCAGCTCTAGGCTGTCACTCCGTTCGTGTCAGTTGTCACTTCATTAAAAGGGCGTTCACACAGGTCTGTCCGTTTTTAACTCAGCTGACAACAGTTTAAAGGTGCCCAGTCACTTACCTTTTCAAAAAGAATTTATGTGATTTCTGGCTTCCTCTCTGTATATATTAATGATCTAAGGGCAATTGTGGTTGTGAAAAGCTAATATTATGCCTTAGTAAAGGATGTGTAAACTTGTTTATCAACAACATGTTTGTAAACAGAGCAGTGTTGGCAAACAGGAATAACATATAATCTAAGGTGGTAGGTTGCATATATGCGGAGGTAGAAGGGTCACTTGTTGCGAAACGCCATTTGCAAAGCTCTGGCTTAACTGACTTGCTGCCAAATGCCCTTATTGAATTTGTTTTGATTATTTTGGCGGGCCCCCACATGTTATAAACACGTTGATATAAACAAAACAACAGCCTGTGTGCGGTGATATCCACATTTTCTGGCTTTTTTATGAACGCTCCAAGGGATTACCCTTAGATTATAAAGGTCAGATAGGTGATTGGGCCCCTTTAAGTTAACTGAGCTAAAACGATGGTCCTTGTTACCACGGCTGTACGTCTGTCGAGCCACCCGTCCTATAAACTGTCACCTTTTGAAACCATTGGACGTAAGAATCCGAAATTCGGCATTCAGTTAGATATCCCCAAAATCTCCTGCCACACCAACAATTAGGTCACTAGGACTTCGTTCCTTCGAGATATTAGAGAAAAACATTAATTTCCCATTAAAAACCCATTGTCACACTTCAAGACTACCTAATATCAAAACCACTGCTCTTTTTTATCATATTTGAAATACATATTCCTCTATATATTTTCCATGTACATACTAGAAATTAGGAAAGTTAGTTGAAGTTATAGGCCGAACATAAACACTTTGTCACAAATCAGGAAATATATTTACTCCCTTCACATGAGAATTGTTGAAGCTAGAGACTTTTTACAGGGATATAACTTTATTTAATCAAGATTAAATTTGTACATGTATACCCAAAATCAGAACCTTAAATTTGTCCAAATTTGACCATGGCACGGTTTTTTTTTCTGTAAGTGCTGTGGATTTAATTTTCATAGCATGTGTACATGAGTATTTCATCTGTTAAAAATTTAAACAAGTTTTTAAGCACCATGTCAAGTATTGTTTACATCTAGCTGGTGATATGCAGTGTGCTTGAGCTAGCTCTCAGCTACCCAGGCTGTAATGTAATCGTATCACTCCTAGCCAGCTCCTTCTGTCTTGGTGAGCTGGGTCAGGCTACTACAAAGAACATCTCTCTCTCTTTCTCTCTCTCTCTCTCTTTTATTCTCTCTCTCTCTCTCTCTCTCTCTCTCTCTCTCTCTCTCTCTCTCTCTCTTTTTTTTTTTCTCAACCCCGTTCTGTTTACAGACCTGTACAATTAATAAATCTTATAATTACATTTTTTTCAGCAACCAGCAGTAACCACAGAGATCCCCCCAACCATCCACCCCTTAAATACACAGGACTAATAAACAAGATGAATCTTATCATTTCAATGTTAAATTCATTTTTTTTGTGGGAACTTGAACAATTTTGACATTTATTTTTAAACATGTTACTTTGTAGAATTTGATATCTCTTAAAGTTGGCTGGGCCTTGATGTGAATTACACTGTTAAACTTAGTTAATCAGGAATATAGGGCAAAATTTCGTGGGATTTATTCTTTAGCTCAGCTGACTATAAGTCATCTGAGCTATAGTTATGGTCCATTGTCTGTCGTCCGTCCGTCTATCTGTTTGTAACACTGACACGTTTTGAAACCGGTAGACCTACGAACGGCATACTGTTAGAGATCCCTATAAGATCTCCTACCAAATCGAAAACAGGGTCACTTCGACTTCGTTCCTTCAAGAAACTAAGGAAAACCTCAACTTTTAGTAAATAAGGAAAAATGGTGTATTTAATGTGACAAAGGATGATGAGTGCGGGTGCGGAAGCATATGTGGATCTTATTTAAAATCAAATATAAGCGGCAGACAAAATAAAAGAGCAGCACCAATTAAATAGATTTTATTGGTAAAATAAAATAATCACCTGCATTGTCAATACATTCAGTTTAACCTGGATATTTTAAAATACTTATATTAACTGTATTAAAAAATGAACCTTTCTGAAAATGATGATATAATTTGGCTTATTTATCAAACAAACAATATAATAGGCCTAAACAAAAAATGTATCACCAGGTAAGCTTTTGACAAGCCACTCCTAATACCAATGAATGGTCGAGCCTCTCGGAACGGACAAAGAAAGGTCGTATGTCACAATGGCATAGACTCCTTTGAATACCACGGTGAGTCAGATTACCTCTCAAATATGCTGAATTGTTCCTAGGGGTTTGGCTTAACCCCTATGCAAAATTTTACCAAATCACACCTAAAAATATAATGTTAATTTGCAAACAGACAAACTAGCTAACGTGATGAAGATGAATATATTACTCGGCCCCTAGCGTTGATGTAATAAAAATCGCGAAGCCATGTGAAAGGGAAAAGACGGAATTTAACCTAAGGGGTGCATTTAATGTCGTTTGTCATTTTCACAACAGATGTCGACACATTAAACACTCGCGCAACACACAGACAGGTAGGCCCTATGCTTGAGGAATGCAGTCATAAACACTTTACAAAATTGAATATATGTGATGTGGCTTTATTCTTTAAAATACATGGCGCAGTGAAACCCTATTATTATTTTAATTAAATTGGGTCCCTAACCTTATCTTCATCACTGATCGTGTTATACTCATCTTGTGTCTCAGCGCCGTCTAGTAGTTATTAAGTGAAATACATATTCTGAGATACCCCATTCATGCACTAAATTCTCCATAGTCATTTTCGGACATTATTGCATGTTGCGTTTATTTATTTTGTTCCTTGTATAAGAACAGTGGTTATAATTTTACAATTTTTGTTATATATATATATATATATATATATATATATATATATATATATATATATATATATATATTAATAACAAAAATTGTTAGGGGGCGTAGCCAGGATATACGGAAGGGGGGTTGGGGTGCCAGAGGGCAAAGAATACACATGTATGCATAAATATATATATATATATATATATATATATATATATATATGAATTAGTATAGAACTTTTTAGCCTATGACAATTTGACAGATAATGTCTCCGATCTAGAGATCTTCCTAATATGTATCATTGGTTTTAACTTGACTGATATTTTCATGTTTTTGAAACTGCTTTCATACTAAAATTATCTTAGCAGTTACCTAGTGTCTGAAAGTTTTTCCTCAATATAACATGCAAAGTCGGTTGGGGGGGGGGGCATGTGGTACCCCCTGGCAACGCCCCTGTCCCCTTGCTTCCTTTATTAGGATCTAGAGCAGTTGCGGACGAGAAGTTATAAACATTTCTTAGACCCTATAAATCCATAGGTTTATAATTATGTACATCAAAGCATCATTCAAAAAGAATATTAATATGCATGCGTAGTTTTTGTACGCTATTTCATCAAACATACAGTGCACTTTTGTGAAATTCATAAGACCACAAAGCTAGAAAGATGTAATTATTGTATAAACAAAAAACTCATTGAAGTGGTGCACTGGGAAGCCCGTGACCCACAAGTGAGCGATAATAGGCAAAAGGGGGAAGACCTTAGAAATTAGGCCATGACCTACGATAAATATGTCACTTAGGAACGCCACTCTTACCAAAAATCGTTATTGGAAAAATCAGCCGTTGAAACCCCTCACAGACACTGGGAAAAGAAAAAATAAATAAATAAAAAAAATACGAAGTAAAAATAAGTGTCAATGGTTTTGCACTTCCGAGGTCCTCAGAAAGTGCTCCCTTCACACACACAGACAAACAAATCTGAACCAAAATATCGATATAAAAATAAACTCATATATATGGAGACTTTAATAGTGAACGTTATTAGCAGGTTAATATTATATTACATGTCATAGTTGTTGTTCGGTGACCTCGCATTCTTATGGACATCCCGTTCATTTCTCGACCTGATTTGTATTATCTTATAATTTACAACCCATTAAGTTATGGTATCTCGCGCTTTATAAATCAATGAAAACCGCGCCCGTCAAGAAGAGTCGCAGACCTCTTTTCACTGGCTTCTTATCACGGCAGCGCAAACATCGATATTTAGCAAACATTGATATTTTATGAAGTAAAAGTATAGCATGACACAGGAGCAGACGTATGGACGGTTCTCTTTTCCCCTTCTGTGGAAGCCATATTCAATCAAACACGTTTATTGTTTGGAGCTTTAAGGTAAAAGCTTCGAGATAATTGTCAATTATCGCATATTGCGCCCGGTTAAGACAATTTTTAAATAAACCATAGTGTATATGTTTTGAGAAAGGACATGCACTTAGGTATAGACGTTCGACAAAAATAAAAATGAATGATTTTAATTATGTTAATTATATATTTCATACTTATTAGCTTCTCTATTTTCCCGGGACAGACTGGAATTCTCATTTTCGCTGCGAATATAAGAATTCTTATTTTTCCTGGGAAGAACAGGAATCATTTCAAATCATCTCTTGATTCTCATTTTTCCCGGGAAGATTCTGGATCTTCCCAGATACTCTTTCTGCCCTCGACATATATGTATATGTATATATATATATATATATATATATGCGCTTTGGAGCATCGTGTTTTTACATCAACTTTTGAGTAACGGAGTAATATAGCACGATGCTGCAACGTGCTAAATGTTTAGCTGACCTGCTCTTCCTGAGCTCTATCGAGCACTACACTGCAAGCACTGAAAACAACTAAGAACTTATATATATATATATCATCCTGATCATCAGGTGAATGTGGTTAGAATTCTAACCACTTTCACCTGATGATCGGGTCGCATCCCGTGAAACAGACTGTTGTGAATTAACAGTGTTGTTTTTCTTCGGAGTTATATATATATATATATATATATATATATATATATATATATATATATATATATATATATATATCAGGGATCACCACAACCAAAATACATAGAGTGGTACAACGAGCCGGCTTTCATTTGTAACAACTTTAACACGCTTTAGATCAATTCATTATATTTTGCTTCCTTTTTTTGCGGGAGGGATTTCCGTGAGGCAACTGAGAACCCTGATATACATGTAGCAATGGCAACATTTTATGGGATCTTGTTAATTCTTTCTATATACAAATCATGAGTTACAGCATTGCGATAACACATATATCTATTAATCGCATGCATGTACCATGCAAACCTAACTGGATTCCTTAAAAGGGCAAAAAAGCTGTATTAGCTTTCTGATGTATGTTTACATGCATTTTACAAATAACCCCTGCTAATATTTATGACGTTGGTAAACGTTGTCGCCTCGAGAGCGCGATTGTCGGTCCGAGGTACTCTTTGCATTATGAACTTTTAATTGACATATACCGAGCCCCCAGTGCCACTTCTAACTATAAGGAGCTGGATTTTGGCGTATTTACGACCTTGCCTACCTTCCTTATAGTACAGAGACGCCAATATATTAAAGTACACAAGGTCTTGCAAGCATCATGTTTGAATAATCACAGCTCGGGTTATGATTTATTGAATGTTTAAATGCCAATTAATTTTCTGTTGAACCCATGAGAACTTACTTCTGTGCTAGTTATAAGTGTTCTGTTTATAAGATCACTGCACTTCTACGTTATCGAAACCTTGGTACGTGAAGGTTATATGTATACTGACTATATATCAATAATCATAAACAATTTATAGAAACAGACTTTTAGTATATAGTTTGATTCGTCTATACAGTTGCTGACTTGATTTTGAAGGTACTTTAAATACAGGTATATATAGTTGGGCAATAACTCTAGAGTCCGTTTCACCGTTCTTTGCAGTGAAGTTAGACCAATATGGTTTAGAACGTATAAATATTATTAGAAAGTAAACGAGGAGTCTAAGACCGTGATAATATAAAAACTTCATATAACATGTACAAGAACCAGCATTAATTTTGTATTTTACACATTTTCCATGCTTCTTTTCCTTGTGGCGAGATAACACAGATTTCCAACGATTCTATGATAGTAAAACTTTTTTTAGAATGTAACACGACATGCGAAATCAGAATCCAATCAGCAGTCTGCAAATGTATTGTTCTTGTTCATGTGAAAAATGACATTGACCTTCGTCAGAGGGAATGAGTATTTCTGAAAAAAATGGACTGTATTATAAGATTTTTATTTAAACATATTGTCGAACAGTTTGGTGGGTACGTTTTGGTTTCATTCTATTTAGCTATACGCTTTCAGTTCAATGCATAAATGCTCAGGTGAATGAAATTAAATATGCACCGAGAATGGGCCAGGTATTTCTTTTATTATGAGCCCGGATATTTTGACATGACATTTAGTCCAGAATTGTTTGTAAAACAAAATATATAAACCGTATTCTTGCACTTAATCCTTGTGGTAAAGTCCAACTTTGATCAGGTTTAAATTTTATTTCAGCTCAGAATAAGTCTGGTTAACCTGTCCAAAATAGGCACAAACATTAGTTTTTCTCATATTTCATATAGTTAATTAAGAGTACGTTGTTTGTACAATTTCTATTAAAATGAAAGTGACTTTCTTCTCTTCCATAATTTCTTATGATTTCCTCAACTTCCTTGTAGAAGAAAACCATTCCATCAAAAATGAATTCATTATAAACTAGGTATATGTTAAAAATTATGTTATATCCCTCATGCAACCAAGCTATCTTAGCGACTAAAATGACACCATGGCATTTTTCACATAAAATATTTTAACGGTTCTTTTTGTGATTATCCTACCTTTGCTTCTTTTAAAATAGACATTCTAAAGTGTTCTAATGACAGTTAATTATGGTTTTCACCCAATTTAAGCAAAACGGAATAAAAGCCGACACTGTACGAACCGAATTTCTTTTATTTGTACCATCACTCCCTTTCTTCTTCGTAAAAACCTAGTTGTCTTTGTTGCAATAATACTGGGTAAGAACTAATATTCGGGGTTTGTTATATTGAATTAGTTATTACAGATTGCTACTATATATAACCCCCTTAATATCTATGAATAAGTAACACCAAACTCTACTTTCAAGAGGTAATATGTTCCTGCAGTACAGTTCAGATCTATTTGCCACAACCGACTGGTGTAGTTGGGATGCAGACTGAAAATTCTGTATCCGCATTTAAACGCTACCAGCTGATCTTCTACACAGGGATCAGTACCTTGGAAATAGGTATATTTAGGTTAAGGTAAAATCCCCCCCCCCCCACTCACAAATGATCCCATATAACTTTTCATAATATTTTGAAAATGATGAAAGTAAAAGGAGGGTCTAAATTGACAAATTCCCAGTAGGAACCATTTTTTTTTATTAAAATTATTACAATGCCACATATAAATACTTATCTGGGGTCATGAATGGCACCACTTGGCCCATTAAGTCGCTAAAGGGTTAAGAAGAAATTTATGCATATACAATATTGAAACCATACTCATTTACCGGTGCTCATGTCTAAAAGTATCTTCTGAAGTGAGTTATAGATAATGTACGTAATTGTATCCGCCAAAACAGAGTTTTGCGGATACTATGTTTTCAGCTGGCCGCCGCCGCCGCCGCGTAGGTGTCCGGAGAACTCCTCCGTAACCGCTGGGCGGAATTTTACGAAACCCGGGATTATGTTCGGGTCACATGTGAACTGCTGCGCCCCGATTTTGTTTTGACCTCTGACCTTTCCTTTGTGCTCTGCGTCCGTTTGTGCGTCTGTTTCCACACATAAACCCACATATCTCGGGAACCGCTTGACCGATCAGGAAAATTTTTTTGCACAAATGTAGCCCTTGGAGAGCTTTATAACATACATAAAAAATGGTGGCGCCACCTGCAACCATGTTTGCACAGTGTCCATCTGTTCGTCTGCCTTGGGTTAAAATCACTCATATCTCTGCAGTGGTTTTACTAATTCACCTGAAATTCGGCATGCGTATACATCCTGGATAGCTTTTCTGATTTTATGACAGGTGGCGCCACCTACATTCTAGTTTATGCAGCAGACATCCAAGCTCATATCTTGGGAACCGTTTGACCGATTGGGCCAAAGTTTTGCATGTGTATAGTTCTCACATAGCTCTTTATCATACGCAAAACTGGTGGCGCCACCTGCAACCATTTTTGCACAGCGTCAATCTTTTTATCTGCCATGGGCTAAAATCACTCATATACATGTAGTGGTTTGACTTATCTGCCTTAAATTTTGCATATTTATACAACTTGGACGGCTTCCTGGATTTCGTGGTAGGTGGCGCAACCTACATACACAATTTGGCTGCAGACATCCATGCTAATATGCAACACTTCACTCTATTTCCCCTTGCCACTCAATCCATGCCTCACTTCACCCGTTCCACTCTGATTTAGGCGGATACACGTAGTCGCTTGTCGACTACCCGTATTCTAGTTATCACATTGAGAACTCGTGTGTCAGGGCCACTTGAAAATGGTCCCTTAAGATTTCGTTGTGTTCATGCACGAAGATTGATGTATATACTCAGTTGAAAGGATGACTAAACGAATATGCTTAATTTCTTTCCCTGACTCTTACGTGTATACATATATATTTATACTTTTTGTAGGATTTGGGCCAAAATATATGTGAATTCCTTTTAAACAGTCAATAAATGATATATAGTATTATGCATGATTGTATACATTCTGGAAATTCAAGGCAGAAGTTATTTCATGAATTAAACTTCAGTTTGGTGTTATATAAGTGGAATATATGCACACTATTCGCGGTAGCTATATATTTATAGAATTAAATACGTGGGTGTCGAAGGTCATGGGTTCTTTCAAAGATGGTCAGCATCCGGAAATGGAGAATGTTACCGAATAAAATATAGACCGGGTCTGTCTGTATAAGGGTCGCAACGGTATTCACATCTCCATTAGTCATTGTCACTAACTGCAAAGATATATTGTACGTCATGTTGATGGATATATATTACAATTTGTATATAGCTTTCGATATAGCTGGACAATCAGAAGACTATATATAAGGAAGGTAAAAGAAATATATGACCAATCAGTAAGAGTTCAATCCTTTCCAATATGAATTTTAATAAAACACATGGATGTTTTATAATGATTGTAAAATATAAGTTTAATCATATTTAGAAGTAGTATAATAACCTGGAAAGAAGTCATCATAATGAACACAGAAGAAATCAAATGAGAATAATCAGAAAGCGACGTTTCTATGTTGTGTTGGTGTCCGACAGACAATGCAAAATCTGTCAATTTTGCATGTATACACTTTCACCGAAAAAGTATAAAGACGTGATATATAACAATATTATTTTTGCATGCCAACAGAATTGGGAAAGTTATATGTTTGGCATATTTATCTTGCGTGTAATGAGTCATTTATTGGTCTATCGTTATAGTAAATAAACATATATTTAAGGAAATTAGTGGACCATATCACAGAAGATATATAGCCACATTCTTTCCATATATGTTACACGCATAATATTTTGTGAAACATATCATACATCCTAGCATGTGCTATACCACAATCTGCTGAAATGACGAAAACTAAATACCAATGCTTGTTGAGATTAAATTCAATCTCTCTACAAAATAACATGTACATATATATATATATATAAATATATATATATATATATATATATATATATATATATATATATATATATATATATATTCATAGAGATATGACGTATATAGGTAAACAAACAAAATTGTACATGATATTTTCGAACCTTTTCGTCAGGAGAGGCAACGATGCAAACGTACATCTTATTGAAGAAAAAATAGCTAGAGTCCTCTTGTTAAGGGCGGCAAGCGGACTGGTCTGCAGTGAACCCGGTGACACTATATCATCATAAAACATCATGTGTCACAGAGAGGCAATACATCATTCAGACGGGAGTCCCCTCTGAGTTGATCTGGTCCTAAGTCATAAAACCACAGGGACAGTCTCTAGTCCTCTTGCGAGTCAAGTACTTCATAATTTATGACACACTATGTATATGACAACATTTTATGGTATATATGAAGCGTGCAGTTGGCTATTGAGCTCAATATTTGGGCTGATTTCTGGGTTCAGCTTTGGGCTCCAGAGACGGCGGTATCATAGACAGGTCTTCGTTGTACTAATTAACCGTGCCTTAGTTGGTCTATGTGTACGTTTCTTAACAGGATGTTCAGGTATTATTTTTACAACATGGTCAAAGGCTTGGGCATAGTTAATGGCTGGTCTGGTACCTCTGTTATGGTAACAGGTATGCTTTTTCGCGACAAAGCTGTACTTCAGGTATTTGCCGACCGCTTTCAGCCTGGTCGGCGACCAAAGCTAAGCCAAGCGATTCGGGTTCTTAGATTTACAAGTCTGATACATATATCTGTCAAATTTGTGCTCATATTTGGATACCTTGTTGCACTTGGCCTGACCACGGCCTGGATGCAGCGCCATCTATTTCCAAAGACAAAAATACATGTCTTTTAAATAAACTTTTATATCATAAATTTTTGTGTGTATCAAATTTTAGATATTTTGGATTTTATCAGATGTCATAGGTGGATTTCTTCCGTGTATGTTGTATTTAAACCATTGAAACCAAACAGAATACTCTGTGTTTGCATGACCAATGGCTGTGGTATTTGCTCCTTGTGCTAATCTTTCCTCGTACGAATGATGACTTTCATGTCACTTCATTTAAATATCCAAACCAAGTATAATTTATATAGTTTTCAATTACAGTTAAATTCGAATTTGAAGAAAGAGTGAAACGTCAAATCCAATTCAATTGAATGTGTTGAGGAAATTATATAACAAAATTCATGTTTATTTAATTCAAATTCGACTCACAATTTAAAGTTATACCATTTGTTGGCAAGGCATTTTTAAAAAGAGCAAAATAGCTAAACAAAAAACAGTTAACAAAAAACTCTTGGAGAGAAAAGCAATACCAAGGGATAAAAATTCATTGGTTGTTTCATATAGAATACACTGATACAAAAACGCCTAAAATTAAGGGACCTCACAACATTTGTTATGTTGTGAAGCATCTGTGTTCAACTTTAATCAACTATACTGCATGGACGATCCATAAAGAGGACTTTACCAAAAAAGAGCTACTTTTAATGAGAAATGCTATTACAATGTATAGGAGCTTGGACATTGGTTCTTCCATTCGACTCAAATCATTGGAGTTTAATTCAAATCTAATTTCACTTCATTCAATTCCTATATCAATCAATTCATTTTCAATTCAACCACAAATTATACATTTCTCCTTCAAAATCCATTTAGTTCCTATTTCAGTTTAGGACTAAAGTAGATAAGGTGAGAGTGTTGAGGAAATATCCAATAAAATTGATTTAAATATTTCAAAAGTATGAATCATTTCCGCGCATGCGCAGTATCTGCCACTCAAACGTCTGCACCTGCGAAGTGACTAGCATCGGCAATGAAGTAGATCTGTTGGTAATACCGCTTGTTGATTCTCTCCATCAAGGCAGTTCTTTTTACATCCATCAACAGGTTCAGTGCATTAAGTTTCCCACCATAATTCTAGCGCGTGCTCATTGAAAAGATCAGAAACGCAAATATGGGCTACTGTTAACTGTTTGTTGACTCAGTCCACCACTAAGCGGCGAAGCATAAAACCCAATGATGTCCTCTACACCAACTATTGGGTGGTCAAACAGGAAATGTCATTTTGGGGACTGATCCCCCACCCTGCACGCTTATGATCTCCGATTGCATATTAAACTTTGACCCATCGTCCCGTCTAAGACGCGGGAACCACTTTCAAAGGATCATTCCGTAAATCCTTGTTCACACGAGCCGGTTTGCATAACATGTCTCACGCGCTACCAAAGGATCTAAGAAAGGATCCCGCTAAACATACGACACACATTGTTACGTCACTTGTCGTCTGTCGTGATGTCTTTATCGCACGCGCCTTTGCCGATTCTCATCTTGATAGCTGTCTTTTACTTACTAAAGCATCTCCACACATAGGTATAAAGATAACTACTCTTTCATAATGGACTGGACGTGACTAAGGAAAATCCAATTTTCGTTTGCACACGTGTGCGCGATGGACATACAACAGTTGACGGGTATCTAAATAAACCGATAAACGTGTATACGGGAGCTCTGATTGGGTCGATGATATTAATGATTACATATAACCATAGACTTAGGAAGCTGACCATAGTAGAATAAGCAGGAGTTGAAATATGCATCTTGAAAATGAAAATACATGTACAGTTTAAATAATGCATCGCCGTGTTGCATTTCAATCGAATCTGGTGGGAGGAGACCGGCTAATTACAGTTAAACATTGTAATCTCTCTCTCTCTCTCTCTCTCTCTCTCTCTCTCTCTCTCTCTCACACACACACACACTTATGCACGCACACATCTGAACGTGAATACTCTACTGTTAAGAATAATCTTATACGTTTTCTATTTCCTATATTTTCAAAAGTTGGACATTAAAATGTGAACATGAAATGTGAACATTCATATACCCCCAAGTAGACCGGGTCCCTCTAACTTATTATATGATGTACATGATGAAAGAGTATAACCACAAGGCATGAAATGGGACAAAATGGCATAGCCATTTCTCTTGTATGGGTTGGACAGCTCAGTTGTTAAGGCGTATGACGTCAGAGCACACAGCAGCTATAAAGGTAACCGATTTGAAATCAGCGGAGCTCCGTGAACTGTCGTTATAGAATCTCAGAAAATGGCTCCAGTTTACTGACGACTGATAATGACTTCAGGATTATTCCTTACCCTATATGCATATGAAAACCTCGAATTCAGATGGCTCAATACCAGCTATGTAAATTCTCATTTTATGGTTACCTTTATCCTTCTTCAGTAAACAGCGCCACCTACAGTCAATATACCTATCCTCAAATATGTTTATAAAGTTTATCTTTAATTATTCACAAACAGGTCTGGCTTTATATTTCTTATACCGTCACTGCATTTTCGATAATCGTCAACATCAAATGGATGGACATTTTCAATTGTTGCCCTTGACGATACGATTTACAATCTTCATGCATTTTTCTTCCTAGTTGGTCTATTATCATCAAATTTTGGATATTTCTCCATTGACTGCATCTTTATTTAATATGAATTCGTCAGGCCACATGAGAGAACTCGTGTCAATAATTCCAGAGTTGCAGGGTCTAACGATTTAGACGACGATGATGATGGTGATGATGGTGATGACGATGATTACCCAGTCCTTTTAAGCTTCGATACAAGAACTTCCATGTAAATACAGACTATATTCAGAACGTATAATATATATATATATATATATATATATATATATATATATATATATATAATTATCATTAAAGAATGATATAATTAATAGATGATTATCTTTTATGTATCTGCATGCATGTATATACATTAATATCAAATTTTTATTTCACTATTTTTTACGATAAAGATTTTTAAGTACAAGCTAATGTAAGGAGTTCTTTAGCTCGTCCTCAAGCTAGAGGATTTCTCAGGTTTATATATAGTTTCTATAAAGAGTTTCAATAACATTTTACGCAACACAAAATAAAATCACAACTTATTGTTAGAACTGCTTCGGTCCATCCCCGTTACCGACATTGTCTGGATTGAAAGACAAGCATTCTATAGCAGAGGCCATGTCTTGCGCTCTCTTTTAAGTCGGGTGAAGTTCCCCCCGGGGGGATTAGACTTTTAGCGAAAACTCCCGCCCGCATTTCGCTTACGTGGCCGAACCCTTGATAAATCCTTTTTGGAGGGACCACTTTACAAGTCCCCCTCTCGTCTGAAGGGTCTTCAAGGAGGCTAATCCCCACCTACCGCGTCAAGTCTTTGTGCGGTGCATGTTTTCTTTGTGTTCACTAAAATCAATCGGCCCGTGCCCTGCGAAAAAGCGGGGTATAACCCTGTCGGAGGGGGTCAAACAGGCTTAGTAATTTACCCCATGTGAACCCGCAGACATGAAAGAGGGGATTACTAAATAACTGCACCAGTTTACCTAATAAACTGATTCCTCTCGAATAGGTGATTGTCTGGCGTGCCTCGTGTGCACTATGCTTTGTCGAAAGACACAGTGAACTTATTTTTTGCTAAACTAATGAAACAGCGCGCATCATCAGTCAGTTTATGAACATGAATCGAGGATATTTCTTTTTGTATTATATGAGAACTTTTTAAGACATGCAAGCCTATTGAAAAGATGAATCTAGTATAATTTTAAAAAGTATGGGGATGTCTAGTGTCTCAGATTTGCGTTACCACCGTGACGGACCTTCCAAATTACATTTAAACCGTTTTGTCTATCATGAAGAAAAAACAAACAAACAAACAATTTATACCATATGGCCCATCTCCTGTTTGTGTGTATCTCTCTAAGTCTCTCTGTCTCTGTCTCAGATGTTCAGTGGCAAGCAAATTGGGTGTCGCATCATTCCGTCAACATTTTAACTGAGTAATGAAAGTCATGTTTGTTTAAGTATAAAAGCGATATCTTCTGGGTCATTGACATCGTCGAAGAAATCAGAACAAGTATGACGAGAAAAATATTGTCAAATGTATTATCATCCCGAATGTATAAAAAGAGAACCAATCATTCAAACCTGTAAAAAAGATTTCAGCGTTTCTCAATATCTCAAATTCTTTTATCAATTTTAAACAAATATATTTTAATTTTATGGGATATATATATAAATATATATATATATATATATATATATATATATATATATATATATATATGTATATATATCTGCATATCTGCATATCTGCATGCAGTGAATATTTTGAAATAAAACTTTTAATAATTATCCATTTCATTAATGTTATGTCTTTCAATCTGCAGTCTGAACACATATATAAAACACACACACAGAGAGAGAGAGAGAGAGAGAGAGAGAGAGAGAGAGCGAGCCGGACAGATAGACATATACAGAGAGTATTTAAATCAATCTGTATCCACCGGTATCGACAGAAGAGGTAAAATAATGTTCTCACGTGACTAACGATCTTTCTTTTTTTTTCCAAAGCGCTATCCCATTGTGCCGATAATTAAAGAGTTTAACCGTCTCACAAGGTACAACCAATTACGGGGTTTACGGACTCCGTTGGCTTATAGATATAACAGTGAATTCCGATCATTATCACCAATGCCTTTACGACAATCAGACAATGAACCAGTTGCTTGTTCTGTCCTGTTGACGTAAATCAACAACAGCAGAAAGCTATGGCTTTGTTACTGCATGGCAAGTAGCATTGTCACAACCGGCTTAGGGGTATAGAGCATATGGCTCAAACCCCGATGATCGTGAGTTCGAATCTCAACCGGGGCCCCAACCCAGCGTGAGCGCTCTGCCGGCCCACCAGTCGTGTCTCACTCACAAACGAGTGCGCCTTTCGGGGGTACCTCGGTTTTATGACACAGCATTGGGAATGACCCACATCCAGGACCCGCTTAAGTGGAACACCAAGCCTGGTTGACACCATGGTAGAAACCTCAAAGGGATTCTGCAGATGAACGTAGTCCTCGTATAAACAAGCATTAAAAGAAATAAGAGGCATTTATACCTCGACCAAAAAGGTAGTATTATCACGGCATTGCTCCGTAATGAATATATTAGTGATAAGTTATCAATAAATGCAGTTGCTAATTCAGAAGCTAACCGGTAATCATTATTTTGAGCGATAATATATGGCTGTCCAGAATAGGTCATTTATATATACTTTGTTTATTTTTTTTTCTAAATTCTAATGTGATCGTACGATAATTTATGCTCTCTCTCTCTCTCTCTCTCTCTCTCTCTCTCTCTCTCTCAATCACACACACCTACGCACATATATATGTGATCGGGCATACTGCCGTCAGTTTCGGTTGTTATTTAGTTGTTGTGGTCTGTGTACGTACAGGAGTGTGCACACTGTGGTAACAATGTCAACAGCGGGCCAACGCTGTAATTAACCTCGGTGCAAAGCGGCAGGGTTGTCACCTTTGACCCGATAATTAATTTCCGTCAATTTATTTTTTTGCAATATCAAGGTACATGTATAATTATATATATGATGTAGTATATAGTAAGCGGGTACTACTATACATGCGTATAGAACGCGGGCTTCAGTCCTATATAGTCGCTCTGAAGTCCGCGTTCTATTGTGGTTTTTTTAAGCACTGTCTCGACGAGATTATGACTATGAGTGTATACGGACGGACGTTATGTTTAGAATTTATGTAATGGAGGAGAGTGTAAGTGGCAGATTAAAATAAGTGGCAAATCAAGATGCAAGTAGCAGTATGATTTCATGCATATCCTAGGGTTTTGGGCTGAAGCCCGCGTTCTATAGTATAGTACCGAAAGGGAGATTTATATCTATGCCCAAAGGTGGTCATCCGACTAATAACAATGTTCGCATTGTGTAAACCCATTGTAGGCGCCGCAAATTGTGTTAGCAAAAGTTAACTGTAAATTCTGTAAACTGTGTATATTCTGTGTATATATCCTATTCTACATTTGTCTTGGCAGGCAACTTTTGAAGAGTATAGTGCAATGTATATCTATCTCTCTTTCCAGCACATGTAAACCTGTAAAGCACATTTTGTGTTGTGTTTTGGATGGTGATAGAGAGACGTGATCTGTATGTGCGGGCCAGTACCCCAGTAATTGTCCTTACCACCCCTGGTGTGACAACTACTGTTACATATATACAGTAGTACCTGACTTCTACAACCGTGCATGGGGGCTTATATGTTACGGATATATGAGATGAGCATGTATTTATTCGGTACACTGCTGGTGGTATATGAATATATTGGAGATGACACACGCCACTACAGTACTGGTACCATTGTCTCTCACCTTTAGAACTCTAGCTTTTACGTAAAATACCTTGAAATAAATCGAAATTATTTCCGATAAATTTGATAATTTACCTACATTGTTTCATTTTTGGCAAAAATGTGGCACGTTATGAAAATATATGCTGAGTAACTCACGGCTCATGCGATCAATTTTCCGGATAAATGGGCATCGGATTAACGAGGTACCTATAACCGAAGGTCTTTTATATAATTATCAACTAGGCATTCATACACCTAAATATGGAAACGGGCAATCATTCCTAGATGAACAAATGATGATACATGCCATCTCACCATCTGCAGAAGTACATACACACAAATCAGTTGATATATACATGTTTTTGAATACAAATACATAGTTAAGGTTTCATTACAGCAAATCTCCGGTTTAGTTTAAACGAACTCGTTTTAATTGTTAACTCGTCCAAGCAGCGCTACAAAATAGGTCAAGGAACTATATATAGACAAAAGACAGCGTAGTAAAGGCCCTGACGATGTTCTCTGACAACACCTGCCTCGTTTTTCTTCTCCAGTCGCTTGGCCTCTTGACACTGGCCCCGCGTGAACCTGCGAGAACTTGTTGCTTGGTAACTGGCGAGAGGTACTTACACTCAGTGACTTTAAAGCTGCAACTCTTTTAACTTAATAGCCAAGACGTTTAATAGGTTCGCAAAACCCAGAGACCAAACCACCGAAATAAAGACTTTGATATAATCCTCGGTATAATCCTTTGAGATGTATTGCAAGGACAGCGGCATACCTAGCCTCATTGCCGCCCGGGGCGGTCTTAGAAATTGCCGCCCCTGTAACAAAACATTACAAAACTGGATAACTTATTGAAACATATCGTTTCAAATGTCCTTGTTACAGGCTTGTATTTGACAACAACGCAATTATACGGATTCACTGGGAGGGAATTCTTCCGCCACATATTAAAGAGCAGACATCTCTTAATTTGCTAATGTAACTCAAAAGATCGCTCGAAGCTCAAACAAGTATATTTCATTATGAAGTGAACAGAATGGAATAAAACGAATTAATTGTAATTATTAACAGATTACACTGCAGGATACACATATAATGTGGGAAATTGATCTTTCATCATTCATGTAAACACGATTCATGATTACTTTATACTCAACTTGGGAAAAAAACTTTATTCGGTGAGTGTTATTCCATTCTCGACGCATACAAATACTTTGTCACATCTATAATTCCACCTCATGTTGTCGCATATGACAGCAGGTACACCTAACAGAGCTATTGAAATATGCATGGTATTGCTGCATGCAATTCATTTAGTCTTTACTAAACAGCGTAATTCATGAGTTAAGCATAAATATGGAAGCAGGGCATGTTTATTTTTTTCACATAAAAGAATCCAATGTTTGGATAAACTGACTTTGTTTAATTAAAATATCCTAAAAGTTAAAAGTATACTTTAATTCAAGGCTACATCAAAATCATTTTAGAATTATAGTGATTATGCACTTTTCGAGGTTTTATTTATAAACTTATGACTATTTGTTATTCAATAAACTTTTAAAATAAATTTCAAGTAATGATATAATTTAAATATATGTTATAATTCAATTTCAAATGATTTGTCACAATATACAACAGCTGTCTGTAGGTAGTGGATAATGAAACTGTTAATGACAGAATTAACAGTACAGGTAAATAATTTTTAATTTAAGTTTTGAACTCTAAAAGTTAAAACTGATACTTGATACGTATATTGAACATGTGCCTAAGCAGCCAGGGGGATTCATCCCGCCAGACAGTTATAATAGAATTATATTTTAAAGTTAAAATAATTCCTATATAGGTCTGGGTGTTTATTGGTTTTATTCGCGTTACATAAAAGATCATCCAGGTCATATTGGTTAATCAAAAGACACAGGCATTTAGGTAGTACTCATTATATACACGATAGTGTAAACGTCTGTATTTTAACGAGACTGGTGTTAGAGTATGAAGAATCATGGAAAAAGGGCATTTCAGGTTGTTTCAGGCTGTTTAAATATCCTGGAATTTCTGGAATTCAAGGGTCCAAGAATGGAAATTCTTAATACTTTCCAAGGAAAGAGCAACACAATTCGTCAAATATTTTTCGCACAATATGTACGACAGACACCCAACCCCCACTACCTGGTGCCATTGGTCTTCTGGCAGGGTTTTTTCCTGGTGATTATCAGATGCTGCTAGGGATTTCTGTAAACGACGACCGCCCTGAAATGCAGGCTTTTTGCATGATTGGTCAGTTTATCGATGGCGTTCTGACATTGCAAGACCACAGATACAACAAAGAATAACTACATATATGTATTTCTTGCCTCTATAGAGATCGTCCGAAAATAATTTTGTTGGTTCCACCGCAAAATTTTTAATCTCTGAAATTCTTGAAAAAGGACAAAAAGGCCCTTGTCATTTTTGTGGAACTGCTTTTTCCACTAATTAAACAAAATCCCAGAAATGCCGCCCCCCCCCCCAAAAAAAAGGGTGCAAAACGTTCGCTAATAATTTGGTAGGTTCCACTGTCCAGTTTATAATCACTGGAATCTTGAACATGAGACAAAAAAGCCAAATTTGGAATTTTTGTGGAACTCCTTATGTCACTGATTATACTAAATCCCATAAATGCGGCCCCCAAAAATGTGCAAATCGTTCGCTAATCATTTGGTAGGTTTTACTGTCTAGTTTATAATCCTTGGAATACTTGAACATGGGACAAAAAGGCCAAATTTGTAATTTTGTGAAACTCCTTATGCCACTAATTAAACAAAATCCCAGAAATGCCCCCCCCCCCCAAAAAAAAAAGGGTGCAAAACGTTCGCTAATAATTTGGTAGGTTCCACTGTCCAGTTTATAATCACTGGAATCTTGAACATGAGACAAAAAAGCCAAATTTGGAATTTTTGTGGAACTCCTTATGTCACTGATTATACTAAATCCCATAAATGCGGCCCCCAAAAATGTGCAAATCGTTCGCTAATCATTTGGTAGGTTCTACTGTCTAGTTTATAATCCTTGGAATACTTGAACATGGGACAAAAAGGTTAAATTTGTACTTTTTGTGGAACTCCTTATGCCACTGATTAAACTTAATCCCAGAAATGCCAGCCCCCCCCCCCAAATGTGCAAATTGTTCGCTAATCATTTAAATTGGTATAGATTCCACTGTCCAGTTTATAATCCCTGGAATACTTGAACATGGGGCAAAAAATCGAATTTGTACTTTTTGTAGAACTCCTTGTACGTGCCACTCATTATATTAATTCCCCGAAATGCCGCCCCCCAAAATGTGCCGCCCGGGGCGGACCGCCCCTGCCGCCCCCCCCCCCTTAGGTACGCCACTGTGCGAGGATTTACCCGATCAAATCGGGGGTTCAGTTTGTAAAAGGATGTAAACGTGATCTCCGCGTATATCGTGTTGTTGTAATGTTTGCCTTAGATAAAGGTAGGTTGGCTTTAGGTTCGGCTGAATGTGTTTGATCATTACATTGTAGTTTTTATCATTATACCTTAAAAAACACTATTTGTATAACCATGTAAAACATTTTAACAGATGTCAAATTAAATCCTATCTCTTTTTACTTTACTTCCGAAATAGTAATATTCTCTCCCTTGAATAAGCTATCTTTAATACACATGTACTTCATAAATGGCAGTTGCAATCAAGGATATCATTTCACTTTCCGCAACGCTACATATACGAGATTATGCATCAATGGTTAATCAATCATTAAACAAAGGAACGGAAACATACTAATAGTTTCACAACCTTATCTTTGATACGCAGAAACAGGTCCGGGGGGGGGGGGGGGTCTAAGGGGTCTCCCGCTCCCTCTTTCAGTAGCCGCATTTTTAAGGGCTTCAGCCCCCCCCCCCCTCCTTCGGACCTTGGGACTTTTTCACGCTTTGTCATTAGTCCTCCTGGGTTCTTCCACTCCTTTTTCTAAATTCTGGATCCGCCTCTGTTACAAGCAGACTTACCTCTGTACTAATGGTCATATACAGGGACACAGAAATCCACAATAAGCGTGAAACTCTGAGATGTCTCTACTTTTAGAGATATCTCTACTTCAAACAGAGATGTCTCTACTTCGAGAGATATCTCTATACTTCTAACAGAGATGTCTCTACTCCTAGAGATAGCTCTCTTAACAGAGATGTCTCTGTCTGTACCGTCAGGTATATAGGTTACAGTATTTCAAGCCACATAGAGAGGAGTGTTGAACACAAAGTGCTACACCCAGGTACGGTAAGCACCTGGGATATAAACTGGCAGGAAGCGCGTGCTACCGTCCTGTCAACTACTCCCACCACATAGAAAGGAGTACTGAACACAAAGTGCTACTTTTGGGGGAAAATGCTGGTAAATCTAATCACAATTTGGCACAGAAACTTAAAACAAATATCCCCTGACTCAAATATTGAAAACAGCATGGTTGATCTGTAGACTTATCACTGTGATGTCGGAGTAGAGCGCAGGACTCAAAGCCATGAGAGAGACATTTCGTGTTCAAGTCTCAGCCCAGTTCGAATTACGGTCGGCTGACCTAGGGAGAACGCTCTGTAGGTTTAATTGTAAGGCTGTTCTCCACGGCAGTGTAGCACTCACGAGTGCGACTTTGGGGGTTCCTCGGTGCGACAAGGGATGATTTCACACCAAGGTAGGTAGACACCTGGCGTGGGTGACACCAGCAAATAAACTGATAGAAAGCGTGTGCAGTCGCCTTGTCAACTAGTCCGTAATCGAAATGAAATTCTGCACATGTGTATAAATACAATACTAAGGTTAAGAATTACAAGATCCTTTTTTTTAAATATGTCGACCAAATGCAAATGGGGGAGGGTTGAGTCCATCTCGTGGGATGTAGGAATGGCGTGAGATGTTGGACGGCTTATGAAAATTTCTTTTTATACAGTTATAAGCCAGTACTGTATTACAACATTAAAGTCCTGTCTTTCACAGCAACACCATACTAACCGAAGATCTATATCTCTATATAGTCGATTGGTCATGGGAGGAATGCCCTCTCTAAACTTTAACAATGGCAATTCAAGATTTTAAGTAAATAGATTAACATTATATTTGGAAAACTAAAACTCTGCATTCTAAGGAATGCAAGCCTCCGCCATGCAAGGGGGGGGGGGGTTCCCTGTCATTGGATGTCCCCAAACCGTGCATGTTTGCATTCACTTATACTGTCCATATATTCCCAAGTTCATTAAATTCATGAAAATTCGTGAATATTCCATTGGCCCATTCTTGAAATGCTCTGAAAATTTTTTGTGAGATTCTATTCGTAACTGTGTGAGTTATGTTTTGAATAAACACTCACGCACACACACCGGGGGGGGGGGGGGGGATAAATGCATACCCTGCTGGTGTTATATCTGAAATATAAGGTAAAATATGTACTTCAAACATTGGTTATGCTGCTGTAACTTTAATTTCGGCCATAAAGGAGTGACTGATGGACTCTGTGTGTGTGTGGTGGTGGGGGGGGGGGGGGGTTAAGAGTGTACACCCCCTTTCTTGGAGAAATCCAGAACCGGATCCAGGGGGAGGGTCCAGGGGGTCCGGCCCCCTCCCCTTTTTTTCAGCCGAATCAGCCTTTTTTTAAGGGTTTCAGACCAATTTATGCGGGCTGGACCCCCCCCCCCCCCCCGACCCGGGGACCCTTTTTTAGGTTTGTCATAAGTCCTCCTGTGTTGGACCCCTCCTTTTCCTAAATCCTGGATCCGCCCTTGAAATCATCTTTCTTGCAGTGGAATTCTTTAGGCTAACCCCACCTTCTTTATGGATTTTTGCGGCGTTTTTGTAGGAGTTTACTCCCTCTATGTTACCGATATAAAGCCTCCTCTTACCAAAACATTGGCTGTTTGTAAAGGTATCCATGGCCAAATTTCTTTCAGAAACCCTCAACATAAATTGTGAAAATGCGTATGCCAGGTAAATAAAACTAAGAAGCATGATTAGAAAAAGTAAAGTTCTTTTATTTCGTATAAAAATATACAATGGAAGACGATTTGATATACATATGATATGTTACCGTGACACAGACATATATTTGTATAAATTTTGATTGAATGTACACCGTATATAAATCTGTAAAAGTGTTGTCATGGTTTGTACCTTTGTCTTGATATTATATATCTGACTATATATAATTCATGACACAAAATCTCCACATTTACATATGATATAATATACAAAAATATATGTATCGTATAACATTCACTTCAAGCACGTTTTACATTGGTATGTACTATAAAACACAACCATTCCTCAGCTAGTTCCAGAATTTGTGATGTTACGTTTCAGGGAAAAGAATATTTAAATTTGCATTGTGATGTCATCATTGCATAAAACCAGTCTATGCTCGTCATGTTTACTCAAATGAGCAAGACATGAATATGCAAATTTATAAGATTTCATTTGCAAATTCATTTACTTGTATTCACCGGGATAATTAATAAAAAATGATTTTGAAAAAAATGTAAAGTCAGTAACCTGTTAGATTGTTCCTTTACATCTAAATAGATAATGGACTTGGATATTGCAGTTATTTGATGAAGTACTTGATCCATTCTGTATTAAATTGAGCCTTAATGAGAATTCAGACTTCTCTTTCCTCTTGTATACGTATTACCAAAGAACCACGATAACCCGAACAGTTCAAAATAAAACCAATGTCTTCGAATAACCAACAATTTATCAACAACCGCATATAAGGTCAGGCTTTCACAAAGTATAAATGAAATTATGAATGACCCATGATCGGATATTTGAGGGTTAACGATATAATGTAACCTGCAGTTAAACCTATCTATCCTATTAGGACTTGGATGCTTGCCACTTTGCAAGCATGCAACTTCGTTTCAGTTCTAAATAAAGAAGTTTGACTGCATACATTCATGATTCAAGACTATGTTTAATTTAGTGAGCTCCACTGGCGTAATAGCAAGAAAACAGTTATGAAAAAGCGTCTAAATTTGCCATTATTAGTAAATAAACAGGCGCGTGCTTACTGCGTTTCATAAGCATGCACCGCCCACAAGTCTGGTCAATTAAACTTCGCATCCTTGCGTTGATTGAGTCTGTATAATGGACTTCAAGATGCAAATGTATAGCGAGGTCTGAAAGACTCGCATCGTCAGAAAAAGCCTGTTTATGATTAATGCCTTTGTATACGGAGTATATAGCCCATGCAACCGATCTGTAAAAACTGATTTCCACACATATGCCGGTTCCTATAGGGCTTCTTTGTATAACGTTTCCGTGACAAGCGGTTAGGATACAAGGACTCTGTAATTCACAACAAAAATCTGATGCATGCAACCTATATATATATAAAACGTTGCATATAGTCACACATGTACAGTTAATATTTGTATATATTTCCCCCGAAGGGTTATATTTACAATTCTGAATTCACAGATATCGTCATTGCGTTTATTTCACATAGCTAAATATGGAATGTTATCAAAAGGCAGTAAACTGCTTGGATATATATCAGGATGTATACTCTATATAATAAAGTACACTCACAAGTCATGGCTTTATAAACCTTTGTGCTTTGATCTTTGGTAGAATCGGGCTGTGTAATAATGACCACATTAAATACAAAGAAGATTGAGTTTATAAAGTTATACACCAGTGCCTGCAGATAGAGTCGCTGGTTTAGTCTAAAGGATATAAATGCTCTTTACGATAACGTTTATCATCATTATCGTCATCATAATCATCATTTTTACCATCATAATCAGTACTCTGAAATGTGTGGCTGATATATATATATTTTAACTATGCAGACTTTCTGTTAATCACCTATATAAATATGAATATATATATATATATATATATATATATATATATTCTAAAGTGTAGTTTTCAAATGCCATACCGAGTATCGAATCATTGTTCCAATATATGTATAACTCATATAATATATATATATATATATATATATATATATAGAGAGAGAGAGAGAGAGAGAGAGAGAGAGTTATAAATACAACACAACATGTGTTGAATCATGAATCAAGCAAAGTACATTTTCATACATGACTAATCGCCCTGGTACCCGCCCAGGTAAACTTTACGTTTAAGATGTGAATGCATATCCCATAATGTTTCATGGAATGTAAAGTGAAATATAAACAACAAGATAATAACAAAGTAGCCTATACAGACTACACGATCAAATGGCTTTTTATATATGGCTTTGTATATATATATATATATATATATATATATATATATATATAACCATACTCATTTCTGACTAAAAATGCTTTTCTAATTAATTACATATATGCAAATTCTTTGACTTATACTTAGTGTATATACTCACGTGACCTGCACATGTACATTTCACTATGGTAACCATTCCTTGTAAAATTTCTACCAGTACAAGTCATGCATTTGATGTATATAATAAGTTTATATGGATGCCACACTTTTGTACTGTTGTAAAACGCTATGATGTACTAGAATAGGTTCAAAGTCCTCTCCAAAGACTCTACCTGGCATGTTGTAAATAACTCAGCTTGCACTTGAACCCGGGCAGACGACCAGTCGCTGTGTGGTTTGTGCGCATGCCCGAGAGAGGCTACATCTGGTCTGTCTTCCACACTCAAGGTTTGTGTGGCGGCGTCTTGGCACATGAAGGATATTGGAATTTTGTTCCACCGCTCTTTCGGTTTGACCTTAAAGTACATAAGATTAGTTGCTGAATTAAAATGAGATAAACCCTATATAATCTCTCCTTCAAACTGCACGAAAGTTTGTGTTTATACATAGTCGTAATGCCACCCCCAGTATTTCATCTGTGTGCAAAGTTGTAGGTTAAATATTTTGTTCTTATATTTTGCTGTTGATATTTCTTTTAAGACCTTTCATTGTGTCCCATGTTAGGATTATATCATTATCAATACAAGGATCAGAGTAAGCACATAATGTGTGTATATATATATATATATATATATATATATATATATATATATATTTATATATTTTTATAGAGTGTATATTCTATATTGTAGTTTTCATATGTCATGCCGAGTATCGAATATATATAACGCTTAACAATATTTACATGGAGTACGATTTCCTTTCGCTTTTATCCACTGTTGCTCACACAATGTAATTTAAGCGTTATTCCGACACACATATAAACGTTTTAACAGCATTGCTTTATCGAAAATTCGTCAGCCTTTGCCCGTCTTTTACTTATACATGCTGAAAGTTAAAAAAAGTGATATCCCAGTTATCAAATTAATTGTGACCCCGTCACGATGTCATCCTGCCACTTACTAAGGTCCTAGTATTATAAATCATTCACAGTGGATTGGGTTCTGTTGCATCGTATACACACTGCGGTTGTCGGCGACACAAGGCCTGCCATTACGGGGATGTGCGGCAACTTTTAATTATGCAGTGAATCTGTTGCGCATGGGCAGTCAAGCCCAACCAAGTGACGACACTTGACTGCTAACGCGCGTGTCAGACCGCGATGTATGTTTTGACATCAGTAGAAAGGGAGAAAAAAAAAGTGGTCCTGTTTGGAAGCCCCCTTTCCATGATTCACACTTAATTTCTACCATTTTCATATAGTAAGCTTATGGACTGCAGTAGAACTGCTATATGTGCTAATATGGTGTTTTGTTAACGCGTGGTTTGTTCGTCATTGTGTACTTATTGTGGTGTTAACGGTGGCTAATTTTCTTCCATAACACCAGACCGTACGTCATCGCCTCATTGGCCACAGCATGTAGCCAGTTGACACTGTGACAAGGACTTGCAATCAATTTCATCTGCCGCCTTTATCATACTCTACGTGTCATAATCACCCATCTAAGTGTCAGTAATGACCCGTTAATGAACAACCATGCGGTGCATACCAGTCGCTATGACACGTTTTCTCCTGAAGTCAGAAACTTTCAGTCTCAGGATATAGTCATTTATCAAACCTTTGAGATGCAACCTGTACAAACTGTCAGCTTACATGGTGGGTTTTATGCAGACTATACTGCATAAAAGGCATTTTTTTCAAAACATATCGTTTGTTATCTATTTTTTTACGAAACAATTGTGCGAAACTTCGCGACAAATGATCCCTGCGAAAAATACTTTTTTTCAAAACAAAATTGTGATTTATCCAACCAAGGGTGTGTTTTACACATAAATATATATGCGTATATTTCCATGCATATATATATAAATATATATATATATATATAATATAAATAAAAAAATAATAAATGTTGTCATTTAATTTATTTGGCTTATATTAATACTGAAGTAATATATTCAACAGAGAGTGTGCTGTAGTAAAAAAAGAGGATAGAGTGTGCTGTAGTAATATTACCTAGAAGCTGGAACGTGATACTGTAATATAGACTGTTACATCACAAAAGGAACACTCAAGCCAGCATGTCATTAGGCAGGGTGGTTTTATATCAAGTCCATTGTTAAGGAATCTGTGGTTTAACTGGCTTTGATTATCTATGTAATTTAAAGTGTGGTCAAGGAGGAGATAGCGACCATCATCCTGGCCATGACACGTTTATCACTGCACAGCGCGCGAGAGAGATAAACAGAGCCTCCTATCGCCTGCTTCTCTTTCACTGGAGTATACCTTATATATCTAAATGTCCGGTAAAGACACCTGATTCACGCATGGAGTGGTTGTCACGAGGGGCATTAGTGGCCATCCAGGGAGGCTTAAACAAGCTTTCGACCAATTTAATTGCCCCACAAGCCCAATGTTGACGTAAATCTTCTTGCCCGCCACGCCTGAGGGACAGTATGCACCCTGCACGCAGATACAACACCAACCCACTCGTTTGGTCAGATTTACTCTCCATGCAGAGTGGGCGTGATTTGGTGTTCGCGTGCGTTTTGTATATTTTATCTTCCAGCTGTGTATGTTGATTACACGGTGCTTCTTCGCCCCTCGATATGCGGTTTCATTTTCTTTAGATTGACAGTCTACATGGGAACCCATCATGCAATTTACTTGTACACGCCAGCCCCCACCATGCCATTGCATTTGTTCAAATTTTCTTTGCACTACGCGTCACGCGGTATGTTTCTTTGAACCGTCCTACACATGATTGATATAAACTGAGCTGTTTGTCATCATAATAAATGTGAACAACTGGGACTCGAAGTTTTTTCTTCGGAGAAAGTTCACATGTGTATCACAATGACCTGGCATTCGAGGTACGGGCCAACACTAACGTACCGTAGAGATTCTAGTTACAGATAACAGAGGAATGCGTTCAGGATGTGTATGTTATATATACGTGAAAATATCAGCTATAAAATCATCCTGAGTGGATAGATAACATCGCAATTTGTTAATATTTAGGTACTTCCAACAATATAGACTGTCATTATAAATAATTAAATAAGCCTTCTTTATATACCCGAATAGCTGATGGTTTACTTTGTTATGTGCACATACAGGAACTTATCTTATTATATATATATATATATATATATATATATATATATATATATATAGCATATAATAAGCATAGGCATTATTTCCCATGTATATATGTGAGTCTGTATATTTATTTATAGATGTATTGTATATGTTAAATTAACAATATCCTATAAGATATAATGTAGATGATATATATTGATGAAAACTCCTTCCTATGACTGCAGCTGGTGCAAGCTTAGCGCCTCTGGCAATTTTATATCTCAAAGGAAGAAATACCCAAAATTTATCTGGGAGACCACAGCAAGGTAAATCAAGCAGAAGTTCCTAATGCTTGGCTAAACAAGAAGAACTTAACAAACCGCGGGACTTACCATTTTTCATCTGTCAGAACCAGCCCCCGAAGTCTAATAAATCGTTGTCGTCATCTTCGTGTAAACTGCTCGGTTGTTGTGGTGAGAGCTCGGAACCGCTTATGAATTCGGGGGAGTGTGCCTCACCCATGGACCCCTGGGGTGAGAGAGACGGTGACACGCTATCCCCGAGGCCCAGGGGCGAAGTCATCTCTGAGGGGGCGTCGTCGGGCCCTTGGGACATGTGCTGGCGGTCTCCATGTTGCGCCAGAAAAGTTCTACTGAAAACAGCATTGACCGCATCTTGGTCATCTAAGAGTTCTCTCAAGCATTTGATATACTCAATGGCAGCTCTCAGAGTGTCGACTTTGCTCATCTTTCGTGTTTTTCTCCCACGTACACTCTGAGGTAAATGTTCTCTCAGCTTCGCGAATGTCATGTTGATAACTTTCACTCGGTTGCGTTCGCGAGCGTTTCTCCTCGTCGTGCCCGTACCCCCGTAACTCCGACTTTGTAACGCTGAACTGCAGAAACTGGCGAAGTCCAATTTTCTTTTGCAAGTTTGCGGTGAACTATTGACTCCCGGAGAAAGCAAAGATCCGCCATTTTCTCCCATTGGTTCAACAACAGGTAGCGGTTTTGGGGTGATTGGGGCGAATTGTGGTAACCTGTTTACGCCACTTGCTGGTTGGGGTAGCAAAATCATATTTGTGGAATTGTTGGTAAAAGCCATCAACAGATTTTGAGAGTTAGTTAGTCCCGGTGTCATGAATGTCGTTGCCATTTTCTTTGATAGTCCCAACTCCACAACCCTGAAATCTGTATCTCTTTACTCTGAAGAGATGCAATGGTTTATCTTATGTGCGTGTGCCAAAAAGGTTGCCTAGCAGGCTCGTGTCACCATGTGAGGTGTCGTGTGTGCGACGCGCGTATATATGTTGATATGTCAGATTGACATAGGCCCCGCCCCTCCTCGCGCAGCACTCACGCCGCGAGCCAATCAGCGTGCAGAACTCCACACGTCGGGCGCGTGCCGAGTCCGACCGAACTGAATTGGACAGGTTCAAAGGCACGCAGTGAAGGCCACCAGTTTTTTGTCAGAGCTTGTCAACGGGACCCTAATTTTCTATTCAGTAAACTATATGCCCCTTGAACATGCCACGCGCCAGTCTATTCTTTTATCAATGAAGAAAGACTACTCTCGGCATCAGTGGCACTTAAAGTAATCCATTTTATGTTTAAGTAAGCAGTGGTCGCTATGGAAACGCATAAGATGCAAGTTTTCACCAAACTACTCAATCACAGATATGTTTGCTAAACACCAGATAGGTCTCTTTTTTATATTTCATAGAAGTCTCCCGAAAGTCGAGCCATTGTGGACCGTCATATGTCTGTTCACAGGTAACCAAATGTAATATGATACGCTGCCACAATGTGCATCATGGGGGATGACGGGTAAAAAACATATATAGGGCCGGTGACAATGTGTTTGCATTCTAGGCACCCGCTATCAAGGGTACTTTACCTCTCCTGAATCGGGCCCTATATGAACCTTGCTCTTTGCCTGCCAAGAGAGAGGCGGTGCTTGTCCATTGTGACTGCTAGATATGGACAAATTTACATTCAGGTGCGCCAAGCAACACAAAAGAACTGTATGATATTTGTGGTTGATGTCACAAATACAGAATCTACTACACGAGCTGTCTATGAGGACCTTGCCGTTCTCAAATAAGGGAGCGCGAGTGTCGTAAAAAGTTGTCGCGCTTGAGCTGTCTGAAAGATATATACGCGACATCATGTTTATCATTGCATGTGTGCCCCCAGCAGAAATTTCTTGACCTGAAAGCTCGCTTTTGAAACATGTGTTGATCTGTGCACAAATTTCATAATACGTATAACTTGGTTCATAAATAAGAATACACATGGGCCTATTGGTTTGAATTTATGTGGTGTATGTTCGGCATACACCCCTTCCCTCTATATCTCTCTATTTTTGGGTTGATGTCACAACTACTGAATCTACTATATATGAGATCTCTTTGACGATCTAGCATCTCTCTCTCTCTCTCTCTCTCTCTCTCTCTCTCTCTCTCTCTCTCTCTCTCTGTGTTTCATGTATTGTATGTTTGATTTAACCCTTATCTCCCCCGGCTTATAAATCCATCAGTTCTCAGTCTGTATATATATAACCAATCATTTTCAAGTGATGCAATTTAATTGTCTCAGTGAACCATTTGATGCATAGTGACATAACATACGTTCCAAATTAGCTCAAGCGTGAAATATTTGTGTGAAAAATATAGACTTCATATAAAAGTGAATACATGTGCACAACTATATGCACCCAAACACATATATATGATGTATAGATTTCAGCTATAGCTACAGAATGCATAAATTAAAAGAGCTTCAAAGCAAAATGCTTCCGGTCTAGCCTCCCCCACCTTTCCGAACCTGTAGATCTGCTTGACGATTTTTTAAGTGTTCCTGGTTTGGACCCCCCCCCCCCCCCTCCGAAGACCTTTAAAAAATTCCAGATCTGCCTCTGGGTTCATCATATCACAGTATATAGATGCGATACCTGAGCGATAAATGCTATAACATGGGCAGGATGGACCGCTTCCACACAGGTGTATAGGGATCAGGGATATATAGGCTGGTTATTCTATGAGGGACATACTGCATGATAGGATGGATACTTATACACCGCACAGGTGTATATGGGTATAGATTAATAAATAAAACTCTACAACACTCACAGGATGAGCTCTGTGGTCACGGGTTTATGATTAAATGTAGACGATGCTGACATATACCCTATCCTAAAGATGCATATCATGATCTTTTAAATGAAATGTTGACAGTGCTATAGAATTGAGTCAGTTCTCACAATGGGATATTCCCTGTTGGAATTGTTCGCATTTACTCGTTAACCTACGCCGTATAGATACTACTTTTCAAGTACAAGGTCATGTAAGACCTCCATGTAACCGAGGACCTCCTAAACGAAACCCGTGTCATCTTCAGATTGCACGGGATTCCAATAAAAAAAAGCAACCAGGTACAAGGTCATGACCTCCAGGTAACAAGAATATTCCCAGTTTTAACCAGGCAGGCACAAGGTAATAACCTGCAGGTAACTAGGTCACTACCAGTCAAAATCATGCAGGCACAAGGTCATGACCTTCAGATAACTAGGATACTCCCAGTCTTAACCTGGCAGGCACAAGGTCATTACCTTCAGGTAACTAGGATACTTCAAGTCTTAACCAGGCTGGCACAAGGTCATGACCTTCAGGTAACTAGGATACTCCCAGTCTTAACCAGTCAGGCTCAAGTTCATGTCCTTCAGGTAACTAGGATACTCCCTATCTTAACCAGTCAGGCATGGGTTCATGACATTCAAATAACTAGGATACTGCCTGTCTTAACCAGGAAGACACAAGGTCATGACCTTCAGGTAATTAGGATACTCCATGTCTTAACCAGGCAGGCACAAGGTCTTGACCTTTAGGTAACTAGGATACTCCCAGTCTTAACCAGTCAGGCAATGGTCATGACCTTCAGATAACTAGGGTACTCAAAGTCTTAATCAGTCAGGCACAAGGTCATGCCTTTCAGGTAACTAGAATACTCCCAGTCTTAACCAGGCAGGCACAAGGTCATGCCTTTCAGGTTACTAGGATACTCCCAGTCTTAACCAGTCAGGCAAAGGTCATGCTTTTCAGGTAACAAGGATATTCTCAGTTTTAACCAGGCAGGCACAAGATCATGACCTTTAGGTAACTAGGATACTCCCTATCTTTACCAGTCAGGCACAAGTTTATGACATTCAAATAACTAGGATACTGCCTGTCTTAACCAGGAAGACACAAGGTCATGACCTCCGGGTAACTAGGATACTCCAAGTCTTAACCAGGCAGGCACAAGGTCGTGACCTTTAGGTAACTAGGATACTCCCAGTCTTAACCAGTCACGCAAGGGTCATGACCTTCAGGTAACTAGGGTACTCCAAGTCTTAATCAGTCAGGCACAAGGTCATGCCCTTCAGGTAAATAGGATATTCCCAGTTTTAACCAGGTAGGCACAAGGTCATGCCTTTCAGGTAACTAGAATACTCCCAGTCTTAACCAGGCAGGCACAAGGTCATGCCTTTCAGGTTACTAGGATACTCCCAGTCTTAACCAGTCAGGCAAAGGTCATGCCTTTCAGGTAACAAGGATATTCTCAGTTTTAACCAGGCAGGCACAAGATCATGACCTTCAGGTAACTAGGGTACTCCCAGTCTTAACCAGCCAGGCACAAGGTTATGACCTTCGGGTAACTAGGATACTCAAAGTCTTAACCAGGCAGGCATAAGGTCGTGACCTTTAGGTAACTAGGATACTCCCAGTCTTAACCTGTCAGGCACAAGGTTATTACCTTCTGGTAACTAGGATACTTCAAGTCTTAACCAGGCAGGGACAAGGTCGTGACCTTTAAGTAACTAGGATACTCCCAGTCTTAACCAGTCAGGCACAAGTTCATGACCTTCAGGTAACTAGAATACTCCCAATCTTAACCAGTCAGGCACAAGTTCATGACATTCAGATAACTAGGATACTGCCTGCGGCAAAGTAGTAGTCATGCTTGCATAAATGCTTTCTGGAGCATAACAAGATCAATCCTAATCCATGCATGGCGGAGGCTTGCATTCCGAGGCGCATAATCCGAAGCAACAGTATAAATATAAAAATTAGACATCTGTTTACCAATGCAAAATATGTATATATATGACATGACAACGGCTTAACGTTCTCTCTAAACGAAGGCATATATATAAATATATATATATATATATATATATATATATATATATATATATATATATATATATACGTTATTAACTCTTAAAGGAAACCTCCACCATGTTTGTCACCCTCTGAAATAAAATTCTAAATTCATTTTTTTTTAGACTGCCAAATGTCAGTAATCATATAATTTTCTCAGCTGTGGATTTTCGGCTATTGAAAATTACAGTAATGGTATCACAAACCTCTCCCTAGCCCCATGTTAGGTCACCCAAATGAGCATCAAGACTAAAAATTACTTTTGTTCACTTATAAATGAGTAAAACTGATATTTAATTATGCATGTATATATTTAATATAACACAGGTAATTTTGATATTCAGAACATATAATTATCACAGTTAAGTTGAAAATTTTGATCAAGTAAGTCAAGTAGATGTCTCAGATCGGACATATATTCTAAACTGTGATTAATTATGGTAGTTAGTTTAGGTGTAGTTGATGTGAAATTGCATGCTTGAAGAATAGATGAAACCAAAGAAGCACATTACATTTGCTTGTTAGCTTTTTCCTCACTAAACTATTTTAAATGATCTTGTTCATTATGTGTTTTGTGCCCTTCAAAATGGTGTATCTTGAATAAATGTTAATGTATTATCTGATTTAAGATGATAAAAATCAAGCTAGCCTAAGATTAGATTAAGATTCTGATCTGGGTAGGCCCAGTTTAAAATCAGTCCACTACAGGATTGTAATCTTGACAAGCCCTGATCAAAATTCTAATCTGGGCCAGCCCAGTTTTAAATCAGTCCATCACAGGATTGTTAACTTAACTGGCCCAGATTAAAATTCTAATCTGGGCTGGCCCAGTTTAAAATCAGGCCAGACTAGATTTAAATCCTGAATTCTTTAAATAAGAATTTTGATCTGGGCCGGTCCAAATCAAAATTTTGATCTGGGCTGGCCCAGTTTTAAATTGGGCCAGATTCTAATCTGGGCCTCGACATATATATATAGTTGTATTCATCGACACTCTGTAGTTCAGGTAAACGTAATAGCATGCACGTGGCGATGTTATGTGCATAGATTTCATCCAGAACAGAGACTGGGCCCTGATGTGATTGGCTGGTGCAAAGTGTGACGTCACAGGCAAAATTTAGAAATGACTTAAATCTAGCAATACATGTTGTTTTTATTCTTCCCTGAAAATTTGGAGCTGACAGTGTCAGAAATATTAAACTTTTGATGAGATTTGATGAGAATTTTCAGTCACATGGGATTTCCCTGTGTATGACGTCACAGCCGAGTTGACAGTGCTCATAGATATATGCCAATAGTTTTTCAACAAATCACACAACCTCATGTTTTTTTTGTGGAAAAATAAAAACAAAAATATGTGTATCCTCAAGGAATTTGGTTCAGCTTATGTAAAATCTATATTAATACTTTTTTCATAGTCAATTGTGTTATATAATATTATATAATGAGATTTAGAATACGCACACTTTTGCTCGACCTGAATCTAGTCCATAATTTGGACTCGAGTATTCGCTAAGTATATATTTTAACCAGACTCGAGTAATAGAAAAATTCCTTTCAGCCTTAACTGCATGGTATCTGATGTGAACAGTAAAATCGACAAAAAAATGTCGGCACATCAGATTCAAGAAAATATTTATCTTCTAATTTAACTTGATGAACGAGAATCAATAAAGGTTATCACTACGATCATTTTAGGCAGAGATCGGAAAGGCATTAATGCAGTTTTGCCTACCCGCAGAAAAAATTGCCTTTCAGAAAAAGATGCATCCTACCATCATATCAAACTGGTCACACTTTGCTCAGTGTAAACCTGATTCTGCCATCTTACATGCCATCCTATACATGCACATTTGCATGCAAAAAGAACTGAATGTTTACATTAGTAACACAGTTATATCAGAAACACGATTGTGCAGTGAAAAATAAACAGGAAAATATTAGAGATGAGGTGCTATATTAATGCCCTATAGAATAAGAAATTAAAGACCATTTTACATATATGCAGGAAAATTTGGAAACAAAGGAAGCCGATGGAAGACAACCTGTAAGATATTTTTGGGTGTCATTTTTATTACTACTTATCAGCTACTAACGTGGAGAACATCTTGGTGTTCACCTTTCCAACGGATTGGTACAAAATGAAAATTGTCTTTCCGTTCATGTGTTTGCTTATCCGAAACAGGCGGAAAGGGATTATTCTGACCCCTGTAAGAGGTAAGAGGTGTATGTGTGTGTGTGTGTGTGGGGGGGGGGGGTCACTCATATAATTCGTGTCTGAAACAAATGACTTATCGATACTGGTTCGTATATATACCTATACTTCTTTTTACTTATATATATATATATATATATATGGTCAGAACTCTTAATAAAGATCTCCTACCCCCAACCCCAATCCCTTATATGAGCCAGCACTTGGTGAACCCATATCCTATTTAGTTACATATACTTACCTGTCTCATTTCCATGGGCGATTAATCCGGAGAAAAATGTTGCTCTCTTTGGTCGTAAACAACATTCACCATAAGATCTTGTATTAATGAGCAATGTGTTATAGTAAGATTTTACTGTTATTTCATAAGGGAACTACATTCTCTATTGTTCCATTGGTAATTATGAAAATTGTAATGCTTTGCACGCATGGGCGGGACACAATGACCCCGACAATAGACTTCAGGGGGATAGGTTTTCTTCCGGACCGGGGTATGGTCCTCGGTATATCGTTTTTATATCCGTGTAATTTGCCAATATACCACCGAATTTCAGACAATGACCGCCGCATTTTACGACACGGCGTCATATCTTTGTTCCGTTTTGGGCCGTGCAGTTTGGCCGCAATAACTTCAAATGAGAGATATCTATATAATAATACACGCGAGTATCAGCTTTATGATAAAACTCCTTGATGTTGCTATTATTACACTTTTTTTTCTACCCATCGCAGTATTTATCTTACGCGCCCCCTAGCTTTGGCCGTCCAGGTATGTAGAATAGCATGACATGATTGATGGTATTGGAAAAGGAAGTCAATAAGGCACGCGACACACGCATACAACATATCATTATATATTAATATACTTACTTACGAAAAAAAAATCGATAAACCTTACATTCGTATATTGAAATATTCTAGCACTTGCAGTAGATATGACATATATATATATATATATATATACAGAGAGAGAGAGAGAGAGAGAGAGAGAGAGAGATAGATAAACGAACTTAATATAATTGATATCGTGGCGAGCTGTTCCGCGTAAGGTCTACATATACCAATCTGAACACAGTAAATATGTGCACGCTGTGTAGGGTTGCTGGCCAATTGAGGTTTATCAGTGTAACAATACTTATGTATATAATCACAAATGTAAACTATATGGAGTCAATTCAGACAGTTATAAGGTGTTTCTGGTAAAAGATGTAATCATAAGGGATAAAGACAGAAGCAATATACTTCAAGTACCACTCGACCTTCATTAGAAGTAATTAACTGATCGACCAGGACACATATTACATTTAGTACAAAGGCCTACTGTTAATTCCTGTATACACCTGAATGTGTATATATTGACGGCTGCGGCCTCTTTGATGTTCGTGGTATTCTTAGAACAGGTAAGTAACAACTTGTGACTTAGAGTTCACACCTGTTATAACGATAGTCAGGTAATTCAAAATCATGATTGGTTTAGATCATCTTGGGTAGGATGTTACATGCATACTTACACACACACACATATATATGTACCCTATAAAAGTTGTGCGTGCGTGTGTGTTCAAAATATATAAATATGTTAGATCATTCATTATTTTACATAGTTTGTAACGTTTATGCATGGTATAATTGTCTCTGCTCCCTCCGTTACATTAAAATAAATTGGTTCGTATTAAATTATACCTGTATATAAGCTCGGTTTTATTAATAAGACAATGGTCAATATATAGATACATCGCGCTTTACCATACAGTTTGTGAAAATCTGTATTATTTGATTCACAGTTTTCTGGTTAGGGTCACAACCCCCGATGTTCATGCATACATGTTATGAATGAAAATTCATTCATTTGAGCAACTGATATGAAAAAAACCATTTTGTTTTTAAATGTTGCAGGATTTCTCGTGTTTAAAGTCATGCTTGTAAGCCATATTTATCAAGCACCAGTAAAATATACACAATAAGGGTAAAACTGTCACGGCATTTTTTAACAATGATCATTACATTAAGAATGTCTCAATATCTTTGTCTCTGCATGTCTGTCCCTGTCTGACTCCAACTCTGTCTGTCTGTTTGTCGGCCTATGTGTCTCTCAGAACTTACATGAAATGCCAAAAATAGAAAGAAGATTTCACATTATTAAAGTTTCATAGGGTTACACAACAACAACAACAACAACAACAACAAAGAATATAATATAATTAAATACACAAGCCTTTCACCAGAAAAGGAAAAAAATTGAAAACAATTCCAATTTTGGCAGAAATAATCTTAAATATATGTTGCGTCTCAAGGTCTGTAACACCGTGAGCATGATGTACATATATGTATCCAGACCGTCAAACGTGATGGAATCATCAGGTCACACGCGATAGAGAATGTAGCTTGATAAAGCTTAGTTTGATAACTGATAATTTGAAATTGATAACTTAATGATGTGAGTCAAATATTTCAGAATGAAGTTGCTAGCCGGGGTAACCCGCCACCACAGAGAGAAGGGTTTACTGGTCATTGTTCTGTTTCATTTTCGAGGGCTCTCTATCAAAGTCTACTGTCCAGTAACGGACAGTACAAGAGACTGACCACCGAAAGGTCGTGACCCGACGCACGGTCAGCCGACAGCGGACACAACCCGCAGAGCTTGTAACCCATGGTGAATATGGGACGCGAACACATGCAATATATAAAAACATACACTACTAAATAACTTACTATAATAATGTATGCTGTACAATAGTATGCGATTAATGTATGTCAAGACAGAGTTATATATATTGTATAATGATATCAAACAAGGACTGGCTATGGACAACATAATATTTAAACATGGGGCTTTATTGAAAACCCAGCAAATACAAAAATACTAACCAGCTAGATTTATGAAATCTCAAAACGATTACTGGAAGCACGCAACTGGGCGATAATAGGGTTCCGACAATGGAGCATACGACCCCGGTGAATAAGGTCAAGGTAAACAATATATATCAGGTACATATCTGCATGTGACCTATATAGGACTAATATTGTGCCTTAATTTCAGCTTTTAAAATCAGTCTTTTTGGAGATCCAGCAAAAACAAGAAATGGCAGATGAAAGAAAGAAAATAAATGAACCCGATTGTTTTACATCCATGAGGCTTACAAGTAGGTCCACCAACAATATTTTATTACCAATATATGGATATAGAAATAAGCTTATCAGTCCCTGTAGGTTTCCCCTCTCTATATATGGGGGAGTCTTCCCTTACAAAAATAAACTAGAAAAGCACTCAGAGAGTGCAGACCTCCACCAAGGCATGCAGTTCATTACCCCCATATGGCATTGTCAGAAATGCAGCATTTTTACTTTAAAAAATTCCTGGATCCATGTGGTAATCCGGATCACCCACAATTTTATCAATTGTTCCTTGTATCATTGACGAGCTATCCTGAAATTTAATAAAAATCAGCTAATAGCTGGTTTAATAGCAGTAATAAAGGGAAATTCAGCCGCTAAATAGCATAACACTGCAGATCCCGCAGACTACATACCCGATGTATATATGTTAAGCTTTCAGAAGTGAAAAGCTTACATGTTATAATTCTGTTCTACATATCTTATAGAATGTCTTTCATTGTATCATGTAAACTATATCTTTTACTCATTTTAATTTTCAAGTTTTCAGTTTATTTCCCATCCTAGCACAGAGCCCCTGCTATAAAAAGATGTGGATTTCGGGTGCTGCATGCATGGGTAACATGCCGAATGTTATCTTATAGACTTCATCCTAGCGTTGTTATGTACTACGTTAAAGGATAAACTGTTTTCTGTCAACGCATTGTTAAGGGTTATCTATGGGTTTTCCAGGTTATCTGTTGCTATATATTACTAATCGTATATATGGCATCGGTGAAAACGAAAGTTTCCTTGACATGCATGCAGGTCACCCGCATTAACGGTTTAAGTGTACTCGTTGACCACATTATGCTAAACACTCACGAAACTGTATATACATGCACCATGATTGCGTCTGCTTGTCAAGATGCTCTGCTGATAAGGTAAAGTTAAATTTATCACACCTAAGATAAAACCGACTGCAGTGTCCTTGTGTTTACCTCCCTTAATTGTCCCCGGCGACATTCACCTAAAAACGACGTATCTGCTGATCTTAGCCAATGTTCAAGGGAAAAGAAGTATAAGCGGTGAGTGTCCCAAGGTACATTATGAATTAAATAATATATTAGTAATTTTCCCGGAAATATATCTGGTCTTAATTATATGGAGTTTTTCTACGTTTTTTTTTTGCCCGCAATAACTCGTATTTCATTAAACCACAATGTTGCGTGACCTGAGACTTGCCAGAACTCTTGTCAAAATTGTTTCAAGTTACATAAGGTATTTGCAAAACAATAATGCAGAGACAATATGGGACTTAATTTTGACAGGCGTACCTCGCCTTCATTGTCCCTGCAAAACCTGTTGTATTTAAGTACTACAATGGACCAATTGTAACTTAATCTAAATATTATAATTATAAAAAATAATACTGAAAACATAAATATGTGGTACACACTGTTTGGAGGAAAGTATCAGAATATTAACAGAATAAAGCCATCGAATTGACTGTTATAAAGCATTTTCTTTCGTTTTTATTTTTGCATATAATTTGCAAATCTCAGCAATAGCCAGATTAAGAATGATGATAAAGTCTAAGAAAATACTTGAAAATTTATTATATTGAAGAAACATGCAGGGGACAAAGTTACGAAACTTAACCTTGGATAAAAAACTGCATCTGTTATTTCTGCACCAACACTATTATAATGTTAAACTATAACTCGAAGGCAGTCTCAAAGGTGTACATTTACGATATTAACTATAGTTCCCTTTTAAATGCAAGATAACATTTTATTTTATGTCGAAGTATTACCTACGGTATCTCTTTTCATCGTACCACCCATGCATGTCACCCAGATCAGAAGACGTGACACGTAAAACGTCAAACATGTTTGATTGTCGAGGGTCCAATCGAAATGTAATTGACTCAAATAGACCTTAATCTAAACGACGGAAGTAACCCGAGACGAAGAGCCGGTCGAGATCCTAGGGCGGGCATGCTTATTGTACGGTTTATTTATACTAAGTAACCTGCATGTTCACAATTTTACCCATGTGACACTGGAGCTGTCAAGGTCCGTACATTGTTTGCACTGATGCGCCATCTTGTTGAAAGGGTTGGCATGAGTAAATATTACAGGTGTATCATTGCAGACACGAGAGGCAGCGTTTTGTCAAATCTATCGGGAACTTAATTTAAGATTTCTTAGTAATCTGTGTTTAGATTAAGGAGAAAACAAAACAGGGCCGTGGAAAACCTTGCCAAAGAGTGAACATAAAATCTGCACTTCTTGATTTTTTCATCTATCATGATCCCATATATAATTATTATCCCCTAAATTTACGCCTTTTGCATTTTAACGTGGTTAATATATGCAATGGGTATAATTTTCAACACACATGCATTAACGGTGGATATAATTAAAACAGGGAAATTGGTAACATAATTTGAAAACCTTTCTTGTCTTAAAAAATGTTTATAATAAAATAAACGTGTGCCAACTACACAGATAGAATTACATTGCATATACCTTTACATAACATATATATATATATATATAAATATATACATATATGTGTGTATTTGTGGGTGTTGGTGTTTGCTGTACATACAACGGATATCTGCAATACAACATGAAAACTAATTCAGGACGTGGAATATATATATATTATATATTGACAATTTGATTGTAGCGATGGGGTTGGATTCATGTTTAGAAACATTATACCTCAAAATGAGTTGTCGTTACGACAGAACTTATCAGTTCGCCAGGTCCCGTTGCCTTCTCGTGCACTCTAGATAAATATGAAACTTTAACACGTGGCCGTGATAGCATTCATTTATATGGGCTTAACTGAATCATGGAACTCTTGCATACATGTACTCCTGTATTTCAAACTTAGTCGTCAACCATCAACAAACCAAATCAGTGATGTAACTGAAAAGGAAGTTTGCAATCTTCGAGCAATTTCTAGACACCTTAATTCCAAGACGCCCGCAACTGAGCGATAATTGGGAATATGTTATGAAGTGTTCGTCTTTGAAAACAAATTCAAAGTAAAATCGTCCCTCTCAAATAAACCTTGGTCCATATATATATATATATATATATATATATATATATATATATATATATGAAGTTTTATTGTATATATGAACTACCAATTGCCAAGAAAAAAAAGAGATAAAAATAACGAGAAATTTACTATTCTGCATTTGTTCAATATTCATAAATACAGATTCTTTTAATAACTTGCATTTAACGGATCGATTGAAGGCTATATTCTACATGTAACCGAGTCTTATGTCTGTGAAGGTTGGAGTAGGCCTATATATCTTTAACTGATACTCATTTGCGTATATGGTTTTTCTATGTATATTATAACATGTAGGTTACAATATCACCATGAGCAACTTTTTGGTGAGGTTTTATTCACAGCCCTTTCCACTGTATTCTATCAAGTTCGTGTTAATTGAGTTAGCGTTAATTGTAAAATATAAACTTATTTATTTTACATGGATTTATATAAAACTGGTTATAACAACAAAAGCAAGGCACTCTGTATGGCTCGGATGTTGGCGTAATCTGTAGGGGAGGAGGAAACCGGAGGACACGGAGAAAACCACAGACCTTGGACTGCATGCCCGGCAAATCACATCCCATCCTCTCTACCGCGCCGCGGGGATCGAACTCCGATCGCCGGTGGAGAGAGCCGAGCGTTTTAACACTCGACTGTCCAGTGTTTAATTGTATAAACTTAATTGGGACTGTACCTTGGTCTGCATTTTCCTACTGAAACTGAGACATGCAGGCACCGGGTCTTTTTTAGGAGCTGTGTATACTCCGTCCATGTACTTAAGACGACCCTGGATCATAATGGGCCCATGTATCCATGTTTTACGTTTATATAATTAGACCACCTGCCAGTGTCATAATCATTCATATATAATCATGCAGTTTTAATTTCTCTCCTGCTGTAAATAATTAGGACGACAAGATTGGTACATGTGCATAAATAATGCATCAAGTAACCAAAATTTTATCTTTGAAATAACATGATGAAAATGGCTCTCTTTGATGTATATATATTCTCATGTTTATCTTAAAATGCCCCGAATTTTGCGATGCATTTATTAAATCAATTATAGCTAGGTGACAATTTATCGCTGGGAAATAAAAAAATAATCTTGGTTAATTAAGAAACATATGTTCAGTTTTAAGGTACCGGAGTTTAAAGGGCGCTTTACATATATACTAGCGGTGTATCAATAATTTCGACTTGCGACTCTTTGTTTTAGTTTGTAAGCAAGACCGAAGAAGCTTTTTTCGAGAAACTGGGAGAAATACACCTCTCAGGGTTCGATAAGGACGTGGGAATCCGATAGGAAAGTAATCCGAGGACAGCGCCCAAGCGAGAATTTAGGCGAGTTTAAGGTGGTATAACTTTTTTTTGACCACGCCCAAATCCTCAAATTTTATAGTAGGATACCCCCTGTCCTATTTATATAAGCGAACATAAAACAATTTGCTTAATATACCCCAGGGTGTGTCACTTTATACCCCCTTTGATCAGTTAATACCCCTCACCCAAATCACAGAAGCCCGATCAGTATATCTAAAGTCAACATGTATAGTCCATTTTAAATAATTCAAGTCATATATTGTTTTAAAATTTTTAGTCAAAACACAATTGGATACATCTGCCGCTGCGGTTTGGAGGTTCTTCGACTGGTTTATATATTTTTAGATATTTAGACTCCACTCAATTTTTCACATTTAGGCCGACGATTATTTATAACTGCATTTTATTAATTCAAGTTATATTGCACAGCCATTAAAAGAATATAAATGGGGTATTATCCATATCTAAAGATCACTGAACCTAGAAAAAGAAATAATAATCCCAGGGTGTAATCTTGGATAAAGGCCAGGCATATTATATATATATATAAATATATATATATATATATATATATATATATATATATATTATATATATATATATATATATATAGAGAGAGAGAGAGAGAGAGAGAGAGAGAGAGAGAGAAAGAGAGTCCCTGTGGGGCATAGAACGAAAGGCGGCTGTTCTAGCATGCTACACCTGCTTAGAGCCGATCTGTATGGAGGCTATTGATTAGGAGACCTCGGGAGGCCCAAGTGTATATAATAACATCTAAAATGAAGAAAAACAACGCCTCTTTATCGAATCCGTGGACGTATAGATAATTATTGATTTTTTTTTAAGTTTTCTGTTTTCTTTAAGTTGATAAAACGATTGTGCAGCTGTTGCCATGGGATGGGGGGGGGGGGGGGGCACGATGTTGTGTGCATACACATCTAATGTAACCATGCACACATCATTTTCAATACCTTTGATTTCCGTCTACCTTTTCTCTACCTTTGATTTCCGTCTACCTTTTCTCTACCTTTGATTTCCGTCTATCTTTTCTCTACCTTTGATTTCCGTCTACCTTTTCTCTACCTTTGATTTCCGTCTACACATGATTATGGTCTAGCTCCGACCGAGATTTTTTTTATCCTTACACATGAACTAAAACTAATTATGGAATTTTGTTTTATTATGAGGTCCTAGGTCGTATGTTAATCCAACAATTCCTATACATCCAATGCATGCATGCAGCATTCCATGCAGTTCACGAAACTCTTTACTGCCAGAGACGTATAAAAGAGTTCCCACCTATTTATACATATCAGAATAATACCTTGACACTCCAAATGTGAAGGCATTATAGAGTCATAAATACAATGAATTATCTGCATGGTCTAAAACCAGTCCAATTCTTGTTCACTATGTTGAACCAACGCTCAGTGATATTATAATAATAAATAACAGCTTACGGCTTAAAAGTCACGGTATATTCGAATCTCGTAATTATTCCAGAATGTATAAGCATAATCTTTATGTATAGTCCTTATATCAAATTTTAGGCGTCTGGTTAACTGAACATTGATGCTGATATTGAAGAAACAGAGAATATATTCACCATGTATAGCGCTCACTGTCCACATTCAGAGCTGTAATGTAGTTAACTTCATAAGTTTATATCAAGTCAGAAAAGATAAAGTGGCCTGACAACATTCCAGCTGACTGAATGCGAATATTCTTGCCAGCTTTAATACTGTTTTTGTATATATCATCAATATATAGATATATCAAATACTACTGATTGTATTAAACATATACCATAATAAAAATTCAAATGATTTCAAAGTTACTGCCATTAAAATCATTATATAAAATAATTAGGTAAATAATTTTCAAATGGTTCGACATAATCCTGTTGTTATCATTAATTATTCCCCACAAGCATCATAAGATATTACACCACAGTCTATATGTAGTTTCATCAGACACAGTTATACATGGATGTAAAATGGAAGTTCAAACTCTGCTCCTTTAATGATGCAATAATTCTCTATATTAATGTAAGAATGGCTATTTCCTACCTCTTGAATATTAAATAATTAAGATTAAGTATGCGCACTCGGTTGTTATGGGAGTATATGGGGAGACAAACGACACCATGCGAACCTTGAGTGTGTTAAACGGTGAGTGTCAATTAAAATATGAATAAAACATGCAAAAAAGCAAACACTAATCACACCATGAACTAAACCCTGCGTGATCCTTAAGAACCGGATAAAACATAAAAAGCTGGGTAATATTTCACCCGAGACAGGCCAATGAAGCGAGACGACATTATAAAGATATTTTTATGAGATTTTTTATTAGGGCTTTTCCTTGGGAAAAATAAGGCAATTAATTCATATGGACTATATTTAGTGACATGTATTTACATAACCTAAAGCTCTGGGTCGGCTGGCTGCCAGTTCAGACAAATGTATGAAATTTAAATTACATTTTGTGGTGATAAATGAACCTAGCAACGCAACAAGCTCATTTAGTTGATTATTCGTCAGCCTTGCGGCAGGATAACGAATTTACCCCGGAATTACTAAATAAACGACACCGGTCCTTTTATCAGCTTCAATGTAACACCTTATACAACAGGCCTGCGGTACATTATGGCTTTTATTGCGTCTTAAGGTGCCAGGAGCGTTTATATTTGCTAACGGTGATAGAGCTTTAATCAGGAGAGTCCACGTGACTTATTTGCATAATTGGTGACCCGCGCCTGCCCGGACACACATTGGAAGAGGCGTGCCGTGCGCAAACAGGGCAGACATCGAAAGGGCTTTCACGGCAACCATGACATCACAATTAATATCGCAATAACACACGTGTCAATTGTAAAACACCCTATAAAACAATAAAATGGAGGGGAGGTGAAAAAATAACATATTTTGTCACGGCCAGTTGCAGTCGCGTGTGAGCCCGATATTATCTATTTATGAAACCATAATGCTGGTTTTTTTACCTACTGAAAATGACATGTGTGAACACGTGTTGGATCGCACTTTAAGATCTGTCTGTTTCCTTTGGAACATAAACAATGTCACAATGTCACGTTCAAAATAAAAATGGCAAGGAAACGAGAAAAAAATTAGGGTGCCGTCTTCTTGCGAATTAGCTCACGCAAGACTAGAGATTTGGCAACTTGCCACTTGTATACCAGTAACAATGCCCGCATGCATGCCCTGTCTAAGTGTAAATTTAAGCTCTCATAAAATAGACAAAGAATATCAGTATAAATTATGTATTGTACACTATAGTCTCGCTTTGTATTGTATATGTATATTTCTTGTTCATTTGTTTGATAAAAAATAAAATAAAATAATCGCAGTGCTAAATATTTGAGCAAATATTACGGAACCAACAAACCAAGCACATTTATTAAACGGTCTGTATAACAATTAAATAAACGAAAATCTTACCATTTGTAACCATGCAATTGGATTTATGAGAACTCTATTTTTATAAATCATGTGACATATATATCGTTTATGATTTGACGGCATATATTAAAGTATATGCATACATGCACGTATATATATATATATATATATATATATATATATATATATATACATACATTTTATGTTACAAGTGGCATTATACAATCATTTTATGGTTCGATAACAGGTCTCTTTTCTATGCATATGGAAATGAAGATATTAGTATTAGGTATGACAATTTTTTCAAGTCATGCTTTTACTTATTTCTTCGAGTTAAAACTATATATGACCTAGATATTTCTTTCATACTTATATATAGACACGGCTTTCAATACTCGTACAAATGTTGACGGAATGGTACAACAACCTATTTGCTTGCCCTGAACATCTGAGATGTTGGCGGCATTCCAGTTAATCCCCCGCTGTGAGCAGTAAGAAAAACAGTCATTTAGTCGATAATTGAGGGATTAACTACACAAGCAATGGTACTTTAAAACATATATTCTAGGATATACAGTGGCCCACGGCGTGTGTGTGGAAGCCGCTACCGCCGTCTTAAGACATCAAATGCTCTATACCTGCGATCAGTCGGCCCAGGAATTCAAACGGATAATCGATTTCACTTTGGAATGCATTGAACTTGTAGCATTTCAAGTGGAATGTCTCGCATCTTGTCAAATTCATACCTCGGAGGTATTCGGTACTTTTTCATGCTACATGTATAGGATTGAAATTGACTTTGGCCCGTGCCGTTTATAGTGGAACTACTTGTATCTGAGTCTTGTTTGCATGTGTCGCATGACTGCTTTCCGGGGGGGGGGGGCAAGTATATAGTCTTTGAAACAAGGTTTTTAAGTATGAATGTTTTCAGCATATTATCATAGCACGTATTAGAATAAATAATATAACTCTGTTTGTTTATAAAGATATATATATATATATATATATATATATATATATATAAATTATATATAAAAATATATAGATACACACACACACACACATATATATATATATATATATATATATATATATATATATATGCATGTTTGTGTGTTTACATGCAGGCACTTTGTACTTTGGATAATCAACTGATAAATTTCTATTTATATTTGATATTATATTCACTTTATATATATGTCACTTAAAAACGTCCGGGTTATGGTGCATGCAATATCGCTCTCTCTCTCTCTCTCTCTCGCTCTCTCTAATACTCGATTTTATTGAACAAAAACGAAACAGCCGAATAGTTTAATTGTTTACATATATGATCTGTGCGACCAGTATATTACATAATGACCCCCCCCCCCCTCTCTCTCTCTCTCTTTCTCTCTCTCTCTCTTATATTATAGTATAAACAGACACCGGTATTATCTAACAAATAACTGCAGAGACAAGTTGTTTATATGGTTTGTTATGGTTTATGCAACAAAAATTTAATGAATTTACATCATTTCGGCAAATGTGTGACCTACAAACACTCTGTTGCACAAACACTACATGGTCACTTTTTTTAAACATTTATGGGATAATATATTGACATGTTGGCGCTATGGGTGTACTATTTAATTCTAGTCACGCTTGGACGTGGAGTCAGCCCCGAGCCTGACGCGTGCCTAGTGTCAGAACTTTGATTCCATACTTTCACTCTTTTTCAACAGTATATAATTAGTGTAAACGTACACGACCTGTGTTATATACATCAGCTATTGTACGCCGGCGTTACAGCGGCGCGCTTCGCTTGCCAAGCGTCTCAAAACGTCAAATCAGGTATAGCAATTGCGGGCCCCCGCCGTGTGTGTTGATTTAGATCAGTAATTTTACACCGCGGTGATATACGACTTTAACTACACACCATATATTTTGTCAAAGCACACCGTGAACCGAGAGACAGAGGTCAGACGTTGCACAATTTTTCCTCAGTCATTAATGTTATAGGGATGTTGGATGAAAGCTCCATACATACAGTCACCCATTTTGTACGCTCTGCGTTTTCATGCCACTTCACAGGAAGCAGTTTACATGCCCTCACATGCATTTGTATACCAGACCTAGGGTCACTTCTGAGTTGAATAGGAATTGAAGGGAAAACTATGAATAGGGGTGATGAACGAATGTTCCAGATTTCATGCATTTTTAAGTATTCTTCATTAGGTTGAAGTCGTTCATTTTGTAGACCAATCACACAATGTGTATACAACGCAGTTCAACGAATCCAATTGTATAATAGCACCGTTAGCAACTGAAATGCATGCATGTATGCTCAGTATTTTGACACTTTATTGCCAATTGCCAACTTAATTTGAATATGATAAAATTATTTGAATTGAATATAAATTGATATTTTCCCATTTTATACTGAATTGAGCTGAACTGGAATTGAATTTACTCAAATTAATTTGAATGGAATTGAAATGGCAACAGCATATACTGTGCTATTGTCCTAATGAATATCACTGTTAGCAACTGAAATGCCGCACGTGTATATGATCAGTATTTTAATACATTTTTATGAAAATATTACAGTTTTACTTTATGACTAACTAAATGTGAATGTATTAAAATTATTTGAATTGAGTTGAAATTGATATTTTCCCCAAGACACTAAAATAATGATAAACTCAAACTTAATTGCACTTATATATACTGTAAATAATACAGTGCCTATATAAATATATATATATATATATATATATATATATATATATATATATATATATATATATATATATATATATATGTATATATATATATTTGAATTGAGTCCGATCCCATGGATAAATATGATAACTGCATGTACATTTGTAAGTTGTCAGATATGTATACACAGATATTCTCTTCAAGCATGTTATTATGTATATTGAAAGACTGGCAGAGAGGTCAAGAGAGGTCAAGAGAGGTCATTATATGGAGACGTGTATAAATTACACACTAATTTAAAATAATTTAGGGGGCGTACATTTATAGTACACCTAATAATATAGTAATATGTTGGCATAATGATATGCCTTTACACATCATAATTGCATATATATATATATATAAATATATATATATATATATATATATATATATATATATATATATACATTAGCTTCATACATCATGGAAAAAACAATTTCCCAGTGTTTCTCTCTCCTATATATTTGCCGTAATTTTATCAGTTATTATATGTTGCTCTACATATAAAGCAATAGAAACCGTTAATACACAACATGTTTTTTTTTTCAAGGTAGGACTCCATATTTTCAGTCACTAGGTGTCTATTTGGCAAGGCCGTCTTTAGGAACAACTCAGGTGTAAACTAGGAATTTCTCTTTGGTATTACCGCGTGACGTCACACGTCCTGCCACTTGGCACAGGCGATTGCCATGCACCTGTCTTTCAGCGGCGAGTTCAAACAGGAGATTTGTCGAATAATTTAGGTAAAACAAGGACAGGTACCGCAAGATCAACAGGTTTTGGCCGTGTGCACGCTGTGTCAACAACTACTTTATCGTATGGCCAGTGTTTACAGAGGTAAGTTGTGTACAAGCAGATACTGGGAGAGCAAGGAGGCTTTATTCGCTGCATTTAGAGCATGGTTAGTGCGGGCTAGGTCATGCAAGGATAATAAATACAAGTCGTGCAGCGAATCTTTTTTAACTCGTGCTTATCGCGAATTGATCTAACTAATTTGTCATGGACGAGAGAAGTTCATGTGAATTAACTCTTTTACTGATTTCTCTGTCTGTTTATGAATGCCTGTATGTATATATATGTAACTTATTTTCCTATTTACTACACGTATAATTCAGACGTTTGCGGTTTGAATTTGATGCAGACTGGCCATGCATCCAAAATCCCCCCTCTCTCTCTTTCTTCCTTTCCTTTCCTTCTTTTTTTTCTTTCTTTTTACCTTTCTTTCTGTCTTTCTTTCTTTCGGTGTTTCTGTCTGTCTGTCTTTTTTTCTGTCTGTCTTTCTGTCTGTCTTTCTGTCTGTTTTTCTGTCATTCTTTCTGTCTTTCGTTTTTCTTTCTTTCTGTCTTTCTTTCTGCCTTTCGTTCAGTCTTTCTGTCAGTCTTTCTATAAGTCTTTCTTTGTTTCTGTCAGTCTCTCTGTCAGTCTTTCTTTCTGTCTTTATTCTTTCTCTCTCTTTTTCTTTCTGTCTTTTCTTCTTTCTGTCTTTTTTTCTGTCTTCCTATATGTCTGTCTTTCTATATATCTGTATGTCTCTCTCTATCCCTGAGCTTCCTCTCACATACAATACCTTAATTCTTTATTTCTTCATTTCTGTCTTTCTTACTTAAATTTTTTATTAATCTCTCGGGCTCTGTCAGTTTTCCTGTGTCTGTCTGTTTTTCTCTTTCTCTCTTCAATAATTGCTTCCTCCTCCGTCATATAATCTTTCTATCGTTCCTTGTCTCCCCTCCCTCCCTCCCTCTCTCTCTCATACCTTATACTCTCTTTTTTTCTGACTGTCTTTCTATGTCTATTTTTTTGGCTTTATCATACAGTTCAACATAAAAATGCCATTATATATATTTTCCAAACCAGAACCAGAAGTTTGTTTGAAAACATCTGTTTAACACGAATGGCCATGCAGGGGTATTCAGGCGGTAGACTTTGTCCGTTAAAGACTGTTGTGCACATCCCGTCATAAATAAAAACGGAGGCAAGCAAATCCAACCTACTGACCCTTACAGTCCATTGATAAAAAGGATAGATAAGATTAGATAACAAAGTGCATTGAATTATAAATCTAGCAGAATTTAGTTTTTGCGAGTCCGGGTTGGAAACCAGCGACTCGCTGTATGTCGTAAATAATTAGCGTCAAGGTTTACGACACGGCATCCTTAACGTCACAAATCTTCCACCTTAACGGCAGCAGCTATATATATGCGGGATGTGGTAAATGCAGACGTGACCGCAGGGTTCGTGTATTCACATTCTCAACGTAAGAAATGCAGTTCTTGACGACTGCATTTCACATGTCGTTCCCGAAAAGAAAAATTAAGACTTAATTCTAATTATTTGTATTGCTATAGAGATCTCCCCTGTGCTATTTATATATTTGCTTGGGGAGACAATTATGCTACCAGACAGGATGTACCCTGGGATATATATATGTATAAGTGTGACATGTTAAATATGTAATATATGTTTTTTTCTAAATTCATACATCAGTAGTTTTTTTTTATTTCATGTAAGAGTGTAACTACATAAATTATTCTCTTATGCAATTAGTCTGTCAAGAAGTCAGGAGAATTGACTCAGTTAATATTCTTTTTTTTATTTCAGCATAATAACTGTAAACATATGTTTGCCTAAAGTTCAGGAGGCTCACCTACTAACGTGGATATAATCAAACTATTAGAGTTGGGGACTGTTTCTGATTGAACAAAAACATAATCAACCGAACTCCTGCATTAAGCAAAGAGGCTGACATTCGAGGTATCATCTGACCATTTAAAGCCAGCCTTTCACCAATTCCTTCTGTAGAATTGTTGTTTACAAAGAAAGTCATCTTTTTTATTTTTTTTCGTGGAGGTAACCACCTCCATTTTTATTGCTAACTTTACTATGTAAATCTTCAGTAATTCCATTCCGGTTTCGGACTGCGTGACAGGGCAGTATCACACGCTTCCTCTCATTTTATCCTGGCGTTAACCAGGCCCGGTGACTACTGCACCTGCGGGTCTTGGGTGCGTAATCGTCCCCATTGCTGAGTCATACCAACGAGGAACCCCCGAAAGGCGCAGTCATTTGTGACTGAAACACGGCCGTGGGACACGACCTTCCCATTAGGCCTGCAGAGCGCTCACCCTGGGTGGGGCCGACGGTGAAAAATCTCACAGCCTCGGCTGAGATTCGAATTCACGATCTCCCGGCTTTGAGTCCTGTGCTCTACCCCTGAGCCACAGAAGCCTGTAAGAAAGTCATCTTATATCCTTAAACAGGTGCTAGCGCAGTTATGGAGGATCAGTTAAAAGGTAGCTATTCACTTCCCCTTTCTGTAATATTAATGGCATTCCTAGTTTACCCTGAGTACATTAATGAACTGTAGGTAATTCCTGTTAAGAAAATGATCTTACAACACCTCTCTGGTGGATGTATGAGATTTTTAATCTACAGGTTCTTAGTGTTGACAATGTTCACTAATAAAAACAAACAAGTTACCTAAGGTGGTTGGTTGCATATGTGCAGAAGCTGGTTGCAAAACGCCATTTGCAAAACTCAGGTTCGTCTGTCTGCTACCAGACGTCCTTGTTGAATGTGTTTGGATTAACTTAGCGGGACCCCCACATGTCAAAAACACGTGGATATAAACAAAACTAACAACCTATTAGCGGTGGGATCGGCGGTTCGCTGCCTATTTTGTAAAAGGTTCAAGGGTTTATCTTTAGTTAACAGGCGTCATATATCAGAACAGGCCCATTTAATATTATGCAAGACAGCTCGAAATCGATAAAATGCAGATTACGGTATACATGAAATGTGTGCCCATCTGTTTTTTTTAAATACAATTTTATCCATAGCTAGTTGACAGCAACAAGTGAACTGTTATTGAATAAATCAGGTAATCATGTAATTATTTAGACAGAAATCATTAACTTACCTGGCAGTAGTCATTGTGTAAAACAATTATTTCTATTCTAATGAACACAAGCCTCCGTATCGGGGCATTCACTTATTCAGCCCATATTCCCAGGTTCATTGGTGCAAATGTAACTCTACATTATTTCCTATTCCCCGATGACGTTCCTTTTTGCCGGATCATGTGGCGGATCCACACCAAAACTTAATCGGTTCTTCCCGCAGGGCTCTGAAAATTTCATGAGATTCTGTCCATGAATGCGTGAACAAACATACACATACACACTAAAAACACATACAAACACACGAACGGGAATTAACGCATGCATATCCTTCTGGCTGAGGCAAATATATGAGAAATCATAAAGCAGACCATGACATATTGACTGAAGTGACGAGGTCACGGAAACCCTGTGCCTGGCGTTGATTGGATGTTAGATACACTTGGTACCATAAATATGATAAAATACACCGTCAGCTGTGAAAGAACTCGTTGATCAGTGCCGTCACTCCATTAAAAGTCGTCGTGTGTTATAAAAAAGGCCTGAATCAAATATTTCTTTCTCTTTCGCCCGAGTGCTCATACTAATCTATCATTCTTACTTGTTGAGCAGACATTAAGAGTTTATTGCTTGCCGGAAATCTTCGATTTCGGCAAGCATATTGCTCAGTTGCGTATGTCTGTTTGTCTGTTTGTTGCTTGCCGGAATCAAAGATTTCGGCAAGCATATTGCTCAGTTGCGTATGTCTGTTTGTCTGTCTGTCTGTTTGTTTGTCTGCACTCTCCTGGCCACAATTTTGCCACAATCACCTTGAAACTTACAGGGATGATGAAAAACATAATTTCTAGGTGCCCTATTGTTTTTGGTTAAAATAGGTCAAAGGTCAAGGTCAAGGTCACGACAGGTATGGTTAACGGTTTTTGCACTATAACTTCGCCATAAATAGGCTTATCCACTTCTGCAATAGCTCATTTTTTTCGTCATCACCTGGCCTTTCTTTTGACATGTAGCTTACTTAAATTTGCTGTTACCATGGTTACGCAATTTTGGGGAGAAATCATGGAATTTCCTGATATTTTTCAAATTTGCAGCAATCGTACTGATTCTGAGATATTTTATGTAACACAAGAATATCTCGAAATCGTTTTTTCAGATTTTGGAAATGGCCGCCAGGGGGCGTTGCAGATGAAAAAACATGAACATTTGTTTTGGTGCTATACCTCCAGAACTATTAAACATTGGGCCATTTCCATCACAGCACCTTCAACTGGGGTCCATGGGCTTATTTTTGCGCATAGGTGCCAAAGTGCGCTATTGCCAGATTTCTCTATTTTTGGGGTAAAACTTTTGAATTTTGAAAATATGCAGTTTTCAGCTTCTAACTCTGTCAGTTTTTATGCTGGAGAGGTCAATTTTTTTGCATCTTGTAGCCCTTGGTGAGCTCTCGGTGATCCAATCAAAAATTTTGCAAAATCTCGCACCGTTTCTCGTCAAACGAGAGTCTTCGAGATTTCATTAAATATGACCTACAGGTTGCATTTTTTTAACAATGGCTTTGAAATTGATATATTTTGTGTTATTTATAAATATCTCGAAATCAGTTTTTCATTTTTTGGAAATAGCCACCAGGGGGCGTGGTACCTGAAACACTGTAACATATCATTTTTCTGCAATATCTAAAATAATTTTAAACATGGCACAATTTTTATCGTTGTATCTTAAACTAGGAACATTGGCTTATTCCTCCGCACATGTAGCTTTGTGCTGCCGTTACCATGGTTACCAAATTTGTGGGTTAAACTTGACGATCTGAAAATATGCAGTTTTTGTCTGCTATCTCGGTTAATATTTATGTTTCAAGGGTCTAGTTTTTTGCATAAGGCTGCTTCCCCTTGGTTCTAAGTCATTCAATTGCAAGTCTCGTCAAATTTCGCTCGGTTTATCGTCAAACGAGAAAAAAAACGAGATTTCACAGAAATGCTTATAACTCGGCGACTTTTACAGCTACACAGGTCTAGTTTTCGGCATTTCATAACATATGACCAGCTTGACACGCCAGAAAAGAAATCAGGCCAAATCTCGCACCATATCTCGTCAAGCGAGAAAAAAACGAGATATCATGGAAATGCTTATAACTAGGCGACTTTTACAGCTACTCAGGTCTAGTTTTTGGCATTTGATAACATTTGGCCAACTTGACATAGTAAAACTGCGATACTTGGCGAAATCTCGCACTACATCTGGTCAAATGTGGAAAAACGAGATTTCACAGAAATGCATATAAGTCGGCGACTTTCACGGCTAGACAGGTCTAGTTTTTGGCATTCATTAACATTTGGACGGCTTGACATGACAAACCTGCAAGACTGGCCAAATCTCGCACCATATCTCGTCAAACGATAAAAAAAGGAGATTTCACAGAAATGCTAATAACTCGGCAACTTTTACAGCTAGACAGATGTAGTTTTCGCCATTTCGTAACGTTTGGCCGTCTTGACATAATAAAACTGCTCGTCTTGCCAAATCTCGTACTATATCTCGTCAAGCGAGAAAAAAACATGATTTCACGTAAATGCTGATAACACGGCGACTTTTGCAGCTAGTTTGTTGCTTGCCGGAATCAAAGATTTCGGCAGGCATATTGCTCAGTTGCGTATGTCTGTTTGTCTGTCTGTTTGTCCGTCTGTCTGTTTGTTTGTTTGTCTGCACTCTCCTGGCCACAATTTTGCCAAAATCACCTTAAAACTTTCAGAGATGATGGAGAATTAAATTTCTAGGTGCCCTATTGTTTTTGGTTAAAATAGGCCAAAGGTCAAGGTCAAGGTCGTCAAAAAATTCTCAAAACGGTTTTTTCTTCATATCTTTGTGACTATTAGTCGTATTTACTTCAACAAAAGCTCATTTTAATCGTCATTCCAAGGCCTGTCATCTGGTGTGTAGCAGACTCAAATTTGCCGTAACCATGGTTACAAATTTTGGGGGAATAGTCATGATATTCGAATATAAGGGGTCTTATTTTTCTAACTTTGTCAGTTTTAAAGCTAGTGTGATCTAGTTTTTTGCATCAGGTAGCATTCAACTAGTACTACAAGATTTTATAACAAGTATTGCAGTATCTCGTAAAATATCTCGTGAATAGAGATATTTCGAGATTTCATTCATCTTGCGCCAAAGGCCACATTATTGCAGGAGTCTTTTTGAAACTGACATATTATAAGTCCTACACTAGTATCTAGAAATAGTTTTTTCATTTTTTGAATAGGGCCGCTAGGGGGCGCTGGATGCAAACCTCCCGAACATATCATATTTTGGCCATATCTCCAAAATTATAAGCCTCAATTACATAAACTATACCTTATTTTCTTTCTCTGAGTCTTCTCCATAACCTAGTGTAGTCATCTGGTCACAATTTTGTGACACTTTGTCAGTGTGTCTGTCTGTTTGTCAGTTGTCCTCAAATTCGCCTGCTTGCTCTTGCATCTCACATATAGCATTCTACAGGCCACAGTTTTTAAAGAAGCATTTTGAAACTATCACATCTTAAGTCTTACACTAATATCTCGAAAGAAATTTTTCATTTTCCGGATATGGCCGCTTGGGGGCGCTGATATCGAACCTCTCCCAACATATCATGCTTTGGCAAAATCTCCAAAACTATAAACCTCAGTTACATAAAGTGTAGCTTTTTTCTTCCTTTGAGTCTTCTCCATAACCTGGGGTAGTCATCTTGACTCAATCTTCTGTCACTTTGTCAGTGTGTCCATCTGTTTGTCCGTTATCCTCAAAGTCGCCTGCTTGCTGGTTCTTACGCCTTACATATAGCATTCTACAGGCCACAGCTTTGACGGAATCCTTTTGAAACTGGGACATCTCATGTCAGACACTAATAATACGAAACGCATTTGTCGTCTTCGGAATATGTCTGCTAGAGGGCGCTACAGTCGAGCCTCCCAAGTATATCATTAATTCGCCATACCTCCAAAACTATAAATCTAAATTACATAAATTATAACTCATTTTCTTCCTTTGAATCTTCTCAATCACTAGGTTATGTCATCTGGTGCCAATCTTGTCTCACAAAGTCACTATGTCTGTCTGTTCGTCTTTTGTTGTCAGCTTTGCTTGCCTGTTCTTTTGTCTTATATGTCATTCTACGGGCCACATATTCTCAGCATTGTCCCTGAGAGTCATTCCATTAATAGAAAACCGACAATATGTTCTGTCTGTCCGTCTGTGTTTCACTTCCGATTTCCGGCAAGCGTTCGACCTATGGTCGTCTAGTTTGTTTGTTTGTCTGCACTCTCCTGGCCACAATTTTGCCACAATCACCTTGAAACTTACAGGGATGATGAAAAACATAATTTCTAGGTGCCCTATTGTTTTTGGTTAAAATAGGTCAAAGGTCAAAGGTCAAGGTCACGACAGGTATGGTTAACGGTTTTTGCACTATAACTTCGCCATAAATAGGCTTATCCACTTCTGCAATAGCTCATTTTTTTCGTCATCACCTGGCCTTTCTTTTGACATGTAGCTTACTTAAATTTGCTGTTACCATGGTTACGCAATTTTGGGGAGAAATCATGGAATTTCGTGATATTTTTCAAATTTGCAGCAATCGTACTGATTCTGAGATATTTTATGTAACACAAGAATATCTCGAAATTGTTTTTTCAGATTTTGGAAATGGCCGCCAGGGGGCGTTGCAGATGAAAAAACATGAACATTTGTTTTGGTGCTATACCTCCAGAACTATTAAACATTGGGCCATTTCCATCACAGCACCTTCAACTGGGGTCCATGGGCTTATTTTTGCGCATAGGTGCCAAAGTGCGCTATTGCCAGATTTCTCTACTTTTGGGGTAAAACTTTTGAATTTTGAAAATATGCAGTTTTCAGCTTCTAACTCTGTCAGTTTTTATGCTGGAGAGGTCAATTTTTTTGCATCTTGTAGCCCTTGGTGAGTTCTCGGTGATCCAATCAAAAATCTTGCAAAATCTCGCACCGTTTCTCGTCAAACGAGAGTCTTCGAGATTTCATTAAATATGACCTACAGGTTGCATTTTTTTAACAATGGCTTTGAAATTGATATATTTCGTGTTATTTTATAAATATCTCGAAATCAGTTTTTCATTTTTTGGAAATAGCCACCAGGGGGCGTGGTACCTGAAACACTGTAACATATCATTTTTCTGCAATATCTCAAAAAATATTAAACGTGACACCATTTTTTTTGTGGTATCTGAAACTAGGAACATTGGCTTATTCCTCCGCACATGTAGCTTTGTACTGCCGTTACCATGGTTACCGAATTTTGGGGTAAAACGTGACAACTTGAAAATACGAAGTTTACCTGCTTCTATCTCTGTTGATATTTGCCATAGAAAGGTCTGGTTTTCGGCGTTAGACAGCATCCGTCTAGTTCTTAGTCATTCAATCGCAAGTCTCGTCATATCTCGCACCGTTTCTCGTGAAACGAGAACACGTGACCATTCAAAGAAATGCCTATAATTTTGTCATTTTTTACGCCACAGACACATGGTCTGCAGCGCCGGATAGCGTCGGACACTCGCAGTCACATTCAGGGGTCGCATTGTAAGTCTCGTCAAATCTCGCGCCGTGTTTCACCAAACCACGAAGTCACGTGCCGTCGCCGCAAGTGCCGGCAGGGTCCCTACGGTGGGCGGCCGGCGTGTGCAGCGGTGCGTGACGGCCTTTCCGGGCCCTGTCTATTATCATACATGTTGGAGGCACAGTCACAACTTTATTGCTTGCCGGAAATCTTCGATTTCGGTAAGCATATTGCTCAGTTGCGTATGTCTGTTTGTTGCTTGCCGGAAATCTTCGATTTCGGCAAGCATGTTCGTCAGTTGCGTATGTCTGTTTGTTGCTTGCCGGAAATCTTCGATTTCCGCAAGCATGTTCGTCAGTTGCGTATGTCTGTTTGTTGCTTGCCGGAATCAGAGATTTCGACAAGTATGTTGATCAGTTCCGTTTGTTTGTTTGTCTGTATGTCCCCGCTCTACAGGCCACAATTTTGCACCAATCGTCCTGAAACTTATAGATAGAGTGTATAATCGGTTCTTCTCGGAGCCTATTGTTTTTGGTCATGATCGGTCAAGGGTCAAGGTCAGGGTCACCAAAAAGCTCAAAAACGGTTTTTTCTTCATACCTTCGTCAAAAATAGCCGTAGGCACTTAATCTGTAGCCCGTTTTATTTGCCACTGCATGGCCACTTCCAACACTGCAAAATTGCCTCATTTCGCTGTTACCATGGTTACGCAATTTTGGGGCGAAATCATGGAGTTTCGTGATATTTTTCAAATTTGCAGCAATTTTACTGATTCTGAGATATTTTATGTAACATAAGAATATCTCGAAACGGGTTTTTCAGATTTTGGAAATGGCCGCCAGGGGGCGTTGCAGATGAAAAAACATGAAAATTTGTTTTGGTGCTATACCTCCAGAACTATTAAACATTGGGCCATTTCCATCACAGCACCTTAAACTAGGGTCCATGGGCTTATTTTTGCGCATAGGTGCCAAAGTGCGCTATTGCCAGATTTCTCTATTTTTGGGGTAAAACCTTTGAATTTTGAAAATATGCAGTTTTCAGCTTCCAACTCTGTCAGTTTTTATGCTAGAAGGGTAAAAATTTTTGCATCTTGTAGCCCTTGGTGAGTTCTCGGTGATCCAACCAAAAATCTTGCAAAATCTCGCACCGTTTCTCGTCGAATGAGATTTCGCGATTTCACGGTGACATGCCCTATAGGCCACAGATATGCAGGCATCCGTTTGAAACTGATACATGTTACGTCATACACTAATATCTCGAAAGCAATTGTTCAGTTTCTGGAAAATTACCGCTAGGGGGCGCTGCACTGCAACCCCGTACCTACTATCATTGTTTAACCATATCTCCAAAACTACACATTTTAGGTAAATAAACTGCACACCATATGAATTGGCGTTTCATGGCCTTTCTGCCCATGACCTCTTTTGTTTAATCATACACGGTCCCCACAAATTTTAGCAACTTTGTAAAAATTAAAACCCGCATGCACAAATACATATGCCATCACGCATGCATGCACGCGTTTTAGTATGAAAGACAGACACGCTCTCCCGTGACTGCAAAAATTATTGCGTTCGCCGTATAAAATAAGTGACCACAGGCACTCTTTGCGGGCCGGTTTGCCATTTCTGTCGCGTTATAGTTTATTGCTTGCCGGAATCAGAGATTTCGACAAGTATGTTGATCAGTTCCGTTTGTTTGTTTGTCTGTATGTCCCCGCTCTACAGGCCACAATTTTGCACCAATCGTCCTGAAACTTATAGATAGAGTGTATAATCGGTTCTTCTCGGAGCCTATTGTTTTTGGTCATGATCGGTCAAGGGTCAAGGTCAGGGTCACCAAAAAGCTCAAAAACGGTTTTTTCTTCATACCTTCGTCAAAAATAGCCGTAGGCACTTAATCTGTAGCCCGTTTTATTTGCCACTGCATGGCCACTTCCAACACTGCAAAATTGCCTCATTTCGCTGTTACCATGGTTACGCAATTTTGGGGCGAAATCATGGAGTTTCGTGATATTTTTCAAATTTGCAGCAATTTTACTGATTCTGAGATATTTTATGTAACATAAGAATATCTCGAAACGGGTTTTTCAGATTTTGGAAATGGCCGCCAGGGGGCGTTGCAGATGAAAAAACATGAAAATTTGTTTTGGTGCTATACCTCCAGAACTATTAAACATTGGGCCATTTCCATCACAGCACCTTAAACTAGGGTCCATGGGCTTATTTTTGCGCATAGGTGCCAAAGTGCGCTATTGCCAGATTTCTCTATTTTTGGGGTAAAACCTTTGAATTTTGAAAATATGCAGTTTTCAGCTTCCAACTCTGTCAGTTTTTATGCTAGAAGGGTAAAAATTTTTGCATCTTGTAGCCCTTGGTGAGTTCTCGGTGATCCAACCAAAAATCTTGCAAAATCTCGCACCGTTTCTCGTCGAATGAGATTTCGCGATTTCACGGTGACATGCCCTATAGGCCACAGATATGCAGGCATCCGTTTGAAACTGATACATGTTACGTCATACACTAATATCTCGAAAGCAATTGTTCAGTTTCTGGAAAATTACCGCTAGGGGGCGCTGCACTGCAACCCCGTACCTACTATCATTGTTTAACCATATCTCCAAAACTACACATTTTAGGTAAATAAACTGCACACCATATGAATTGGCGTTTCATGGCCTTTCTGCCCATGACCTCTTTTGTTTAATCATACACGGTCCCCACAAATTTTAGCAACTTTGTAAAAATTAAAACCCGCATGCACAAATACATATGCCATCACGCATGCATGCACGCGTTTTAGTATGAAAGACAGACACGCTCTCCCGTGACTGCAAAAATTATTGCGTTCGCCGTATAAAATAAGTGACCACAGGCACTCTTTGCGGGCCGGTTTGCCATTTCTGTCGCGTTATAGTTTATTGCTTGCCGGAATCAGAGATTTCGACAAGTATGTTGATCAGTTCCGTTTGTTTGTTTGTCTGTATGTCCCCGCTCTACAGGCCACAATTTTGCACCAATCGTCCTGAAACTTATAGATAGAGTGTATAATCGGTTCTTCTCGGAGCCTATTGTTTTTGGTCATGATCGGTCAAGGGTCAAGGTCAGGGTCACCAAAAAGCTCAAAAACGGTTTTTTCTTCATACCTTCGTCAAAAATAGCCGTAGGCACTTAATCTGTAGCCCGTTTTATTTGCCACTGCATGGCCACTTCCAACACTGCAAAATTGCCTCATTTCGCTGTTACCATGGTTACGCAATTTTGGGGCGAAATCATGGAGTTTCGTGATATTTTTCAAATTTGCAGCAATTTTACTGATTCTGAGATATTTTATGTAACATAAGAATATCTCGAAACGGGTTTTTCAGATTTTGGAAATGGCCGCCAGGGGGCGTTGCAGATGAAAAAACATGAAAATTTGTTTTGGTGCTATACCTCCAGAACTATTAAACATTGGGCCATTTCCATCACAGCACCTTAAACTAGGGTCCATGGGCTTATTTTTGCGCATAGGTGCCAAAGTGCGCTATTGCCAGATTTCTCTATTTTTGGGGTAAAACCTTTGAATTTTGAAAATATGCAGTTTTCAGCTTCCAACTCTGTCAGTTTTTATGCTAGAAGGGTCAAAATTTTTGCATCTTGTAGCCCTTGGTGAGTTCTCGGTGATCCAACCAAAAATCTTGCAAAATCTCGCACCGTTTCTCGTCGAATGAGATTTCGCGATTTCACGGTGACATGCCCTATAGGCCACAGATATGCAGGCATCCGTTTGAAACTGATACATGTTACGTCATACACTAATATCACGAAACGCATTTGTCGTCTTCAGGATATGTCCACTAGAGGGCGCTGCAGTCGAACATATCCAGTATATCATTATTTGGCCATATCTCCAAAATTATAAGCCTCAATTACATAAACTATAGCTTATTTTCTTCCTCTGAGTCTTCTCCATAACCTGATTAAGTCATCTTGTCTCCATCTTGTGTCCCTTTGTAAGTTTGTCTGTTTGTTTGTCAGTTGTCCTCAAATTCGCCGGCTTTTTGGTTCTTGAGTCTCACTGATAGCATTCTACAGGCCACCGTTTTGAAAGGATCATTTTTAGCTCAGCTGACTTTCAGTCATGCTGGGCTATAGCGATGGGTCTTTGTCCGTCGTCCTTCCATCTGTCCATCCTGCTGACCGGCCGTCCGTCTGTTAGCAGGGCACAAATCGTAACTGTACGGGCTAGGGTCATGAACCCTATGTAGTCTTAGAGGTTCTAAAAGGATCTCCTTGCAAACATGAAATTAGGTCACTGACCTATATTCTCGAAGTTACAGGGTGTGTATGCACCCCCAGAAATAATTCTTTTAGCTAAAATTTTCATCCAAAAACTTCCATCTTTCACATACAGCTCATCTACCAACAGGGGAAGAACCATAATTATTTTGAAGTCAACAGGTCAAAGGTCAAGGTCACAGGAGTCCCTTTATTTAATGCCTGTGGATGCATTTTAAGCCAAATCTTTCATCCCAATTCTTTGAATTTTTACATATATTTCACCTTCTAAGAGGGAGAAGATTCCTATAGATTTTTAGGTCACAAGATCAAAGATCAGGGTCACAGGATCCAATTTTTTTAAAAGGTTGTGAAAACATTTCAAGCTAGACATTTCATTCCAAACTTCCCAGCACTGATATCGCTTCTCTGCCAACAGGGGAACAGACCTGTTGAATTTGAGGTCAAAGGTGAAGTTCACTGCACCCACTTTTTGTGTGGAGTCATTTTCAGGAAACTTTTCAATCTATACCTACCATTTGTCATATATGGCTGACTTACCAATAGGGGAAGAAGCCTATCGATGTCGAGTTCAAAAGGTCAAAGGTCAAGGACACATTACTTAATTATTCTAAATGGTTGTGAACATTTTGCAAGTGAAACTGTTCAACCCAAACCTTCAGTCTTTCACATATGCCATATCTATGCATCACTCAATTTGGTTCAAACTTCATATTTATAAGCACCCGTTTCTTAATAATTCTTGCATGGATTTCCTTGATTTTTGCTATATATTTTGATCTTATATTTGCCCTTTTTGTTGTTTCTTTTGAGACTGACAGGTATCAAGCAAGCTATGGGAATAGTTACCGATAGCTTAACAATCATTCATTTTTCCTAAGACCATCAAGTCACTGTGTTTTAACCAGACATAGGTGATGTATATTTCTGTTGTCGTAGAAAATTTCAAAATATTGGCAAATTGGTTCTTCAAAATGTGACTGGAAGTTGTGAATCTCAGCCCATGATGTGGCAGGTCATGCTTGGCAGCTGAGCGTCATGACCCATGGGTCACTTGTTAAACTATTACATCTTACATCTTACAGTAATATCTCGAAACAGATTATTCATTTTCTGGATATTGCCAATAGGGGGCGTTGCACTCGCCTCTCCCCTATATATATTTCTTTACCATATCTACAAAACTATAAACTTCAATTACAAACACTATGACTTATTGTCTTCCTTTGAATCTTCTCCATAATCTGAGTTGGTCATCTGGTCTTATTCTTGTGTCACTTTTTCAGTATGTCTGTCTGTTTGTCAGTGATCCTCTATTTCACCTGCTTGCTGGATATTGCGTCTTACAGTTAGCAAATCTTCAGGCCACAGTTTTTCAGTATGTCTGTTTGTTTGTCAGTGATCCTCATTTTCGCCTGATTGCTGGATCTTGCGTCTTACAGTTAGCAATCTTCAGGCCACAGTTTTGAAGGAATCCTTTTGGAATTGGAACATCTCTTACAATAATATATACATTTTGGAACATTTCTTACAATAATATCTCAAAAGAAATTTTTTTAATTTTTGGGATATGGCCGCTAGGGGATGCTGCGGTAGAGCCTCCACACCATATCATTTTTTGGCCATATCTCCGACATTATAAACTCTACCTTCACTTGTAGTCTGTTTTCTCAGGTGTGTCAGTATATTTGTCTGTTTTGAGCTATGTCTGATTTCATGTTCTTTTGTGTGATATATGTCGTTCAACAGGCCAAACGTTCCAGCAATCGCTTTAAAAGTCATTCAATTGATAGAAAACCGTCAGTTTGTCCTGTTTCTCCATTTGTCTGTCATTTAAGTCCGGCAAGCTCTCGACCTATGGTCGTCTAGTCTGTTTGTCTGTTTGTTTGTTGCTTGCCGGAATCAAAGATTTCGGCAAGCATATTGGTCAGTTGCGTATGTCTGTTTGTCTGTCTGTCTGTCTGTTTGTTTGTTTGTTTGTCACCACTCTCCTGGCCACAATTTTGCCACAATAACCTTGAAACTTACAGGGATGTTGGAAAACATAATTTCTAGGTGCCCTATTGTTTTTGGTTAAAATAGGTCAAAGGTCAAGGTCAAGGTCGTCAAAACTTCTCAAAACGTTTTTTTCTTCATATCTTTGTGACTATTAGTCGTATCTACTTCAACAATAGCTCATTTTAATCGTCATTCCAAGGCCTGTCATCTGGTGTGTAGCTGACTCAAATTTGCCGGAACCATGGTTACAATTTTTTGGGGAAAAGTCATGATATTCGAAAATAAGGGATCTTATTTTTCTAACTTTGTCAGTTTTAAAGCTAGGGTGATCTAGTTTCTTGCCTCAGGTAGCATTCAACTAGTACTACAAGATTTTATTACAAGTCTTGCAGTATCTCGTAAAATATCTCGTGAATAGAGATATTTCGAGATTTCATTCATCTTGCGCCAAAGGCCACATTATTGCAGGAATCTTTTTGAAACTGACATATCATAAGTCCTACACTAGTATCTCGAAATCGTTTTTTCATTTTTTGAATATGGCTGCTAGGGGGCGCTGCACACGACCCTCACACAGATATCATTACATTGGCCATATCTCTAAAACCCAAAGCCTCAATTACATAAACTATAGCTTATTTTTTCCCTCTGAGTCTTCTCCATAAACTGATAATGTCATCTGGTCTCAATGTTGTGTCACTTTGTCATTGTGTCCGTCTGTTTGTCAGTTGTCCTCAAATTCGCCTGCTTGCTCTTGCGTCTCACATATAGCATTCTACAGGCCACAGTTTTGAAAGAATCCTTTTGAAACTATTACATCTTAAGTCTTACACTAATATCTCGAAACCAATTTTTCATTTTCCGGATATGGCCGCTAGGGGGCGCTGAACTCGAACCTCTCCCAACATATCATGCTTTGGCAATATCTCCAAAACTATAAACCTCAGTTACATAGACTGTAGCTTTTTTCTTCCTTTGAGTCTTCTCCATAACCTTGAGTAGTCATCTGGACTCAATCTTGAGTCACTTTGTCAGTGTTTTCGTCTGTTTGTCAGTTGTCCTCAAATTCGCCTGCTTGTTGGCTCTTGCGTCTCACATATATCATTCTATAGACCACAGTTTTGACGGAATCCTTTTGAAACTATTACATCTTATGTCTTACACTAATTTCTAGAAATAAATTTTTCATTTCCCTGATATGGCCACTAGTGGGCGCTGCACACGACCCTCCCACACATACCATTGTATTGGCCATATCTCTACACCAAAAGCCTCAGTTACATAAGCTATAGCTTATTTTCTTCCTTTGAGTCTTCTCCATAACCTGATTAAGGCATATGGTTTCAATCTTCTGTCACTTTGTCAGTGTGTCCATCTGTTTGTCCGTTATCCTCAAAGTGCCTGCTTGCTGGTTCTTACGCCTTACATATAGCATTCGACAGGCCACAGCTTTGACGGAATCCTTTTGAAACTGGGACATCTGATGTCATACACTAATAATACGAAACGCATTTGTCGTCTTCGGAATATGTCTGCTAGAAGGCGCTACAGTCGAGCCTCCCAAGTATATCATTAATTCGCCATACCTCCAAATCTATAAATCTAAATTACATAAATTATAACTCATTTTCTTCCTTTGAATCTTCTCAATCACCAGGTTATGTCATCTGGTGTCAATCTTGTCTCACAAAGTCAGTATGTCTGTCTGTTCGTCTTTTGTTGTCAGCTTTGTCTGCTTGCCTGTTCATTTGTCATTCTACGGGCCACATATTCTCAGCAATGTCCCTGAGAGTCATTCTATAAATAGAAAACCGACAATATGTTCTATCTGTCCGTCTGTGTTTCACTTCCGATTTCCGGCAAGCGTTCGACCTATGGTCGTCTAGTATTTATCATTGTTACTTGTTGTGCAGACATATAATCATATCTGCTCAAAATTATTGCCAATAATTAAATCCCTCGCACTGACCAAAAAGGCTGCGTTCACAAAGAAGGGAAAGGAAACAAGCCCCATCAAGACAGAGCATATATTTCGATTGAAACATCAAATCCGCCTGCAGAGAGCAGTATTTGTCTTTACAATGCCCAGGCCAGTCTGCTTCATAACCCTTCCGCCAGAGGTCGTTTCTACTCAAAGCGAACCTCTTCCAGATGGGCACTGTGGAACCGCGGGACTTCTAGTCTCAATTGTCAAACTTCAAAATAAAAATTTGTTACATTTCAAGGAAACACCTTCAGTTTAAAATTAACATGCGCATGCCTACAAACTATTAGATATTCCGTGAAGTTATTACCACAAAATCATCCACGTTGATGTAATTTGCCAAAAAACATTTCTTATCCAACATACTTGAACATACTACATTGTCCTCTTCACTATATTTACACCTTCAGAGCTGGTGTATTTAGAACCCCAGTGCATTGTGGGGTTTGTACTTTGTACCCATAAACCCTAACTAACAGAGTCGTACTCTTGGGAGCCCGATTTTGCGCAGAGTGCCTGCCTCGGAACATATCAGGTTCGGTCCTGCAGTAAAAAAAAATACATATATATTAGACACAATTTGTGCCGAGAAACATTAAAACAGTCTTACGTAGAGTTACGCCCTGAAAAGAAAACACAGGATATATATAAAAAAAATCACAAATGACACGAATAAACGAACTAGAATCCATCTACCGTTCCAAAATAAAACATTGCATGAACTGTCGATAGATGGCGTTGCGTGGCAGCATCCTTGAGCAGGCAGCGTTGAAGCGCCCTCTGCAGTATACGTCGATAAACATCCCTTATACAGCTTTGGCCGTGAGAATACAGTTAACTTTCATGTATTTGAATGGAACGAATAAAACATTGACATTTAACTTGCGAGTCAGTACCTATGAAAAGAGAATAAGATTTTAAAGTCATGTCATGGTATTAGAGGTCAACTAGTAAGAATTCAAGGACCCTTCATTTATCCGGTTTTGAGCCCCCCCCCCTTCTGTTATTAATATCCCCTCCTGCAATGTTGCTGCACCTCTTTTATCGTTCATCGTTTAAAAACCGCTCCTATTACAAAATTAAAAGTTTTCCTATGTTTAGTATTCAGTTGCATAAAATCCTTTCATTTCCTCCAAAGCCCTGATCTGCTTTAAACAGATCTCTCTGTATATTAAGACAGAGACTGGAGTAATAAAACAAACCCAGTTAACAACTCATTTTGATATTAATGACGATAGAATGTAGTCAGCCAGTGTTGTATTAAGGTTTAAGTTATAACAATTACAGTTATTCTAAAGCCAGGTATTCACCTGTTTAACGTATGCAGTTTATGTGATTTCTGACTTACTCTGGGTAAGTATTAATAAGTAGTTCCGGCTAAGAACATTTCTTATAACGCCCATGTGACATTTGTATAAGCTTGTTTATCTTCAAGCCGTTTGTAAACACGGCACATGTGCCCATGCTGACAAACAGAAACAACATGTTACCCTAAGTCGTCGAATTGAAATCACTATATTGTATATATACAGTGGAACCCCACAATTACGACCACCTTGGGGACTGACTAAGTAGTATTAATAAGTAGTTCCGGCTAAGAACATTTCTTATAACGCCCATGTGACATTTGTATAAGCTTGTTTATCTTCAAGCCGTTTGTAAACACGGCACATGTGCCCATGCTGACAAACAGAAACAACATGTGACCCTAAGTCGTCGAATTGAAATCACTATATTGTATATATACAGTGGAACCCCACAATTACGACCACCTTGGGGACTGACTAAAGTGGTCGTAATTTGGGGGTGGTCGTATTTGTGAGACTCTTAATTACCTGAATCATATATTTGGGACCAAGAAAAGTGGTCGTATTTGTGGGGGTGGTCGCAATTGCGGGGTGGTCGCAAGGCGGGGTTCCACTGTATATGCTTTTCAGAAGTTGATCTTAAGGTATCATTACTGTTTGGAACCCCTATATCTAAATTCAATCCAAAAGTGGTTTATATTCATATTAGGCCCCACAAAGACATCATTATTTTAAACCTGGTATAGTGATCTTTCTGAAAGATCTTTTTTAAAACCTACACTATTTTAAGCCCCCAGTAACAATAATCCACTTTTTAATGTACTCATATTAATCTACATGACAATATCTCAAAAAATGTTTTGTTTTCCTCTATCAGGATTCTATGTACCCTGAAACTGAAATTTTAATTTTTTTGTCAACAATTTATTTAATGAAATATGTATACTATCAGAAAGATCACAGTACCAGGTTTAAAATAATGTACACGTTATGGGGTCTAAAATGAATTAAAAGCTTGAACTGAATTTATGAATATAGGGGTTTCATACAGTACTGATACCTTAAGGAATATACGTAATCAATCAATCAGTTATTGTTGGTGAAAGCACGTGAAGCAAAGCCATCTTTTATCATGTTTTATCAACTCTGATTCGCCACCAGATGTCCTTGTTGGATTAAGACCGCTGGCTACTTTAGCGCCACCCCAAAATATTATAAAAACGTGGATATAAACAAAGTGGACAATCCATGCATCGTGAGATCGGCGCTTTTTTGGCTTATTTTTTTGTAAAAGGTCCATGAAATTAATTTTATTTGATACACGTTAGATATTGGAATGGGCTCCTGTAAAATGTTCATAATCGCACACTTCGTGGATCTCATGCTTATCGATAGATGGCGCTGCGCTCCATTATTTTGACGCAAACGGTCTTTATGGTCACAACTTTAAGCCCTGCTGACATTCTTTTTGACCCACCAAATAGAATCGAAGACCACTTAATAATAAACAGGCTTAGTAATTTTGCACAACATTGAGCTTGCAGGATTTCCAGTTAGAACCTACCAAATACATGAATGGAGACCACAAGTCTATCGGACTTTAAAGAAAAAAATAAAGGCCTTTTGGATATTGTCATACATAATACTTTATCAGTTTGTCTTTTTTATTTTATTTTATATGTATTTAATATCTTTATATGTTATAAAACAAAGAGTATACCTATAAGACACCTTTATTATTATTATTATTATTATTATTATTATTATTATTATTATTATTATCATTATTATTATTATATATATATATTATCTACACACGTATGTTGTTTCAGGAAAGGTTCAAGCAATAATTCAGAACCAACTCACCAGGTGTCTCCTTAAGCAATCGTGCTGTCAAACGAAAACCCCGGGACCATAACGACAGAATCACTTTCTAGTTTTATAGAAGAATGTGTGGTTAGCAGGACCATCAGTTAAATTTTATATACAGCCGTTTTATCACAATATTTAGATGCTTTGAAAGGGATATGGAATGCTCATCCAGTTTAAAAAAATACATTTCTCTGCAAATCCCACTTATCTAGGATTTTTTCTATAATGTTTTCCATGTTTATTTACATACTTCACCGTCCTCCCATGGTCTCATTTTACAGTAAATGTCTCCTTTCTGTAGTACCATGGTGCTTAAATCATTGTGGCGACATTCTGGTAGATATTGGTGAAAAAGTAGAGACATAAAAAGGGATAGGGAACAATACTTCTGTTTCTCATCAGGTGGCAGCACTTACCGATCCGGTGCACATCAGCACCACACAAGAACCCTTTTTCTGGTCAGCAAACGCATTCCAATTCCTATTATACTTTCACATGACATAATTGAGAGACCAACCATAGAATTATTTATAAATGCATTTTGTGCATCAAGATCCCATTCGCTTGCGAATAAATAATAATTAATGAATAAAATAATAATTTTTATTACATGTATATGTGTACGGATATATACATACAGATGACTACAAGAGGCTTAATAAATTTTAGTTCAAATTATGGGTGACTCCTCTTAAGCTCTTAAGTGATAAGTCCTTCATTAATATGAAGCTTAGTTTGGTTAATTTGCATTATCTGCTTGTATCTACCAAAAATATTGTCCATATTACTTGATCATTTCTGCTGAGCGTCTATCGTTTGCAAAGCACGATATGTTTTATCATTTTTCCGAACCTTGAGATAACAAGAAAACACATTGCGCTGAATTCTATAATCTCAGGTGTACGACTCAGATAAAGAAATCATTTCCCTACAATGCACTTGGGCTTGTTAATACACCAGCATGTAGTGTAAGCAGAAACTAATAAAAAGGTAATGAATTCCATTTAAATATATTGTATAACAACTGTTTCAAAAGCTTATTACATGAATATGGATGTTTGTGTGCATGGTAAACAAGAACTTCACCTTGAACAGGTATAATGTAATATTTTGTAAGCTTGCGCGTGCATGTGCAATGGTGTTCCCTTGAACTGTGACAAATTTGATTTGAAGTTTGATAGTTGAGACAAGTGGTCCTACATTTCCTAGCTGGAAAAGGTTCGATTTGAGTAGAAACGACCTCTGGCGGAAGGGTGGTCAGAGATTTCATCAAATATCCCTCTGTCACCATGCATGGGAAGTTTAGAGAAAGCCCGTTAAACTATTTACATCATGCAGAACCGTGTTCACCGTCAGTGACATTTAGATAAAGCTGTCACAAAAAGTTATTGCAAAGTTACTACCTTTCAAAATAATGGTAAAATTTTTAAGATTTTTTTTGGCAAGTTTTGTATCAACTAAACATGATGCAATTTCAATTTAGTTTTATGTGATAGAATATCTTCATTATTGTCAAATGCATGCAAATGTTCACATGCAAGCATGGGTCAAAAAACAAGCATGAAACGAACATGCAGTTTATTTACGCATAACTGAGTACAAAATTATACCCCTTAATGATATATGATTCGTGTTAACTTATTCAAATACGGGTTATGTGTAAATTGCTCGTTTATATACCCCGTTTCATCAACCTTTGTGAACCTGTTTTTATAGATAATTTTCTTCAAGTTTATATTCTTCAATAATTTCTTAGAAAATGGCATATGGCAGTCACAGCCTAACATGGCAATTTAGAATTTTACAATAAATCTTCAGTTTGCATTTCACAATTTTTTGGACTCTTCAAATAACCAGCTGTCAACTGAGGCCTTTTCTTGCACGTGACCAAACACCGTGAATACCAGGCTGGTATGTTGAAAAATGTATACTGATTTCTTATATCTTTAAATAATTCTGTTTCTTTAATAATGTTTAAGGTAGGTAATTACTTTCTTGAAAATTAAGCCCTTTAATCTTCTACCATAAAGTAAAATTCTTTTCACTTGAAATGTAACTAATAATTTTATTATAGCAAAACGGTGGACAGGAGGGGAGTGCATACGGATGAGAAGAAAAACTGAGCTTATATTTTCAATTTCCTCATATAGAGGGCACCTGCATGCAAGCACACTGCCCGACTCTTGCTCATTTCACGTCAACCTGTGCGTCATTTCCAATTGTCAGATTTACCTCATTGTTCTTAAAGGTATTCACCTTTCACTAAGGTAGTTCACAACTCAAGAAACAGCGAGGGTCGAGTACCCCGCTTAATCCAGACTAAAGGTTCTCCTTTTCACACTTGTTCGCCGAGCGTTTTGTGCTCTCATCTTCCAAAGCCGAAGCGCAAACCACGCTTACCACCTGTAGCCCAAGGGGTTGTCCAAGATTGGATGCTCGATACAAAGATGGGAGCACGGTACTTTACCGGTGGGTCGCGGATTAATTAATAAATCGTCTGGTCCTCTTGAGTCAAGCTAAGAAAACACCGTGTCACATCTCGAGTGGTTGAGGAGACTGAGACAATTTGTGAAGGGAGGGGATGTGTCCATTGTAGTTGCTTCATCCGTTCACTGACAAACAGGAGTTACCCAACTTAATGCCCACGAGTGGTTGATGGGCGCTCGGACAGTGTTGCGCTGAATGGCTGACCACTTCGCTTCACGCTCGTTAACTTTTAATTACACCTTAAATTTGACACTCGTATAGAATGGGGAGGGCCAAGTGGAGTCGGCAGGGTTTCACTGTAAATATGAACATGCCTGCAATGTCCACCCATTTCGACTGCCCTGTGGGGCATCACTTTGACCCCCGGGGCGTAATCGGAATTTCATGTATAAAGCATAGTTGGGAAAGGCAGGGGTCAATATGAAACCTATCACCAAACCCACCAAATAGGCCGTTCGTCCAGACAGGGACATCTGTCACAAAGTCTGATTATGATTACCAGTCAAATTGCCTTATCTAATCAGCAGGCCAATTTTTAATTGGTACGAATCATGCAGGGAATAGGATTACTCAATTAAAAACAAACTACAGACAAATATGCCTTGCAAGGACAGCGCGCATTGTTAGTATTTTACTAATATAGTTTAACTATAAAGGAATGGTACAATATATAATATAATATAATATAATATAATATAATATAATATAATATAATATAATATAATATAATATAATATAATATAATATAATATAATATAATATAATATAATATATATACCTGATTTAAATCATCTTAATTTGTTGTTTGTAAATACAGTATAATACTGTTTGGATTTAGACTGGTTCATCAGTAAATTAAAATATCGATACAAATCGATTGACACAAATGTAATTGGCTCTGACAAGAATCTATATATACGATTATCGAATGCTCTGACATGAATCGATATAAAATGTAAATACAATATTCATATATTGTCACATGTCAGCAAAGTTTTTAGATTATTCTAAATTTATGTCGCACGGAAAACAGTGCTATGATTACTAGTTGTTGCCAAGACATTCAACTTCCACTATACACTGTATAACCCGCGGTTATTTCGCTGCCTGGATCAGTTATTTTGATTGAGTTTACAGACTGACGTTTTAATATTATTGTGTCGATTATTGGTCTGAACATCTCTCTTTTTTAGCTCAATATCTATAGATTATAAAGATAATTTTATCGATGATTAACGAACCCGGACTGATGATCAATATCAACATTTTCCCTGGGTAGCATTTAAACTACGTGTATAAATATGTGGGTACATGCGTGCACATGTGCATGTGTGATTTATTGAGGGGGCACAATTTTTATACTGTATAAAAGAGGTTTCGAAATGACAACGGTCCATGTACGGTCCTAGGAATAGTATATAGCACAGGTAGACTGATAGGTTAAAGATGGCACCTGAAAAAAGGCACTGGTAGAAAAAGCACGGGTGAAAATACAGGTAAATACGATACAGGAAAAAATATGGCACAGGTCAAAACAGCACAGAGAAAGATAACAAGGTAAAAACGGCAGATAAAATTGATACAGGTAAATATCAAAAGGTAAAAACGGCACAGTTGAAAATGGAAATGACATAGGTAAAATGGCACAGGTAAAACTGACACAGTCAATCAAAGCACAGGTAAAAATTACACAGATGAAAACGTCACAGGTAAAATAACACAGGTAAAATAGCACAGGTACTTTTTTTATGGAATAAGTGAAAATAGGTGAAAGGGGACAGAAGAGATACATAAACTTAACTAATATGTTATTTTATATATAATTTCCAGCTGTTTATACTCAATGATTCTACTGTTAGTAATATTATATTGCATTCCTAATATGAACATGAGAAGTTGTCCAGTTGTGATGTTGACTGTCAACTTTCTCTGTCTGTCGCACCTAAACCTTAAGACACCCTGCCTATTGAATCTTGAATATATATATATATATATATTGTACAAATGAGTTTGGTATTAACATATCATGGCCACCCAGATAGCCTGTTAATTTCATTCACAAATATATAGTTAATATAAATACCAATACCCTTACATCGACACTTCGACAAAAGATTTCTAAGCTAGAATTCGGGATAATTAATTAAATGGGTCTGACCATGAATTAATTGAAGAAACTTTATGGACTAGCCCATCTCGAGTTACGTTTCACTTCTTGAGATGGGCGACTCATTAACCGGTCATTATATATAGTTCTGTACCGTATATGCATTTCAAGGTGGGATAGATGGTGCCATTTATTGAGATATATATACATGTATTTTGCTTGGGTAACTTTGAATTTCCTATGAATGTTTTAAATTTCCTATCTACACAAATTACCAAAACTGTCAATACCAATTTGCAACTTTTTTTTGTGCGACTGACGTTTCCACAGTGACATAGCTGGTCTTTACCTATGAATGCATTATCTCTTTACAAGTGTCTCATAGACACTCATAATAAAGATCCAGTTAAAAAAAATCGCTGTAATGCGTATCATATTTCACACTATACATGCATGTCAGTCGTCTTATATATAGAGAGCGTGTGTGTGCTAACGCTCACGTGTGTTTTGCATATGGGTATTCTCTAACTGACGGAAGTTTAACTTTCACAAAACATTGGTAAGTGTTAAATTAAGCATGTTTTAGGTGTAAAATTCTACCACATTAATGCAGTAAAAAATATTTTCATAAAACTTCCCACAAAGCTTTTTTTTTTGGAGTATATCACATTGAAGATTTTTCTGAATACACGCTAACAATCTGATGCGCCCGTCCTTCTTGGCGGAAGTACCGAGTGTTTGCCAAGAACAGTATATGGATCATATATAGGTAGTGCCCTTTTACGGGGGGCCTTCGAGTGCGGTACGGACGTGGCCCGAGCCGCGTGTCATATGATCCAATCTGTATAGCGTATAGCGGCGTCTTTAGGGGCATGGGCCATCGTCTTCCCGCGGGCCAAGTTTGTATAAAGTTGATATGTTTACATAACAGTCCGTTTTGTAAACACTCTCGTGTTGTTTACTTCCGCTATACAGATAGGTAATGTGGCTGATAACCTGATAGGGGATTTCCTTTGTAGCTTATCAACGTATATGTACTTGTATTAATGAACGACGCAGGTATTACATCCATGTGAGGTGTATTTTACTGTAACTGACAGCTCGTGTTATATGCGTTTCCTGAAAGTGCCCAGGAGAACACCTCTTATATAGTCCTACCGGTAGTAATATATCTTTCTCCGCTGCTTTTCCCGAGTAACTGTATGGAGTCATTTTGTATTATTCCATTTATTATATTCAGCATTGTATTAAAACTGCATAATGCAAGCCATATTAATTTTCGAAGTATAACATTTTCATTTATATGTGTTGCTCAACTGAGTCATGCATGGTATCGTCTCGTCCCGAGAAGTTTTATTCAAAGATATGCAGCCGACTATGTTTAGTATTCAAAGTAATGGGTTTTAAAAAGAAGATGAACAGAATATACATTTAAGACTTTCATGGTACTTTTTATACATTTATATATAGCAACTGTTAGGCTAACAATCAGGTAACACCGTGCTCATCGACATGTGTTATGAGTTGTCGATGGTATATTCAGTTTTTTTTTTGTATATATATATGTTTCGAATATGTATGTTCTGCATGTGTGATCTAATCTGATTCTGTCTGTCAGTCTGTCAGTCTGTCTGTCTGTCTCATTCCTCTCTCTCTCTCTCATGCATTTACCCTAAAAGCTGCACAAGATTATATCTGATTATACATGATATGTACTAAATACATTGCATGCGATAAATATTAAACTAAAAAATACATATAGTATATCTTACATTGATAATAATGCACCATTCCAATATTTGCATATTCTCCTATAACTTAGGGAAAACGAACTATTCTGATGGACAGATGTTTATGGCCTGTTTTTAGGTCTTAAGGATTGCAATGAAGGAGACACGCATATAAGAAGAAAGATGTCCACTCCATTTGTTTAGTATTGTCCTGTTTTGGGCTGTTCAAAGAATGTACCTAATGCTGTACAAAATGCGAATACAGGCAATCCTAACATTAGAGCGCATCAGGTTATGTGAAAATCCCATTCTTTATAGTTCAGGAATAAATGTGTGCAACAATTGATCTGTTTCCACATGGACACTTCAAACGGAAGCGCAAATCAAATCCCCATACTCGCACGCATTCTCACGGCCGCCGGGGGGCGCTGATCCACGCCCCCTTTTGATGCAGCATTCAGCATCCCTCTAATGCGCCCAAATGACGCAATCCTTGTGGTATTGCGAGGAGCATCTCTACCAATTACGTCACAATCTCCGAAAATTACGTCACAACAACGCTCAGTGAGTCCCTACCGTGCAACACTCCCACGCAGGTTCCTATCAGCTATAAACATTCTCTTAGAGAGAGAGAGAGAGAGAGAGAGAGAGAGAGAGAACACGAAAACTGGGTGTATCTTTAGTTAGAATGGTATTTATCTTAATTTAACTTTAATATTTTCTCTATTTGTAAAGACGACCCATTTCCTGATTTCAGCATAAACAATTTTATATAAATATCAAATTTTTATATAAATATGTAAATATTGATGTAATATATATATACATGTAAATGTTACATACATATATGGGTATCGAAAATGTTAATATATGGGCTATATATTCATTTGTTGCCGATAAATTTTAATCACAAGTGCTTACTACGTAAATACACTTTCATGTCCATGCAAATTCTTTGTCTGTGCTGTCATATATAAATCGGCATTATAACAACCTAAATCACGCAGACAAAATGAGCAATACAAAATAATGATTCGCTCAAATTTATTTCACAAAGAGTGGACTTGATTGAAATGGCATGAATCCTTGCTTCCGTAATATGCCATCTTATTTATTAAGTATTATTGCTGGCATTCGTCATTCCTAATTAGACCCTGGCAGCGAGAAAGCACGCCCGTGAAGTCAGAGACGTAATTTGGTCTTATTCGAGTTGTCCTAATGGATATAGAATTCTAGTCTGCCTCCCGCGGTGGGTATGAAAGAACTGAAAACCGCCTGCATATTACATGTGTCACATTTTATCCTTCCATGAGGCTGCAACTTTTGACGACATGCAATCATTCAGTTAGCAGTGTCACATCACTCGCAATTACGACTAGTTATAGCACAATTAGCGGTCAGTGTCATCACCCTAGTCCGCGAGACACAATACGGGTACGACGCCATGTTGCCGGTCGGTCGTGTGGCCAGACCAGATAATCTCGCATTGTCGCGCGGGAGTCACGGCAACCATGGCAACTACCAGACATCGCACGCGCAAACGCTAAAACCTGACTGAGTGAAAAGATATGTGACTTCCGTGTGGAAATAGTACTTATACGAGGAAGTTTTCACTTCCAGTCGAGCTTTTAGTATTTATTTCCTCTCTCACGCAATTCAAAACATACATCTACAAAAAAGTCTTTTTTTCGGAGATAAATTGAAAACGTCTTACAATTTGAACAACGCGGATGAAATATAATGCGGGTCATGCAATCGACATCAATAAAGAATGCAATACGTCATCGTCAATGAACACGTGTACACGCCGAGAAAAAATGCATTTCCTGACATGAATAAGTGGCTCTCACAGACGTATTTTTTATCTGAGCAATTAATAAAAAAGACAGCATTAGCATTTTTTTTGGCCAAATTGGAATGTCAGTTATCAACTAATATTAAAGTTCGCTTCGTCCTCTGTTTGTATACTGTGGCTGGCTAAATCTTCTAGATTTTCACTTTTTCTTTGTTTGCAAGTGTTCCATTTTCGTGATTTTTACTATACCATGCATGCAGTAACCCATACATAGTATATCCATTATCACATTGATTATTTAATATGCGTAATAAATCTAAACAATTTGACGAGGACCCTCGGAAAAGGAGTAGAAATTATTGTCCCCTATAGGCAGATTATATAAAAAAAACCTGATTTTGTTCATGTCAATCTTTGGTTTGCAGGTAAGAACAGATATATACGTTATTATTTATAATATCAATATTTGCCTAAAATTCGACTTCGAATTTTCAGGCGTGGTCGCGTGGATAACATTCATGCATTACATACCAATGAAGCTATATTATAAAGTGCGTTCACCTGTGTATAGATAAGGCGTGTTATCCACGAAGGTGAATTGGAGTCACACGAGAAACGTTTTAATTAATTCTCTTTGGCGTCACCTGGTGCTTGCGGTGGCGCCATCTGTGTTCTTCTCGTGGTGCAAGGTTAAGTTTTATATTGATGTAATTACTAATTTATGATGGATATTGATGTATGAGGGTGAATTGCACAATGATGACGAATAAAGGCTTTACCAATTTTAGGAAAATGTTTTAAAGTTGTGACAAAAATTTATTAAAGTGCTATTTTCGCGATAATTCCCTTGGTATGACATTTCACTACGCCGGGAAATGAGCTGAGCAAAATTCATCTTCGGCGCGTTTTCTACCCAAAAATGGAAATTCTTACTGACGGTATATGTCACGCGCCATCGGTCGATTAGCCCATCGGCCGATGGGTTCGCGCCATCGGTGGATCGTCCGATTGGTCGCCCATCGGCCGATGGCCTGACCCATGCATCGATCGATATTAAAGTTCACACTGAACAAAATGTATATACTATATCATGAATAATTTCATATTTTTTAATAATAAAATAGACAATAAAATGCTGATGAAACATCTATGAAATTTGTAATTCCGTTTGTAATGTTAACATGTATAATTCTAAACACGTGTAACTCTAATCTCATTTTATGTCCAACGAAAGGTCGTTATTATATGCAACTCTGTTGACATGCATTTTTTTTACAAACTCTTTTATAGTCAAGCTCCCTATATATTATCTATGTATATAGCTGCTGTCCACATGCATATATGGAGTATACACTAGTATATATATATATATATATATATATATATATATATATATATATATATATATATATATGGACAGATGTTACCTTAATATAAATTTAATAAGTATTCACCGCAGATTACGTGTATATCAAGTCGTCTCATTTATTTTTTTAAACGCTCTTATCAGATGAATAAGCAGCGAGTCAAATTTCAATTTTAATACTGAAATACCATCGTGCCCCCCCCCCCCCATATATACATACACACACACACTTCCATCCCCACTGTTGACCACTATATATATATATTTCCCCCATGCATATTGTGTATATTATGTCAAAGATCTTGTAAATTTATTAAACAAATCAGGTTTTGTTGTTATAAAGTATATATAGTTTAATTAAACCAAAAATATATTATCTTTGGAGGCAACGGATTGCATATTATAACTGAAAATCGGAGATGAAAACAGTTTGATTGTTTGATCTGAAGCATGAATGAATATCTCTACGCTGAACTGCTCTAAACATCTGCTTATAGCATCTGCATCTGTTATTTATTTAAAATAAGCTTAAAGAATTGAAACATGCCTACAGGAAACCATCATTCCGGTTATTTAAATGTTCCTTAATTTTGTTTGTAAATGATATAAGGTAAAAACCAGTGTAATGGATGTTAAAATTGAGAACGTTAACTGTAGATTTATGAGAAGATGAAACAATTATATATATATGCTGTATACTTCAATTTGATGTGGGATGTCCGGTGCGTGTATATTCTCAAGTAACCCGACATCATATATTATATATCTTTCCTTGTATATATATATATATATATATATATATATATATATATATATATATAAATATATATATATAGTAACAGGAGTTTTGCAGGGTAAATATGGATATGTATACATTTCAAAAGCATATAAATATCACACCCCGCGCGATGAAAATCTAATCTGAACGAGGATAAGATATAGAGTGATAAGCATCATCAGCATTTACACTCCTTAACATAGAATTAGGCCCCTTTGCGCTGTTATATTCTATCATGCACCCCCTTAAAAGTGCATGACACTATATGTATATTAAGGGAATATATATATCACGGTGGGGCGGTTCATTGGAATTAAACTCTGAACAATCACAGGGTTATAGAAGGTTTGCATTAAAAAAAATAAAATATTGCGTCATTTCTAATTGTAATTTTATTGTATTTTATTCGGAAAAATAATAAAATTAGAAATCGAACGATGGCGCATGCAAGCCCATCAACCGATGGGCTCAGTGGATCGCCCGATGGCGCAAGCCCATCTGCCGATGGGTCAGATCGACCGATGGCGCTTGACATATATATATACAAGCACGTGATCAGTGGCGGATCCAGAACAAACTGTTAGGGGGGGGGGGGGGGGGGCAACGGCTCAGATTCTAGTTTGCATGGTGGACGAGGCGCTACGGTGTGGGAGGGGGTGTCCCCCTCACACGGTGAGGAAATTTTTTGAAGATATGATGATTAAGAAATCAAATTTGAGCATTTTCGGGCACTTAAACCAGACTTTTTTGTTTCTGATAAAATTGGAAACAAAGCAGAAGTTTTAGAATATAGGCCTTAATCACTTGTAATATCTCGTGACTTGCTGGTATATGAATGGTCCTGACACTGGTGTGTTCTGGACTTTATCTTCCAGCGCTGCCAGCACAAGGACTATAGCTTCAAGTGGACACAGTATCGGAGATATATATAAGACATTATTCCTTGGGCATTTACTCATGTGACAAGTTGTTATTTCTGGTACTGTTTGTTCCTTGTGTGTTTAATGCAGTGTTGATTATCCTGAATTCTTGATGTTATATTTCACTGTCAAGAAGTTAATAAAGACAAGGTAAAAAAGTACCTTTTCCCAGAAAACCTTGATACAATTTGCAATTTTGATGAGCCTGAAAAAAATCTAGGGGGGGGGGGGGGGCGATCGCCCCCTGTGCCCCCCCCCCCCCTTGGATCCGCCACTGGTGATGAACGATACATGTGACCTTATATTTAAAATTTACACTTGAGTACGTATACAGTCATTGACCTTATTAAGAATGATCAACTGATTGGTACTGCATAAAAAAACTGTACGTTTAAAGTCAATATAACAGGAGTAGGCCACATCAGGTCAATTATGTGCTGGCCTGCGTTTGCACTTTGCAGACGCCCTTCCTGGAGGGCTTCGTGTAATAAAAAAAAACATTTACTGTTACAACAGGATTAATTGTTACATATGATATACGGTTGGGGATATTTGTTTATAAATGTAAACGCCGTAAACCCGTCATGAATAAATTTAAACTGTATTATAACATTGTTTTTTTCTAACTCATATATATATATATATATATATATATATATATATATATATATATATATATATATATATATATATATATATCTAACTCATATATATATATATATATATATATATATATATATATATATATATATATATATTGTATATAAGACCATTTCGGACAAGGGTTAAGGCTGAAATTATTTTTTCATTGGTATATGCCGGTAATATAGTTCCTTGTATATATGCATATATAGTGTCTAAAATGCAACTTTCAGTATAATATTTATGTAAGTCTGGATTGGATTCGATGAGCCTGCATGCACTCGGACTTGTAGTCGGACTCAAAGGTATATATAAGACGCTCTAGACATCAGGTCTAGTGTACCAGCAAATAAAATTCCTTCATGGAAGTATTCATATACATATGAGTTCCCATTTGAAAACAACTTATCAGTACACTGTCAAGTTTTTGTAACCCAGTATACAGTTTTAAATGATTAAAAAGTAAACTAAAACTATGTGGATTAACTTTTTTTTTCAAATCAATAATGTTTCTTTTCATAACCAAAATTGGATATGGACTTGAGATCGGTTTACACAAAACACGGAGTTTAACTAGCATGGACTCGGCGCTCAAGGACACGGACTTGTACTTGGACTTATAATATATACACTCCGTCTCGGGCGGTCTAGTACACTGATTTAAGACAGTCAAACCAAAGCACATATGCAGACGATGCCCTGTTTTATGGCATTGAAACACAATATTTGTATAATCGGAACACCGGTATAAAAAAATCTGCCTAGTAATTACATGTATGATGAAATTAATGTTGATGATTAAGCCAATTGCAGTGAAACAGTAATTATACTTCACGTGCAGGTTAAAGACTTGGGCAATCATAAACCTATAATGGTCATAAATGACATCATTTTTCTCTGGATATTTGTGCTTATACGTCAGAAAAATGATAAAAAATCTCTTGTTTGCTATAGTCATCTTGGGCTTAAATATCCGTTTTGTCTCAGGAACAATCTGGTCGTAAGCGAAACACCTCATAATCAGAGAAAGTGATAGTCGGTTTCGTCGTTCAAGCAACATAAAACCACACATTAGGGAATTACTTCAGAGAAAGCACGTGCTATGTTTAAATTTGTGGCATGTCACGGGCTTGTGTCAGTTTTTTCTTCGCTTCCCCCACGTGCTACAGCGCACTAACCTTGGTTACTGAGCTACAAATTAGCCATTTCTCTACCGAGGGGCTAATTTACAAGTCCTCAGCCATTAATGTCAGCCTGCGATGGCCAAATCCTAATTCTAAATTTATTCAGAGGCTTGTCATTGCGGGAGTGTCGTGAGTATGGCATAATGAAATCTGCTAGGGCTCAGGGACCGACTATTTATGTCCTGCGTAATAATCGCGGGGCAATCACGGAAACCTTACCGGTCTCGTTAATTGCATATTGTGAAGCCATATTGTCGTCTGGGAGGCACGCGAATCGCGGCTGTTGATTGGCCCGCGCGACGTGATTGGCATGCAGTGGGCGGGGTTTAATTGCAGCGCACGCTCACGGCGTCTATTTTATCACATGGATAACAGCTAACGTTTCATTGCGGGGATTCACGCGCGCGGAGCGAGACCAACGGACAGGACCCACGCGACAGCCACGAGAGCTGACGAATAAACAGACCACAAGCTTGCTCACAGTTAAAATACAAGGACGTGAACGGTTTTGTTTTCCACATCTTAACTTTTATCTAAAAAGACTTTTTCGAGCTATCTGATATTTTATTCGACGATGGCAGCAACTATCAACATGTTTCCAGTAGCAACACTTAACTTAATGCCAGTTCAAACAGACCATACCATGGGAACGACTTTGCTTCCCGCTACCATGGCAACAGCCGGAACTACGTGCATCCTTCTGCAGCAAGCTGGACAGACGCCGCCTCCGACGCCGTCAAGCTGTAAAACAGTTCGTCAGCTCCGCACGATAAAACCAGAAATACTTCGGTGTAAAAGAAGGATAGACTTCAACAAACTCGGACTTCCACGACCCCATGCGGCCGCTGTGGCACGCAGGAACGAACGGGAAAGGAATAGAGTGAAACAGGTGAACTTGGGTTTCGCAGTTCTCCGTGAGCATGTTCCCAGTGGTCGTAAAAACCGCAAGATGAGCAAAGTGGACACTTTGAAAGCTGCTGTAGATTATATCAAGCAGCTGCAGCAAGTGTTAGAAGAACACGAGGCAGTCGACGCCGCCTTCAGTAAAGGTGTACCCACAGTGCTGGCCCCACCCCCGGGGCCTGAACCCACCCACAGCCTGCCCTCCCCCGGGGGGTATTCTTCAGACTCCTCTTCCTGCAGCAGCCACGAGCCTTCTTCTGACCTTCCGCTCAGCCCTGAGGAAGAAGACTTGCTGGACTTCGCAAGCTGGTTCTGAGGAACTTTACTCCAACCAACGGTGCTTCATTTGTTATTAAGGTAAGGTTTCAATTATTTTGATTTTTCAGCTTGATGACATAAAATATTTACGCTTTATATACACACAGTATATATAATGAGGGTACACGTTCGCATGTGCCATGTTTGCATTTTTTTATTTTCCAATCAATCTGTTTTAATAAATTTGGCCAATACATGTGCATTAACCGTAAACGTTCGCATGTTTCCACTGATTTTAATCTTTTCTAACTGGTCTTGCGTAATCAGTTAGACCAATACTCCAAAAGATAAAGTAAATCTCGGAAAAGGTTGTGAAAACTCGGAAATGATTGAGTCACATTACTGCACTCAATAAGCGTTCGGAATTTGGACGTCTTTCTGCAAAAAGACGTATAAATTGTGTACGCAGGTTATTGTATTATTGTATGTCTGTTTGTATACTTGCAGTGTTATTTTTTTTTCAAAACCCCTGTCCTCACTTTCGTGTAGCAACCGGCCGCACTTAAATTATCTGACTATCCGTAAAAGTATACTATTAGTACTTTATTTGCTATCATTACTTGTATATCAGGCGAATATGTCAAGTGGAATAACAAGATGTTTCGCTTTTAGTGAGTTCAATATCGCGCCCATCCTCACTGTATCCTTATCCTCATATATTGAGGGTGCAGTATCCAGGTGATTGCACCTTTATCAAACGATTATACAGATATTAAGTCCTTGTAGCTCTGGTATCTATAGCTAAATCCGTGCAAAGAGGTATCATGACTATACTACATCGGGCTACTTCGTTAATGCACAACCAAGCCCTCTTGTTACAGGTAGTTCGCGATGTACCAAGGGCAATAAGAGCGCTCTCCATAATAACATGTGGGCTAATCGAGTGGAACTCCACAAATACAGTCGCATCCCTCTGATCCCCTGTGCAGGTCCTGTTAACAGACCGCTATATATTGTCAAGCCGGGGTCAGCGAGATGAACGCCGTGTTTAACTTGGGTGTAGGATGAGGCGATGCTTTGTTAAGGTTTCAATGCCCTCCCGCTGAGACAAACTTTCTCCATGTAAAGCGCTCACAGAATCGTGTGTGGGACGACTTGAAGATTTTGTACCGCCACACGCTGATGAGCTCGTGAGGTGTTTATCTTGCAAACACCCTTAGCCTTTGAATCTTACACGGGTGCACCCGACAGTCGAGTGGTACAAGCAAAGTTCGGCGTCTGATAAACAGGTATCGGCAAACTGAGCATCCGTAAATGAATGCCACTGTTTAGCAGAGGTGTGTAATGTTGACAAGACCCCGTCGGTGAACCAAAGGAGCGTCCCGCACGCGTAGCAACCCACCCAGAACGTGGCACAAGCTGTTATCATAAAGCTACTAAGGCAAAGCGGTCAGTTGCTTGACAAACCCCATCTAACTGGCCCCGCATTTAATATCTTGTTGAGGTATGTTTAGCCACATAAACCCACCCAGAACGTGGCACAAGCTGTTATCATAAAGCTACTAAGGCAAAGCGGTCAGTTGCTTGACAAACCCCATCTAACTGGCCCCGCATTTAATATCTTGTTGAGGTATGTTTAGCCACATTGACTTCAAAGTCACTCCCGCCCGTGTCTTCTTGGTCGGTACTCCCAGAATACACCTGTTATATTTGCTGACCCTCTCATGAGAAAACAATCTGATGCGAGATCATGGATTTCGGGTAACAATATAGCGACAGCATGAGTTTCAAAGGAGGATGGATGCCCGCATGGTGCAGCTCGTTAATCTGTGTGTACTTTGAGTGACGCGTTCTATCCTCGAGTGTAGTCTAAAAAGCGCATTTATACAGACACACATACTCGTGTATATATATATATATATATATATATATATATATATATATATATATATATATATATATATATATATGTGTGTGTGTGTGTGTGTGTGTGTGTGTGCGCGCGCGCGTGCGTGCATATATGTGAAGAGAGAGAGAGAGAAAGAGAGAGAAAGAGAGAGAAAGAGAGAGAAAGAGAGAGAATGAAAATTTACAACCTGTCAGTGGTACAGGCAGATTTAAACACAGTTACAGAAAAAAAATCTCATTATTCAATGTAAGTTGTTCCAAACAATGGTCTGTTTTCACGTGTTATATCTGGAATCTTCATATATTTTCAATGTTTATATATATATATATTGGTCTGATGGTTTGGCTTGTTATTTACCGATTATTTATTTTTCATTGCAGTTGACTTCCGGGATGGTTTGGCATACAAAATTCGACGTATTGGATGAAATGACGCAGCCCAGAGCACTGCGCTCTCGCCCCTGCTCTGAACTCCCACGACGCACCTCACAGCCATACCAGGGTAACCGAGAAGAACATATACCCGACAAGACTCCGTATATGAATTAACTGCATCAACGCAACGTCCGTCTAAAACGTGTAGACAGACCACACATATTCAACGCAATATATACGTTTCATCTTCTATATTTTCATCGAAACAACGTTCATCTTTGTAATTTCATGTTAACATATACTCGCTGAAAAACATGCCATTAATGATAAATTAAGAGTTATTAAAGTATTCATAATTTATATATTTATTATTTGAGAACTTAAGCCATTTTCATTTATATGAAGGTGACTCATATTATGGGGATCCATGTTGAAGCGCAAAGCGCACTGTTACGGTGGCCGGCTAACTTATAAAACTAACACTGCATTACACCATGTATATTTTCACTGTATAATGTTCATTAACCATTGTATTCATAAAACTGCAAAAAAACTTCATATCAATACGCCTATAGTTTGTAAATATTGTATATATTAATCCATAACACATGCACTGCCAATATGCAATAATTGCAATACGTATGTATGCTTGGTGAGATCAAAGCACTATATATTTAAGTATTTTATATATCTCGTGATAACAGATTAGTATATGCAATCACGCACATATGTTATGCATGTAGTCTAAGATGCAGCTAGGATTCGCTCAACAGAGGGACCAATACAAGAACTCTGTATAATATCATACACACGCATGCACGCCCAGACATATTTTGTTGCATATGTACCATGTACATAAGAGAACTATTTTTATAACATTTGTATCTCTGGTTATATTATACTGTTAGATATTCCTGCTGTGTATAGTACTGTTATAATGAATATCTGGTTTCCAAGATATAATATGCAATAAATTATTTAATTATAAAATTAAGGAATTCTTATATTTTCTCTAATGTGTGATCACACTGTGTGGAACACATGTCATATATAACTTATATGAGAGAGAGAGAGAGAGAGAGAGAGAGAGAGAGAGAGAGAGAGAGAGAGAGAGAAGGTACCGCTTTCCCCTATATAGTCCTGATACTGACTTCCGCAGATTACGAAGGACCAATTTATGATTTATTTCTACTTCGACCAGTGAGTACAGGTTCGGGTCCAGGGAGGGGTTCGCGAGTTAACCCCCTTACGGTCGAATATACCGAAATATACGACTAACCAACTATCGAGAATTGTAGATTTGCTTGGGCATAATATATAGTGCGTCTATATAAATAGAATCCGCCCCCATACCCCCCACCCTCCGCCCATGCATCCTCCAAATCTTGGACCCGCCACTGCTGTGAATAAGGACTGCTGTGCGAGTTACGAAATTGTTTGTGTGTGTCAGTATGTATATATATATATGCATGTATATGATGATATTGGGTAGTAAACGCGCCAGGGACTAATATAAACCACTTCTTACGTACGCACCATATTATCATATGTATGTGCAATGCATAGATCGGGAGTGTTACCGGTATACGACATATATGTAAAGTGTTTTAGTAAGACCGAGTGCATGAGGACTAAACAAAGGTCAAATGCGCCCGCTAACTTGAAAAAAAAACCAGCGCTGTTATACGCCCTCCCTATATATATATATATATATTTAAATATACAGAGGCTGAAATGTGATTACGTTGTTACTTATTGCCAATTGCGCCATGCATATATATATATATATACACGTACCTAGAGTTCCTTGTTTTCCCCGTTACTCTTTTTGCTCGTATATATGTGTGTCAGTGTATAATCAATTTCGTCCCGTCTTAATTTGATAACTTGATCAAAGTTAAGACAACATTGTCGAATGGGGTTAACAATATATACGGTATATAACCAAACCCTCAATTGCATTAAGACTTTGTCCCATCTTAAATATTATATATATCCCAATTTATCCCGTATACATGCAGGAAACACATGCCCTGTATATAAAGAAAGGCAGGAAAGCCAGGAAACTTTGATTTTCCGCAACATCACGCCAAATATATTTTATATATTATATATAAATTGGGATAGCTCAGTTCAGCAGTGAGACATAAGTGTTTGGGCGTTGGGTGTGAAGTGCCCGAGAAGATATTACAGGAACTTTTATTCTTTTAACAACCCAATTTTATTACTTTTTTTCCTGCAACCTTTTACTAACAATCGGAGATATATAGGTGCACGTGTCCCTGTGCTTCTTGTGAAATGGGCCACTTCTGGTAATATTTTATTTATTATTTCATGTTATGAATGTTAAACCTACCGGCATATAAATTACATCATTTTAATAACCTTATACCAAATCGTATAGACACAATTAATCATGTACATGTTACATGTTTTGGAGATGACCGAATTAGGTTGTTCGGATGTGAATATATAATCCTGCACCCAGCAAACTTTTCTTCGGTAATGACAGGAAAATATTTAATAAAATTTCCATGGCAATGTCTACACTTTGAACTGCTCCTAAACTTTATAGATGTCTTAATACATACGTTTTACTTCTTATTATATAACTATGTCAATGATAATGCTTCATCAGTAACATCGTTTTTTTTTTAATGCGGCTCTTAACAAAAAAACTTGCATTAATTATATTGAAATGGACTGAAAACTATCGACAATAAGAAAATAAAGAAATACAAAGAACAAACAACCTGCCCTGCGGGGTAAGTATTTATAAGAAATTGAACGACTTAGATGTCTTCTAAACATCCTTTGTATATGTTTGACTCGGCGAGGCCTCTTTTAATCTACACAATCAGGGAGGGCATTCTAGAGGTATCTCCTGGTCAATTAGGACCGCTCCTGAATCAGTGCGACACACTACCCTATTAGCGGACCGTAATTTGTAGCCAATGACACATAAAGGTCTTCACCGAAGCGGGCCATCATTACTTGATCAGAGAGAGCGAGCCGCGCAGACCCGGTGTTGAAGCCCATTATGGTCCGCGCAGCCAGCTGGGGGTCAAACATAACTTGAGACGGTTAGGCAACGTCATGCGTCAAGGGCTTCATCCGCGGGCTTGGGTTTCGTCAACAAAGTCACCGAGACCCCTGAAGCAAAAGATGTACAAGATGCTGGTCGTGATGTTGCTTGTGATCAGCTAGGTGTTAAAATGACCTGTCAGGTCGCTTCCTCCCGGCCCACTGATCTGTCCTCTCGAGATCTCGTCTGGTCACGCATGTGGTCACGTTGTTACGTCACGTTCCCGGAATCTTGCACTTGTCCATTTCTTTCTGTCTTAGAAGTTGAGCGAACCAGCAGGATGTCTTGGCGTTATTCAACTATATATACAAGGATTCATTGATGGATACCTGGACTTCTGGAATTCTCTCTCTCTCCCTCTCCCTCTCTCTCTCTCTCTCTCTCTCTCTCTCCAGACTTGTTACTCAGTCGATTATATAGCATATACCATATATCATATATCATATATCATATATCATATATCATATATCATATATCATATATCATATATTACATATATAGGCCAATAACTAAATGTATTGTCCCAGTTATAATAATAATGACAATATCAATAGAAGCAGGTTTGTTTGAAAGCATCTCTCCCACTCTCTCTGTCATTCATCTCCTATATGGACCTATATCCATAAGTTATAATATATTTCAAGGTATTTCTCATTAAAAATGATATTATTTTATATACGTTAATTTAGTTCATTAATCTCCAAATCAATACCATTAAAACTATAAAACATTAAAGTCTGTTTGGTAACATGTTAACAAGACACACGTATATATATAACCACTAGCATAACGAATCGTTCTCACCCTAAACGCATCTGTAAATAAGCTAAAGTTATGAATATACATGAAAAAATTAATAGAATCATATACATATTTCATATATTTTTTTGCAGTTTAAGTATAAATGGATTTTCAATACATAGCATATATCCTATTGTCTGAATCGTCTTTAGTGTATCTGCACTTTTCCTTGGTTTAATCGTAGATTTTCATTTCCCATGTAATTTGGTAAATTACAGTAAAAGATTTCCGGGATGACCCGTAATTAATATGATAATGAGCACGCGTTTCTATCCTTTGAAGAACACACCATGCAAGTGAAGCGCCATGCATATCTATCGGACAGATCATGTTGCTTACGGTGGGAACTTTTCCTTATATAATCCTACATGGTCGAAAGTTAATTGTTGTCTTTTGAAGTGCAAGGACCGCTCCATTCAGTGACATGCAATGTCGCCATGCATTTCTAAAGGGGCATCGCAGTGACAAGCAACGCAGTGCTCAGATGATCTTGACTTTGATCCGTCTCTGTCACACGCAAGGTTGGCACTGATGAATATTTATCACCATGTTTACGAAAAGGTCACAAGGTCACGTGAGCTATAGTTGCGTCGGCACGGTCGCCGGAGAAACCGTTCCGCTCCGTAACCATGGGCGATATTGAAGTGTATTCAATTTTCTAGCAGGCTGGACAATTAGGTGCGCCCTGGGGGCTCATCATAAGGAAGTGCCAAAAGTGTCGCATCGCAGTATATGTCGTATTTTATGAGGGTGCTTAACACCGAGGCTCCAGCCTGTAGGGGGAAAGTAATCCCCGTGCGACTGAAAGCAACAATACTGCCTGCGATGGGTCTTTTGTTAAACTTGCGCAACCAACCTCGCAAGCAACATCCAGCGTAGATGAGACCTCGCAGGAGACCGATATATCTGTTTTAATGCACCATCGGTGGTCTCTCGGTGGCATCTAATAAAATACCGTAACAACGCTACTGAAACATCAACTCCTCACCGCTCGATGGCCCTCGGCTTCCTTCGGGCAGAAAGGCCCATTGTCCCGGAATTAAGAACTGCCAAGCGGGAGCGTTATTTCATTAAGAGCATATTAAGCATACCTTATATGGCATCTCCGCCACTCGATATCCCTATTGCACAACAAGACGGGACATATAACTGTACTTTACCGTGGCATATTCGACCCCTGGGGTTGGGATGGGGTATCGTTACTCTCTTGTCTGACATTATTGAATTTTCATTGAAGGATGACATTGGGTTGTCCTTGGTAACATTACGTAACAGACTCCACGAGCTGGGATCTGTGACTTTTGAAACCCTTTTAGAATCTAGTCATCCTGTTATATTGAAAAATCTGATACTATCAGTTTGTTATGATTCTTACCACTTTACTTCAGTATCTGTTTCTGGAGCAAGCCTGGCATATGTTTGGCTGCACACCCTTTTATCGCACCCGCATGCATGCCTCAAAGTTGCTTTAATATACTGCATGCATGATCAAATGCAGTTCTTAAACGGGCATATATCCCTAATACGTTCATGGCGATAGTTCTCTAAGTCTAAGAGCAGACCATGTTCAGTAATAATATTATAATATTGGCTGTGATAATTTTATTACGTCCACCAAGGGGGTTATGTTTTAACCCGTGTTTGTGTGTTTGTCTGCATGTTATCGGAGGATTACGCGAAAACTCTACAGCTGATTTCCATGAGATTTTTATGCCGCTTGAGATAACTTTGGCCGATCCAGTAATTCTTTTGCTTAATCAGAGGTTTGCTTAAAACTGGGTGAATTACTAATTTATCAATTTTACTAAATTTTTAAATTTCACTGACATTTTGCTCAGTTTAAACACAAAGATTCGGATTGACATTCAATGTACTGATACAAGGGGAATTGAAGAGGATAATCCAGGATTTCTTTAAAAAATAACGCATATCTTTATTCATTAATAAGGATGGGAGGTGGGGGGGGGGGAGGGGTCGAAACCAGATCCTCGGGTAAATATCATAAATTATTCGTTAAACTTTACACTTTTTCAATAAAAGGATGTCAAGATAGCAGACAATATAAAAACATGCATGTAAAGTCTATACATGCAGAGATCACTCTCTCACATGCATAAACATTCGCTCGCCTTGCTTTATTGCTTATGCGAGTGAATCGGGAATCCATTTAGCTTTAAAATGACGTCGTGACACTTTACGAATAGCGTCAAACGCTTATATCATCTTTAAACTCTTGGAATAATATAATTGTACGAATGGTCAATGGTGTTTCATGGATTTTCTTCTATGATCCCCTGTTATGTCACTCACAGCAATGAATGAACGAAAGTTTATATACAAGTCAAACATGACAGTGACTTTATTGGGACGTTGAGTATTTGTTATTATAAATCACATGACTTTGGCAAAGTGACATCTTTTGCACAGGGAAGCGTACATTAGGTAAAGGCTCTTTGAATCATACGGATACGCGGACACGTTATGTAATTTAACCAGTTCTATTTAACTGCAATAATAAAGGCCTGCCTGCATGGGTCTAGCTCTGCACATCTAGAAAGGAGGTTGTGTATTCTCCACTCTTTGCATGCCTATATACCAGCCTGTTATTCTATCCACATGTTTGCAAATTATGTTGAACTCATTGTTATATAGAGTGACTTTTTATTAGAATCTGGTTTTGAGGGATTGATTAAACGTTTGGTTTAAACAATGTTTGTAACAAGAATTAGAAAACAGGGCACTGCACTATATATATATTTATTCTTCTTCTCATAATTTTGAGTCAGTTCCTATCAGTATGCAGGTTGAATAATATACCCTTATTATTTTTATCTGCATGATTATATTTAGCCTTATACCTGTATTTCCTTGAGCATGTCTAATAACATACACAATAAATCATATGGACAGGCGTAATCAATTTTAATAATGTGCTTTTGGTAGTTTGGTTTTAAATCCCCAATTGTTAAGCGTTATTTTGATTATGGAAAGTATACTTGTTAAAAGTATATATTCGTTTTATCCTGCAATCTTGCTAAAGTAAATTTAACTGATTCATTCAAACCACAAAGGTGTGAAAGTATCATGTAATTTGTAATGCAGAATTCGGTTATTCTAAGTTTATTCGTTTGAAATCTGATTTAATTTCATTACTTTGGCTGAAAATCTCAATTTCGTTAAAAGTCAGTTGAAACTTTCACTGCATATATATAGCAATTTATTTTTGGAATTAGCTTCAGGATATTTGCATGCATGGATATTTGTTGAACTTCATGTGATTTGCCTTTCAAAGTCCAGTTTTACAAATGTAGCGGTATACTGATGTGCAATCTGTGACATTCATGTTTTTGTGTATATATATACGCAAAGTATATAACAGCCCCATGAGCGGTTTCGAGAAAATTTATGAAACAAATCTGCCAGGTTGTTATATGGGATGCGACACGAAAGTATTTCAAGGACAGCGTCCAGGCGAGATTCTATCTACGGAGACATGCAGTTTGATAGTAATTTAGGGAACGCGTATTTGACAAGTTTAACGCGGAATAACGCTGTTTTTGTACCACGCCCTATTAATGAAATAATAGTAGGATATATATATATATATATATATATATATATATATATATATATATAGACAAATTAATTATATAATAATGAATAATAAATTACTAATAGATATATTTTAATACAACTATATTCCACATCGACATCCTTTATCGGAGCCAGCGATATAAAGCTATATATTACATTTGTAACTAAGTAAATTCATTTAGTCATTTACTTTAGACGAGGTGAATTTTTTTTCTGTTGACATTGACTGGTATATATAACTGGTTACATATTTTTTTTATTTGGCTGACTCAGCAGGTTTCGTGGGTTCTATTCAGTGGCATACGTATACTTTAAAGCGGACAACTATTATTGAACTGTATCAGATAACCTTATTATACGTATAAGCAGCTGAGCGAACCGGGGGTCTGATTAGTGCACGGCTGGTCCGCTTCACAGAGCTGACAACGATTAATCATCCGCTCATATTCATGCGCGCTCGGCCGGAAAACACGCCGCTTCATATATAAATATGATGAAGGTAAGTGACTATAGATCTGGCGGGCTTCCCAGCACACTTCACCCTCATCCCTTCCTCCGTCTGTATCCCAAATCCCGTGAGTGATGGATCGGTTGGACGGGGCAGGGGTACTTAACTGCCGCCTTTGTGGTTGGTTCGGCAACAAAAGCAACAGTGGAGAGGTGTTTCCTGACCCAGCCCTGGTTTCTACCCCGACACTGACTTTCACACGCTGCCTTCACTGTTCCTGCTCTGATTATCCTGACTAAGGAAATGGATTTAACTGAAAATCGTGCTGTGAACTTCCTAAAGCTCGCCAAGTGTTCAACTGACAAAACCATTTAATGAGCATTTGATGGGTCAGGTTGTAGTATAAACGCGTGACGATCCGTTAATGGTGGGTTTCCCATAAGTATGATTAAGGGAATTAATGAGAATAACTTCTTCGAGCAACTTGATTATATTAATGGTATATCTGTTTTGGTTATATTCAAAGATACATACACACACATATATATATATATATATATATATATATATATATATATATATATATATATATACATGTTTGTTAAATCGATACAAGAAAATATCGATTACTAATTTGTCTCATGGTTTACCAAATGGATGATTGCATCGAGAGTCAACTCTGTTGGCCAGAGCAAAGTCAGTCTAGATACACAAGCTATGAACAAAATGGTCCTGTCTATAACGATGGTCGCTGATGCAAAAGGCATGTCAGACAGTTCAGTCATTTTCTGTTTAACATTTTTTTAATATTTCTTTTATTACAATTAGTCCACAACCGTCAGCGTGTACACTCCTGGCACAACCATCAGCGTGTTCACTTCTCATTCAACTGTCAGCGTGTACACTCCTGGCACAACCGTCAGCGTGTACACTCCTGGCACAACCGTCAGCGTGTTCACTTCTCATTCAACCGTCAGCGTGTACACTCCTGGCACAACCGTCAGCGTGTTCACTTCTCATTCAACCGTCAGCGTGTACACTCCTGGCACAACCGTCAGTGTGTTCACTTCTCATTCAACTGTCAGCGTGTACACTCCTGGCACAACCGTCAGCGTCCTCACTTCTCATTCCACTGTCAGCGTGTACACTCCTAGCTCAACTGTCAGCGTGTTCACTTCGCATTCAACCGTCAGCGTGTACACTCCTGGCACAACCGTCAGCGTGTACACTCCTGGCACAACCGTCAGCGTGTTCACTTCTCATTCAACTGTCAGCGTGTACACTCCTGGCTTAACCGTCAGCGTGTTCACTTCTCATTCAACCGTCAGCGTGTAAACTCCTGGCACAACTGTCAGCGTGTACACCCCTGGCACAACCGTCAGCGTGTTCACTTCTCATTCAACTGTCAGCGTGTACACTCCTGGCTCAACCGTCAGGGTGTTCACTTCTTATTCAACCGTCAGCGTGTAAACTCCTGGCACAACCGTCAGCGTGTACACTCCTGGCACAACCGTCAGCGTGTTCACTTCTCATTTAACTGTCAGCGTGTACACTTCTCATGCAACTTTCAGCGTGTACACTCCTGGCACAACCGTCAGCGTGTTCACTTCTCATTCAACTGTCAGCGTGTACACTCCTGGCTCAACCGATAGCGTGTACACTTCTGGCACAACCGCCAGCGTGTACACTCCCAGCACAACTGTCAGCGCGTACACTCCTAGCACAAGTGTCAGCGTGTACACTCGTAACACAACTGTCAGCGTGTACACTCGGAACACAACTGTCATCGTGTACACTCGTAACACAGCTGCCAGTGTGTACACTCCTAGCACAACCGTCAGTGTGTATACTCGCAACACAACTGTCAGTTTGTACATTCCTAGCACAACTGTCAGCTTGTATACTCTTAAAACAACGGTCAGTGTGTAGAGACTTATCCCAGCTGTCAGCGTGTACACTCCAATCCCAACTGTCAGCTTGTATACTCTTAGCACACCTGTCAGCATGTAATCCCCTAACACAACTGTCAGTGTGTATACTCTTAACATATCTGTCAACGTGTGCACTCCTAGCACAACTGTCAGTGTATATATACACTCCCAACACAACTGTAAACATATATACACTCCTAACACAACTGTCAGAGTTTACACACACAACGGCTCACAAAATTGTCAGCGTGTACACTTCTAACATTCTAACACAGCCGTCAGCGTGTACACTCCTTACACAACTGTCATCGTGCATTTCTCATACAACTGTCAGTGTGTACACTCCTAACACAACCGTAGCCAAGTGTCCGCATGTATCCTAATAACACAACTGTTACCGTGTACACTCCTGATACAGGTGTCAGTGTGTAGACTCCTAACACAACTGTCGGTTTGTACACTCTTAGCCAACTGCCAGCGTGTACATTCCTAACACAACCGTCAGCGTGAACCTCTGGCACAACCGTCAGCGTGTGCACTGCTTACACAACCGTCAGCGTGTACATCTAGCAAAACCGTCAGCGTGTACTCTCCTAACTTAACTTTTAGTGTGAACACTCCTAGCATAACTGTCAGCGTGTACACTCCCAGCACAACTCTCAGCATGTGCACTCATAAAACAGATGTGTGTACATTCGTAGCACCACCGTCAGCGTGTATACTCGCAACACAACTGTCAGTTTGTACATTCCTAGCTACGCTCTTTACGCAGCGCTTTAAATATAGGCCTTCTCCTTATATCTTAAGCGCTGTTTGTAATGACCTCGTATCCTGAATTGCTACACCAGAGGGGAGCACTGTATTTTTGTCCAATCAGATGAGACCATGGCTGGAAGACACGGCCAAGCGAGGAATACACGGAGACAATCATGTTCATTTCGATTTGAGTGACAGCTCATCGCCTCGGTAACCGTCTGAACAGGCCACAGGCTCAAAGAGAATTGCCCCAGACGTGGTTTGCTTACGGCTTGGGCACATAGGATGCCCGGCCGGTGAGTTGTAATTCAAACGAGACGTAACAACAAAGGCTGCATGCACACATCGCTGGCTGGTTTCACTTCTGCAGACAACAGATACATGGCTACGCTAACACAGTCATAATGTCATAATCGAATCAGTCGATGATGCGAGATTACAGAGGGAGCAATTAAAATTCGACCGTTAACTCTCATCGAGCGGCGCTTGAAGCGCAGCTATTGGCGGAGCCAGGATGCTTGTCGAGTGTTTGTTTATTGGCATCTGGTTGGCTGCTTGTCACATCATACGCACTTTTTTTTCAGCGGACAACGAACCGCCATCTGGTGTCTAAATATATCATAAACGGTCAAAGCTTGCAGCGTGAAATCAGTTGCTTCTTTAGAAGCGCAAGATTTCCGCTGCCTCGGGAGCGTAATTCCTAGCACAACTGTCAGCTTGTATACTCTTAACACAACGGTCAGTTTGTACAATCTTATCCCAACTGTTAGCGTGTACACTCCAATCCCAACTGTCAGCTTGTATACTCTTAGCACACCTGTCAGCATGTAATCTCCTAACACAACTGTCAGTGTGTATACTCTTAACATATCTGTCAACGTGTGCACTTCAGCACAACTGTTAGCGTATACAACCCTAACACAACTGTCAGTATGTACACTCCTCGCACAACTGTAAACATATATACACTCCTAACACAACTGTCAGAGTGTACACTCACACACAACCGCTCACACAATTATCAGCGTGTACACTTCTAACACAGCTGCCAGGGTGTACACTCCTAGCACAACCGTCAGTGTGTATACTCGCAACACAACTGTCAGTTTGTACATTCCTAGCACAACTGTCAGCTCAGAAATTCTCCAAAATGTCAATGACATTTGATGAATTCTGGATTAATTTTTATTCCTTGAATCCGGAAGGTCTAATCATAACATTATCATTTTAACCATAGGTCTATGCATAGTTAGATTAATGCTTGTTCAAAAGGAAGTGTTACCAACGGCCATGGACCTAACCTTATGAAAAAAGTTGTCTAAATTTGAATTATTTTCCTTTTCGTAATATAACATCATAACCTTTAACGGTGTCTGTCGGAATATGGGTTGCACATCCTATAGCCGGTGGCATATCGCTTACATTTTTATTTTTATATACCCAGATCTGTCCCGAGGGATCAAAAGCATTGCCTGTTGTTTTCCCGCCATGGTCCTTAGCGTGACACGCTCAAAGTTGTCACGTGGAAAACAGTCGGAGTCCCGATCGAGAGAGATTTTGATGGCAACAGCGAGGCAGAGGGACCCACATGTATTCACGTCACACGTGCGGCTTGGCGAGTGCTTTGTGAGAGCAGCCATGCCTTGCGGACAGATCGCGTATCAACACAAACCTAGCTAGACATCTCTTTTTAATCCAACTTGACAAATTTTCAGTGGCTTGTTTACACCCTGCGTGCGGGCCGGGTCAGACGACTGTAGGTGATTATGGGACACCTCATTAAAATTCCCACTCACTGATCTCACGCGCGTTGCTTGGTTACCAGCACGTGGGTGAAACGTGCACCGGCGCACTTCGACTGAGGCGGGTTTACTCCCAAATGCCAAATTATTTTCCCGAAGGCCTTAGCAGAAAGTCGGACGGGCCTCTTGGAAAGAATGGACGTCTAATTGCCGTTGGTCGTTTGTGTGTAGATTTCATCTTTTTACCCCATCATTGACGTCACTTGACAGCAGTAGATGGCGTAAGTGCACACTCCTCTGTTCCACGGCAGACGACAGGCGACGGAAATGGCGCGCTCAGACCAGGAGACGGTATCTGGTGGCGTTATCAACACACGCATGGATTAATAACACAAATCTATAATAGGATCAAAATTCACACTTCACGAGGGATTGATTTCCTCGGCAGAGTCAATAAAAACACACTTAATCTGTGTTTGTGTTCTTAAACGACCTTGGCGTGAACATGAAGGTCACCTGAGTGCGCCACAAATCCAGTCAGCGAGCAACCAGCAAGAAAAGTTTAAGAAGAATTCATACACCGCATGCAGGGTTCACTGCGAACTGAAGATATTGTTAGTCCTGGTTCCTTATTTTAATTTATATATATTTATTAAATTTTTATCAAATATAATCTTCAGCTTACTAGCAGGGGCGGAACCAGGATTTAGAAAAAGGAGGGGTCCAACCCAGGTGGACTACTGACAAAGCCTAAATAAAAATCCCCAGGTCCGGAAAAATAGGGGGTGGGTGGGTTCAGGGCACAAAAATTGGCCTATAATCCTTTAAAAAGGTTGCGGTGACTGAAAAAGGGGGGGGGGGGTCCGGACCCCGTGGACCCCTCCCCTGAATCCACCCTTTACCAAGCATGCAACTGAGTGATATTGGGGATTGAGCTATGGAGTATACGATCTTGGGAAATCGGTCGAAGTAAAAAATAAATACATGTATCTAATTTGTGCCCTGGATCTAATGTGCCAAATTTCAGATTTTGAAAATTAGTCAAATTAGAGATCTAGCGCAAACAGAAAATGCCAGAAGACAGAAAGGAAAGTGAAATCGATTGTTTTGCACTCCAGAGGGGGGGGGGGGGGGTGCTAAGAAAGTCCACCCACAACTAAATGTTTCCCAAAAATGAATATAGAAATAAACTCATCAACCTTAGGGGGAAGGCTTAAATATAAATTCCCAAGAAATCATAATAATGGTTAACTTGCCCTGACCAAGAAACTACCATTACCTTAATGTCATACACTGTCTCCAATTAAACCCAAGACGAGGATAATTTTGCTTTAAAGTCACATGTCTTGGATATGAGAAGTTCTTATAGCAGATTGGCACACACACACACACACACATATATATATATATATATATATATATGTCTAAAACAGGACTAAATTAATTAAATCAAGAGTTAAGCTTGTATATGAAATTCGGCACCCGTCGACCGAAGTTTTCTCGCTATTTACTTTGATATATATAAATATATATATATATATATATATATATATATTGTTACGAAGACAAATTGCTCAGGGGAAAACATTTGGCCGATCCGGGATTCGAACCCATGTCTGTGGCGCACCAGTCGGCGTATTAACCACTTCGCTAGCCAGACAGTTCTGTCCGCTTTTATGTCACCCCGTAACACACCCCCTCTTTAGAGCGTTCTGCTTTCAGAACAAGACTAATTATCCCAGGAGTCGCACTTTGGTGAGCTTATTCCCTGGGCCACAAGGTTTACCGTCACGTTGAATGAGCCCCCATTTTGTTACGAAGACAAATTTCTCAGAGGAAACACTGGGCCGATGCCGGTTTCGAACCCATGTTGGTGGCGCACAAGTCCGGCGTACCAACCGCTTCGCTAGCAAAGCACACTTCACTAGCGGGACAGTTCGGTCCCTTTTTATGTCACCCCGTAACAATATATATATATTCAAATATTTTTGGGTGGAGGTAACCGCATTCATTTTTAAAGCTAACTTAACTATATGTATATGTACGTCTGCAGAATTCCATTCCGGTTTCGGACTACTTGACAGGGCAGTATATCACACGCTTCCTCTCATTTTGTATCCTGGCGTCAACCTGGCCCGGTGGCTACTGCACCTGTGGGCCCTGGGTGCTTAATCGTACCCATTGCTGGGTCAATCCACCGAGGAACCCCCGAAAGGCGCACTCGTTTGTGAGTGAAACACGGCCCCTGGGCACGGCCTTCCCATAAAGCCTGCAGAGCGCTCACCCTGGGTGGGGTCCGACCGTGAAAAATCTCTCCGCCTCGGCTGTGATTCGAACTCACGATCTCCTGGCTTTTATTCCTATGCTCTACTCCTGAGCCACAGAAGCCGGTTCATTCCTTTGAGATATATACTGCACTCAGAATTTTTCTGTGTATGATCATTTGTACTGACGCTAAACATAGTGGCTGAACTACTAGTAGATATGGCATACGAATAAATATCATATACGAGGTTTACTTGTAGAGTAATAAATCAATTTCGAGTTTGTTATAATGAATTTGAATTTTAAAAGCGCACATTACCCGCTTTGCGTTGGGATACGAGTCTTCCATGAGGCAATTAAGCTGACCCACTATAGACACTATATATGGCGTAGTTTTTTTTTTCCAAATTATCCCAAATTCATCAGGATTTATTTGAAAATATGGACATCGACCCTCATCGGACACACTTGGCATCGTTCGAAATTGAAAATAACACTCCAGTCCGTGGCCGTATAGAGGTGTTTCCTTACGACGATTTACTGCCGCTGTGTTTCCTATGCACAGTCCGTGAGTAGTGTCTGATAAATCCGCTGCGATAGATTCTTTCGAGCAATAAGGTTAATGAAAACGGCCATTAATAATTCGAAAGAACACATTTCTGAAAAAAAAAATATTTTTTTCCGGAAGGAGGAGATGTGTACCTCTGCTAAATTTGAGGTTGTGTATTGTTAAACCTCTTAACCTTTGGAGTTACATGCACCTATTTCTAAATCTCTTTTAGGAGATTTGCTATATTTGGGTATATACGAGTTTTTACATAGTTTACGATAACTAAGAACAATGCAGTCATCCGTATTTATATAATGTTTTACTTATATATTTAACTACTGAAGGTGAAAGTAATCACCTTGCGGCAGGTAGAATTAAATCACTAGCAATTTCAATAAAACGATCAATCCTGTAGCGGAGTCGTATTTTCGGATTTCCAATCTATATACTTGAAGTATAGAAACTCTTAATACTGATAAAGGGAGGGTAAAATGTCACACATATGAGGGTAGGTTGCTTCCAGTTATGTGGTCACATGCACCGAATTGCGGCGCCACTGCATGTCAATTATGGCAAACTTTTTCCTTTGTTTTCATCTTAACAAGAATTTATATAAATGTATATAAATGTAGGTGTCGCCAGATAAAATTATATTCAGTATTCTTGTTATCAAATCATGTGTGCATGTCAGTGTGCTTAGCAACAAAGTGCTATGTACAGCCATCTGTTGTCTGGTTATATATACTTTCAAGATGTATATATACATGTGTGAGACCATGTTTACATCTGTGTATTATGTTCCAACATGAAGAGAGAAACGAGTATTAATTTCACACTAATTCTAAAGCTTGATTATACCTATTAAAATATTTAAAAAAATAATGTTGATTTAAACAGAAAACTCAATAATGAATGAACATTAACAAGGTGATGTACAATCATATACAATGTTTCAACAAAAGGATTTCCTTTAGTGCACTTGGCAAAGAACAATTAGAGAAAATGCATCGGGGCCAATTAATGATGTAGAAAACATCTAAAACCTCACCTCCTATTGATCAGGTACAAGTTTTCTTGTCTGTAGTGAGGATTTATTTATTTGTGTTGCCTTTGTTACGTTAGAGCAGGTCAAACCAGGGTCGCCTTTCCCGGGACGCCGGTAGTATTGTCTACGGGTACCGGGTATTGTGGTGACGAAATTGGAGCCCAATAGAATTGTAATAACGATGATGAATTCCTGAACATTAGAGACATAATTACTCATTTGCTATAGAAAAACAGTCAGCACAATGTACATCAAAGGAGAACTCACATGACCCGATCGGTTACTGTGACGAAACCCGTGATGGAGCCGAGAAAACCTGGGCGACTGGTATTGTTATTAGATGAGGTGCCAGCAGGGGCGCGCTGTTACCCCCGAGGGGAAGGGGTAAGTTGCGTCAGCACACACGGGACACGGGTTGTTCTCAGCCCTCCCCCTGGGTTTTCATGGGCCATTATATCCCCAAAACATCCAATTAATCCGACCACCTAATTCATTACTGGCTCTTTGATGAACCGGCAAACGCACGGCCGAATGCACTTGTTTGTACCACTCACGTAAAAAGTCAGCCACCGTAAAGTCAAGACTCTCCCCTTCTATATGTATGTACGTATTGATTTAAATAGTGAAAGGAATTACTTACATGAACATAGATGGTGTACGTGATGTTGAAGTACTTGTCAGGTAAGTCCTATTTGTTCACGGACAAAATGCAAAAGAACAAACCAAGCTAGAACAAAATACAATAAAGCAAATTACTTCTAAATGTGAGAAAGTGTGAACAGACTAAAATTTGTCATGGAACAAAAGCTCATGACAAATTTAATAAACTATTCTAACTACAATTTGCGTAATTGCGCTAGATATCGCTCTGTCGGTATGAATGCCCGAGTCATTATTTCTTTATACTAAAATAGCTGTTCTAAATATATAATGCACAGCAACAGGATTAAAACAAACTATTTATTTTTCATATGCATTACTTTATGAAATATATATATATATATATATATATATATATGTTTATATATATATATATATATATATTAATATTTAGGCCAATACCAAAGGTTTATATAAACACAGAAATCCTTTTCTTGTGGTTGTCAGTAAGGTTTTAAAGGGTTTTTTAAACACTATGAAGGGTTTTCCAGAAAACCTCCGCTCCATTGTTCTCCAGAAAATCCCACTAAGTTTTTTTCTATATGGTCAGTTTAAAGATTTTTTAAAACCCTTTAAAAAAACCTTTACTTCTTACAGTGTACATAGACTTTTTCGGACGTCATCAAAGTTTAGGCAAAATTGTCACTTTGAACTCCTGAGTGTAAACTAAAGAAAAAGCTCACCCAATTTAAATAAAATGACATTTATCTCTCTGTAATTTTTCCTTTGGCAATGAAAATGATCATGCCGACGTAGAGAGCAATTTGTGCATAGCATGTGACACAGAACTATATAAACAAACCTTCATTTAGACATGCATGTCTGTATAATCTGTTCCATATTGGATATATATAAATTGGATTTCCAGTAGGTTAGAGAAGATATATAGCTGTATACATAATTGGTTGCATACAACATACACGTATAACTGACATCAGTGTCCAGCATATATAGAAGACCACAAGGGGTTTATAAAAATTCTCATTTTTTTTTCAAATTGCCTAACGAAGGGTACACTTCTTATACGGAGTGATCTCTTTGCATTCCTTTAATGATTCATTTCACTGAATGAAATTAATAAGCGAGGGAATGCAAGAGGACCACGGCGTATAATAAGTGCACACTATAGGGTCGATTTGTATTTTTTGGTCAGCTTAAAAACTTTAAATGGTTGCATGTGTTTGGTCCATAACGTAAGAACTTCACGGACTTATATGCGAGAGACGAACTCTGAACATCATTCGCATAGAGTACTTCATTGGCGTTAAAGCAGGTTCCTGTCCGGAAAATTAGAAATCCTGGTAGCTATTTAACGTACAATAGGTATTCATGAATAAGCGAGTCTCACACTTCTAATAGGCACTCCAAAGGGGCATGATATACAAACGGATGGCAACATGTAAAGGTAGCATTTACAAGCCAGAACACAATGGACGCTTGGCATCAAAGACATTCTTCTGGTTTTGCGTGCAGGGAGTCCTTTCTCGGTATAAACAGACTCCCGTTGTCCTAACGGGAAGTCTTATAACGGGGCACGCGCAGAGCTGGACAAAATGAACACATTTCTCCACCATGTGGGGTCATTTGGGCCATTCATCAGTTAATGTGCATAAACACTAAAGATACACTAGCCAACCGGGCGGTGCATCTATTGCAATGTAGTCTAATTATACCTGTAAGGGCCGGAGGCTTAGGCGCAGGCTTTATTAAACACCTAGCCCCGAGCGATGGAGGTCTGTTAAGAACCTTTGAGAAGTTCCATGAGTCTAATTATTAAATTTAAGCCCTTTACGTTTGATGTTACAGGCTGTATTGAATGATTAATCGGGCTTAATATGATTAGGACTGCCTGAAGAGGGTGCTCATACGTAATACCCCATGTGACCTGCCGGTGGACCGGGCGGCCTCGTTTGAAGTCCGGCTCATCCCTGTGTTACCGCGGACAATTGATTCTGTGCTGGAATGCGGTTACAGAATGGTATCATAAATCTCGCTAGTGATTAACAATATAGATACAGATATATACAAATACACTAGAAGCTCCTTACAGGTTTCCTGTCTGCAGCAACTGGGGGTTTCCGGAATTTTCCTCATCCCGAGGAAATGTTCCATACATATATATATATATATATATATATATATATATATATATATATATATATATATATATATATATATATATATATATATATATATATATATACATGAGACAAATAAACACACACACACGTATCAGATATTTTGTCTATTATGCAAACAAGCTCACCCAGACAGGCAGCATATATATACATTAGGGCCCGTCTATACCGATCTTGCCCGTCTGCTTTTGAGACTGCATCCGATATTGGGCTGCCTATATATGCAGATTTTCACTATATATACAAAGTTTTCCTATTTAACAATTGAAATTATCACGTATACATATGAATGCGTCTTTGCTATAAACTATACAAGTTCTATCTTTGTTTCGAATAAGCATGCGTATACATTCATCATACCTATAACACCCGTACCTATAATCTCTAGCGCCCGGGTATAATGAAGGCAGTACTCATTATTAATAGATGTTCATGCAGACAGACGATGCCTGGGTAAAAACGAAATTTTGGCTGCAGGGAATATTCGTCTGTCTGTGAACATTTATGCCTGAGGTGTGTAGGTTACTGGTAAAATTTCTGATCAGTCTCCTCCGATATGTTATTGTGAGATTTTAAACTTCTTCATGACTGTTCACTAATTCACTCGTCAGAAAAAGATTCCATGACAAACATTCTCAAGACAAATGCTCACAATCATAATGAGAAAAGAGACATTCGCCCACAATTCATATAGTTAAAATAAGAAGATTTTTAAACTTTATAAACCATGCAAATACCGCAGGTTTTTATTTTTTAAAGTACATAACATATCTAAGTAGCATTCAGTTGAAAAGCAACATTATAAAATAAATTTTCACACCCACGCCCCCCCCCCCCCCCCCATCCCCAACCATGCAAAAGAGACAGTTGTTATCATGCAGATTGTGAATGAGAGTTAATTTTATATAATTTTCTATCACCGATCTATCATTATTCTGGCAAATTCACATTTTGATGCAGTAACAGCTCCAGACAAAATTTGGTATTAAACCAATTGAGCTCATGTGCAGATTTTGGCAGTGCGGTGCATCAGTGATTGCGGGTGCCCATCATCTGTTCCTTATGTGCATGGACCAGGGCCATGCAGCAGCAGACGGGCCCGTTCGGGCTTCCGACAAATTTATTGTTGTTGGCTTCATATTCGCGGGGTTAGTATTTCGCGATGCCCACCTTTTCAATGTTTCGCGAAGGTTCCATTTTCACAATCTCACTACATTAAAAATCTGTACACAAAGTTTATCATTATGATATGAACTGATTATATTTCAAATCAGATTATATCGCAAAGTCTTAATAACTGAACGGGGACCCAAGGGGACACAGAACGAGTCGATATATCACTTATAATAGTAATATTTGAGCATACAAGATATATCTTCATTTATGTTTAATGTAGATCTTTTACCCTTCCGCCTGCTTTCCAAGATGGTACCTCTTATTCCATGAGTGTTTTATTTTCGCGATAATTCACCTTTCGCGAATAAAAAGGTATAACTACAGTATGTGCAAGTGTATATAACGAAGCGTTTCAAATTTCTTTTTCATGATTTTTTGTGTTTTTTTTTTTCGTATTCGCACTTCTTTCCTAATAATAAAGCCTCCGTTTATTGTTTTCATTATATCCCATAAAATCCTTATATAAATACACTTGTTATGAACAGCATACCAGCAAGCTTTTTTAATATTCAGGAAACTATGTCCAAATGCTTCTTATTTATAAAAACGTACACCAATGAATATTCCTTTGCATGTAAGGGCAATATGAACTGGTGTTATCCTTGCTTGAACAGAAAAATATACAATGAAAGCTTTACATGATGTATACTTGATTCTACAAACAGAAATTGGATATATACATTGATAAACAACTTCTCATACACAATTTATCTCTTTATATATATTATATTCAAAAAAAGGTGAAATATCCTATAAAGCGTGTAAATGAGCGCCTATTCAGCAAATTATCTTCAAAGATAACACTAATAGGATTTTATATAAACATTTCCAAGTGCATATAGTTGCAAGTTAAGCAGGACTATTTTTTACTCAGGTATACGAGTCGACCTGAATGCGGGTCTTGTCCGAGAAATTGGTCATTTTTTCTTATCGCCTATGTACACATCCGCGGTCGACATTGAGCTGTTTTATCAAGGGTATTCATCCACGATATTTAATAGCCTTAGTTAAATATATGTAATATGCGCATTGCTTTCAGTACGGTGACTTGTTTAACCTGGGGTGTTCATTCCAGAACGTTTGCTTTTCAGGCGTCGCATGCGATGCATACGACTCATGCTCAGATGCAATAGATGACCGAAAAACAAGGTTTACATTTAGCAATGTGATACCAACTTTACTTAGGCGGTCCCGTAAACACAGGGCGGTCTCAAACACAAATAATCCAGTATTTGTCACTCATCAACTCGCTCAGTTTGAACAGTTATTCAAATGGTAGGTCTAATCTACCCTGTGCAAATCGTTCTAATACTTGTAATTGCGAAAATTCACCCCTTGTGGCATGCTGAACACACGTGCGCGACTTGCCCAAATATTCACATCCGGGCCGGGGTCCATTGAAGCTTTTTGCTGGCTAGAGGAAGCGGTGCGCGTGTATTTGCCTCTTTCTGTTTAGTTCACCTGTTCTGAACACCGTTTACCCGCGCGGGGGTCGGCGCTCACCCCTCTTTTTCTTCTATATGTACAAGGGTTAGTTTGCCACGAGCGATATTTTGGCCTCGGGTCAAAGGAAACGGAGATTAAAAATACTCAGCACACCTCTGAACCTCATGACAAAATATGCTTTTCACACCTAGAGTGCCATGGCCGCTTGTTATGCACTCGCCACTATATGAAGTCAAACGTGCGTATATATATATGACTGGCCCGCTTGCTGCCCACATATGCAAAAAGCTTACATCTTATTTTCTTAAAACGCCGTGCTTGATTCATCAGTTAAATAAGTTTTAAACAAAACAGAATATAATTATATTTCCATAATGAATGTAATCGTAAAAATTTGATATTTTTATTTAACCTTGAGTAAATTATGAATCTTCAAATATATTTTGCAACTCATCACATTAGGATGCATAAAATGGTAATAATTAATTAATTAAGATATTAATTGTCATGTAGTCTGCAAGTTGACAAATGCAAATAGATACGTGACATAAACCTACAATGGCCTGCTTCATATTCGCGAGGTTAAGTTTTCGCGATATACACTTATTCTGTGTTTTGCGATCTTACCAAACAGTTAACAGTTTTGCAAAAACCTTAACGACCATGAAACGCCTAAGGAATGGAAAATTTATGATGGTTTATTATTAGCAGATAATGAAAAGGATCTCATATTATTTATAATATAAATCTTTAGTTTAGTTTACGGAGAAAATAAAATGTATGTTATTGCTATTGCAAGTAGGACAAAATATATAAGTCTTTTAAAACGTTTATTTGGAAAATGCATAGTGAAGATGCCGATAGTATATATAAAGGACTCTTTACCTGTGTAAACGGGGCATATTATTCAATTAAGAAGGTTATATTTTCGCGATAACTTCCCTTTGAATTCGAAACCCCCGCGAACAATTAAAGGCAGCATATTTTATCAGTCTTCATATATTTTAACGGAAAAATACCGCAAAACGGGAAAATACCTCAATTTGGGGCTTGCATGCACAAAATGAAATCTATAATTCATAATTATATAAGAAAACTACTTACTTTTAGAGAGAACACAAATTTACATACGGCGTTGTGAAAGTCGATGTACGTTTTTAAACTTATTTTTATAGTTGTTCGATTCAGATTGCCTTCAAGTGGTGAATACACTATTCATATGCATAATCAATTTTTGCCTTTTAAATAATCAACGAAAATAACATACAGAAACGCTAGAAATAGCTTTTTTTCCCGCCCATGTGATGTTGTAACAAAGGAAACATATATAGTGTGGTTACCTTTTTTGATCGCGAGGGTTTCAAATTCTCGATATTCGCGAAAGGGGAATTATCACGAAAATTAAACCATCGTGAAAAAAGACGTCAAAGCAATACAGGTACACGGTCATTTATATAATGTAGCCTCAATAGTTTTTTTTTGTTATCCAGGCAACCACACCTGTATACGTTTAAAAGTGGAAAGGGCAAGAGATTGATATTATAAATGATAACATATAAATGTAATGTTTATACCTAAGTCAAAGATTGACACAATAGAAATATCAGATAGTTCATATAATCTGCCTATAGGAGACAAGTCTTGAAGAATTTCCACTGGTGCTTGTGGACCTTTGACAAATTGTTAATATTTACCCTGCACATGTACTATAAGTATAATGGCTGCACTTGGTGCAGGCTATATTACATGGTAAGATCACGAAATGCATGGAACCCTCCCCCTCAAAAAACAAATGAAAACATAAAAATTGTGTAAAATTAGCCTATCTCGCGACTATGAAAACAGCCACAGTAATTTGTTTTGGAACCTGTAAAATCACTTCATTTATAGTATAATGCTTGGATATTACTTTTGCAAAGAAACAGCACGGACTAAACACTTAAATGTTTTACAGTGCAACTGAATTAATCGCTGAAATAGAGAAGCATTCATTATAATAAGATATAGTTTTTACAAAGACAAAATAGCATTATTTTTTTATGACAATGAGATATAAATGTATCAGAACATTGATATAAGAAAGTATATGCATATTTTGTATAAAGAAAATTTTTAAAATATTCATACACGGCTGCAAGAGCAGATAAATACAGCCATTTAATAAACATAATTGAAACTACGTGTTTAATTTAAAGCCACACAAAGGTAAAGCGATAGATGTACAACCTGACATTGCATGCCAGGACAGGAGTTAATTGCATATGTTTTCAGATATTGCTTTTGTAAGTCTAGAACTACAATCAGATCATGGAAATATCACTTTTTTTCCCCGTATATTTTCCTTCTAAATTCTTCTAATAATATTAACAGATTTCATTCATTCATATAAGGCCTGGTGAAGGTAATTAAAGTATTCATAAATACAACTGATTTTAAGGTATCTCACATTGGGAATCATCATGCACCAATCAACTTCATATGTGCAGAATCATATATATGCACCAACAGATTGTTGCATGCCCATTTGAAAAAAGTGGCGACTTCAAATAATATTATATATCTATTTATATAATATATATCAGAGTTGTGCAAAGGGCGTTTTGCAACTTATGACCTTTCAAATTCACACATATGCATTCAACCACATGAGGTGACATAGTTTTTACATTTGTCAACAATACAGTGTTTACTAAGAACTTTTAGATAAGCAAGCTCCTACATCCGTCACAGAGGAATTATAAGAACTTTCCTTATTAAAAAATTAAGAGAGTTTATCAAAATGGTATACTCAGTAAGTCAGATATCACATAAATTCTATAGAGAGGGTTTTTAAATATGCGGATGTTTAAAGTTCACTTGTTGCAAAAGACCCTTAAAAAATTGGTTTGTTTGGCATGCTTCCATGCAGATGTACTTGTTAAGTATGTTTTGATTATTTTTGATTGCCCCCAACATGTTATAAACACGTGGATCAGTTTGTGTACTGCGAGATTGACGTTTTTCTGGTCTATTTTTTATGAAACTTCAAAGGTTTACAAGGGAATATCTTTAGTGATTAGGTCACAGATATATATAGGGAATATAAGCACCTTTAAAAGTTGGATTACCGAGCGGAAGTTCCCGGTTCGATTCCCACAGTACGCAGTACAAAATGGTGAACTTGCATGAGAGATCACCTCTTAACGCTGAACAAGAGGTAAAACATGAAGTCATATAAACATGAATGCTTAATGAAAAGATATAATTAACCCTTCATCCTCTTAATTTGCATTGACAGTGCGTACCCCTGCATGAGGGGGTAATGAACTTAACCCCCCCCCCCCCAGAATGTTCTTCATGAAATCCGCCTAGCAGGAATACACACCTGTCACGGTTTACAGCAACTTATCATTTCGCCACCAGTTGCAAAGCCATCTGCATGACGAAGGTATAATAATTAACACGTACAGTTGCTGAAAATGTATATGCAAGTATTTTTGTCATCTCTACAGAAATAAAGGGGGGATAGGTTTGCAATTTAATACTGCGTATTGCTGTTCTTTTTTTTACATTTATAGTTTCAAATATGCGTGCGCACATTGCGAAAGAAGTTGCCTTTATCTTCGATCGGGTTAGATTTTGGCCATTTTCACTTGTTGACTCTTTCGCGAGTTTTATTTTCACGATCTTACTATAAAGTAACCTTAGCAAAATATATCCATAATCTTATTTATTATTAAATATTTAATATCATATATATTAATTATTAATCATTAAATGTTTTAAAAGTTTGACAAGGATCCACGAGATTTATTAAAAATCAGTGTTCACTAGAGGCATATAATATAAAGACATAATATATCTTAATATATCAATAAGAGTTTCAGGTAAAAAAGAATATGATTTATAACATCACTTTCGCGAACATCACGAATTTGAAACTCCCACGAATAAAAGCCAACCACAGTATATATATGTATGCATATTCAAGTTTTGGAATGCAAGATGTAAAGCCAGAATTATGTCAAGCCTACATGTACTATCACAACTGTTCAAGGAATGACGGACACATTATAAATTGGTCACTATATAGCGTAAGATATTTGTATCACGGCGTTTGGAAACAAGAATGTCTATACCACATGCATATATACATGCTGAGATAAACGGAGTTAAAATTCTATCACCCGACTGCAGGATGACAGATACATTGTCTCTTATCCTGACATCTGGTGGGAAATACATTAACTACCCGATTGACTGACGCCTGACCGCTGGCACAACCATGTCAGTATGCCTAGCCGTGTTGCATTCAGGTCAGTGTCGTCAGGTTTGACTGGAGAAAATTGATATCTAGTTCGGACATCCCATAAAATACTGTACGAACTTTAAAGAAATTTCCGTGAAAATAGGATTTTGGAGATAGAAAAGCTTTGGATCTTATGACCCCGTCAACACTAAACTTTTGTATTTATAAAATGTATAAATATATATATATATATATATATATATATATATATATATATATATATATATATATATATATATTATTCTCTGTTGCCGGAGAGGACCCGTTTTTCTGCCATTGTAACATACTGGACAAAAATATTAGCATTATTTAATCATTGCCAAAACCAACGTGTGCCGTGTGATGGGAGGGACTATAACAAAGATCTATTTTATATTTTCCAGTGGTTTGTCCCTTTAAAACAATTTGTAAATCCAAACAGAACACGCGTTTTTATTTTACCTCCCTTGTGCCATTGTTATACCATTTTGCCAAGGATGCTTCATGGTATATTCACATGACGCTGATCACACCTAATTTGAGGAATTCCATGGTATACCGCTCACTCAGTCAGTATCTCTATACCTTAGTAAAACATTATTAGAGTCAACTAGGTAATGGCCTCCGTATTTTCACTAGCGATGGCCGCGTGGTCCGATTGGTCACATATCTGAAATAACTCATCTAGACACATGAATTAGATTGTTCACACAAGTACTCAATTACGCCTTCATTTGACGCTGACCCACTAATCAGTGTCAAATTAATGACATGTTAGCGGTGACGTCACGTAAATGGGCGTGTGGTTTTTATATCCTTGTACCAATACCGTGATCCCCCCGACAGCTAACACAGTCCCGGCTGTTATATTCTTGTGAACACGCGACGATTCAATTGGTTTCAAACAGTTGATATAAGTGCTTAGGTAACTGTTGAAGCCTCGGTTTGGTTTGTGTCGTCTGCTAGTGCTACTGATCTGGAATGCGTCTTTTCCTCCGCTGTCAGTCAGAAATACTGTGTTTCTATATTTAAAAAGGTCCTCATAGAAGAGGCATCAAGATCAATTGCTCAAGTCCATAAAATGTTGTAGGGACAAAACCTTTGGTGCAAGCAAGCGATTTATCTTCCTTTTTTTCAAAGGGTCAAGACATTAGGCTAAAAAAATAAAAGGTATGGTTCTCAGGCACCGCCCGCATCAATTTTCAACCCCCGCATCAAAAATTTTTATTTTGATTTTCAATAGAAACTTTCCAATTTTGAGCTGCTGCCGCTCAGACATTTCTTTCAAGAAGATAAAACCATACAATTTCCTTTGTTTTGTAGTGCTTTTTCTTGTTTATCACAATAAAACTGTTATTTCCATGCTTTTCTCTTATCATTTGACATTTTAATCGAAACATACCAAAAAATATAAAATAAAAAAAGCGCCCGCCCGCATTGATTTCTGAAAAAAAGTGCCTAAGAACCATACCTTTTTTTTATTTTGGTCTTATGCGTAGTTGTTTCCAGCTTGCCTAGAAAATACAAACATTTTCTTCAGTTCTTAAAACAAACGACATCTGTACACGATAATTGACACCAAATTTTTGGGTTCTTAATTTCGAAAAAAAAAACAACTTAATTTTTGTTGTATCTCAGATATTACCTAGTCATATATATATATATATATATATGACGGGGAACTAAACCAGATATGGTTACAGGCTCCCGTTATATATATATATATATATATATATATATATATATATATATATATATATATATATATATATATATATATATATATATATATATATATATATATATATATATGCGGAATTTCTGGTTTGTATTTGATTTCGTTTGACAAAAACTATAATGCAGGCCAGTTGGTGCCAAACCCTGCAGAGGAACGATATGTTCAGTGCGCATGCTCGTGGAAATGGTCTGTTTTCACGTGTATTCTTTCTTTTCTAAAATCCGACGATACATGCACATATCTAGGCATTTCTATTTTACGTTATGTATTCGTTTTGCCTTCTCTCTTTCGATTTATTACCAAAGTCTTAAAAATACAGGGGATTACTAGTTTAAAACATATTGTCAATTTATTTGTTTTGTTGTTTTTTGTTAGTTTATTAATATCGTATTTTTTTCAAGATATGAACGGGATTTTTTTAATGTTCACCAATTTTATAAAAAAAGAGAAAAATACGGTAATGATCAGAATTCCCTTTAATATTTTAAGAAGTTTATCCTTTAAATAAAAAGTCCTTCAAAACTATAAAAAATTATTACAGAGCAAAAATTTATATTCTATAAGACCAGACTTGGTTTATTCCTTCTCTTTTTTGTCACTTCATCAATATTTTGTAAACTTATTATTTGATTCATTAATACTTGAAAAAAAAAGGTTTGTATTGTCATAATCATCTACACCTTTTAGCATTGACTGAAAACTAAATGTCTCCTCGCATGATTGGTCCTAATATATATATAGCTCAGCTTATTTCTGTTTAAAAGAATATGTACAGGAGAACACCAAACCAGTGTTTTATTCAGGTCTTTGTACGTTAATGGGGGATATGTATTTTTTTATATATATACGGAACCTTATTGGTTATATTTCTTTATACTAAACTTCCAATTTTATCTATTAGATCTGTCTTTTGCTCGGCTTTTAATCTGCACAGAGTTGAAAGCCTGGACTAATTTTGCTGCTGCAGCGCCATCTAGCACTGGCACTATAAACGAAGTAACACCCGTTATGATTAGTTTTACCACTAGGTGGCGCATATTACCAGTGGGTGTGCGGATGGTCAGTAAACGAGGATCCAGCATGTGCATGCACACACGCCCACAAGCACTTAGTCCCCATGTGACCTACTTCCACCAATCTGTGTGTCTGCCATCAAGTCTGCTGATTTACATTTCAACGTGTACATTTCAGCCATTGTTTCCGAGGAGATGGAATGTTGCACGTGTACATTTCAAACATGTATATTTCATTTTAAACAATTAACACAGGTTGGTCGATATCCGCTGGCAGGTTCACAGCATTTTGGCCAGTGGCCAAAGCTCACATTTGTAAAATCTGTGGTTGAATTTTTGTTCGCAAGGGTTTCAAATACGCGATATCCGCGGAAAAGAAATTATCGCGAAAATAAAAACTTAGTGGATACCTAATAACCATCGTCCAAATTATAAATAAATTATTTATTATATTGTTTTATTTAATATTATATTTTTAAACAATTTATCTTTCAATAATGAAGAGTAATTTCTTCTCGTTCTATGCTCATTTGCGTCCCTGTTAAATATTAATTCATATAATAATATGAATTTCTCCTCTCAAAATTGCTCAAATACCACTCGGGTAAACAAATCTTCTCCTGGATATCGATATGCGAGACTGTCGATAACTTGCAACCAGCGCAGATTAAGCCAATGTATGGCTTTTGACGAAGAATTAATAATCCATATTAGCGCATAAGTACCAGTCTGTATTGTATTAGTACAAATCTGTCCGAAAGGGGTTCCTTTTTTATGAATTTATTCAAAGGATACCGTCATAAGGGCGGTTATATCTAAAAAAAAAAAAAAACGCTTTTCTCACAAAATGGTGCAACTGATAAGAGAGGGGGTATTTTTATACAACCAAAATTTGTATTTTGTATTTATTATTTACGATTTTTTTATTGTTAAAACTACGACATGGTAAATGGTTTGATCTGGCTATTTACGAACGATTATACAACTATGACTTGTATCATGACTCCAAGCTGTATCTTTTTATTTTAAAAAGGCCTGTGGGTCATATTTTAAATTAAAAATTAGGGTTTGACCGCACTGCCTAATTTGATCGAGAGAAGATTGTTTTAATGAACATTACCCGTAATTATATATATGGAGACGTGACCTGTGTACATGCAGATCCTGTTTTAATTGCTGCAGGTCAGGTGATAGATGCTGCCATCTAGCGGAGACAGATAGTATATTTAGTTAATTCTGTTAAGCAAAGGATTTAGCTTACATTGCAAGTGTAACTTGAATGCGTGTTATTGCATGTTTTTTTTTCATTGCTGCACCGTCTGCAGAAGGAATACTACCGACTAAAGACCAAGACAAAAGAGTAAATAAAACACTCGCAGAGCGCATACCTCCGCATATGCCTGTATCCGCATCCTGTCTGACCGATTTAAACAAAACATACCTCTCCCTTCCACATAAATCCATTGAAATGCAACGAAAACACCAGGCGGCAAATCATACACCTAACATAATTTGGGGGAAAAAGGAAAAAGGGATATATCCATTGCTCATCCTTCAATAAGATTTTAATTATATGCATTAAGAAATCTAGCTATTTTATGTGGTAAATAACTATAAAATATATATAAATCTGATGGCTTTTTGAAAAGGACAGACTCAAATTTAACGAGTAACTGAGATTTGACGATGTGAGGGTGGGGGGGGGGGGGGGGGGGGGGAGGGCAGTAGAGTTGGTCGGAGATCCATCCGTTTACCTTCCGACCCTCGATTCGACTAATACGCCTTATACATATAACAAACTAGCGACAGCTTGTCACCCCAAACGTCGATTTTAGATGGACTGAAGACGATGGGGTGACAGTACAAGTTATTGGGTTCGCATCAATTCTAGTATGTGCAGATGTGCACGCCATTTCTGACACTACTTTTTCATTTTCATCCACTTCTCGAACTGTCATTTTCCTGAGTTAAGACAAAAAGTGACGTTATTCTGTTGGGGAAAATAATAATTATTACATCCACGGTTGACTTACGTGTAAACGTGCAGCAGTTTTTAATTCCGAGGCTGGTTTTACTCGAAAAACTCGTCTCCACGTCTGTCAGCGGGAGAATCATAACTTCCGGTAGGGGATTTCCATACGGCTATGTGTAAAACTCGGAAGTCTGAAGTCGGAAGCAAGGACTTTTTTAAAGCAATGATCGAAGCATAATTAAAATGCTACTACATCAATGGAAAGAACCTTTTTATTTTTATTGATAGAATAAGGTCTTTTCTATCATCATGTAAAATAATCAAAGTTATCCATCCGAAGTTAATGACTAGTTTTTGCTCGGAAATGCCCGGATATGGTCCAAATGTGTAAAACTCGGAAGCCAGTAATGGCATATGCACTGGTCATCATATCGTCAGCAAACGTGTCAAGCATTTTCAATTTCTTCAGTATCATGTATTTTTCATAAATTCAATCTGTTTTGTAACATTCATGATGCTGTTTTTTTTTAAATAATATATTATATTGATAAATTTATTTCATTTTGTAAAACAAGATTATTTTAACTCATCAATATTTTACGCTGTTACCGCATTTTATATTGATGGAAACATGAAAAAAATAAAGGTTTTGATAATATTTTATACATGTGCCCCTATAAAAATCACCCTGATAATATCATAGAGACTTAAACAGAAAATTTGACAGAACCAAAAACCCGTCCAGTTAATGTTTTTACAAGTTGTTTCGAACAAAATATTTTATTTTTTATGTATAAATTGAAAAACATTTTCCTCTTCCATTGACCAAAACAATTCATCAGGATTATGAATCTCTTAGACTCTTATCTATTATGTAATACTTTTTATGCCAAATATTATTTTACATTTCATGGTCCGGTTGCATTTATATATATATATATATATATTATGTAAACAAAATTGTAAATTCTTATCGAGATCCTTGTAATCTAACAGTAATATGAAGTTGAAGGGAGCAAATTCTGGTCACATGCCCTTATAATGCAATCAGTTGCAAACATACTTTAATATATTAATAAATATCCATATATTTGAAGTTGAAATGTGATGTTGAAACATCAGGAGTGAAATAAATATAATATAAATATCGAAATTGATAAAGTTTGAAAGAAAGAGTCAAAAACTTGAAAAAGAATTAATTTTAGTTTTTAAAAAAATTTGCTTAAATTTGTAAATCGATCAGATTTTATAATAAAACATGATATATATTATCTGGACTGTTGTATCCCTTTTCTAAGATATAAATGTAACATTTTTTTTTAAATATCGTTGAACATATTGAAAGACATTTCGTTTTGCATATGATACATGTATGTTTGTTCCAGCGATGACCTTCTGGGATATATTGAATTTTCATATTTATTCAACGTATGGAAAATATATTACAATATATTTTATTTTGAATGACATCGTAATTTATAACTGTATTTTTAATGCCGTACATGGGTTAATCATACCATATTTATTATTCAGTGGTGCATCCATAGAGGGCGTGCCCGTTCAGACGTAATATCTCTTAATTTTCATTTCTTTTCCAGATTACTTTATTTATTCCCTAGCAATTTCATTATTATATTTATTACTTTCCAATTCATAAATTGGTGATTTACTCCACTGAGAGAGCATCCAGATATATACTAGTATAATAAGAGAGGAAGTATTTCCGATAATAACACCGACGATATATATATATATATATATATATATATATATATATATATTAAATTTACAAATAAAAAAAATAAGAACTTATAGTTTTCCGATTATGTATCATGTATTGCATTATACACTCATTAAAAGCAGAATCATGCATAAGCAATTTAATATATGCATGCAACTATAATTATAATGAAACTGCATTTTGGGCAAAGTGCGTCTCTGTGACTTCCGAGTTATACACATTGGATATCATCCAAGCACTTCTGACTGACTTCCGAGATGGCTTCCGAGCACAAAATCTTCCATAACGTTCAGATTAAACAATGGATAACTATTTTTCTTCACAAAATGATAAAAAAAGATCTTATTCTATCGGGGAAAAAACAAAACGGTATTGAAACGTTAGCATTTTGTATATGCTTTAAACTGCTTTCGTTGGTTTCCGGCTTCCGACTTCCAAGTTTACATACACGACCGCGCCATGACACATTTAGTTTTGAATGAGAAGTACCGCTTCACGTAAATCGGTGCCACAGTGATGAAAGAAGGTAATAATTGTAATTATTTTTGTGTAACAACATTTTTTCTTCGATATTTAGCGCATATAATACGACTATATAAGCCTGTGATGCCAAATAATACCAGACAGCAAATATTTTGATCCGACCCTTAGAATGGGCGTTCTGTTGTGACTGCCATCATGACTCCAGGCCCTATCAGTTTTTTTTCCGAAGGCCTGAGTGTCATGTTGTCATGGCTAATAACAAACACAAACACACACACGGCCGTTTTCGCAACCCCAATCACCTTAAATCTTCAGCATTTATGTGTAAAAATAACAAGAAGATATATAGAAGTTCTGAAATACTTAAGAACATCATCGGAGGACATTCAAGAGCATGTTAATATTACTACACATTACATGGCATGGTGAAACGGGAGGACATATTTACCGGCAAAATTCTAAAATAACAAAAAAAAAAAAAAAAAAAAAAAAAAAACACTGGTATGCCCAGTAGCATCTGCTATGTGCCTATCAATTTCATTATATAATACTAGCATATTACAGGTGCTTGCGGAATTCTTGTAGTTCCTGACAAATGGCACTGTGATACCTCCTTTAAAACATGTAAAATTTTTCAGGATTTGTAGGGAAATATTGGATATTACCCAACTCCGAACACAGATGGCATTGTTATCGAGAGTTAAAGAACAGCGTATCCTACTCGCGACCACAGAGGAGTTGCGTGACAATAGTCTATTGGTTCCTCCGTCAGTTATAACATAGATTGAACGATGGTGGTGATATCTGATGAGAGCGAATGAAGCACGAAAGCAGGTTGTTGCTGCCATCTGGCGGCAATTTGAAGTATTAATATGACTTTTCAGTTCACTGTTTCGTCTTTGTGACATATCCCAAGCCACCTTTGTGTTAATGATTGCGTCTTTAATATATAGTTTTTTTTATTTAACTTATCGGAATAAGAGTTTCAAGATTCAGTTTGGCAATTTTTTTCTTATTTATATGATTTAATCCATACGCCATAGCATAAATACAACAATATACATCAGACGAATGACAGTATACAGATGAATTATACTTTCTAAAAAGCTACATTGGTTAAGATAATTCTAATCCTGCTTCATTTCATACTAGTATTAGAAATCCAGGAATTGCCAATATATTGATCATAAGAAAAAATATTCACAGAGGCTTCAGGGTTGCCACAAGTATGAGCCTGATGAGTCCAGCTGGTGGCGACATCTCTACACGATTACATAAACTAAAGCATGCTTGCAGGTACCAAGCCTGCAGTCTTTGGTCGCAGTTTGAATAGCTCCGTAGTATACACTTTCAAAGTTAGAAATTTTAGTCTTCTCCTAGTTCTACATTCATTAGGTGTTTATAATTGCAAAATCGGCATAGATTTAATTTATCTACGAACTTGGTAAGAGTTTAATTTTGGCGCAGACAAAGTTATATTATTTAAAAGTAGTGTTACTTTCAGTTGCGTGACTTGTTACCTAGAACAGAATATTTTATACAACAGGTAACGTTTAGTAAATCACCTGTCCGTCCAAAGGAAAACTCCTTCTTTCCCGTCAGATGCGTGTCCCTTAACTTTCTTTGAACAAGTTTGAAGCTAGTTAGCTGTTCATTATTTTATTTATTTTTAAATATTTGGTAAAAAATGGATGTTTTTTTACCTATGAGTGCAAAACCATCTACTGGTATTGTTAATGTATTTCAGTCGTCTTTCATTCCAATGGACATTCCTTATTTCTTTAAAAAGTGAAATTTGATTTTTTTTATATATTACACATCTCTCGATATGTTTGAATCAGAAATACAGTTGTATATGTATCAATAGTGGTAATGTCGCGACTAAAATGGAATTGTTAAAACTTGTTAACAGGTTTTTACAAAGGAATGGGTTAAACCACTCTGTACACTTTAGAATAAGTTCATAATTAACCAGCGTGAAGCGAAGGTTATTGTTTTCACTCGATTCTGTGTGTGTGTGTGTGTGTCGTTCACATATAAAAAAACGGCATCACGGCATGCAGTTATTGAAATTTTATCAAATGGGGTGGTATTGTAAATATCTCCAAGAAGTTAACTTTTGGTGTAAATCCAAGCGTAAATAAGCCCGGAATGAGTGTTTTATGGGTTTATATCTCACATAAATGTTCAAACTATAGGACGTAGCATGTGACGATATGGCCATCTTTGAAGTGGGAGTCATGACGTCACAGAGGACCGTGCCATGACCCATGTCCCTGAAACGTGTCAGTAAACTAAAGTACATCATTGGGGAAGGAGGGTAAAGTTGTTGTTCGTTGTGTTTAAAGTCAAGGATAGCAATACCACGATGTTCGTGACGTCCTTCACAATATTTTCAATTAAAAAGTTCACAGAAATAACACAGAATTAGGTCAAAATTCAATGGCAACAACTTTGAACACTATCTTCCGCGCAGGGTTTATGTCCCAATATCGGACACTTTTTTTAATTGAATTTATTTTAACCTAAAAATAAAGGCAAGTCTAGAATTCAGTGAAAGCAAAACTAGATGACCTGAGGTCACGCGCTTGCCGGAAATGATGTAAAGTTAGTCAGATGAACGAGCAGTATAAAAGTGAAAGAAAATAATCCATAGTTTGTGAAGAAAGAACCAATATTAACAAAGTTCTAAAGAAAATAAGATTTTGATATATTTTGATCACCTTGTCCTTGACCTTTGACTTATTTGAATAATAAACATAGGACTTCCAGATATCATCATGATATTTGACAAGTGTAATTTACAAAACGATTCCTTCAAAACCCGTTCCTTAGAATGCTACATGTGAGACGCAAGCACCTGGAAGCAGGCGAAATTGAGGACAACTGACAAACAGACAAACATACTGACAAACTGACCCAAGATTGAGACCAGTTGACTTAATCATGTGATGGAGAAACCTCAGAGGAAGATAATAAGCTATAATTTATGTAAGTGAGGTTTATACTTTTGGAGATATGGCCAAAAAATGATATGTTGTGGAAGTTTGAGTGCACCGCCCCCTAGCGGCCTTATCTGAGAAAATGAAAAATTCGTTTCGAGATTTTAGTGTAAGACATAAGATGTAATAGTTTTAAAAGGATTCTTTCAAAACTGTGGCCTGTAGAATGCTATATGTGAGACGCAAGAACCGGCAAGCAGGCGAATTTGAGGACAACTGAGAAACAGACGGACACACAGACAAAGTGACTCAAGATTGAGACCAAATGAATACACCAGGTTTTTGGAAAGACCCAGAGGAAGAAAATAAGCTATAGTTTATGTTAATGAGGTTTATAGTTTTGGAGATATGGCCAAAAAATGATTTGTTGTGCAAGTTTGAGTGCACCGCCCCCTAGCGGCCAATTCTGGAAAAGGAAAAATCCGTTTCGAGATATTAGTGTAAGACAAAAGATGTAATAGTTTTAAAAGGATTCTTTCAAAACTGTGAGCTGTAGAATGCTATATGTGAGACGCCATAACCGGTAAGCAGGCGAGTTTGATGAAAACTGAGAAACAGACGGACACACTGACAAAGTGACTCAAGATTGAGTCAAAATGACTCCACCAGGATTTAGAAAGGACTCAGAGGAAGAAAATAAGCTATAGTTTATCTAATTGAGGCTCACAGTTTTGGAGATATCGCCAAAACATGATATGTTGGGGAGGTTTGCATACAGCGCCACCTAGCGGCTGCATTCAAAAAATGGAAAACTGTTTCGAGATAATAGTGTAGGACTTACGCTATGTCAGTTTCAAAAAGATTCCTGCAAAACTGTGACCTCCAGGGCAAGATTACTGAAATCTCGAAATATCTCGTTTGACGAGATATTATACGAGATATCGCGAGACCTGTAATAACATCTTGCAGTACTTGTTAAATGCTACCTGATGCAAAAAACTAGACCTCTCTAGCTGTAAAACTGCCAAAGTTAGAAAAATAAGGCCCCTTATTTTCGAATATCATGACTTTTTCCCAAAAATTCGTAACCATGGTTACGGCAAATTTGAGTCAGCTACACACCAGATGACTGGCCTTGGAATGACGTTTAAAATGAGCTATGTTTGAAGAAGATACGACTAATAGTGACAAAGATATGAAGAAAACACCGTTTTGAGAAGTTTTGATGACCTTGACCTTGACCTTTGACCTATATTGACCAAAAACAATAGGCTTCTTGCATTTTTGATTATCTATAAAGTGTGTAAGTTTGAAAGTGATTGGTGCAAAATTGAGACCTGTAGAGAGATGACAGACAAACAGACAAACAGACAGACATCCGCGACTGACCAACCAGCTTGCGAAAATCGAAAATTTCCGGCAAGCAATAAAACATGGAACGTTATTTTCAATATCTAACAGGTTATACTTGTTGTGTATGAGTGTTGATTCCTGGATTTAAACGGGGTTCACCTGTCTTGATTCGTTCCGTTATGTCACACACTGATGTAGTTGAGTCCATATATACTATCCGTGTCCGAGTGCAAGTCCGAGTCCAGGCCACTCGAATCCAAGTCCTTGAGGTCCAAGTCCAAGTCCATTTCCTTAGAGTCCGAGTCATTTGGAACCCGAGTCCATGTCAGAGTCAGAGTCCAAATGAAAAAAAAATATGTTAAAAAAATTAAAGTGGGAATTTGAGATTATTTTAATGTTAGTTTAAACAGGCTTTTTCCTGGAAAGCTTGATTTTGTTTAGCTCCCAATGCTGAGTTAAGGCTTGGTATGTATGACTGAGCCCGTTTGCCGATTTGGCATATCTCCAGATGGGTTTGGCACATATTAGGGTCCGTTACATTGGGCTGCCTGCAGATGGGCTGCCCAATAACGGATGCAGTGCACTCTACGTACTGGCCCATCGCAGATGGGCTTGGCCCAATAACCAATTTTATTTGTTGCTAGTAAATCGTTATTCCTTTGGTACCTTGATGATATATGTACTCAGACAAACATTTCACAGTACTGATTTTTACATAAATCAATATCACAGCCATAAATCACCAATTTTGTCATCAAAATTACCACATAGATGTGAATTCAATGTTGCCATACACTTTTTATACACAAAATTCATGACTGGATTACATTACATGCATGTGATGTTAAGAGTTTAATGAGTTTCATGCGTTTAATGGCAATATAAATTATTGGATCACCATATCTAACATTGGACAGCCAACACACTGTATCGCCATCTATGATTCCATGGTAAAGAAACCCTCCGAAGACATATATATATATTTATGTTCTTTCTGTAGTTCGCACATGTGTATAAGTCTCTATAGTATAAATATGACAGAATTTTTTTTCTCTACTGGTCTGGAGATGGACTCGGCCTGAGTCCTTAACTCCGTGTCCAAGTGCAAGTCCGAGTCCAGGAATCTCAAGTCCAAGTCTGAGTCCCCGAAAAAGTGCATGGACTTGAGTCCGGACACCCGTCCAAGTCCGGACTCGTGTCCTAGGCCTGCATCACTGTTGTCAAACAAATACTTGGGTTGTCAAAGCCTCAATCAGAAAAAAAAAATAATGTAGGTTTAATGCCAGCCTTTTTTAATTCACCTGCCTTAGGTGTACTATTTATATTTCTGGCTTATTATACTTACATATTAATGAACCGTATAGGAAATTCTTGCAAAAAAGTTTTTACAAGCCAGTATGAGCTTATTTATGTACAAGCTGTTAATAAACACGTAAGTTACGTAAACAAGTATAAGTCACGCTTGTCCATGTTGCTAATCAGAAGAAAACAGGTAACCGAAGGTGGTTGGCCGCATTTTTGAGACATTTGATAGATCACTAGTTGCTAAATGCCATTTTCAGAAATCGGTGAATTACTCAGATCATTGTTGCGCCCATCTTCCCGCAAAAAAATTAACATTTAAGAATAATCTTGTATTTTAACTGACTACAGTCAATATCAGGTATACTTTAATGAAATCCACATATATATGTCCTACCAGAACCAACAACATTTTTTATTGCCAAATGGCCAGCCACGGTTGTTTGTTTGCTGAGTGAAAATTGAGTCTAAACTGCATGGGTTAGCAGATATAGGTCTGTCAGCTGGAGCACTGGACACTGCGATTGACTTTTTGCTCGCGGGGATTTCAAATCGCGATATTCTGAAGGGAAATTATGAAACCTCAGTGAATGAGACGCCCCATCTAGACAGGTGAATTAAAGGTTATTTATAATATAGCTTCATAAGCATTTAAATTACGTTATCCACACAACCTGGCTTTTAGGTTTAAAAGTCGAAAGTCAAAATATTGACATTATGAACGGTAAATGAATCTTACGTTACCTGTAAATTAAAGGTTGACATTATGTATATAAATAATATCTGATCTTTCATGATATCTGAATATATATATAGGGAACATGAATTTCTTCTCGTTTAATTAGTGGGTCCATGTCCAATTGTTAAGATTTAGCGCGCATATTAAACAGAGTAATAACGCATATTATATAGGTAGGATATTGCAAGTTGAGATGGCGAAAATTGTACCCACGCGAAACAATGAAAAGGTGAAAATCGTAAAAAATTAGCAAAACCAAACGTCTTGTCTACTGACACTAATTAGTTCAACCGGGGGTAAACTGATGACCTTAATTATTAGATCTGTCTTACTTCTGAGAAAGTGCTGAGAATTAATGCTAGATTGAGTTAAAGGGGCCCAATCAACTATCTGCCCTTTTTTAACTAAAGGTTATCCCTTGAAGCTTTTATAAAAATAGGCCAGAAAACGTGGATATCAAAACACACAGGCTGCTTGCTTAGTTTATATATCAATGTTTTTACAATATGTGGGGCCCACCAAAATAATCAAACCGGATTCAACAAGGGCATCTGGCAGCAAGTCAGATAAGCCAGAGCTCTTCAAATGCTTTTTTACAACAAGTGACCATGCATTCTACCTCTGCATATATGCAACCTACCATCTTAGGTTACATATTTTTCCCGTTTGTCAACATTGCTATGTTTACAAACATGTTGTTGATAAATAAGTTTATACATCCTTCAGGAAGGCTCTATAATGACATTTCACAACCAAAATTACCCTTAGATCATTAATATATACACTGAGGAAGCCAGAAATCACAAAAATTCATTTTCAAATGGTAGGTGAATGGGCACCTTTAGACCATATAAGAGTATAAATAGTGACTCATACACAATGTTCCTTGCGTTCACATTTCAGTTTGCCAACTTAAACGAAAAAATGACAGCTTTGACCTAAATATCTATTGTCGTTTGTGTCCTTTAAGTTCCTCTATTGAACATCAAGTGAAATTACTAATACTTCTTGACATAAAGAGTGAGTAAAAACTACACTTGGGAATTTAGCTGGGTTTGGGATGTGAGCAGCAACCCGCAACAACCAGTAAGAACATATATATAGTGCTTGTGCGTCGGGGGATAACCATTGTGGTAGACCTTGAAGAAATTTCAATTTTCTCCAGACACAATGTGAGACCTCGTCTGACCGCCTTTTACTCTATTTGCACCTAGAAACAATAACTAGATTCTTCATTCATATTAATAAATGTAAAATTATTGTCAGTAAATTTATTTCCCCATATTCATGGTTTTATTATGGTTTAAATAACACAATGCCAGAACAAAACCACGCAAGTCTGGTAACTGACATATACATGTATGTCCAAGGGGAGAAATAGTTGTAGCACATCGATTGATGTGACTGTCTGTGCATGTATGTATAGAAAGAGTGGCCCGTACATCACCCTGAACTGCGGTAGGTTCAGTGATCACGTATGCTTGTCCGGCCGTACAGGCCGTTTATTAATTATACTCCCATGTTGTATAATGTTATACACCATGCAAACCATACCCTTTTTGCCCTCTGACCCCCGGGTCAGGTCACCTTGTCTGGTATGCAGTGGGCGCATCGCTATAACCTGCCAAACCTGACGGAGAACAACATCAGAGAAAATTATAGAAAAAAAATCTTGCACTGGACGTTTATTCAATCGTTGCTCTTGTGGGGTCGGGGGGTAAATTCGCGGGGGTGAAGTGGTTTTAACGTCCAATCTATCTGGCATTAAGACGACTGATGTAAAAAGGTTCGCGAGTGCCAGTGTAACTGATCTATTAATTGTGAAGGCGGATCTTTGTAGGGAACCCGGGCCTGCGTGTTTATTTTGCTCCATGCTGTTACATTGTGACAGTTCTATAGCTTGCACAAATACCCCCACCTCTGTATCGAGTGAAAAACACAAAGCTGACTGCTCCCCTGTCGGGGGGCACGCACCCTCAAGGTAAGCCCCCGGGAGAGGGGTAATACAAACTGCATGTACGAGGGTCGCCGGGTCAAGATGGCTCCGACAATGAACGTGCCCTTCCGATGTACCCCCATGTAATTCTTCTGTCACTGACAGGCCCGGCGTTTTGTGTCTCCAGATTGCTCCCTTGTTACATGAGGACCCGTCTTTCTCTGCCTTAATCACCCGAGATGGTTGCAGGAATATATGTTATGAAGTGTGTACCGAAGAACTGAATGCGCGCACTGGCCCAAGAAGCCGGCCCGCTTACAGCGACACCCTCCAAAGATAAACCACTTGCGGCTTCTATTTGTATGCACCGGGTATAGGTGTCTTGTGTATACAACTTGCAGGTGAATATACAAACACATATACAACCATGAAATAGGAGCATGTTATTTTGACTTGTAATCGTTTCAAGTCTACAGGAAGAGACACTGCGCAGGATTTCATCATTAACTCTTCATCCTTTTTATACTCTCGTGTCATTCGGTGCGGCCTCCGAAATGTGGGCGTTTTCTTTCGGTTTTAATACAAGCTTTCCAAATTTGCGTATCTGGAACATTGACTCAGATTAGGAGATTTAGTTCACACGAACTTGCATCAGGACAGGAATAGGTACATTTTTGTTTAGGGGTCAAATCAACAAACACATACATCAAATACACCATACATCCGGAGACAGATTTAGCATTACAATTATATAAATGGTTATGGTGTGTATTTTTTATCGATGCACCGTCCCTAATATTGTATAATCAGCATATTTTTTAAGCGTTTCCCGTTTTTTATTAATTCAGCTTTCCTTCCCCGTATACGGCAGCGTCATGTGGTCGTGAGTGTTTTATATCGTCGGAATCCGGAATTCATGATATGTAAATATACGAAGCACTCATAACTCCCCATGTAATACAATACATACAGACTTGGTGTTTCTGTAAAAAAGGAGTATATACATAAATATATATATATATATATATATATATATATATATATATATCATGTAGTTCAGAGTATAATATATATACATGGATAAACTTACCCATAAATTTACACTTAAAACCAAGTATATATCGCATGTATCCAATATTTCGGTACTCATATAGCATAAAGCTGTATATATATATATATATATATATATATATATATATATATAAACAATTCATTAATTTTTGCTGGCTAAGGGCCGGTTATACACATTGTAAAATGCTGCGTTTTAATCGCATATATAGCCATTTACTAATTAAATACATGTTTAAAAGTGTTTAAAGGTATTAGATTTGCATTATTCCTCCCTAAATCCCGAGTTATTATTCATGGGTTTATGATCATTTTATATTTTATTCCATTTTGATTTTAACATTCTTTTTAATGTATTTTTGAAAAATAAAAATAAAATTTGTTATCTGATATGAAAATGACATTCTGAATTGGATATAGATTCTCCATAAACAGGGAATTGAAATCTTAACCTGTAATTGTGAATTCCACAATGGCCGATAAACGATGTAGCCACATAGCCACGTAAGTTGTGAAGCGGTTACATGTCTATTGTAACCTCAACCACAAGTCCCACTCCATGCATCCCGCCAACCGACGTGCCAAGACTTCCCATAATGCACACGGAAACACAGAGGTCAGGGGTCAGATTGACGCTTTAGGGCTGAATGACTGTCATAGATTGAACTCCTCACGTGTTGTGATCAGTGGTTTGAAATAAACATTCAGTGAAAGTGTGTGAGTGTGTGTATCGCTGAAATATTTAGTTTAAGTGAATTATGCATATATATCTACGTACTCAGGCATTTTATCTTAATCATATGTTGAACATATTTGTCTCAGCCCATTTTACCGTATAGACGTAGATACGTCCAATATTTTCACCTCAATTTTTTTTTACTTAAGCCTTTTATGCATGCATGGGTCTTGCTTAAGGGGGAGGGAGGAGGGGTGAGAAGGGGACGCTCCCCTGACTGTTTAGAGGTGGGGGGCATAATACCTTTTGCTCACTTACTTTTAGGGAAAGAAAAACATTAATAAATTTCGAGATATTTCCTTCGATCTTGTTACAGTTTGATATTTTCCTCAATTTTCTTTCAATTATCCATGTCATATTGAAAAAGAATAGGATATTGCATGCGACATCTGACACACTGACTTGTCATATATGGCAGCCTGTGTTTTTAAATGTTTTAATCTTATGTATATTAGTATAGAATAATATAGAACGGAAAAAAATTATGTCTTTGTTATATGCATGTGCGTGGCGGGGGAGTGGGGGTTCTGCCGGTTTTCATTTGACTTGTCCCCTCACATTTTCTCAGAATACAAGGGCTATGGCCATTTCTATTACTCATCCACTTTACCTGGCACTTCAGAATAAAATCAATCATTCTGTTATGAATCTCTATACACTAATATCCATTTTTATATTTAAAGATACTCCAGCAAACCTCAAATACCTAACATATAGACAGTGGAAACTCTCCTATGTGGGCACCTCTATAAACAGTGGGAAACTTTTTGGCAGACCCGTTAATATTTTTCTCATTTTTTAATGTAGCTTTCCTTATCAACATATAATGGGCACCTCTATAAAGCGGGCAGTTTAGCACAGTCCCAAAGGTGTCCATATTATAGAGGTTTCACTGTATAAAGCTACAAAATTAACATCAAAAGTATCATGTATTTAAAAAATCAGGAAAACTGAAAATGAAATATACAAACTACTTAACATATATATATATATATGTGTATATATATATATATATATATATGATTATATAATTAACATGGAAGGTATATGATATATTTAAAATACCCGAGAAACTGAAAATGATACAAACTGTTCAACAGATTGACATGTTAGAGATGAGTATTTAAGTTGCCATCATCTAGATACGAGAAGGGTTCTTATGAAAACTATTTTGAATCAATCAAGTATTTAAGAACGAAGGAAAAGCACATGTAACGTAAGATTTAATGGGCAATTTGTAAGTCAAGAGTAATTTGTATTTGGTCGTGACAGCTGTCAAGGAGTTAACGTCCTTCTTAATATGACGTAGAGATGATGGGAAATTTACAACTTTCGATTTCACATTCCTTCCGTCCTTGTCCCATCCTCCGCAGCCGGCCAGATTACTTACAGAACAAATTGACACGAACACTTCAAAGTTCGTCTGAACCAACACTCCAAGCAGGTGCGAAACGCAACAGTCCTCCGGTTTGTAACTGCCCTGTCATGTTTCCAGAGGACATGAAAACCTACTTCAAAACCCGCGCGCAAAACATACACGTTCACACGCTTACACGTGAAAATATTTACCCAACCTAATGGAAGATTAATGCGATATTCCAACCAAAACTCCTTAAACAAAGCAACCGGTTTGATGTTGTGTTTGCTTACAGATTTCGCTTCAGCTGCACTTGTGAATGCCTTTGCTCTTCGCAATTTTACGCATACGCGAAATCTCTTGCCGCTGGTAAAGGGTATATGATTTATTAAGCGCTTCAGCGTGAAATATTTCTCCGATTACACTCCCGTGCCTAGACCACAAAGGCTGCGACATGCTAGTCTGTTGACCGTTTATATTACGTCGCGGCTGAAGTCTTAGTTTGGCGCTAATCTCGTTGTATGCGCCTTGCCGCTAAGACGATTACGCCTTCAGACAAAACCCCAGACACCCATCTGCCAAGGATAACCCTCCAGAGAATTTCCGCCTCATGGCCAAGTTTGACGGTTTCTCAGGCTTTTCCCCGGTCTGTTATTGCTATTTCTTGGGTTTAGCAGTTTTAAACTTCCCTCTAGATTATATTGTTTCCCTAAGGTTAATCTGATGTCTGTGCAGCTGTTTATGACGGCAGTGACAAATGATCAAGCGTCTTCCTGTCCAGGTCTTTATTAAACACGGCTCAGAATTCACGCCAGATGATAACATATTCAGGGATATATATAATCCTTACATTTGCTGCGTCCGAGAATGTTCTAGTGTTGCTTGTCTGTTTAAAATACAAGTATTTAAGTATTTAAATGACCAGCTGCGGTTAGAGGTATCGTGATATATCCCTTGCACAAGAGAAAACCTGATATATATATCAGTTTATTAAAGAAGTTTATTTATTAATGAAGTCATAGATAAGGTAAAAAAAAGTTGCAGGTTACGGCAGGCATATATGAAGGCTATAGATTTATTACATATATTAGCAAACATGTTGGCCTTTATATCAGTTGAGGCAATGTACAGGTCTTTATTTGATCCGTAGTTACATTCTCATAAACAACCGATAAGTTCCGATCATCGATCAGTAAAGTTCAACCAATTTTTACTGATGATAGATCATCAAACTACATCCGAATCCGAACACTATTTATGAATAAACTGAAGCTGATTTATCAAGGTATCTGAACAAATGATTGATTTGTCAAGATATGCTTGATGGCCCACAGTTCGGCAGGTATGTCACAGCAGTACTCCTCGTATGACCAAATACTGAAAACACATTTTGTTAATGAATAAAACAAAGATCGCTCTGTCTTCAACCAAATAAAAATTCTAAACTATAGTGCCAAACTGTCTGCATGCGGTTGGCTGGGGACCCTCATCGCAGTGTTTGTACGGTTGCTGGTGCTCAGCTGGCTCGTCCGACTTCCCGTCTTGACCTCGGTGCTGGGTGTTCTGGAGCTAACCTGGGGATTTAAGGCGTCCCTATATCTTTTTTGCGCTTGGACTGGTGTGGCATCTACAAATAGCTTCCTAGACTTTGCTTCTATATTTGGAGGCAAGATACCTGGAAACAGACTATTTCTGCACTTTGTAGTTGGTAAGGGAGGAAATGCGGGTCCCGGCTTGCTGGAGTCAACGTGATCGACTCCACTTTTTCATTCGTTTTGATAAAAAAAATTTTCTTCTGATGGACATGGCACGATAAATCGTTATACCATGCAATCGACGCATTATATATCAGAAGCGGATCCAGGGAGGGTCCAGGGGTCCGCCTCTCCTCCTTTTTACCCGAAGCAACTTTTTTTAAAGGGGTTTAGACGAAATTTTGTGGCTTGGACCCCCCCCCCCTTTTCCCGACCTGATGACCTTTTTTTAGGATTTTCATTAGTCCTCCTGGGTTGGACCCCCCCCCCCCTTTTTTTTCCTTTATCCTGGAAAAGGATATAGGGATGTATATAGGGATGGTGCGATGATCATTTGGTCTCACAAAAACCAATACAATTATCGATTTATACTGACAAGAATCAATACGATTACCGATATCTCTGACAAGGATCTATACGATTATTGATATCTCTTACAAGAAGCAGTACCATTATCAATATCTCTAACGATAATCAATATATTTATCGACATCTCTGACGATAATCAATACAAATATCGATATGTCTTACTATAATCAAGTTTTCGATATCTCTGATGATAAACAATATAATTATCGATTGCTCTAGCAAGAATCAGTACGAATATTATTATCTCTGATAAAAATCCATACGATTTTTTATATGTCTGACAAAAATCGACACGATAATCGATATCTCTGAAAGGATTTTCGATATCACCTATACAAGAATCAATAAGATTATCGATTACTCTGGCAAAAATACGATAATCGGTGGCGTTGACAAAACAGGATTGTCGATGGCTCTAATGAGAATCAAAGTAAATGTTTAAATAACGGATAAAATATTAAACAGTTTAATTTTCGTGATCTGTTCATTATGGACGACAAACGTTCTTTTCAAGAGCATGAGAATCCATCAAATCTACGCCAGTGAATTGCTAAGGGGCTTTCGTTTCGCTTCAACTATCGATCATGCATTGCCTTTCGATTCCACTCTCGATTTGATTTTTTGTAAACGATCATAGTATTCTGTATAGAAGATATATATCTATAAACTAAAAAGTGCCATCCTATATATATAGGTATTGCTAAGAATAACATTATATGGTTCATTTGTGCGGAACAATTATATTATTTAAAGCCTCACATCTAATACCATGCAGGATAGCATATAAAGAAGAGGTAACTATGTAACTTGTCAATACGGTTGTAATACATCACGTAAGTTCTTTTTCTGTGCTTTGGATATGAGATCGAACAGGTTTATATGAAAATGACTGCATGTAAAGGCAATGACTGATTTAACCGATCATTTGATAATCGGTTTAAGGATCAATTAATGAATGAATTCGATCCAATCCATCGATTATATAATGCATTGTTACAGTCCTATACTCTCAAGACATTTCAGGGCAAACTAATTTAGCAGAAACATGAAACATTTTGTTGGCCTCACCAAAACAATGAATGACTTCTATTTTTACATAACCGCGATTACTTCCGATTCTGCTGAGTTTCATTTAAACTGCATGAAGTAGCATTTGCATCTGCAAATATATTAAGGACATCGATTGCAAATAAAAGAGAAACTGCAAACGCCATTGCAATTAAGAGCACGAAATGTCTAACGTGCTAGCTGTAACGTGACATTAAATTGAGACTATAGGTGAAGGTGACATGATACGTGTTAACTGACAAACATAAAAAATGAACACTACACAGTTTTGTTTAATTCTGATCATTATGTATTTAAAGACAATTAGAATGATACACAAAGTCGGACTGAGAATCATTGACAAAATGGGTGTTAACTGGCAATACAAAAAAAATACAAACGTGCATGCCAAGATATGCCTAAGCATGTAAGTGATATAAAGTCAGTTGTCCAAAATGGAAAAAAGTGTATAAATTTAGCAAATAAAGGTCAAGGTCACCCAAAGTTATACAGTTGGATGGCCTTAACATTCACCTATAGTTTGAACATAATCTGATAAAAAGTCCAGGTGCTATCGCGAAAACCTGGGAAAACCTAGAAAACCTTGCCCAAAGTCCGCTGTGACATAACCTTACGAGCAAAGGTCAAGGTCACATCCTATAGGAAAAAATGTTTGACCCTGGGATTATAGAAACATGATACAATGTTGGTGGATGGCATTGTGTCTCGGATATAAGCTTATGAAAGTGCGTACGCCGACGGGGATGCGGACGCGAATGCTCACCCGGTAGAACATTAATCCTACCGATGGGACGCTTAATTAATCATGCACTCTTTATTAATATGTTGTATCTAGTATCAATAATATGTTTGTCTCTGATGTAAACCTTCATCAGGATTTTAGACCTGATCGATTGCCAAGCCCCTGTGTGTGTGTGTGTGTGTGTGTGTGTGTGTGTGTTATAAATGTAATTATACATTTCAGTAAAAAGCATATGCAAACTAACGTTTACTAGATGTAATAATCTCAAATTTTCATTTTAAATCTCTTTTAATGAGGAGAATTGTATTGGACTCAGACTTGGACTCGAGTTTAAAATTACTCGGACTTGAAAGATGGCGGACTCGGACTCGAATCTCAAGGACCGGGACTTGGGCTCGAAAACGTGTAGCCTCCATGGAATCGGACTTGCACTCGGACAAGGAGGGTGTAGACCCGAATAAACATCACCGCTTGGCCAGCTGACCAGTTTCTGTACACCTTACACCAAATTTTGCCTTCGGCAGGAGGGTTATAGCGTTCATCCCCGTTAGTGTGTATGTTTGTGTGTTCACACCAAACTCACATTTATATCCTAAACGGAATCTCATGAAAAAGCTCAAGGGATTTCGGGAATGAAGGATATATTAAATTTTGGTGTGAATCAGACACATTAACCGGATTCGGGACGCCAACAAGCTAGGAATACATGTATGCATAAATGAGAGTCACTTATGCACTATTGAATCTGGGAATATTGGACGAATAAGTGATTTATTGTGGAGGATCCCACAAAAGGGAACCCCCCCCCCCCCCACATTGCGCAGACTTGCATTCATTACAATGCCAATTTCTAGTTCATGTGTGTGATTGTTTCAAGTCTCGAGCAAATATGACCTAGAAGATCAAGTTCTGGGTAAGTTATTTAATATTTGTCTGAGATCTTGATTGAACAATCTGTATGTTAAATATGAGTGGATGGAGATCTAATAGTTAAAATGTTATCAATTAAAAACAAAATAATTGGTCCATATGGTTCCAGGTAGGACCCCCCCCCCCCCTCCCCCGGGTTCAGAAAGAACCACCAATGTATCTTTTTTTGTTGGCATGTATACGTATCACGTATAAGCCACCGATACATTCTCCAATGGATTTACTGAAAAAAATGTGACGATCTATATATAGCATATATATATGCACTCAATGCAAGTATACATGGCCTTCACCAGTACACACCTTTTATCACCACTTCGCGAGACATATACATAGGAAACGCGTCCAGATAACCGTGAGGGATATCACTCCGCGTGCGATTCCACGATGGAGTAATCAAAATATATTTTTTTTTAATTGTGACATATAAAGAAGGAAAAGCATGCTTGTCGCGAGGTCACCGACATATCTGCAAGACTTGCATGGGGTATACGCCGGAACAGGATTTAAACCGCAACGCTAAGTTTACAGCTTTGTTTGAATAAAAAAAGTTCTGATGGACACCTGTTTGGCACAGACACAGGTGTTATTCAGATGTGGATAGAACCTTTTTAACGTTTACTTATGCACATGAGTTGCGATCATTGCCTCCGCCAGAAGGGTAAATGCGTTCACTCCCGTTCGCGTGTTCGTTTGTGAACGGAATCTCATGAAATTTTCAGGGTATTTTGAGAATTGTCCATTGAAAAATCGATTATATTTTGGTGTGGATCCGGCGCATGATCCCAATTCAGGAATGGCATCAAAGAATATTCACAAATGTGCAGTTACTTATACACGAATGAACCTAGGAATATAGCCGCAATAAGTGAATGACACATGCTTGTGTTCATTAGCATGCACTTTTATAGTTTGTTTATCTGATCTCTAAATCACCAGATTAAAATTTACCATTTGAGGGTCTTAAACCCTCTCCAGATACAATCTACAATTTATTATATATTGTACGACTTAAGCATGGTTACGACATAAGGTATACTGTCGTAGGTTTGGAACAGGTGGATTTGAAAGATGCGTAGTAGTAGCGTTTATATAAAATGTTACACCACTGTATGAGGGGGGGGGGGGGGTAGGTGAAAGCTATCAAAGCAAAATCCTACCATATATCCCTTCTTTACCCGGGAAAAAAAGTTGTGGGATTAACCCATGACAGTCCAAGCATACATAAAGGACTTTGAAGAGTTAAATTTTATAGGACAATCGGAGCTTGCGATGATGAGATTACTTCGTGAGGATGTCAGCGCTGCAGTGTCTCTCTCCTCTTTGAATCATCCATATCTTTTAGATTCTCGTTACGGATACAGTGACGGTCTCTCCCCCCCCCCCCCCCCCCCCCTCGATAAAACAAAAAAAGGTCTCCAGTCATTCAGTCAGCACAATCGGAGCTAAGGCTATCGTGGGAATTCCTACGATTCTGTGGACCACAGATCACTAAAATATCTTGACAAGTTTTCTGTCACAAACCACATGAATTTCGTATGATGCACAAGCGACTGTCCTAAGAATATTCAATATTTTCTGTCGTAAGCTTCTTGTACACAAGTTGTGCGACAAATGTGAAAGCCCTGGTATATAGCATGTGTATGAGTTGTATTTTTAGGTTGACTTAACGAAACATCTGCAGTTTTCCAATTTGGACAAATCTCGTCACTGACGGGTTAAGGAGAATCCATTTGAAAGTAAATGAATCGTACTGGACAACAAGCGACTTTAAAAGTCATTTTTGTTTTCGCAGCACATTACGCCCAATGCTGCACCCGAAAAAGTCTTGCTGACTGTAAAATGGGATTACTAAGGAACCGGTGAAAGTTTCCAAAGGAACCCGCTCATTAAAGCATGCGTAAGGTCGATGATCATTAAGCATGGTAATCGGCGTTACCTACGCCGCTCTGACGCTCAATAGGTTCGAATGCTTGCTGAGGGTCTTAGCTCACCTTGAATGGAGCTAGGAAGACACACCGCACGGTGGGCTGAAAACACAGCTCAGTCGTCCCCCGGGGCATGCCTTATATGTTTTAACCAGAAGGTCCCGCTTTGTGGTGGGGGCGAGTTTTCACATGGGGACTAAGGGAGTTGTAAAGTTCCGTTCCTACAAGAAGAGAACACGTGTGCTATGGAACTCCCGTGAAGCATGCAACGTGACGCAACCGGCACAGGAGGAACCATTGAGAATCGACGATAACCGGACCATCCAGCTTAAAGTCTTCTTTGGACTTCTAAAGATCCTCCCGTGCTGTGAAGGAGGGGCCGGAGACTCCACCCTTTTTTCACGCATCATCTCCACATTCCCATGTTGTTTGTGAAACTTAATTTTAGCGTATACTTAACAGCTGCGCGCCAGTAGCAGAAAAAAAAATCCCACAGGTCATTTCGGTCACAACTTTGTTCCTCTTCTTACGGTACTCTCAGTATAATGCCATTGGTAATGGGTAACCCAGGTGCGTGTTTTTCGACAAAACAGTCTCAGTAATTGTAAAACAGATTACCATCTGACGGATATATTGTATATTCTTTCATTGAGCAAGTCTGAATTGAAGACAGGACATGCATAGGGTAGTAACGGAGTCGTTTCATCTCTGCTGTATACGTTGAATAGGTCTACATTGTATATACATGTGTTCCATACCCAACCCCTACCTGTTTGTGTGATAATTAAAAAGGTTTGCATCGTAACAATTAAATATGGTTCAAGTCTCCGGCTATTTTTTACCAGCTGCGTGTATTGTGGCTGATCCTTATTTTAATCTGTTTCTGATTCTTTTTCCTATACCCTCTGCATTCTATTGGTTGTTTAATTGTAGTATTTAATTAGAAGGGTACTAACGTGAGCAGACCTTCTTAATCAGCTTCTGCATCCGAATCCGGAATAAAATCTAATGAAATCTTCTCTAGCCCATGTCCCATCCCTCTTAAAGGTTCCGACTGCGATTTGGAAATCGGTCTCATGCTGTTTTGTTACGGATTCTGACCTTGACCAAATTGGGTGGAAAACGAGAGCCTTCATTAAAATTTTGAGAAAATCCTTGGTAAATCTCCTTGAAACCTGACATTATAGGTCATTGTGCCCTACTATTGCTAGATACGGCCAAAAACATGATTCTTAGCACCCTGAAAGTCAAATGCTGGCAAATTTTAACCAATGGACCTTGAAACTTCTAATGTCAAATGCATGGAGCTCTGATGAAAGTTTCTTTGTAACCTTAAATTAGGTCACTGTGACCTATATTCTATAAACTATATAGGCAATAACAATATTTTAGTGCCTGAAAGAGCATATATTTTAACCGTTCGACTCGGACACTCTTATACTTATAATCCAGAAATGTATTGATGGAGTCTCATGCATTTTAAGGCCGAAGGTTCTTGGGGTGGGGGGGGGGGGGACATATAATTAGCACCCCGAGAGTCAGATGAACACTAATCGTAACTGATTGCCATAGTAACCTCTAAACAATAAAGATCCAAGTAGGTCATTGGAAAATCAAGTAGGAAAGATGAAATTACGTCATCGCGAACTATATTCCCTGAGCTACGGGAAAAACATGATTTGAGCACTGTGAAAGTCAGATGGGCACAAATAAGGACAGTTGGATCCAGAACATTTTCACAAAACATCCAGGGAACTTCTGGTTAAATCGCCTTGGTGACCTGGAAATAGATCACTATATAGGGCCTATATTCTTTGAGCTGTTTGGAAAACAAATAAGACAGGGCACAAATCTTATCCGTTGGACCTATAGACACCTCTTACTTATAATGATAAGAGGTCAGCTGAAAGTATCTTTAGGCACCTGAAGTAAAGTTAATGTGACCTATATTTTGTTTATAACTTCTTCTGTAAAAAGAGACGGATGCTATTAGATAACATGTATACCGTGCCTACGGACACTGATTAAACAGATATTTATTGTTGCAACTGTGTAACTGGTCACAAATATACAGAAAATTCTAAAATTGTATATATATGAGAATCTGTATATCCATCAAATCGTAAGTTTTGTTTAATCAAGATCTCAACTGTCTCTCCGTCTGTCTGCTTTTCCATTTCCAGAACTGCTTTTATCTCCTTCATTCCCCCTCAACCTGTCTGTCTTCCTCCGCTGTCCTTTTCTCTGTCTTAATTGACATGTGGTGGTCGTACTATGCAGAGGTCCGTTGAAACCAGTTTGAATGCTCCTGGTTTATAACATGGCGGTCTTTAGCGGACAGGTGGTCATCTCAAATAGGTGGTTTTCAGACCGGTTCCATTCTCTCTCGCTTCCCCCCCCCCCCCCAGCCCCTCTCTTCTTAACCAAAATAGCACTAAATAACCTTAGCTGTCGTTCAGATATAGCTTTTGGTATGAAAAAAACAAGAGCCATTAAGAAGGGCTTAACTCGGCAAAAAGAGTATTGAGTGAGAAAGGAAATATCAAGCATTCTTGAAAACTAAAGTCAACACTGCCACGCGTCCACTCGATGATAAACCATGCTTAGGCCCGTGTTCGTCAATAAACGCTGTTTGTTTAGTCTATAAGGTCACATATCTGTACAACTAAGTCTATATTGCACGCCAATACAACCATCCTCCTGTATTTCATAACCAAGTGCAACGTACGTTCCTGGTGATAATTATCAGGGTTCTATCTGGCTAAAATCGGGACACAGGCCAATTTGCAATGACCAGGGGTGATCTATTGGTCAAGAACACAGGGACCGCAGGATTATATATATCTTAAGTCCTCGGTAGTGACGCTGGCATTGACAGTTCCTAACAGAACTTCTGAGGGTCAGCGGTAAACTTATACTTCCTTGATGTACTATAAATCTCACACGCGACTCAATACACTGCCAGGCCATCTGGCACGCGTAGCCAATCACTCGACAAAGTTAGAAGTAACCCGTAAAGTATGTCATCCGGTCTCTCTGATCTTACATAAAATAACATGGTACCTAATTAACGGAGTACATTTGCTATTCAGGATGCGATGTTATAATATTGCACCGCTGAGTATATAACACACGGTTCAATCAATTTCCTTCAAAGCTCCGTTTGTGTTAAGGAAATTTTGTGCCCACGATGGTGTGGGATGAGTTTTTTTATAAATATATATCAGTCAGATTTATTGATGTGAACTATATTCTTGAGTACTCAACACGGCTTATTCAACAGAGAACATTACATGCACCGTCATTTAAAGGAAAATTTTGTGTCAACGATAGCATAAGATTATTTCGTCTATTATCATATACCTGCGCCAGAGAGTTATTATATGTATATAAAATATTTATTTTTCCAGTTGTTGGTTCGCAGTTTGTCTGTTAGCAACTTTACACAAACAATTATATATGAGCGGATTTTAATGACATTTTGTGCAGGGTTAGGGTAACACCCCTATATAGTAATGTGGCTCACCTCAATACGTAGATTTTGGATCAATGGAATATATACCATTATATACAAGAAAATCTGATTAGAATATTCCCGTGGAGGTTTGTGGGCTCTGACTACACAAATGTGGTTCTGTTACTTAAATCAATTACAATGATTAATGCGAGCTATTACCTTTAACCAGTTTTATCGCTGTGTGCATTGCATGGTATTGATTTAATTGTGACCTTCGATAGGAAATCCAAAAAGATTATATCAACTTATATATAAATTATATATAATGTCAGTGGTCATTTGAGATTTATTAATGTATTTTTTACAGAAATATATTCTTATAAATTTTTTCATGTCTATAGATGTGTGCTGCATTTAGATTTGTATACATTCCTCATGAACAAGTTTACAAAAGTTCAGTATCATAAGCAAACACACATGGTCACACATGCATATAGCCACAAACGTGGAGTCCATCATTAACATATTATTTTCTTTGTTTTTGTCAAATCAAGGTCATTTATATATGTTTTGCAGTAATTATTTTGTGGTAGTGGATAAATAATTAATAAAAAAAGTATCATTTAGCTTAAAGAACTTGAAGAAAAGTATTTTATGTTTAGTTATAATACCCTGTGAACATATACGAATCCTGCGATCGTGTGCACGTTTAGCGTTTACCCTTGAATCCGGGTCAAATTGATTCAAAGAATATAACACTATAGCGACAAAAACATTGTCGACTATATGTGTAATGTTTGAACAGGGTTTGACAGTATATCCGGTACTAGTTATTTCGGATTACGACAGTGTTATTCATGGCCAAGTTTCCTTCAACTGTGACATTATTAAATAATATTTAAGGTTTGGTTATCATATCAGAGTTTATTAAACATGAGGCGGGCCGGATGACTTTGGAGTGTTGTCTACTGTCAAAGCTGTCGTAACCGTGTCATGTTGCAAACTCAGACTGACCCATCACTATATATACATGAGCTGGTCCGTGTATCGCCGGCGGAATATATAGTGTTACATACAAGACTCTTCATTGCCTTGAAGATGAGCAAGTGTTTGTCCAGTGCGAACTGGAAGATAGGCTCACCCGTGTAACCCGTTGCTCAAGAAGGACATGGTTGTGTACAAAGGAAGACAGTGTCAGTGATTTGTGTGTCTTAGAGCCTCACTGACCTTCGCTAACCCTTGGCTTGCGGTAAGAGTCCTCAATGCAGACATTGGAATAAGCGGAAAGATATATGAAACTTTTGACCCCCAAGATTTTGCAAACTGACCCACGTTAGGATTGAACCCATCCATCTGGCACACGAAGAGGCACGAATTAGGCCTCTTGGGGGTTTTGTAGGGGTTTATCCGCTTTTCCTTAAAGGCGACCTCGGGTTAACCTTCACATATCCCGATACACAGTGATAATCCCCCTAAAAACACTCGACAACTGGAATAAGCTACCCGACGGACCGCTAGAACACTCTTTAATCCCCTCTCCACCGATAACGCGCTACTGAATAGGAGCTATCATCTTTCTTGTCGCGTGAACGCCAAAGGAAACAACCCCCGTAAGTGCCCCAGAAGTGCAACTTGTGAAGGAATAAACGATTTTTGCTCTATCTCGCGTAAAAGTCAATTCACTAAGCCTTTTTCCGGCAAAGTTGCTCCCATTAGTCTCGAGTGGAAATTATGGAAACACAACCCTGGCGGATATGGTCAACATCAAAGTGAAAGTAATGTCCATCTAGAATCCCCGATGGATACTCCTTGCCGCTTCGTTGATTTGCAGACTAAACCAGGAAGCGCGTGCGAACCGGATTAAGTGATGCTTGAATTCAAAGCGGGCCGCACATTGTTCATTTTTCTCCCGGGAGAGTCGCTCGTGTTTCCGATAATGCTATTATTAACGTGTGACGGCCGACAATGTGGCGCAACATTCCGATCAGAGGGATTATACGGCGTGACGGGCTTTCCTTTTCAACAGTAGCGCTGCGTGAATTACGCAAGTGATGCGCTCCCCCAAAGGACCGAGTCCGTGATTTTTAACATTTTAATGAAAACATGTCTACGGGACCACCTGTTATATATGCAGCGAATCCGTTCTCTCTTCTATACTCCGTGAACCCGTACAATAGGATCAACGTTAGCTGCATCATCAGTGTTGCTTTGATGTCCGTACTCTCTGTTTTGATTGGAGAAACTACCCCGATATCAAAAGTTATTAGGACAGATTGCGGAACACTCGCTGTCTCATCCTTTTAGAGTATTAACCCTGCCGCACTCAATGTAAACCATTAAATTATTCTCTTCATTATTATCTGTTTTTCACTTCTTTAAATGCCAAATTTGAGTAGACAACTTGGGATATATTCGCGCCCTACTATAGTAGATTATTTTCATTATAAAATGTTCACGAAGTGATCAAGATGAGATTATGCTCTCTTTTTGAAATTATGAGACAGGGTATGCATGTTGGTGCTTGGCGTCAAGATGCAACATAATTTACCTCCGGCAAGTGATGCACTCCCCCGAAGGAATTAAGTACGTGATTTTTAGCATTTTAGCAAAGTTCACGAAGTGATATGATGAGGTTATTCGCTCTTCTCTTTCCGGAGGTTAATTATGTTGCATCTGGACGAAAAGCACCAACATACACCACTGTAATTCTGACAATTGTCTCGTGCCTGTTGTTTGCAGCAAACACCATACACCAATATTGTGTAAATGAAAATCTGGGTTAAACAAACTGTCAGTATTTGTATGCTTTTTTTTTCAATTCACATGCACCTTGTCTCAGGTATATGTCCTATATACTTAATATCCTGGACAATGAATACATGCACGTGCTGTTCTGATAAGCAGTAGAATGCATGGTCGACAAAAATAAATAAACATATGCTCAATGTCAGAATTGAGAAAATTGATGTTGACAGGAATCTAGAGAAGAACGCTATCCCTCACGCTGATAACAAAGTTTTCATTGTTTTCATCATCATCTAAACTAAATCCTCCAAAATAATGTACCTGAAACCAAGTGTATGTCGCGTATATATGCCCTGGCAATGCCAAATGTTCAGGACATTGCCAAGAACAAGGGAAAATCTGGGTCCAGGCCAGGTCCTGCATGGCTGTTTTTTTTATATATATCCACGTGTGGGGGTGTGGGGGTCCGACAAAATGGCCACAGGTCGTTACCAAAACAAGTCCAACAAGGACATCTGGGGGCAAATCAGACAAACCAATTAAACGACAAACTCTTTATCTATTCACAACCAACAACCAGTGACTTTTAACTTCCATTTAACCATGCACCTCCGGTCTTTCTTCAGTTTGTCAATACGGACACATGTACTTTCATTAATAACAACTTGTAGATATCCACCCTCACAGGACATTATAAGAATCTTTCTAACAGGAATTACCTGGACTTCATTAAAAGATATACTGGGTGAGCCAGAAAATACATAACTGCTACATATAAGGCAGGCAAGTTTTTTTTTTTTTTTTTTTGCTTGTGAATTCAAAGATTTCCGGCAAGCATGTCGTCAGTTGCGAATATCTGTTTGTGTGATTGTGGGTGGTGGGTGTGTTTGTTAAACATGTACTCTCCTGGCCACAATTTTTGTAGCAGTCGATTTGAAACTTTCAGGGTTGATTGAAAATCAAAAGTCCAGGAAACCTGTTGTTTTTTTGGTCAACATAGGTCCAAGGTCAAGGTCATTAAGAAACATTGAAATTTTATTTTCATCATAACTTTGTCAATATTGGTCATATATTCACAAACTTATAAGTTATAGGATTCATAACACGGTCTGGTCATCTTGTCTCAACTTTGTGTCGCTTTATCAGTATGTCTGTCTGTCTGTCAATTGTCCTCAATTTCGCTTTTTTGCTGGTTCTTGTGCCTTACATATGGCATTCTACAGACAACAGGTTTGCAGTAATCCTTTTGAAGGTGTTACGTCTTATGTCTTGCACTAATATCTCGAAAGTGATTTTTCATTTTCGGGATATGGCCGCTAGGGGGCGCTGCACGCGAAACACTACAACATATATATTTTGGCCATACCTCCAAAACTTTAAACCTGAATTACATAAACTATAGCATATTTTCTTTCTCTAAGTCTTCTGCATAACTTGGTCAAGTCATCTTGTCCCAACCTTGTGTCACTTTGTCAGTATGTCTGTCTGTTTGTTAGATGTTCTTAGTTTCGCTTATTTGCTGGTTTTTGCGTCTTACATATAGCATTCTACAGGCCACAGTTTTGCAGGAATCCTTTTGAAACTGGTACAACTATGTCATATACTTATATCTCGAAGGTTAAATTTCATTTTCGAGATATGGCGGCTAGGGCGCGCTGCACTCCAAACACTACAACATATCATTTTTTCTGGCCATATCTCCGAAACAATAAACCTTAATTACATAAACTATACTTATTTTCTTCCCTGGGTCTTCTTTATAACTTGGTTAAGTCATCTGGTCTCAGCTTTGTGTCACTTTGTCACTATGTCTGTCTGTTTGTCAGTTTTCCTCAATTTTGCCTTCTTCTTGGTTCTTACCTTTGTTATATATAGCATTCTACAGGCCACAATTTACCAGGAATCACTTTGTAACCTTCACCTATCGTATATTGGAACGATTACTTGAAGCTGTAAGTGTATTTTTAAATAGGTCAAAGTTCAAGGTCAAGGTCATGAAAACTTGTCAAATTACTATTTCCATCGTAACTTTGTCAATATTGGTCCAATTTTTACAAACTATGGCTCATTTTCTTCCTCTTTGTCTTCTTTATGACATGTTTTGGTTATCTGTCTTCAAATCTGGGTCAGATTTTTTTTCCGGCAAGCGCGTGACCTCTGGTCGTCTTGTTTTAATTAATTTTCAACCTCTGTCCACTTAGCCTATTATCGAACATTTGCTGGCGATAGGGGAATCTTCCACCAAACGCTCGATTATTGTAGATCTATATTGCTCATGAACTTGTGTGCATGGTTCTGTTTTTTTTTTAACTGGCCGCATGGAACCTTGTTCCGAATCATTTGAGGCAGTATAGTTTACTTGTTCCCAACCTGAAGCTTTACAATTCTAAAATACATGTGAACAGAAAGCATTTGTTGTGTTTATGTAGTATAGCATTGTACACGGGACGTTAAACTATATATACAGTTTTGTATATATATGCACATGCATAAGGGTGAAACAGTTTTTTGAAATACAATTAAAAGACTGAACGTCATTCTGTATAATGTTGTATACATTCTGTATATGTTGTATCTTTTCCTTATTACCTCCGCAAACATAGGTGGTATTGGCTTGTGATCGGTCGTGTGTGTATTTAATATATGTCTGTGTATGTTTGTGAATATCTACGATATTATGGGGGATTCCGATGAAATTTTGTAGATAGACTAGCCAGAGGCGAAAGTAGATAAGAAATAAATTTTCGACGGACCAGTGGATTTAGTGCATGTGCTGATCTGGACCCGGATCCATCAGAATCCGCCCCTTTTCGCATTCTGTATACCGTTTGCTTTTCCGTATATATAAATGTCCAAAAGAAAACTGATTCGCCCAAAAATTTAATCACTTCTTTCATGCTCAATCGCCCATCATCTTATAGAGTTTTATTAAAATCAATTCAGACCTCTTTTAAATATGGTCGGAGCCTTTATAACGTTCATATATTATAATAAGTAACTGCATGCATGACGTCTCGTCGTCATGGTGATGTCAACCTCATAGAATTTTGGTGCTGTGAAAAGGTCGCTACAAACGCCTCGCAGTCCTGAAAAGCTGTTGTTTCCTGTCTGTATACAGGCTTCTGGGTGTGCATGGGGGGGGGGGGGGGGGGGGGGGGAGCATCAAGATCGTAAGCGGCCTACATTGATATATATACTGCATCCAACCACCCCACCCCAGTCTCCACTTCTTCGCTGTACCTATCCGCCGGCGACACAACTATATATATACACATTTCCTTGTTTACAAGAAAAAAAAAATATATATATATGTATATATATATTTATATATATATATATATATATATGCGTGTGTGTTTACTATATATAGACTATAGGCTATCCCTTGCCGGTGGATGCATGGCGTGACTGCTCTATAGGTGAACTCGCAGACCTCACGCTTTCTTCTTAATTCATCAATAGAGGGAGGACACCCTTTTATTATTTTCCACGACACAAATTCACCAAACGTACTTTATGATTTTCATCAATGTTTTCAATGAATTTCAGTGAATATAGTGCAGTATGCCGCGGGATATGGGTTGATTGAATTTTTTAGACGAGCTGGGAAGCATATGCAGGTCTTTGCGGAGATGTATGCATGGGCTCTGTGAGTGCTTTCTATATATAGTTTAACATTTTCAGTCTATATATGTATATAGTCGTACATTCCGAGGATATTGCGCTATACATTTACGAATGTATATAGTTGAGTATGAATTGCGTATTACTGTTGTCCATGTGCGCGTGAGGCTTCGAACGTTAACCTTGAATGCGATGATTCTCGTCAACAATACCTGTATTATAGCCCGCGTGCACGTCCACATGAATGCACGCAATACATCTGTTCAAGGTCTAGTGGTCAGTTTACCCCGCAGCACTATTGTATACTGGTGACATATGTTGTTGAGGCTACTCCTCACATCTTATTAAGTATTTATATATACCTGTGTGTTCAGGTAGATATATATATATATATATATACCAAAAATGTTCTTTTTTTTTTACAGATGATTATATAGAGATTTATGAAACACACACCAAATTATATATATATATAATATAAATATGTTCAAGTGATTATCTTTATACTTAATATTCGTCAGATATCGGAATATAGGCCTTTTTAACAGGTTGTGAATTAAGGATTATCAATTACCCCGCTGTGCATGCAAAGAAACCTGACATGGGGAAAGATAAAATTTTGCCTCGTTCTTTTCATATATGTTTATCTTTATCAACATTCAATATAGACACTGTTACTGTGCAATAGACCTATCATTAAAACAAATTAAAACAACCACAATTTATGTTTTCGTAACCTTGTGATGTTGATGTATGTACCTTATATATGAAACACTACAGTGTCTTAAGTTTTAAATATATTACTGTGTGTAGTCTGCAGAACTGGTTAACACGAAATGTGGGGATAAGAAGTTTTTACAAGGTCACCTGCATGCTTTGCAGAGTTAAAAATATGTCTCATGCATAAAACATGTCTCATGCAATATAAAAATATGTATCACAGACAGACACACAGAGACATATATATATATACACACACACACACACACACACATATATATATATATATTAATGGGAAGGGGAAGAATATAACATGTATGCAAGCATGGTACTATTAATAATCATCATCATCATCATCATCATCAATAAAAATAATAATCATCATCAATAATTCTAATTATAACATAGAAATGAGTATACACACGTTACATTCTAATAGTAACGAGACAGAAAATAATCAGTGAATCAATACCCGCCACTGCCGTCTGTATGTGGGCGTATTTTCCCGATAAATATAATTGTGTGTGTTAGATATAACAAGTGTTTGTCCTTAGGGACCCGTTTACACACTTATAGACGCACGTATACATGCACACCTGTACCGTTTACTGTTTGCACAAACGCCAGGTGTTACAGTCATATACCTGGCGAAAATTTTGAAATTTCAAAACTACTCGTGACGTGCACGTTGGGTGATGACATGCAGTCCCCGGCCCAGAGATCTATTTACCCAGAAAGAAGGGGTTTCAATGGGGACTGGGGGTAATCCATTCTATCGGTGCGGGCCTGTTTGTCCCCCTCAGTCAGGAGACAATAGGCCTCGGCACCATCTGCTTTTGGCCCCCCGCCCGCCAGCTACACCACACCCCAGGCATTCACTTAGTGCGGGTCTGTGGGAATTCAACTGTCAGGGCACTTGTTGTGATTTAAAAAAAAAACATGACGAATGCTGCATTTGGTGATTTGTGTTAACTTCGATGATAAACATCTCTCTCTCTCTCTCTCTCTCTCTCTCTCTCTCTCTCTCGTTGTTGAAGTTAGTGTTAATGGTCATAGATGGTGTATTATATTTAGAAAGTAGTTAATGGTGCAACATTTTAAAACTTTGATGGTTTTTGTACCTTGTATACATTGATTTTATTCTTTTTAAATAAAATTAATACATTAACAATTGTGCATGCTTTAATCACATTATTAATAAATATATAATATGAAAGCAATTAATACATTAATAATATATTAATGTATAACTATTATTAATATCAGTATAGGAACAACAACAGATAGGCCTGTGCCAAGCTGAAACCTAACCCCTAGACATTGGAAATCGGTAAAAATTCCTGACTCAACTTAAGATTTGTCTGAACCAATAACCGATATCGACTATATATTGACTTAAATCATTTTACGAATACTTGAATTTTGGTGCATAAATGCTTGACAGAAGAGAGCGTACCTGTTTTTAAATTAAATATTTTACATAAATACACAAGTTTTCATATGTTTATGAAAATACGCTTTGTCCCTTAAAAATAAACCTAGATAAGAAATAGCATATCCCAGTTTATTATCCAGCAGTTGAATAAATTTATAATTGGAAACCATCTCTATGTTTATTGATACCTGCACATTAAATAAACATTACACTTATATAATAAGTATGCTAGATAAAGTGAAGGTAGAAACGCTGATGGGGAGGGGGGGGGGGCAAGAACGAAATTTGTTTTCTCTTGCACCAGGTAAGGTATGAATAATGGTGAGAGGTGGAGGAGGCTATAATTTTTAATTACAGCTGGACCTCTGATGACCGAGACATATTTGAGTGTGGCCCTCCCCCGGGGTTTAATGATCCGAGACACGACTCCCGCATGTAAGCAACGATTGTCTCATACATCACGTTGATGTCATCCCAACGCGAGCCGTGTCTGATCCTCCGTGTCGGTTTCCATGGCAACCAATCCTCCCTAGATCAAGATAGTTAAAATGTTAAATTGCTCATTTGCGCTCGCGAAGGCACTTTTACAATTCAAATTGCCCGCGATTAGGTTTTATTTTTGCACTTCTGTCACATTTACGAACCGCCAAATAACCTATATGTCATTACATGTTGTTTTGTACACACACAGTGCATGCAGAAAGCGTGCGTATTGACACATCGGGGACAATAGAGTGATTTGTCCCCAGGTTTGTCTTTTATGCAACACGTAGCTGTGTGACACGTTTATCCAGGGATCAGCTCGAGAACTAAACGTTCACTGAATAAAGTAAACTTGTCTGGCTGTTGTAAAAACAAGATCACATGATGTATATCACTCATTGTTTATGTTCAATTAGTCAGTCCAAATGAAATATACCCGAAGATATGTCTAGTTCTTTTGTTCAGTTCAGTTTCTTTTACAATACCTTTTATATAGCAGACTATTTTGAAAATATATTATACCGAGCGTAAACATAACGATCTATCTGACGTAAAGATACATGCAGACAAACGCACACAAAGGCAAAAAGAATGTAATCCTTTTTGTACACGAGTGCATGTTTATGCAAATAAATCCGTTATTATATACATATAAAAAACCTTCGCAGTAGGACCACCTTTGAGACTTGCTAAAAGTCGTTTGAATTCACAGGTGGTCGTCGCATAATATAGAGAGCTCCGTTAAAATCAAGGGCGGTCTTTACAGGCAGTTGATCTTAACAAGTGACCCATGGGTCATGACGCTCAGCCGACTTACATGTCATATTATGTCCACAGGCATGCAATTAATAAAGATAATGTAAGTGGCTTCATCATTCGTGCATATAAGCTTCAGCTGAGCTAAAAATAAAACAGGTGAATTTCAGACAGATTCCATGCATATACTCTCTCTTTATATATATATATATATATATATATATATATATATATATATATATATATATATATATATATATATATATATATATATATAGTGCATGTTCACTCAGCTTTAGAATGAATTCATGCTTCTAATTTCACACTCTGTCTCTCTCTTAATTTACGATAATTAAATGTAAGGACGAATCAGTATTTACATATCTATTGCATATTGAACTCGGTGAACTGGTCATACTCCCGTATTTGTCTCTCTCTTAATTTGCGATGATTATATGCATGTGGGATTTAATAATTATATATCTATCGTCTACAAAAATGGGGTGAGGCCACCTCGCTCCCTCTCTTTCTCTTCTCTCTCTCTCCCTCTCACACACACACTCTCTCTTAATTTATAATAATTAAATGCATGTTGGATTTAATATTTACATATCTACCGCTTACAAATATAGGGTGAGGTCACACTTCTGTATAGTTCTCGCAACTCTCTCCCTCTCTCTATCTCTCTCTCTCTCCCCCTCTCCCTCTCTCTCTCTCTCTCTCTCTCTCACACACACACACACACCCTCTCTCTCTTAATTTATGATAATTATATGGGATTTAATATTTACATATTTATCGTTTATATCACTGATATGACGTCATACTTCTGTTAATCTTTCTCTCTCTCTCATATATATATATATATATATATATATATATATATATATATATATATATATATATATATACATTCGCACACGTTTAACCACACCCCTGCACACATGAAAATTTTCCTTCGTGTAGTATCGGAAGTTCTCCCTCCGGGCTCTATAGTTACCGAGCTATAGCAAAGCAAACCAAAGCTGTAATTTCACCCACTTTGGGATCAGGTATATTTATAACCCCAAATTGTATATATTTTGCCAATGATAAAGTACCCTGCCACCCCCAATCATACCCTTCCCTCACAGGCCTGTCTGGACCCGGGGTGGGGGCGAGCCGCGTGCAGTTACTCAGACACAGCACATCATTCACACACCAAGATATAAAAAGCAACATCGTGTATTATTGTGTACAAAAATACTATTTATTTTACATCATTATTGTGGAGCACTCTATCGGGAGATTGTTAAACGTGTTGAAAGCAAAGAGCGCCTTGAGTATAGGCCCTGCGACTGTATGGGTTCCGCTTGCGCGCGTGCTTTGACGTGTGGCTTTTGTGTATGAGCCACCCGCCGTTCCTAACTATGCCTTTGCCTTGCAGCAACTCTCTCAAATTATTAGGCCATAAATTTTGCGACGGACGTCGGGCACAAGAACTTGCCACGATTCTTTTAAACAGCACACGTGCTTGTCCCCTCGAGGTCTGACATCTCGCAGCACGAAGATACCTGCGGCGTTTGGCGAGACTTCGCGAGGACATCAACACTGGCGTAATAATTTTTATATTCTAAGTCTATGGGATGAAAATGGCATGAAAACAATGATTATGCTAATGTGATCATGATGACTTTGAGTGGGGCTTTCATATATATATAGCCGGCTTCGAATTCAAGGCAACTTGTGATGACTTCGTGTGCTTAGTGCCAGATCCAACACATTTGATTGACAGGTGAGTTTAAAAGAGTAAACATGTATAAACTGCTTAATTGTTGCTGTATTTTAGGTATAGCCAATTAAAATGCATCAACTGCACCCTAACAGCTATTTATACAATTAGAAGTATTGATAACAAAATGGGCCGTAAAACTGCATCTACCGTATGTGTACCTCACAAATACAGTGTCTGTGGACCATGCAGTCTATCTTACAGCATCTCTGTGACGTGTATATGTATGGATTAGATGTGTGTGCGTGCGTGTGTGTGTGTGTGTGTTTGTGTATACTGTCTCGCCTGGACGGTATATTGGCAACTGGGCCGACTTAAGCAGCGATGCGTATCACGAACTCAACTGGAATGTAACCTTGTCTTAGTCCTTACATTATATATATATACATATACATACATACATATATATATATATATATATATATATATATATATATATATATATATTCATTATATACAGGTGTATTTATCTCTCGTTATATCCTGCAGCAAGTGAATAATTCATATTTGTGCTATGTGATTGCTTAAACTATCAGGCAGTGACAATGTGGCTTTGAACCACTGCATATAAACTATATAGAAAACATACAATCTGAAAGAACGTATAACAACCATTCATTCTGACGCTAAATAACAATTCCCATAACATTTTCTGCATAATATATAAAAATCTACTATATACAAGGCAATGCTACATGCATCTGTATGTATCTGCATCTTTGAGCCATTTGATATCGCATTATGCGATGTAATATATACAAAATAAATTTACAAAAGTATCAAAATAGATTTTTGTATAAAAATGTTTGCAACGGTGACCTGAGGATCGGGTTTTTGATATGGAATGATATATGTACAGTAATGTAAACAATGGCTGGTCACGTGACGTATATGGCGGGCAGTCACGAAGCTGGGTCCGCGTTCCATGAAGCGTCCATCGCTTGTCCCGCGGAGTGGTGGTCAGTTTGGACAGTTGAAGCGTCTCCGGCTGTCTCCCGGAAGCACTAGCTTGGTACAAAAGCACATTGGCGATGGCCTGCAAGAAAGCAAACACATAACTTGGTCAGTATCAATATGGAGATTAAAGCAAACATATATGTCACAAAAGCTTATGTGGGTTTGATAAATACACATGTTGCCATAGGCATATATCCGTGGCCGATTTCCTAGACCGCTGAACTTAATGTGTGCACTTACGCTTGAGGCCATTGAAGGGTTTATTCATCCGCGTTACAATGGAATATGTGTGCCGGTATAATGGCCCGCACAAGCGATCAAGGAACTCGTTTCGGAGGACACGCGACCATTTGCAAAGCGCACACTTCTCCCCTACTTAAGCGACTGTTTATTTTACATTTTATTGTGGATGCGGAATCATGTACGCCATAACGACCACTTTTTATCACCTAGGATAAACTCTGCGAGCAGCTTCAATACAGCTGGTTCGTATATCACGTATATAATTTATAAAACGGGCCCGTGTCCCCGTGATATCGCATAAACATTGAGTTCCATTCTAAGAAAATTGAAAAAAGGTGCGTCGACATCCGATATTAAGAATATCTTAATATATATATATATATATATATATATATATATATATACAGAGAGAGAGACACACAGACAGACAGATGGACAGACTGACAGACATGCAGAAAGAGAGATAGAATGAGAGAGAAAGAATGAGAGAGAATATGTATATGCTTATATATATATATATATATATATATATATGTGTGTGTGTGTGTGTGTGTGTATGCATATATGTAATTATGCATCAATCTGAGAGAGAGAGAGAGAGAGAGAGAGAGAGAGAGAGAGAGAGAGAGAGAGAGAGGGAGAGCTTGCGCGCCCACGACGTCGTGTACACTGTTGGTCAAAGAAATTAGCGACTACTAATGAGATTGCGCTACAGATAATGAACTGTTTAATCTTCGTGCGAATACGACATACTGTAACTCTAGAGGGTTACCGCGGATCCGCTGCAGGAGTCTATGCAAGGCGCATTGTGTGTTCAGGGTCGTCTGTCGAGATGTAATTTGACTGTGAAAGATTGCGCGTGCGTGTTTGGTGATAGTGGGGGCCGCTTCTGGTTGTGTACACTGTCGCTCACAATGTGATTTCGCACAGAATGTAAGGCTGAACGAAGTTCCGGGGCGGACATTCAGATGTCAAAGTTTGGAATTTCACATCTTCTTAAACTTTGTCGCCATATATTGTCCCTTATCCTGCCAGCTGTCACTAGTTTTAAGTCCGTCTGGTTATCAACTCGGACCCACAGGTACCCGCCATTGACTCCGTATTGATTTATCTTTAAGGTAACGGTTACGCCCGTTGCGCGCTTTGTCCGTTTCATTGATTTTTCCCGGTAATCAAATTTTAAATGCGCAACAAGTTTATCCGCTCACTGGTTGTGTATGTGCCTTTCATATGAGAGGTACGGGCGATTCCGTTACAATGCAGCTATTATTTTACGTATGTTTTGATAAGTTCTATAATGATGAGGTAAAATATTTAAAACACAAAAGTTTGCAATAAAAATATATATATATATGAATAATAAAACACGTTATACCTATATTCAAAACGTTTCTTAAATATTTAGTATCTAACATATATATAATCACCTTTGAATATATAAAGAGTATCAACTAACAACTTTTTTAACGATTTTGCCCATCAGAACTTAATAATTGACTATTTTACACTATTATAAAAACATCAATTTTAAAATATTATAAGAACTATTATAAGTATACCTACCAATAATGATTTCACTGGACCCAATCGGTGTAGTCAGGCGTGGACGGGGCTTGACTTGCGCTGTCTGAACCGTGAGGTGACGGCGCGTGGCCCGTAGAATCGGCCGGAGAAAACACTTGGTATGCTGGGCTATCTGGAACTCCATAACCTTCGACTAGAGCGGCAAGACCCGCCGGGGTGATACAGTCCGCAAGATGTGTGTAAGGCGTAAACCCAGCAGAAACAGAGTTAAGTCCAAGTGCCGCCGCCTGGGCGGAGTAATCCGCACTGGGTACTTGAGAAAGTTGCGCACCAAAACTGCAGGGCGAGCTCGTACTGTCTAATAAGTCTTGCAACGTATGTATGTACGTTATCGCTGAGCGCAAAATGTCTACTTTGCTAACTTTGTTACTCTTCTTTTGATTGAAGAAATGTGTTGGTAAATGTTTCTGGAGAGTCACAAACGTGGTGTTTATAACTTTCATTCTGTTCCTCTCTCGTGTGTTCCGCCTTGCGTTTGAACCGGTGTGCGTTTTCTGTAGAGGGCATTTGAGCTTGCTAATGTCCAAAGGCCTTCTGTTCCGCAAGTCTTGTAGTGGAGACGTTGTGACACCAGTACCTTGAAATATTTTCTGTGGACTAGATGGCTCAATTTTACACAGCATCGAGGCGTCGCAATCCTTCATGGTGTATTTCAACTTTGGCAAAATTGGTGGTTTCTTTGGACTCGACCGAACTGTAATCTTCTCCATATTAGTTATCAATAAATTAAAAAAAAATGTTTTTATATAAGACGCTGAAGTATCAATGCAGCCAGATGATGTCGAGAACTTCTGAGTTCTCTGTCTGAATACGACAATCTTCACAAGTGCTTGGTCACAGTAGACGTGGTCACCAAAGGTTAACTGGATTTGAAAATGAATGTTCTGCTGTCAGTTTGTCTTTAAGTACGCGTGCGTAAGTGGCGACTGTCGCGCTCAAACTGCCCGCTGTTGGCTCCTCCGGTTTAAGTGATGGAGAGAGCTCGAGATGGAGTAGGCTCCGCCCCCCTGGCGCGGGCCTGCAGTGAATCTGTCAATCAAACCCCGTGTGCCCGTGACTGTCGCGTGCCTCGTTCCAGAGACTGCTCGGCATTGAATCGCCTCAGTGCGCCCGCTCCCCGAGGTTGGCCAACCAGGGACCAGGTACTATATCGCACGCTTCTTACACAAGCTTGTTTGCTCATTCCCGTGGCGCATCCGAGTTATACGTTGCACCGGTTTTCTTTTAAGAGCAGCCCTGTGCACTTCAATAGAAAACTACTTATGTGCTGATTTTGGAATCTGATTTCTTCTTTTTTTCTCTCCTTCACTCCATCTTATGCCAGTCAACACTGCGATAAGCATTTTTGCCCATGTCACGCACTTTCAAACCGGAGCTAACAAGGAACCCCGAGTTCGCTCATTAATAGCGCGCTCGACCGTGCAAATGCGTTTGTGCATCAGTTTAATTGCCAGCCCGGCCCTCTTGGTTTACCAACTCCTGTCAAACGGTTGTAATCGGATACCATCTTAAAGCTCAGCGCTCCGTGGGAAGGGTTGGGTTGCGACATGGATGTGAAATATTCTAAAACCCGTGACGACAAGTTAAGCGACTCTTGGCACCCCATGCCGAGACATTTCAAACGTGCAAAGCATCCAGTCTCCATGCAACATGCAAGTAGTCCCCTCAAAGGAACAGAAAACCCAGATTTCTTCCACCAAAAATTAAGCCCAACAGAACCCCAGTAGCATGGCAAGTTTTGATATTACATGCACACATGCACACAGGAATGAACAGAATATTGGTCCTGAAACATGTCGTTTTCTTAATTTATTTTGGACTTTATTAATATTTGACTCTTATTAATATCGGGCTATTAATTAATATCGACTCTTTCCTGTGTATATGAGGGTATATATCAGATGACTTTACATGCAGAGAAGAGACAGCATTATGATCGTTATATCATTTCTTCTACAACCTAAGTTTATCATATTGGCCACTCTTGATTGAAAAAAAACTTACATATGTGCTTTATTTTTTGGCTGACTTTCAAAATTCCAGGTGGACCATGAGACTATTCCGTTGAATCTTTCTATATATTCTTTATATTTAAATAATTGACTGAAGATCGGGTGCTTCTAAAAAAATAAATAGTACAGGGATAGGTCATACACTCATGTAAAGTCAAGAAAACCGCTGATCGGCATTGCACACAGTGGTATCAACTATAAGTGAAGGTGTAGTTTATAGGGTGACAAAAATTTGAAAACAAGAAGACGATGAATATATATATATATATATATATATATATATATATATATAAAATTTTATATATATATATATATATATATATATATATAAAACAGAGAAAGAAGACACACTGACGGACATCTGTTCAACGATATATACCACATTGTGAAACTATCTGACCTCATTTGCAAATTTGTCTCATTGCTACTATTAAAATATAATACTTACTACTTTAATACAATTATACTACTACTACAAACTACTACTACTACAACTACTACTATCACTATTTTTAGGGGTTTTTTTTGGCTCACTTGATTGAATGGACATTTAGGCAAGTACACGGTCGCCCCTGCAGGAAGGCCATGTCGTTAAGAGTTATGTAGACCTGAGAATGTGCATGCATTTAACCTCAGTATATTTTTGTCTCGAAGCAAAATTATATTTAAGCTTTAGTTTCTATCCCCTTGAAAGATATTATACTGTTTTATACATTTAAATATTTATATCAGATATATAATATATCCAGTGCAGTGAACAGATGTCTATATGCATTGACATGCTGCAGCCTCCACTGTTGCATAATAATCAATCATGAAAATCGAAAGTTATTGATATTTCATTTCCAACGCTAAAATACCGATGGCACAGCAGTATGTCAGTTCGGAAGTTTCTTTATCCTGTATACCTGTTGATCTATATAAGTATCCACTTGTCACAAATACAAAGACACTTTTCAATGAAAATACAAGTAGCTGAAAACATGGAAGTATTTGCAATATCGGGTCTTACATACAAATGTAAAACAGACCGCTGTGGTGTGTGCGTGACTTTTATTATAATAATCGTATGAAGCGGAAACTCTGCATCTGCTGGGTGACATAGCAAACGTCACAGGGTCAGATAGGGAGCTCACTAGCAGGTCACGGAGACGTAGCGAGATTTCTAATTTCTGAATTGTCACCTGCCGTCGGATTAGGTGGCATAAAAAGATTAATATATCACGGTAGGCTATATATATAGGCTATTTCGTATATGGCTCCCGCCGTTGCGAGTTTGACGCATATGCAGCTGTCAAAATAGACCGAGAATAAGTGTTGAGTACACATACATAGGAATCTTGTGTATACACTTGTCTGATACGGTCACGGGCGCTCATTGGCTGGTGACCCGCGCGGCACACGACTGGTGTCAGGGCCAAAGGCCAACGGGCGCTCTCATTGGTTGTCCACATCGCGGCCGCACGTACGCAATATTATTTTACAAATCCCGGCAGTAGCTAAGGATGTCGTAAAAAGTGGAGGAGCCGTAAACACTGTTAAAAGGCCTGAATAAAACACCACCGCCGCATGCGTTCACCTTCATTAAACAGCGCAGACTATATATGCGGGGCCTGCATTTACTTAATTGTATAATATATATCTGTACTTAAGAGACCTTTAAAATATGGCGGGATAAAATCCGACCTCCCTTGAATAAGGCCAGTGGTAATTACACAAAGGTTACGTGCGTCCAGGGTCGTCACTGAATGAAACTCGGCGAAGTTTTTCTTGTGAATGGGAAGGAGAGACGACGCACTGTGGGTGTGCGTCTGGGCTCAGTGTCTCGAAACCGGGCACTCTAAAGATGGAAACCAGTAATCTCTGTTAACGTCCATAAGGGCCGTTCCATCTTTACAAATTAGCCTGCTATGTCCACATGGCCACACGGGCCTACGCTAGTTATGTATATTTGTTTTCTGGGCACCTCCTTTCACGCATTGAGCCTGATTCTATATGTTTGTAAAACGGGTGGACTCAAATTTAGAGCAAAGTTCGAAGATTTGGCCCAGATATTAAGATAAACATTATATGACGTCATGAGCATAGCCATGGTCTTCCAGACTACCTAACGACTGTTTCTAAAACTGGTGACGTGCATGCCTTTTTTCCATGGATGCTAGTTTTTTTCAATTTTTCTCGATGTTGTGATATCTTTGCGAGAATGCAACTTAGTGTTTTATAATCTGGCTAATGTATATTGTTAGACACACACATAATATATATATATATATATATATATATATATATATATATATAAATGAATCTATCTGCAATTAGTATTTAAGGTATACAGTTTATATATAAGGATACACAGGCAAACATGCATATTAAATATATAAGACCTTGGACGTGAACGTTTTAAATATCTGCTTGAATGAACCGGACAGCCCTAAACTTATGAAAAAAAAACAATCGAGAGATAAAAAATAAATATGGCCGTCACTAAATATATAGGCCAACAAATGTCACTTAATGTTTAAGGACCGACACTCAATAGAGGCCGTCACTAAATATAAGGGCCATCCCGTATGATCGGGGAAGCCACTCAGTATTAGGCTTTCAGTTAATTAGGGCCTCACTTAATCAGAAAAATTAAAAAGAAAATATCATTATAAGGTCTATTTCTTGATCGGGACTGTCTTTTAATTGTTACATTTATTAATTAGGACCGTCAATTGATCAGGGCAGTCCCCCAGTTTAAGGGAATTCACTTAATAAGGGCCGTCTGTAAATACAAGGCTCGTCACGTAACAAGGCCGCCACTCAATTTAAGGCCTCATTCAGTTATATTGATATAAGGCCCATATCTTAATCAAGGTGGTCCTTTATTAAGAACATTCATTTAACAGGATCGTCACTTAATAATGGTCGTCATTCATATACATGTTCTCAGAGCCGTCACTTGATTAGGGTCGTCACTCAATAGATGGGCCGTCACTTATTACAATTATAATAGGGGACGTCACTTTAATATATATATGGGCCGTTACTTAATTAGGTCCATCAGTAAATATAAGGGCCGTTCAGTTAATCAAGGTCATCACCAAATATAATGTCTATCAGATGACAGGGGTGGATCCAGGATTTTGGAAAGGGGGGGGGGGGGTCCAACCCGGGAGGACTAAAGAAAAACCTAAAAAAGGTCCCCAGGTCCGCAAAGGGTGGGAGATCGGGGGATCGGGGGGGGGGGGGGGGGGGTCTGAAACCCTAAAAAAGGTTGCGGACTGTGGAAAAAAAGGGAGGGGGCCGGACCCTTTGAACCCCCCCCCCCCCCCGCCCCCCCCCCCATATCCGCTTCTTGTTGATATGAGCCATCATCTAATTAGGGCTACCATTTAATCAGGACCGTCTTTTAGTTAAGGCCACCATGCACTTAATCAGGGCCATCATTTATAATTAGGGCCACCACTGTATATATATATGAGGGCCGTCACCTGATAAGATTCGTCACTAAATGTCAGGGGGGTCACTTATTCAGGGCCGTCTCTGTAGATAAGAAACGTCACTATATACAAGGACCGTCATTAAATATAATGACCGTTAACGCAATATGCCTAAGAAATTGTATAAATCATGGAGGCAACCTATGTACATCTATGCATAAAAAAATATTTGCACTGACAAAACTTAAAACACGGAGACAGAGACCAACAGAGAGAGATTTTAAAATAAGGACTTATCCATGCATGTATATTAAAACTTCGCAATATACACAGTAAAACATAAACAGGATAAAAAAACAGTACCATTGAAATCTAATCGGCGTGACAGTTAATCACAGTTTTTGCTCTGTGACACGGGAAGTACATTAAGTATATATACGCGTCACGTTGACGGCCGGAGTGTGTATATGGTATATTTGCTTGAGTAGTCGCCCCGGTCCGTCTCTTCACCACACTCGCAGCTGCCGCTGTATTTGCATATCATTTGTCCGCCGTGAAACCGGCACGCTTCAAGTGCGCAGGACCCGCGCTGAACAATACACAAACACTCCTTTCGTATAGAGAACTTTAGTGATATATGGGGCGCCTCTGGAGCTGTTTCAGGCTTGCAGGAGGCCCCCTTTGAACTACCTGAAGTATATATTAGAAATTATTGAATTATTATTTAATGATTTTGTATATCGTTATTTTTCGATGTCATCCAGAGAAATATAATTTATGAATCGATATTTACAAATTTGATTTTTTTACTCCTTTCCTCATGGGTGGGTATATCAACATTGATGAATAGGAGCTTACACCAATTGACTTTTAACACATGACTTCATTCCAATGCATATATGGAAATAATAAAAAACAAAATCGAGTGCAAGCATGTTCATTGTGTATACTTCCCTTTAGGTTGCAATTTACTTAAACTTTAGCGTAAACATTATACACACGCGTATAACAAGTGTATAAACATATGAAAATACTATAACTATGTCTTCAATATATATATATATATATATATATATATATATATATATATATAAATAAATATGCATGTGTGTGTGTGCGTATATATATACGGTTAAAGAAAATACACTGCAAGGCCTGTTAGTATAATTTACTATGTAGGGTTAGCATTTACAGAAATATGTATGTAGTTATAGTTATGCAAGAACCAAAATGTAACGGAGATGGCAGTATTTCAGAATATAGCTCTAAACTGTCTGGTTGCATACATTGGTATATATATAGATGAAACGGGATTTATTTGGACAATTTGTCACCATCAATTAACCTGTGTACAAAAATGTAGGGTTGTCCTACAGTTAGAGCACCTAAACCATATACCTTGGGCGGTCTATATATATATATAAGAAACACACAAATAAGCGAGCACTTCTCAAGTAAAGTCGAAATAAAGTGTGTTCTATTGAAAAAGCAACGAGGCCTCGAGGGAATAAAAAGTGTACCCATACCCTCCCCACAGAACACATTCATACCCCAAAAAGGTGAAATAATTATTCTCCATTTCTATAAGAGGGCCCAAGAATAGAGATAGACACCCCTATAGAAGCAATTGAGGTTGGGTTCAGGCATAGATGACCTTTTAGTACTGTTAATTTTTATCGTCACTGCCATGCGCATTCGCGGTCAGACCCCTTGACAGATATTTCCTCTTCAAATCAGTCCTCCAGGGTCAGTACATATATAGCCACCTGCAAGTAAACTATAGGAACCCGGAGAAAACACTATAGCGGCATTTTGGCTGCGCTTTGCATTCCTCGGTCTGGTCGCGTTGGTAACAGTTGTCAGTTTCGTGAGGTTGCGCCGTCGCAACCATTGATTGGAAACCACGACAGATGGGAAGCCAGTCGGGTTGCCTTGGAAGCGCGTGTCTAGTGGTGGACTATTGGCTTATATATCCACCGTCTTCTGTCTCTGTCATGTTACAGCAATGCCTTCGTAGCAGAAGACCCCCTCATGGGAGTAAATCGGCGTGAAATTTAAATTTAACAGCTTAATTCTTCGCACATAATTAAACATGAAATTGACAAGTAGTTGGCCGGTATTGCACACACCGTCTCGCCTTGTGCCAGACTTTCTAATGTGGCGTTAATAGCTGATTATCCCAAAGGATAAAAGCCATTAAAACTGATGGATCCTAGATTTGAAATTTTGCGCCGGACCTTTGTTGAATCCATTGTCGGCCCTTGAAAGTGTGAAAGGCGGTGAAAGTCTGCCTGGACACACAAGCACTTTGCTTACAAAAGCACCAACTGTTGTCTGACTAACGCTAGAAATTGGACAACCATGCAGGTCCTCTGTATGTGTATGAGTCTGTTTGAAAGGAAATTAATAATACACCTACAAGTTAGCGTGAACATTAATTCTATTTTAATTGACCTTGATAATTTTTATACGAAATACCTTAAGTTACATTTTAACACAATGCATGATATAACATTCAATATAAATATACCCACATGCTCGTTCGGATTATAAATGTAAACTGAATTTTATAGTTATTGACATTTGTAATGTTATCACAGAAATGCGATGCAACATGTATTATAAAATATTCATACACTTTTATAATACGATCGAGCATACTTGGATTATGAATGTTGAATTATATACAGTTGTGCATATATATCAATTGTTTCCGTTTATAATAATTTAATTTGATGTAACATCCGATGACATCATATATATCTCCCCATTTTATATAATTCATGCATATCCTTTGATATTTTACATTACGTGATAGACAATAAAAACATCTATAAATATACATTTTTGAATATATTTATATAGGTACCGCCTATATTCGGTTATATACTATAACTGTTGAATGTAAGGTACATTATGAATAAAGCGAATAATTTATTTATAATTAGATCAAATAAAGCATTTATTATCGCGCAAAAGAACAATACGGCTGCCCATGATTAATTATGTATGCATCGTGCACCTTGCTAATGTTTCGTTTGTTTTAACAAAACTGTAGTTTGTTAATTCTTCGAAATCATAAACATGTATTGAACTCCTATATATATATATATATATATATATATATATATATATATATATATGTGAAGGGAATTAAAGATAAATCAATCAAACACATGTTGCGCGCCAACTTCCGATCTGACCCAGCTCAAAATGGTCTGCATGATGACATTCCATGGGTTGCCCATCTGAAGAAGGGTCAGACTCAGTATCAAACCGTAATGTACCGAGGCATGCATAAAGCTTTGATTAAAAAAAAAGAAAATGAGAGATGAAATAAATGCTCCACGTATCATACAAATTGTACATTTTACTGATTCCTTAACTGATCTACCGACAAACCCCTATACAGCTTTGTTGGATCGAATGAGGTATCGAATTAGTCACCCCCCCCCTCCCTCCAAGGGACTGTAAATTAAAAACAAATTAAAATAAAAATTTCTGTCTGTTCTAAGATCATGCATGCGCACCTGTAAGTAGACTGTTCGAATTTTGACCAAGACTAGTGTGTTATAATTTCTTTCTTTCGTTTATTGTTGAAGTTAATTTGAATGATAAGTTTGTTGTACTATATGTGTAAAGTATATAGTTGATGGATGGAAAGTCAAAAACCTTTTATGGTTTTAAACCTTGTACTGAATAATAGAATTAACACGTGCATGTAAATTTTTGTCTGTTTTTTTTCTGTTGATAAAATAAATTTATAGTATATATTTAAGTATTTAGTATAGTAATATTTGAATTATTTATAATATATAAATGTAAATTACTATTATTAATATCAGTATATCAACAAAGCCCGATGGGCCTGTGAAACCTAATCCCGATACCTAATGGGTATATCTGTAAACGGGTCTGACCCATCTAAAGATGGGTCTGAACCTTGAACTGATATCGGGTATATTCGGTCTTTATTCTAAAGGTATATATCCATTACCTCTAATTGATAAGATAGCAGTGTTTATGGGTTTGTTCAATATGAAGTGGAAGATATCGTTTACAGTTAACAAAAGGTGAACTTGCAGTGTGCATATATATATATATATATATATATATATATATATATATATATATATATATATATATATATACGTGTATATATATGTGTGTATGTGTATGTATGGGTGACCTTATAACCACACACCATGCATTTTATTTTATCAGTTAAGTGTGCTCACTGAACTATATACCTGTATAGGTAACGCCGTAATATTTGAAGAAATATTAAACATATTATATATGTAACTGTGCACCTTATAACGTATGCCATATCAAAATTTTATACTATTAACCATTGCCCTGTTTAATTCAAAATATATGATAATATATAGAGAGAGAATTATATAGCCAACCCGTCAGGCACACGTTCCACGTCGTCATTAATTATCATGGTGTGGCCGATATTAACTTGTTGTTAAATTTAGTGAGACATACCTTTTTCTAACGCTTTTGAGTATGCAATATAATTATATAGTAGAACGTTATAAGTTTGTATATGTGACACTTAAATAGTGTAGACCCTGTTCCTACCGCATGCGGGCTAACCGTGTATGGCGCCATTTCTTTTCGCCACAGTATGCTGGACAAGGCAGTCTCGAACAAAGTTCTTTCTTCAGTTGCTAATTAAATCCCCAAATATAAGTATATATGGACAGCCTGCGGAAATGCGACGAACCGCGACCGAGATCATTTGGTTGTCAGATTCTAACAGACCGTAAATTATAGCGACTCGCTCACGCCTGTTCATTAAGTGTCAATTTCCACATATGTCCCAACTATATGAGTGGGTCTTGCGAACAAACAGCTTCCCTGCCGCATCATTGAAGAGGACCGCTCGGGCGGAGCGCTCTCATGTTTTCCAGTCTATCAACCACGTGGTTTGCGTATCTGGCAGCGCGCGCGCATCTGCCTGCCAGAGTGCACGCGCGCGCATGCAGCTGGTCCCTAGGAATGTGTCACCGTAAACAATAGCACCTATCCTATCTTGATAAACACAGAACTGTCATTCCATGAAGTGCCATGTGCTGGTATTTCTCTGCACATGTCCTCAAGCCCCGGGGGTCACACGTTCAGATTCCTGTTAATCAATTTATCCTTGTTGTAAACTATACAAGCATGTGCAAGTATGTTAAATCAGTGCTCGTGACACTGGTTCACACAGTATCTGCGACACGCCTCTATTGTTGAAACGATTAGCATTGTCTGGAAAGAAAATATTATGAATAACTATAGTAACCTGAACATAGTAACGCGTTGACTATAGCTATGCGTTCACACGGTAATAATTCATTCATCAATACCTGTACATAGTTTGTTCATTGGGTATGCCAATGTTTATGCAAAAAAAAGGATGATCACATAGCGATTATGTAAAGAATTCTTTCAGTTTTACGCACAATCTCAACCATACACATTTAATATATACATATAAGAATTAAAGTTAAGCTGTCTTTGCATGAAATAATTAATACATATGTATAACGTTTAGGCTAAATTCAAGTATAACTTTATATTATAGGAGTTTGTTTTACAATAATACCCATATCACACCTGAGATAAATATTTGTAATTTCTTCATCAAAGCTGCATTGACATCCGACACAACATAAAACTATTATATATGCTTGACTTGACAGAGAATATATCTGCTCCCATTGGGATTAACACGCTTTATTTACAAAGATCATATTTTCAATATATAACATTTCATTTTATGATTAGCTATATGTACAATTTATTACGTTATGAGGCCTATAGACAGTCGAATGCATGGCAACATGCTCGGCTCTCTCCGCTATAGTGTTGAAAACAACATACGCGGGTACTCTTAATATTATAGTCCGGATAATATACTTATACCAAGTACTCGACTCCAAATACTTAACGAGAATTCGAGTGCCAACCCCGATTGCTCCAGTCCGAATTCTGGACTCGAGTACATTGTATATTGTGTGTGTACATGCATATCTGTGTAAACCTGTGCCAGTCACTTTATGCAAAATATATACAAAATGTGTAGCTTATAACAAAGGGGTTTTAATTTATTAGTTAAATACATATATACTATACTGGGGTAGATTTCCATTATGTGTCTATTCCTGTTTTGGTAGAACGTTGTTGGGAGAACGCTCACGAGGCCAAGTTTATACATTTTTTTAATAGATAAACAGATGACCATTAGTATTTCTATAGTGTTGACATGGCAACGAGTATACTCGAGTCTGAGTTGGGTAATGCCCATATAAGTGAAGTACTTAAGTCCAAAAATTTGGTACCCCTTTCAGGCGTATATACCATCCGCTGGCAAATCGAGTTCGATTCCCGGCGTGGCTATATATATATATATATATATATATATATATATATATATATATATATATATATATATATATATATATGAGAGTCCTATACTGTGGTTGCATGCCTTTATATTTGCGGGATTAAAATTTCGCGATTTTCACCTTTTCTGTGTTTCGCGAGGGTTCCATTTTCGCGATCTCACAAAATAAATATCAATTCGCAGAGTATAACAATCATTATGAGAATTAATTATATCAAATGTTATGTGCACAACATTTTATTGATAAAATATTGTTTGTAGATAGCAAACAATTGGAAAGATATCATTTAAAGTATCATTCTTTGAAAATACACGATCTATTATTATTCATAATGTCAGCCTTTTATACTTTTCAACTTTGCATTCAATGATGGGATAACTTATTCACGAAGGATTCATTTTCGCGATAAGTCTCGTTTCACCAACAACGCGAATTTGAAACCCTCGCGAAAAAAAGGCAACCATATAGCTAGTATAGGGAATGCATGGGTTGCAGCTGCCCGTGCAAAGCCGGTGCATGTATTGTTTTCTCTAGGTCCTCCAGTTTAATTCTTCCACCTGCAGAGTCTATAGATCGATTTAACGCCATCATCTTGACTGTATATATGAAAGGTTTCACAACTGGGCCATGACTATTCCAATATGTAGTATTAGTTGCTATAACTCTTTGTTATATATAGGATCCATGCATGTAAAATAAAGACAGGTTCTTGAAGATATTAAAAATAAAATTAAAACTCAAAGCCGAATTTGTTTACAAACCTAGGACCTTACAAACATGACCTATATAGCTAAAATAGAATTGTGTATAAATCTTAAAGTGTTTACCTATAAATCTAATTTAAAGAGGATCACCTGCATATATAGCAATCAATCAAATATAGCAAATGCCAGAATGAGCAGATATAATATGAAATATAATAATTTTATATCTGGAAAGTGCGTTTTATACTACATGTTCTCCTAGCCATTCTGTAGTTTTAAAACTTGTAAAAAAATGTTTGATTTACAGAGCTTCAAGAAAAACAATTGAGTTTTATTTCAAAATTAGATGTTTGAAAGAATCAGAATACTCATTGACCAACAACGTGTAAATAAAATGAATTAAATTTTTCATTTTAGTTCGTTGGCAAAAAGTGAAGGCAATACGTCAGAATACCAGACCTTTGCAGGTGTATATATACATCGCCCTAGCTCTTGCATCATACAGCAGGTGAATGCATGATTTGCTCTTCTGATCGTGTTGAAAAGTAACTTAACTTTTTATTTAGTGTGAAAATATCAATATGTTTTAACATAAGTTTAATTCATTGTAAACAGGTTAAGAAACAAGATGTCCCATCAATACAAAATTCTTGCATGAGAAAACAGTGCAAAATGTATATTACACGGATTATTTTCCCGTTGAAATGGGGACCGCCGTACACACCGAGAAATTAACCATGCATACTTCATTATAAATGTGAGTGTGTGTTCTCCGGTAAATAATGTCGTATATCTTAGGTTTTGTAGCATCATGCATGGTCTCGGACAGCATAAACATGCTTACATTTGCATAGTTAAGCTGAATAAAGGATATATATAGGTAAACGTGTTACCATGCAAGTGCAGTTGTTATATATGTGACGGGAGCATTAAAATTGCACCCAGAACAGTGACTGGGTTCTGGTGTGATTTTCTCGTGCAAAGTGACGTCACAGACACAATTTAGAAATGACTTAAATCTAGCCATATATATACATGTTGTTAATATTCTCCTTTGACAATTTGGGACGGACTGACAGTGTCAGAAATACTAAGCTTTTATTGGGATCTAGAATTTTTAGTCACGTGAGTTTTCCGTGGCCGACGTCACTGCCATGCACGTTGACAGTGCTCATAGATGTGCCGAAAGCTTTTAAACAACTCTCAAACACTTATTATATTTTTGACAAAAAATGAATAGAAAAATGTGTGTATTCCATGAATTTGGGTAAGTTTATGCGATATATAAAATAATAATTCTTTATATATATATAGTGTTATATGTGTAATATAATAATATAATGAAATTTGGCATACAGTTGCATGACTTCTACTTAAATTCGGCTGTTATTGAAAATGTATTATGATCACACACATTTGAATGTAACATTTTGAGCAGGTATGAATGAGAGAACCTGAGCCCGCAAATAATTCAAATAATCTCTTAATACGTCACGTAGCGTGACTGACCATTTCGTGTCACCTATAGAGGTTCTCACGTCATAGCTGGTGATGTGATCCACTTTGACGCCTTGTGTCTCCCCCTGACAGCGTCACGGTGTGATCCTGGGAGAGCCCATCAACAGTAGATCACGTCGAAGGCTTTGTGTAGGTAAGACAAATCTCTGCACCCCGCCCTATACCTTATCCACCCCGCAATCACTCTTCGTGAGAAACAAGGGGTGACCGTTAGAGGGAGGGGTCGTGAAATCCCGGGGGTGGGCGCCTGATGGGCCATTCTGCCGCCCCGACTGACACATTAGCACCCCAGGGGAGGGGGGATTACTTGGGTGTCATTGCGTGTCTTGGAATGATTTGACTCGGTCCGTCTCTGATTTCATCACGGAGTTAAGACAATGACCAGGTACGCTCACCGGGACGCCCCCCTCGGCCAACCTATTTGTAACTGTAATGACTGGCCCGACCCCGATTGTAGTAAGACATACTGCACCACTTTCCGTTACGTCACTAAGCGCCACGAGCACAATATTGCTCCCGTGTCAGACCCGTTATCACGCAAAGGCAAAATTTGAATTTCATGAAACCAACCGTGCTTTTAAAGACTGTGTTAAGACCGTGATTATCTGCTACATGTTTCAATTATTATGTCAAAGTGAAAAATATTCAATTAAGGGACCATCTGAACCATGCATTAATTGTACACCCATATATATATATATATATATATATATATATATATATATATATATATATATATATATATATATATAAAATCCCAGATATATATATCAAATCTCTACTAAACAAGTTCATTAACGTGATTTTTAGATATACATAACGTTCTTATAAAAAGTATTTCCGGAAAAAAACAGGGCTTTAATTAGCAAATTTCATAAAAAAAAGTTTAAATATTCATCTTGATTTCACAAAGGTCTAATTTTGAATAACTTTACAACAACAATATACCCTGAGCCACAGTCATGAAGTAAAAAAAATCTGTTATCAGAACTGCTAAGTGTTTAAACAAATTATAAATCTTTAGTTGGTATGCATGGCATGCATGGTAATTGGACAACAAAATTATAAATTCCTTTGTGTAATACCTTATACAAATGTAAGATGTCTTCATGCATGCATGGGTGTTTGAGGAAATTCACCATGCAGTTAATATATGTTTGTTTTTTTCAGCTCTCGAGTTAACATTATTTAAGGTATTTAAATAAGGAATATATATGAATGGTACATAAGAGACAAATAGTTTATGAGGACAGGTTTATTTTTTTTAATACTCCTTGAATTCATACCGAGAATTATATACAACTATATACAGTGTAATACGATATATGGAATAAAGATAAAAAAATACATATTTATATTCATTATCAAGCCCATCATATTTTCAAGGCATAACTTAAAGACGTATATGAACCCTTTAATTGATTGAAAACGAATGACAATATATTTTCTTTATAATCGAGAAAAATAATTTATGAGAGAGAGAGAGACAGACAGACAGACAGACAGACACGGAGAGAGAGAGAGACAAAGAGAGACAGACATGCAGACAGCCAGAGACAGACAGACAGAGACAGCCAAGCAGCCAGACAGAAAAAGAGAGGTTGACCGACAGACAGAAAAGAGAGGTTAAACCAGAGAGAGAGAGAGAGAGAGAGAGAGGCAAAGACAGATAGGGACATAGACAGAGTTGACAGTATATATGTCTATGTATATATTCCGAAGGAGAGAGCGCTCTGCAATAAAAAAAACATCTTGTATGACAAACGTGTAACAGAATCTTTGCTCATTAGTTATACTGTGATCGGTCGACAAGGATTACTGACACTGATAAATGTTCAACACGATCGTACAGGCCTGACTGCATGTGTAATGTTTTCATTTGCAATTAGTTTTGCTCAATTTTATTTGTTGCACAATTCAATCACGACTCATGACAAATATTTTTAAATTAACTGAACAGTCGAAACACATTTGGTTTGAACATTCAACACAAAGATCTGCATGAAAGAACATATAAAGATTAAAATTGTTCATGCATGAATTCGAGTTTTTTTTATACAGACAGACATAAAAAAGATATATAAAACAGGTATTGGCCTAATAAACTAATCTTGCGAAATATGCTTATACAGCTGGATGCCTAATGTGTTCATTTATCAAGATCAAGGCCATCGCACGTCTAAGAGACTTGTATCACCAGCTGTTTCCCATGAATAGACTTGTACTCCTGTCCCTTGCATGGGCTAAAACCTAAAATGGTCACTTCAGGCGTTAAAAAAGTCACCTAAGTTTAGACGTATGTCTATATAGACGTGTTGTGGGGGAAGGAACATCACTAAGGGTGACCCTTTGACACGGGAGTCGAGTATGTGGGACACCGATTGATTGCTGGCCGTTACCAACACCACGCGAATACTTTACGGTAACCCGCCGAGATAAGACAGCCAATGAGGGGCCATCAAGCGGCTGTTACGTCACACTTGCATTATCGCCCATGCGGTGCAGGCATGTTGACCAACTCATCACTTAGGGTTGAAGATGCTTTCTCATCACCCCTCAATGTCCCCACTATAGGCTGACAGAGAGAGCCAATTTCCTCCTTAGTCACACAAGTGAAGATACGCTCTATCTCAAACTGATGTAACCCCCGAAGAAGTGCTTTCGACATTGTGCCCCGTTGCTCCTGTCATATAACCTTGTTAGAGTGTTGACATAATAATCCTGGCCATTGTCAAGAAACGGATGGCATGTTTTGTCATGGTGTTCCAGGTCTGAAAATTGTGCTAATATGAGTCACGCGATGCACAAGTATGTGAAATCGCTTTTCTGGGACAATGTAATGGCAATATATGTTTGATGAAGATTCCAGTCCATAAAATATTATTTGGCAAGTATTAATTACCCAGCATGAAATTTGATCGAAGATAATCCTAATTCGATGTGTTTAAACATGAAAGACAGTTATATAATGGTTGAATAAGTTCTAAAATATGTAAGGTTCAAAGAAGGGTCTATAAATGACACGTATCATATAATATATACTAGTACATACACAGAAATTATTCTGTTATTCTATACATACTGAGGTATTACTGTTGAAAGTAAGAATTATTTCTGTACTGTTTTTTTTTTTTTTGGGGGGGGGAGGGGGACCTAAAATTAGGGCAAAAAAACACTACATTTTCACGGGGAAGAGTATAGTCCCCTAGAAAGACCTAGAATAATCCTTGATATTGATAACTAAGATTTGCTGGTGGGTCGCTAATATGAAAATAGTTTTTAAACCTTATTAATAAATAAATAACTATATATATAACTATATGTATATAATTTATATTTAATGTTTTTCAAACCGACCACGGTGCATGGCACAATAATATCATCAATAACCTTTCATGCAGTGGCACGTGGCGCCTTGCATGCATGCAATAATTACAGAGGTTGATAATGGACTAATTTCCCCGTAACCTTTTAGTCTCAATCAACTACAGCTTGACCAAAATGAGGGGATACATACTAATCTGCTACTCACCGACAGACCTGAGAGTAAATTAAAAGGAAACACACGAGACAAATGAAAAGCCGTGCGCAATTATCACAGTGCGCGCTCAGCGGGGTGACGAGAGGTTAATTACACGGTTATTGTTTTCATCTGACCTCTCTTGTAATTGGCTTTTCTGTAATTATGAGGGGCGGGGATGCATGTGTTTGGGAGCAAGTACTTAACAATTAATACCTCAACAGCTGTATGTGCTTGTTTCAAACATCATGGCCACGCATGAGGTAAAGGACTGTTTTCCTGACAATCAGAAGCCAATATATATCTCTTATACATATCGAAGGAATTCTGCAATAGCTATAAATATGGCCTTATTATGTTGTTAGAATTTACTTTCTATTTATGTAGCATTATAATATACAAAATAATTGTCTTTTTTGTATTCCTTGCTTGTCTCCCATTTCCTCTTTCATTAACACACATTATTTTATTGCAAAAATATCTATGTAATCTAATATAATATAAAGTAATATATAATCTATCTATCTGTCTACCTCTTTCTCTCTCTCTCTCTCTCTCTCTCTCTCTCTCTCTCTATATATATATATATATATATATGTATATATTCTATGTAAGGTATATATACTAATTTATACATTAACTACATTAGACATATCCTTTTAACTTTTAAATCATATATTCTCAATGGTGCTGCTGACTTACACGGCATTCATATATCATATGAAGAACATAACAGTGTCGCTTTTGATATGAAACAGGTCTTATGAGGATAGACATTAATCAGGTTATCAAGTGCATTCTTTCATTTCACTACTCTAGGTATGGCGACCTATAACATAATATAGTCTCCTCATTTAGCCTGACCTTGGTGAGCGTGATGTTCATGGATTCATGACTGACCTGAATGTGTTGTATATATATTTACTTGTTGATATATATCTTATATATTTATAAATCATTATTTCTTCATCTGCACTGCATGCACCCACTTAATTAGCTTTACTTGTTTATGAACTGTACTTTGGCGTCTAAACAGAAGACACATAATGAATAGATATTTAAATACATGTCTATTGATGTAAGGCAACCAGTGCAAGCTTTCTCAATTAATAACAAAATGCTATAACCTAGGAGTTTAGATATGGACTGGAGGACCAAATCCAGGAATTTCTGTGTCGAATGTTACTGACGGGGTCATGAAACTCGGAAATTAATGGGACAGAAAGATGCCGCTGATAAGCCCGGTGCCAATTGACACAGTGCCAGAATCCTACCTTTATAGCGTCACTACGGACAAAGCCAAAAGAAGTATACGCTCATCGAGCAACTACAGGTTGCTGCGGTCAAGACCTCAGCCCTGTGCGCTCCTTAAGCATGTTCTCTGAGCCAACAGTCGCAGTGCCACGCCAAGCCAAGCAGGTAGCCGTAGAGGGCGCCACCGTCCATCTCGAGCCGTTGTCCTTTTTAGAAAGCTACAGCATCCACAGCCACAAAGCCAGAAGCAACCTACATTCCCTCCACCGATCCCAGCAGCGGAGACCCAGCCATGCCATTCGAGAGCCGAAATCGATCCTGTGAACAACACTGCTTCGAGACTCATAGTCCTTGTACTTGCGGTTTCGGCCATTTGGACCGTTTTAACCGGGTTTCCCCGATTATGCAAGTTTTTAGCAAGTTTTTTTCTTCATCGGCAACCAGACTGGCTAATGTGCTGTTATCTTTTCAATTTTAACATTACTTAATTTATGCATAAAAGCTGCAAAGGTGTATGCTTGAATTTTGGTGAATGAGGCTTTTATTTTGATAAAATATTTTCCAAGAAATAGTCGTGTTTTGTTGTATGATTGGTGCCTCGTGCAAGGTGATTTTTGTGTTTTGTTATATGTCGTGAGCGGTGATGAGAATACAACTTTTGTGCTGGTAGGGGTAGTCCGTCATCAAAATATGTTACTGCGCTTTGCATATTTCTTCGGAGTACCCCCGTCGGTGAACGTTGTTATTCCATGCATATTTCTGTATGTGGGCAAAAATAAAGTGTGGTATGATGAGTGTGTGTATACAGTGGGGTATGTAGAGAAATCCAGACCTCTTTACTTGGTGGGTGTAGTACCTGAAATATACTAAACTGAGAATTATGTGCAAGTATAGTACTATTTGGTGCTGTGCTTGTGTTGTGCTTTTTAGGCTGAGTGGAAATGGTCTGGAATTACCAACCAGGGTCTAATAGTGCAGCTTAAAAAGAATTTTTTTATCGATTTTTGTTTTATTTAGTTTTTATTTTCCTTTTCTTTTTTTTTTCTTTCTGTTCTACTCCACTATCTACTATCTATAACTACTTTATGTACATGGGGAGTTGAGGGGGGTGGGGGGTGGGGAGATAATTCTTCTTTCTTCCTCTCTGTCCCGTTTGTAGTGCTGGTTTTCTCTTCCTGCAGCTACAGTCCCCCTTAGTTGGACTCAGTGGTGTGGTGCAGCAGCTATAGGATCTCCCTTGGTTGGTGCTTGTATCATCAGCTGCAGCTACAATCTCCCTTGGTTGGACTGAGTGGTGTGGTGCAGCAGCTATAGGATCTCCCTTGGTTAGTGCTTGTATCATCAGCTGCAGCTACAATCTCCCTTGGTTGGGCTCAGTGGTGTGGTGCAGCAGCTATAGGATCTCCCTTGGTTGGTGCTTGTATCATCAGCTGCAGCTACAATCTCCCTTGGTTGGGCTCAGTGGTGTGGTGCAGCAGCTAGGATCTCCCTTGGTTGGTGCTTGTATCATCAGCTGCAGCTACAATCCCCCTTGGTTGGGCTCAGTGGTGTGGTGAAGCAGCTAGGATCTCCCTTGGTTGGTGCTTGTATCATCAGCTGCAGCTACAATCTCCCTTGGTCTAGGTTTATCGTGGTAGGATGTAGATGATGTCTCCTTCTTCAGGGAGCCTGATATCCCAGGGGGGTGGGGAGAAGGGGAGTGGGGGGGTGGGGTGGGGTGGGGGTGAGGGGGCGTTTTTATTTTTGTATGGTTAATTGCTTTTTATTTTGTTTTGTTGGGGGGGGGGCAATATTTTAATTTTTATTAGTATGGTTTGGGTGTATTGTAAGATGGTTACCCACGACCCAACCGAGCCTGCAGGCAACTCATCCTACACCCTTTTAGTTTGACTTATTTAATTATGTTGGGGGGGGGGGGGTGTTTTTTACTTTATTTTTAATTTTCTGTGAACCTTGGACAATAGATAGTGTGTCACTACGGACAGATACTTTCGTTTTCGGAGACCGAACTGTTTTTGTCAGTCAAGTTAGCATCCGCTAATGTTATAATCTTGAGAATTCAAGTTAATTATACAGACAATCTTCAGTTGCCACATGATACAAAATAGTTTAATACAAACACCCAAGAAGTTTGCATGTTTGCGCATGTGAAACCTTCGTTGCATGCTACATCGGCTTCACGAAGTTTGATCTCCAGTCTATATATATAAGCTCCTTGCTATAACATATATATAACAAGAATTTTGTTATATTTCCAACACTATGTTTATGACATAATGTCTTCAAAATGATGCATTATAACATGCAAACGGTATGCTTTCCTCAGGTATTAGGTCCTTACAATTACTATATTTGTATATAGTAGAAACATTTTGAGGAACATCATGGCCAAGCAGTTTCCATATACAAAAAGAATTGTGATGTAAATAATAGAACAAATAGTAATTGGATCAAACATAGAAGAATTAAGAATCAAATAAATTATGGCGGTCCTTGTAATTTCAGCCCCTGCACAACCTCTTTATATCTTTTAAAATTTCACTTATTCTATATTCAGTTTTCTCTTTTGATCTGTTCCGGAAGTTCCAATATCACTTAGTGACATTCAATAGAGACTAATGCGACTAATCACTCTGCCATAAAGTCCATATACTTAACACAAACTATGCTGATCCATGGACATTTTCGCATTGATATTAATAGCAATATGTTTTAGAATTCAATGAAACTCTGGCCCTCAAAGTCCATTACTGAGTCGATTAACTCCTTGACCCAGGTGTCACATTTACTTCGGATTCCTGATATGCCAAATATTTTTGTTAAGCATATAGTGAAATTTAAAGCGAGTTGGGGTTAGCAGTTATCCGGCATGGCTTTAGATACCCACAGTAAGAAACTCCTCATTGGGCTTTAGGGATTTTAAGAACTCGCACTGTATATGGGACAATTCGCAGTTGTAATACAACCTCCCGGGGTTGAGGGAGCCGACTTGAGTGTCCTTGAGACTGCAAGCAAAGCGTATTACATGGGTACCGTTACTATAAATAAATATTTAGAAATGGGTCTCACACTGTATCTGTTGTTACTTATTGTCTGATGAGAGAAACTGTATAGCCTGACACTAAGGCTTGTTGGTGGATATGTACCTCCCACTTAGTGTTAAGTCCTTGACTCGCTTGTTTGAGAGGTGCAGGGGATTTTGGCAAGAGGGTGTTCTACCATGTATAAGCTGCCTTGGAATTATAATGGCTGACTACTTTAAATCCTCGTTTCTTGTGCCATACATGTTTAAGCTCTGAAGTACCAAAACTAGGGGTGCGCGGTATTATCGATACATTAGAATATCGCGATACGGCTATATATATGCATACTGCGTGTATATATCGTGATACCGTTTCCATATATATATATATATATATATATATATATATATATATATATATATATCGATATTTTTCGGCATTTTGTCAAAGGCGACTATAAAATTGACCAGCTGTGGTAAATGTGTCACCTAAATGTGTTGAAAGCAGTTGAAATCACGCTACAGTGAGTATGGACACTTTTCCGGTCGTTTATTAGGAAATGTTCAAATATATATATAGGCTCAATTACCATATGATCCAAGGCCCATTCAATTAAAGATATTTTAATATCTTCTCGACGACTTATTGATACCAAAAATAAGTCCACACAGAAAAAAAAATATTCCTTTGAGTACTGTGACAAATAAGTAAAGAAATCCACAAAGTACATTTCGAAGCTTCGAAGTGTATTTATATATATATAGGCCTATGTTGGAGCCCGTTTGCCGATCTGGCCCTTCTGCCGATGGGGCTTGCCCATATAAGGATCCGTTATTGCATGGGCTGCCCATCTCCAGATTGGCAGCCCAATAATGGATGCAGTGCCATACACATGCACAAAGAACAAATATTTATACTGTTAATTGATTCATTATTTATAGATGTCGCGATATGTATCGCTATATGCTTCCAAATATCGTTATATATTGCCTTAAAAAAAATACCCATGCAGCCCTGATCAAAACAAACTCCGAATACATTATTTAGTTATCATGTAAACATATATGTTGCGCGCCATCGCCCTATATATATCACTTCCAAATGGGTCAGAACCAATAACCGATATAGAATATTAATTGGGTCGCTGATGGGTGGGACAAAGTAATGATCTCCAGTAAATGTCTAGGATTCAGGTGGCGAGAAGTTGTATATATAGACCATCAATACACTATAGTCCATGCATCTTAAAGCATATATATACATACTGTGGTCAATAAGCCGTATATTTATATATATATATATATATATATATATATATATATATATATATATATATATACTGTAGTTGTCCTGTTTATTCGCGAGGGTTTCAAATTCGCGAAATGCACTTGTCGCGTAATAAATCCTTCATGAGGCCCCACCATCGAAGGCCAATTGAAAGGCTAAAGATTCATATAAAAGTCTTTGCTTAATTGATAGACTTTTGCATACTGTGTACTTGCTAATCGACGATGGCTATCATAAATTATATCAGAACTTTCATAATCTATATCAATAATGTACAGTGAGTTCTGCTCGTTCAGAGTTCCCGTCTGATTGTAACAACGTATACACACATATTTCTTAATATAGTTAAAGCACAATAGGAAAAGATTATTTAAGCGCATGCGCTATATATGGCTGCAAACAAACGCAGTATTCGATACCGTATTTAAAACGTGTCAATTGTACATGCAAGTATAAATCTGTTTTCACACTTATATACAACCGTGTCGAATACGGTTTTCCCAATACCGAGTTCACCATGTATTCAAAACACTGTTCATATTGCACCAGACATCAGAAGCACAGCAAATGGTGCATAATACGCCCGTAGCATATTTTGTGACCTCTGCATGACCTAATTAAATTTGCGTGGATTTGCTGAAAATGTAATTCCTCTGAGAAACTGTATTGGGTAATACTCATCAGGAGTTATATGAAAATCCATCAGTTTTTTGGTAAGTGGTGACCCCTGACCTCATTAAATATGTATGGATTTTGCTGGAGATAGAACATATAGGTGATATATTATATTGATTAATATTTCTGTTGAGTTTTATCAAAATCCATTATATTCCTTGTAAGTTATCGCGGCGACACCACGAATTGGTCTCTACAAAGCAGCCTGGTGACCTCTGACCTCATTAAATATGCATGACTTTTGCTGAAAATTTAATTGAGGTGAGAAACTCTATTGGTAAATATGTATAATGAGTTTCATGAAAAACCATCGTATTGCTCGTATAAGTTATCGCAGCGACACCACAAAGTATAGCCTAGTTACCCGTGACCTTATTAAATATGTGTGGATTTTGCCCATAATCGAACTCGGGCGAGATAATCTATATTTGTGAGTAGTTATGGTGAGTTTCGTGATAATCCATCAAAGCCTCGGCGTTATCGCGGCGACCCTAAAGATAACGGACGGATTGACGGACGGACGGTGCATGGGTATACCATAATACGTATTCAGTGAATACAGGTGAAGTGTGAACATGCATGGTTTTCTAGTGGGGAAATGGTATTCCATACGCCTACATATGGTGTGGAAACGTTTATAATGTCACATGCATACATTTTCAATTATCAATATAAACTGATTCATTCCTAGCACGCACACATGGGCAAAATTAATTAATGTTTGATGCCCTTTCTCTGTACAGATGACGCCACGCAGTCTCTTGGCGTCACAAACGAGAGGTCAGGGTATCGCCGAGATCCTTTGTGTGGTCCAGATGGAGCGATTAATTTTCCGGTGTATATAGATACGGGGGAAAGTATCAGGTTATTAATGAGACTTGATTAACTCTTGATGAAGTAAAGAGTGACAGAAACGCGCAGATGACCGCCGAACTGACAGGTTCTGATACTGATAACCTTTACAAACAATTGGTTCAATCCCATCCCGCCCGCTTCTAGTGATAAGAGCTATACAGGTGTATAAGAACATACGGCCACCGCCATATACAATGTATGTATCACCGGACAGAGATATAATAGTGACGGCGGTTCGTTGTTAGTTGATACCGGAATGCCCGCTGAAGTATATGTACAATGTCATTATCAAAGACGCACAGGAACAAACAGTCCTCGCACGGCGTCCGCGGGACTCGAGTCTCCTCAAGTTCTCAGTTGGCAAGACGATATTGTTCAATTATAGGCCTGATAAGATACCGCTATTCTGTGGTCCTCTTGCAAATGATTATGATGCCGATTTTATTATTTCCATCTTCTTGCATCAAAGCGGCTCTCTAGTATTTATGGCGTATTCTCAGTGATGTTTCAAGCTTTTGTCTCATAACCTTTTGTGGATCTTTGATATTTAGTGCGAATTGAGCCGTTTGATCGGTAGAGTGGACTTGGTTTTAGGGTCTTCTTGGGTTGTTGACTATAGGAGTGCGACAATGTTTGCTCGCCACTCACATTGACAGTATCACGTGAAATGTTTCCAGGTGGAACCATACGCGCGAGAGAAAACATGGTCTGCATTTCAATTAAGTTTGACAGAAATTCCATATACCTATATATGATATAAGAGGATAATTTAATAAAGGGACCTAATATATACAGACTGCTTTAATGATTCTCAAAATTATTTAAAGAGTTACATAAACAAGGAGTTATATATATCCTATATGAATAAATATTTCCAAGTGAACATATAATCCAATTACTACAACAATAAATTATCATGGACCTACAGCGCACGCACTTGCTTAAGTTAATTCTTGTGTGTGTTATTTTCAGTGTTATATATAATAAGGCTTCCATGTCACTTAATTTATATATACAGTTGCCTATATATAGTACGCATGGTCCTTATAATTCCATGCATGGAAAGTTCATATATATATATAAATATATATAAATATATATATATATATATATAGCCCGAAGGCCCTATCACAAACGTCCTTCGATTCAAGTGATTCCCCACTATGGACAGTCGAGAGGTTAAGGGCTTGGCTGTCTCCGCTGGCCACCCGGGTTCGATTCCCGGTGTGGCTATGACAGTGCATGGGTTGTAGTTGCCCGTCCAAGGCCGGTGGTTTTCTCCGGCTTCTCCGGTTTCCTCCAGCCCTATACAGACCACCGAACGGCATCATCTGAGCCATGTTGAGTGCCTTGATTAGTAATAATAACTATTTGTACGATCCATGTAAAATAAATAAGTTTATATTAAGTTTATATTTATTAACCAGAATTTTAGGCATCCAAGTAAGTGAATCTTAATTTATTAATAATTAATTAATGAGGACATACACGGCTCTATATGCATATATGTTTAACATAGACGGTATATATATATATATATATATATCGTACCTTTGTGTGTGTGTATATATATATATATATATATATATTGTATAATATCAGTGACAAAATAAAAGGCAGCTCATGCAGGTGTTTCACATTTGAGAATCATATACACAAATATATATAACATATTATACAAAATGTATATTTGAGAAAAATCTATACATGACTGCATGGGGAAAGACAGAGGAGAAGAGGCAGTGGAAAGGTCTCACAGAATTGAAAATTGTCAATAAATAGAGTTTTTTTTTTTTACTTAATTTAACCATGTTCTAGTCATTGTGAAGCTAGACATATACAACAGAGACGTTTTCTTGCGCCGCCAAGTTGGATAAATAGTCATTCTCCTTTGAAACCATTTAAGCGCGGTCATTACCTGGGTGTAGGCTTTTAGCTGAGGCGATTAAGTGTCTCTGAAGAAACGAAGTGAGAGATCAAAACACAGAGGGGGCCACGACCCTCCCGTATAGACAAGTCCGCAACAATAGGTTTTTATTATCATTTTGTTATACCGCCAGATGGGCGCTATTTCCGACACAAGCGGGGTTTCTATAGTATATACTTATGACGGAGTCCCTGCATGTCTCTTTGAACATAAAATACCCAGGCACTTTATTAAAGTGTTAAGCTGTGCTCATATATATGTGAATGGCTCATGGATGTAAAACAGAACTGTGCCACGCATATATTATATATATATATATATATATATATATATATATATATATATATATATATATATATATATATATACTACACTATATAATACACAATATACACAGTATATATTCACACAAGATCGTTCGAATCCCGCCATATTCTCTAAGGAAAATTTATGAAATATCGGAAAAGAACTAAATTTTACACATATATCTCCTATGTTTAACGACAAGTCATGACTTCTCCAATTTTCCTAAATAGCACATTACAAATAAAATCGGAATCCAGATGGTATAAAAAAATGACATATCATTTGTATCGTCTGAAGAACATGCCTTAGACATATATCTTCTAAGTCTATATTAAAATCTATACAATTTTGAAGTATACAGTTCCATTATGCATTTGCTTATAAAATAGTATATAAAATAGTATACACATTGATATAATAATTAATTTGTTTTCATGAAGTATGCTATATGTGAGTTTTTTTGTCTGCTTCAGTATCTGTCACACATGATGGTTATGATTTAAGATGGTCACGTATCCATGGACACAGGGATGACCGGGATACAGACATCCATCCTTTTGATGATAACTAGAGCTTGTAACGATATAAGAGGAACGTCGGTCTGTCAGCGACACGCGCAGCGCTGCTGGTATTTTTTTATACCACCCACGCGTTCTAACAGTCACATATATGACCAGGGAGTTATAATCAGTTATATTAAACCTCCATGATATGACCTACCACGAAGTACAAATGTTTCATGACATTTATACTCTATAGCAGGATTCCAAAATTGGTTCTGCGTGTATACATATATGATCTATACAGGACAGTTGGGTCCAGCAACACACACAGAAGATGTACCGGAACCATAAGACTCCACATTTTCTTTATTGGAAATAATTTTATTTTTAGCAATATGGTAGGAAAAAGTGTAATGTATGAAAAGGATTTGTACATATTTCACTATTTATGATGTCTATACATGAGGATTCAATGATCGATCCCGCGATCGCTCTTTTACTTCGCAGCAAATGAAATATTTGAGTGTTTCCCGAGAAAATGTTTTCATATATACACAAAAATATGCTTCTATGACTTAAACAGAGAAATGGCAATCCTGGTCAATCCATGTAAAAGAAATATCTTTGGGGACTGGCACAATACCTTTATCCCCTCTCGCTCATGTAATCAGCATATATACATATTTACCATTTTACCATATATAAAGTTTACAGTATAATCAATATATCAGTTGCTTTAGGTAATCGTATATATCATATACTATAGATGTTGTAGATAGAGCATATATATATATATATATATATATATATATATATATATATATATAGATATATGTATTTTATATACTTGGTCTGGACAAACGCTGAAGTACACTTTAATGCATACCTTATAGCCACATCTCTATACGATGTATATGTGCATCTCCAACACTTTTATAATATTGTTACAACAATCAAAGCGAGAATCGATTGGAAATACGACACTCGATAATCAAAGTGTATTAAAGGCCTGCAATCCACGATCAGATCGTAATTTGAACGTTATGTGTTTAAATCACAGCTTTTCCTTTTTTTTTCATATATGTTGCGTTCTTGTTTTAGTACGGTGAACCATTATGTTACATATACAGGAACCATGCAGACATGCACCTGCCAAGGTCAGCCATGCTGAACAAATTTTATAAGTATCACTCTGAGGCACGGACCATTTATAATTAAAGATCCCATAATGCCTTGGGTGACTGTTGGATAGATCAGAGTCATTTCTGACATGGATAGTTTACGTAGTTACTTAATCTACATGGCAGGTATCTGTGCTCGAGGTTCTATTACTCATGCTACAAGAGAGAGTTACGCGATGATGTCACTGGACCACAATTATCGATTACGTCATGATTGCTTGTCGTCTGCGCATCGCGCACGCGTCGCGACAACTTGAAGTAACCTAGACTTCCGCCCTCTGGGTTATTGATGAGTAAGCCGAGGAGCAAATTACAAAGTCAATATATACACATGAACTCTGCTTAAACGTTTTATTGGCATTATTTGTACGGGAAGTAGTTAATTATGCTGTGAATCTGAACATAAATTGAACTGTTATTCCGATTACTCTATTATCACAATCAACAATACATAATATATATATGTATATATATGAAATAATCTTCCATTTTATATATATATATATATATATATATATATATATATTATGTGTGTGTATATATATATTTGCTTATTACTTTTGACGAACCTTTTATATAGAAGAGAATATGACATATGTGCGTGAGAGAGAGAGAGAGATTGTGTGTGTGTGTGTGTGTGAGAGAGAGAGAGAGAGAGAGAGAGAGACAGACAGAGAGAGACAGAGACAGAGACAGGGTATGAGAGAGAGAGAGAACTTAATAGTTTCATGCACCCGGTCTGACACACCGACATTTGTACACCTCTCATTTCAAACAGACACATATTCAAAAAAATTCAGACAAGAAAAAAGCCCCAGAGCTTCGCATCCGCCCGAGCTTCGTTATTTTAAGTATTAGCTGGAGGCGGCCGTACCGGAAGAGCGCATGTCAATGAACATCAGCGAGGTGAAGCCAAGAACAAGAACTTGTAAAATATGTACACATATTACCTCTGGCGACGCCGGACTGGGCTTTTGATGTCAGTTAAACATTCCACACGCAGTAGTGTGAATATATATATATATATATATATATATATATATATATATATATACTGGAGTTATATATATATATATATATATATATATATATATATATATATATATATAACTATTTATATATATATATTGTGTAAATCTATAGACCCTATATGCGTATGCAATCCACAGAAGCATATATACATTATACATAATATATATATGTGTATACGTTAATGTGCGAGTAGTATTCCTTAAAATATACACTAATATATAAATATACCTGCATGCATAGAGCTGAGAAAGAATGACATTAAATATAAGTATATTAAAAGTGGTCGATCTATACCAGATGACAGATACCGACGTCGATGGCCCTGATCATAATTGCTTCGATTTTCGATGGCTCTGATTATACTTGATACAAGTATTGGTGACTCTGATCATATTTGATACGATTTTTGATGGCTCTTGTTATAATTGATACGATTCACGGCGGCTTTGATTTTAATTGATACGATTTATGATGGCTCTGATTATAATTAATACCATTTTCGATGGCCCTGGTTATAACTGATACGATTTTCGATGGCTCTGATGATAATTGATACGATTTATGATGGCTCTGATCATAATTGATACGATTTATGATGGCTCTGACGATAATTGATACGATTTATGATGGTTCTGATTATAATTGATACGATTTATGATGGCTCTTGTTATAATTGATACGATTTATGATGGTCTGATCATAATTGATACGATTTATGACGGCTCTGATTATAATTGATACGATTTATGACGGCTCTGATTATAATTGATACGATTTATGATGCCTCTGATCATAATTGATACGATTTATGATGGCTCTGATCATAACTGATAGGATTTATGATGGCTCTGATTATAACTGATACGATTTATGATGGCTCTGATTATAACTGATACGATTTATGATGGCTCTGATCATAATTGATACGATTTATGATGGCTCTGATTATAATTGATACGATTTATGATGGCTCTGACGATAATTGATACGATTTATGATGGCTCTGATTATGATTGATACGATTTATGATGGCTATGATTATAACTGATACGATTTATGATGGCTCTGGCGATAATTGATACGATTTATGATGGTTCTGATTATAATTAATACCATTTTCGATGGCCCTGATTATAACTGATACCATTTTCGATGGCCCTGATTATAATTGATACGATTTATGATGGCTCTGATCATAATTCATAGGATTTTTGATGGCTCTGATTATAATTGATACGATTTATGATGGCTCTGGCGATAATTGATACGATTTATGATGGCTCTGGTTATAATTGATACGATTTATGATGGCTCTGATCATAATTGATAAGATTTATGACGGCTCTGATTATAATTGATACGATTTATGATGGCTCTGATCATAATTGATACGATTTATGATGGCTCTGATCATAACTGATACGATTTATGATGGCTCTGATTATAACTGATAGGATTTATGATGGCTCTGATTATAAATGATACGATTTATGATGGCTCTGATGATAATTGATACGATTTTTGATGGCTCTGACGATAATTGATACGATTTATGATGGCTCTGATTATAATTGATACGATTTATGATGGCTCTGATTATAACTGATACGATTTATGATGGCTCTGGCGATAATTGATATGATTTATGATGGCTCTGATTATAATTGATACGATTTATGATGGCTCTGATTATAATTAAAACCATTTTCGATGGCCCTGATTATAACTGATACCATGTTCGATGGCTCTGATGATAATTGATACGATTTATGATGGCTCTGATTATAACTGATACGATTTTTGATGGCTCTGGCGATAATTGACACGATTTATGATGGCTCTGATTAAATTAATACCATTTTCGATGGCCCTGATTATAACTGATACCATTTTCGATGGCCCTGATTATGATTGATACTATTTATGATGGCTCTGATCATAATTGATAGGATTTTTGATGGCTCTGACGATAATTGATACGATTTATGATGGCTCTGGTTATAATTGATACGATTTATGATGGCTCTGATCATAACTGATAGGATTTATGATATCTCTGATTATAACTGATACGATTTATGATGGCTCTGATGATAATTGATACGATTTATGATGGCTCTGATTATAATTGATACGATTTATGATGGCTCTGATCATAATTGATACGATTTATGATGGCTCTGACGATAATTGATACGATTTATGATGGTTTTGATTATAATTGATACGATTTATGATGGCTCTGGTTATAATTGATACGATTTATGATGGCTCTGATCATAATTGATTCGATTTATGATGGCTCTGATTATAATTGGTACGATTTATTATGATTCTTATCATAAATGACACGGTTTTCGATGGGTCTGCTCAAAATGTATACGTTTATCAATAGTTCTGATCACATTTGATATATTAATCGAAGGCTCTGATTGTAATCGATACGATTATCGACGGCTTTGATAATAATCCATACGATTTTCAATAGTTCTTGCGAGAGTCGATATACGATATAACTAGTACAGAATTAGTCCGAGATTTTAGATTATTCCCAATCTGGACTAATTAAATTTAAGTAAAAAAATGTATGCCTTACATCTATTAGTTTCATATAAAGGATATGTGATATTACTACAAAGTTCAATATATATATATATATATATATATATATATATATATATATGTGTGTGTATGTATGTATGTATATATATACGTGTATGTGTGCGTGCAAATGTTATGACTCATCAATACATTTTAATAGATACATGTGCCTGCATCCATACGTATGGATATTTATTTATATGAGCGTGAATTACAGCATATAGCACGTGATGAATGGGGATAAATATCGAATTACCTTTGTACATGTATACAAAACATAAGATGAAAGCATCTCATATACTATGAGGTCGTAATGAATGCGGTTTGTATATTAGTAGGTATAGTGACCCCCCGAAGCAGATGGAACCGGTGCTGGGCTAACGGTAACACAACGTTAACGTTAAATACAGTCATAAAAGTTGCACAGGCATGGAATTCACGCACCCAACGCACAACAAATGGCCTTGGGCCACGCAAATTGAGAGAGTACAGGGGTTCATAATTCCAACACCTGGCCTGCGATTTGCAAACGTAGAGTGATTACGGCTGCATCAAACGGCAAGTACTACTGGAAGAAAATTACCTTCACGCGTGCCTAGTAATTGTTTATATAGGTTAGCAAGGTATCGCTGGTGGCACCAGTCATTACCAAGCCACAATGACGCCGGGCGCGTGCCTCCCTTGCCGCGGGGATGTATATTTCTGCTTGCCTGGATAGCGAGTGCTCTAACGGGCCAACTTAATGTCACCAAATTATTCATTAAGGGGACACGCGGATACCCGACATCCTCCGTACTCTTAACCAAAGAGCCTTGCTTTTGACATCCACAAATAAATATTAAAACTGATTGCTCAAGTAGATATGTTACTCATCCACACGTATCCATTTTGGATTAGACAGATATGCATGCATTGCTTATTCACGAGTGATTAATTCACGTATGGTTACATAAATATGGATATAATATCTAATTGATAGTTCGCGCTTGTTGCCATTTCCGTCTGTGACACGGGTATTTGTTCTGTAATGATGAGACGTTTAACCGTGACGTTAAGATACTGACAGTTGAGGGCCTTTCGGGTTTATCAGATCCGTGCTGTCTAGGAAACAGGTGTTGCCTGGGTAATAAGGATGTTTAATGAACACACAGCGCGTGCCAATGGCACTTAGGACCCGATTCGCAACATATTCGTGAAGCAAAAAAAAAAATTCTTCTCTGGTGTGATGTACATTTCAAAGAAATATATAACAAAAAAGGATAAAATGGTTATTTAGAAAGATGTCATATAAAGTTAAAAAAAATAAGTGGAATATTACGTGTACACATGTATTGAAAGAGTATACCTTTATTTTATTTATAATTTATTTATTTATATTTATATGTTTTAACTAATACATATAAAGCCCTTATACTTAAATATACAAATAAAATTCGCCAGTATTTCGCAAGATATACATATTTGCTATGGGGCAATTGTCACCTATAACTGTGGGATGCACTGCACATGTTGAAAAATATTTATTATCAACTGTTACGGCGAAAATTATATGTAGGTACACATACACATTACATAATACAGACATAAAGTTATAAACAGATATATTGACAGATATAGAGCCATATGTTCCAATGCATCCTGAATATATATATATATATGTATATGTGTATTGGTATATCATGCATTACGTCTACATGTGCTTCTTGCATGTTTCAACTGCATGCATGGGACTGATGGTTTAATTTAAAATAAGATAAGATATAATTTATTGCTATATATATGTGTCATAAAATCATCACATACAATAGTATTAGGCTTGACTGGCTTGCTCAAACAAACATAAAATAATAAAATAAAATTTTTTTCAGAAAAAAAAGACATGTGACTAAAAATATTTGACTAGGTTGCTGCAAGTGATATATATATATATATATATATATATATATATATGCCGTATATATATATATATATATATATATATGCCGAAATCGTTTGTGATAATATAAATAATATGTATATAAATTTGATATTATAAACATAAATGTTGATCCATAATAGTACTTATAATAAAAAATTTAACACTGTAGATTTATCCCATAATGATATATTATAATAGATATATATACTAAAACACTGGGTGGGGAAAGTTGTGTTGTGTACTACGGATGCGTGGTCCGGTGACCTGTCCGTCACTCGCCCTTTGTGTATATATAGATACTGCAGGAAGGTAGTTTAATCTCAGGGGGTATTAAGATTATTTGACCCTCCCTCCGCCCATCCTAATCTCAAAATAAAACAACGTGAGCTTCTTGTTGACAAACTGATACGGCTGGGGGGACGGGGAGGTGACCATTATCAGCTCAAACAGTGACTTCTTGATCCCTCGGATGTTAGGGAGGCTGGGTATCCCACCCCTTTCCTGTGCCCAGATTAGAAAACAGATTAAAGACTAGACCAATAATTGGCACGTGGGATTACGTGGCCTTCCAATATATATAGAAAGTGCCTGAGATTATGAATAAGAGAGCAAATATATAGAGAGCGTATATATCTGCCAGGGGCATATATGGATGTGAAAATTATCTGTAAACATCGAGTTGGAACACATACGTTTGGGGACAAAGCAACGATTATATACACATTGTGCGAAATACTATGTGCGGGTTCAATAAATCAGTATGACGGGTTTTGTCGAATTATATGGAATACCTTGGATAACGATTTTGTTATTTATGGTAATACCAGTTGTGCTTGTCAGCGCCGTCTATATTATTCAAACATTGTATTCAGATGATTTAGATGTTTAAATATCTTACATTTTGAAAAATTGCTTGAATCGTGTTTGCTCTTTGCAATGAAAATATATTTATCCCGTTTAGACTCCTTTTTTTCTATATGAGGATATACGAAGTAACACGTTTCATCACAGCTGAGTGAACACGAGATGGCGCTGCAGGGGCAGATACGTTATCTGCGTAATAATGCGTTATCGTTTGAAAATCGAAACAAAATGTAAACAAGACCATTATAAAAAAATATCATTTGAAATAAGATATTTTTTCGTGAACATTTAACGGACGCGAATACTATAAATGACGCTATAGTGAGGTGGGAAAGATCTATTTATTGGATAAATGCCAATAGCTTATACATATCCCCCAAGAGATCAGACACAGACAGATACATTACCTCCCCATACCTGTAGTAGGTGAATACAAGAGTGAAACAGTTTACAAAGTTTAACAAGCGTAACTATGTGTCCAGTATATAAGCTACCTGTTGAGATGACATGATATTATATGTATACTATCTGTGTTGCGTGCAGTAGTATATATGATAGCATCAGTATAATATAATATAATATAATATAATATAATATAATATAATATAATATAATATAATATAATATAATATTCATTTACACATATACTATATTACAAATATATGAAATATTATATATATATATATATATATATATATATATATATATATATTTGTATATAAATATATATCTATGTGTGTGTGTGTGTATTTAAAAACGCAGATATATCCGTTATATGAGTTAAGTGTAGAAACAGTTTTTAAGTCCAAACTTATATTAGTATATTCCAGTGATTGGTCTTGGGTAAAAACTGGATATCCAATATTGTGCATTTATAAACCGCATGTATTCAGCCTGCGAAGACATATTTTATGCCCGCATGCAGTATCTGCACGTACTTAAATACATGTGTAGGTGATAGCAAGGTAAAGAAACTCAGTCTCGCAGTCGCCTCTCAAGAAACCCCTGCACGTCGGAAGTAGACGTTTTGCGAGACAATGCCCCGGGCACAATAGGCTAAAATCCGGGCCATTACCTCGCGAGACGGTTTATTGTGAGCGGACCATGGTAAAGAAGACTCTTAAGTCACCTGGAGAGCAATTGTACACCGCAAGAGAATGCAGAGTCGGTTAAGCACCCACCGGTGTAGCGACTTCAGATTAACCCCGTTTAAGGTTATCCCTCCCCGGTCATCGCGGGGGGGGGGGGGGTAGTCTGACTTAACTTAATTTTAGGTCACCCCCACTGATTCATCCAAATGATCAGTTCTAATGGTTTAAACCTATTAGGTATTATTTAAATAAGTCCCGTGTAAGGTACGAAATTTAAAAGCTGGAATCAGTCTATGAAAAATAAAAATGTCGCAAAAAATTAATTTATATTGTTGCTTAAATTTACATCGATTGAAACACTTTCCAAAAGCGCCTGATGCATCATATGAAAAGATAAGACACACAAAGATTAAACCTAATTTTAGATATCCAGGTGAAAGAAATAATAAGTATTTAAGTATAAAAGACAAACATTTTTTTTTTGGGGGGGGGGGGGGGGTTAATGGGAAATCGATTTCGAGTTACCGTGAGAAGGAGTGGGGTGGATGGGTTAATCTGAAATCGATTTCAGATTATACTCCCCCCCCCCCAGTAATCTACAGCGGGGGTAACCTGAAGTCGCTACAACGGCTCCAGTATTTCACCGGCTCATGTTTGTATATACGTTATGGACATCTCGCTGGTTCTCTGCACCTGTTTCCCAATTATGAATTTCTCTGCTGAGGATTAACCAATCACGTAAATTGAGATGGAATTTATACAAAATTTAAATATTCTCAGTCAATTATTAACGTGCAAAATTAAATTTGCTACAAATCAGCAGACGAACAACGACGAGGCAGGCCAGGCGCGCACATGCATGGGGTCTTCATTTTAATAAATATGACATTTAATTTTTTCCATAGAAATTGAATTAGACTGAAATCCATTATATCTAAAAATCTGTCTAAATTCCACAATGAATTCCCCCAAGCAATGTAATAATTTTCGTAATCAGTATATTAATTAGAGGGAATAAATGTATTTACCATATGTATATATATTCATATGTACATATATATATATATATATATATATATATACATATATATATATATATATATATATATATACATTATGCCTTTAGTTTATCCTTAACGTTTGTATTGGGTTGCGGTCTCCTGTGACCACAAGTTATCTACACGTTTGCATGCATGATTGGGCTGGGGCTTCATACGAGCGTGCGCGCTCCCGCCATTCCCTGCGCGCCAGTTTTAACCGTCGCGACCAGATATGCTCTACTGTCACCCCAGCTGACCACGCCCACTCCAGCCAGTCTCGTGTAGCGGCTTTCCTACACCCTTTGCCTGCTGTCAGTTCGATATTCATGAAATAAGATAACATTACATACCTGCTTGGTTCAATTGAAGGTGCATTGGCCATTTTTAAGGATTATGAATATTATGATTATCATTATAATGATCATGATGATAATGATGATGACGATGATAAAAATGATGATGATTACGACGATAAGGATGATGAATATTATTGTTATTTATTTATTTATTTATTTATTCTTTTTCTTCTTCTTCTTCTTCTTATTATTATTATCATCATCATCATCATCATCATCACTGTTATTGTGTATTCTTTCAATACATTATGATAAATTTCTGTATATACATCCATACACATATCTGCAACACCTCAGTTGTTTCTAAATTATATATATATATATATATATATATATATATATATATATATATATATATATATTTATATATATATATATTATATGCCAAACGTTTGGGATGCAAAGATAAATATATTGATTGTAACTGTCCGTATAGCAAATTTTGATCAGCTATATATGTCAGAAATTAATCAACGCCAATTTATTATCTTGCATTTATTTTGCATGTTAATTCTATGACAACAAATTAAATTATACAACTAAATTATACGACTGCATAAGAAAGGTCGGTCTGACGTCATTGACAAGCTGAAAGGGGGTAGTGGCCTTAATGTTTAATTATGGAGCGTAATTAAGAGATACTATGATTAATGAACTATTATCACGTGTGTAACTAACGAAGGCTCCCAAAACCGCACACTTCCGTTGCGTTTTATTTGCTGAAAAAGTGCGCCAATGGAAGTTTGAACTCCTCCTTGCGGCTATTGGCGACCAAACGATCGGTCTTCAAATAATCCTAGACCTTCAAGGGGTCTGCGTGCTTTCCATATGAATAAGTGGGAGCGAGATAGGTCGTCTGCTGTCGCGTGCCGCGCGAGAGTTGCAGCTGCCACTATTTGCATTTGTGAAGCCGGGGGCTCAACCCGGCCATGTTATAATAAAGCAAAACTAGACCCTGATGTATAATTTGCTTCGCGCGCGCTTTATCGAAGAACTATCGTTGATATATAGACTGCTGTGCCGTGCTCAAACATAAGTCTTACCATATAATGTCTATACCAGGCAAGACACCTTAAATGCATGTGTACTTTTGACTTAAACTTCATGCATGTGTTGACTTACTGATGGTCCGTTACAGCAACAATTGTCAAGGACACGGTCACATTTTAAAGTCAGGGATACAATTCATGAAAACAGCCCTCCAGGGGTCCTAGGTGTACACATACCCAAGTTTTTTTTCTAACAGAATTTGCTCTATATAGACTGTTTTTGTTGACAGTTGATGTAAGGTCTAAAACATTGTACAAAAAACGATGATTTTAAGATCTGAAAAGCTAAAAGTTTCCCAATCATATGTAGTTATACAAATATAGAGAAATAAAATTTTGTCAGTATTTTTTATTACAATACGTAGTTTCGTAATATATATGCATGCAGGCGATGCAGGCGTTTGATGCCACCCGCATACACACACAGGCCAGTATGACACGTCAGTGTATGTGGTCACTGTCTCGATTGTGTTTTTACTGTAAATTTCTTGCGTTGAGGTGATCAACCATTTTATGCACTTAGCATACATGGCCCCTGTACATTAAACTGTTATAGTCTAATGACTTTGAAAGTAGCTACATGAGTTTTGTTGTGTGAACAAGAGCAACAGGGACATTAAAATTCTGTAATGGGCGTTTTACAGATAGTTTTGCACAACAGCGTCGTCGTAAGGTTAGAGACCCGAAGGCTGCTACGTGGCCTCATTTGAATAACATTCTGAATTCATCTTAACGGACAGTTAAAGAAAATGTTCACCTGTTTTTATATTGTTTTATATCTGTGAACCTATGGGAATTTGTACTTCTGAATTTTAGCTGTCGGTATATGTATACTTCAAAATGCATGTGGATGAGAGAGAAAGACAGACAGACAGACAGACGGTGACAGAGAGAGTAGGTTTGGGGTTAATACAATTTGCATATTTTATAATAACAATTTGGTCATTTGTTCATTATTTCAAATGTTTTATTTATACACGGTAGCCCATTCAGCCCATTATAAGCATTACACAACCATGTATATAGCCGTACTTTATATATTTAAAGAAGATACGGGTATTATACTTCTAAAAAAAACGTATTTATAGGTCATAACCTCCAGGTTCTTCACAATCTTGTGTCAAAGTGACATGGCATCTGCCATGGACAGGTAGCGTATACTTTTATTATAATATCTGTGCCACCGCCACGAGGGTATATGCGTTTATTCCCTCTCGTGTTTGTGTGTGCATGTATGTATTTGTTCACAACATATAACTCACGCATTCATGAACGTAATCCCATGGCACTTTCAGGGCACCTCGGAAATGGGCCGGCGGGGGGGGGGGGGGGGGGGGGGGGGGAGGGGTCGGTCAATATAGTGTGTTGCAGCAGTTTTGCACTTTACTGGTTACTGAATATTTTGTTTGGCCCCAACGTCTATGATTCGCCTCATATTCTTAAGCATGAAGCCATCCCTGTACGACCCGGTATCGAGAAAGGTTGGCTTGGACTCGGAGCCGAAGGACTCTGACTTGAACATGCACGGCCTCAGGAGGCTCACACTCTGATAGTATGGACTCGACTACAACACAGGTTATTAATAAATAATGATTGTGAAATTATTTATGAATTTGTATGCGAACTGCATTGTGATGGAACTATAGTATACGAATTGGAGTGTTGAGGGATGGTTCACGTTTTTTATCGCGAGCGCCATCTGTTGGCTTCAGTGGCGCCATCTGCGCTGTTCCTCTTGCTGTGCTTAATCTTTGACCTTTTGGTTCAGCAAACGTATTTCAGATCTCATTATATTATGTTATAACACACTTGCCGATAAAAAATATTAATATATTTGCATAAACTGAACCCAATTATTGGAAGAAAAACATTTTTTTCTTTTTATTTTTCCACAAACTAACTTTTGGTTGTGTGCTAATTCAAAAGCTATTGGCTGTGAGCACTGTAAACTCGGCAGGGACGTCAGCAACAAGGAAAACCCCTGCAACTGAAAAATCTAAAACTCATCGGAAGCTTAGTGATTTCTGGCAAAATTTTCATCGAAAAATAAAAAATAACATATATTGCTAAAAAGTTAATACATTTCTAAATGTTGCCTGTGGCGTCTCAGTTTGCACCAGCCATTCACTTCAGTATACCCAGTCTCTGTTCTTGATGCAATGCTCCCAGCACAAAACACACATACATGCCTCTTCGCAATTTCTCTTCCTCTAAGTAAGCATATTAATTTTAGCTTAGTTTCTGGAGTGATTACTAGACACCATCTTGAGTAGAATCTGTGAAGACTAGCCAAGTCGACATTTTTCTAAATTTACAGTTCTCAGCATACAACATATTCTTTAAATAAATTTGACGGATCCACTGCTGTTCTTAATTTTGTTACGTCACAGAAGCTTAAATTTAAATAAGAGATTTTCAGTGGATAAATATTCCTTAAAAAACACCGTCCTAAAAATACAATGAGTAAAATGAACGATTCCTGGTGAAATTTGATATTGGTAAAATTTCCAACTCAAGACAAACACCATTCAGGGGCTTATGAGCTCCATTTACCTATTTTTTGTTGAAACGTTTGCTCTTTTCATCTCAGCATCAGAAACGATCGGTTACATACATTGGAACGCGGATGCAAGCGAGGATATATATATATATATATTTATATAAATATATATATATATATATTAATGTGTGTGTGTATATATATATATATATTTACAATAGTTGCATGTTACATTTATAAAAATCAATCCTCTCAGCGGGTGGCGGGGGGTTGTGTTTATTAAGTTACAAACCAGTTCCTGCATGTAAAGCTAGACCTTAGACATATCAAATTCACTGATATTTCAGGTGATATATTCTAGTATAACCACTCATCAATATGATCGTGCGGCATTGTTAAATGAAAAGTATAATCACAGGTTGAGGTTTCATGCATGGTGTGCATATCACGCAGATGACGCGCCTGCGTTCTATCAACCTTTGGATTTTAAATGTCCGGTCGTCCGGCCATTTAGCCGCTGGACAGTGGTCATTCGTGTGACAGATATGTCTTTGTATTCAAATGGAGACATGCTGACCAGGTGAATCTTCTAATGGTCTGTAGCGGTCAGGTGTAAATCGGTCTTTAAGATAACATATACGCTGAGTGACCGCATGATGGATCGGGTTTTCATGACGCTGGACATTCATGATTCACCATATTGATGTCTTATAGCCAGGGCGTGTACCATGACATATAGGCTATAAAAGAAAACATGTTTAAGGATCATTGACAAGCAAAGTGATTATTAAAGGAGAATATCCTTGTTTAAATATAACCTTGACATATAAAGTGAGTGTCCGATATTACATATTCTATGGAATATTGATTTCTGTTTCTGTGGTCTAAGCCTCCATAATGTATATACGTCAAATTGTTTTCTATTTTGTTGGTCTAATCCTTCATTTTTACATTAAATTATTCGATGGTCAAAGCCTTCGTATTCTACGTCAATTGTTTCCTGTTTAGAGGGTCTTATCCCTCATGAAAATTCTACGTTGTTTTCCATTTTCGAAGGTCTTATCCTTATCTTATTTCTACGCATTTTTTTTTATTTAAGTTTTTTCTTTTACAAACATGCATCCCCCTCCCGTTTCCCCGACAAAGCTTCTATAAAGAATTTAAAGTAACAAATGTTAAGGTTGTTCAGTTTCGAACTATCAAAAGGCAAAGGCTGTCCAGGTTTTTCCGAAAGCCTTTCAAGTCAATGTAACTGGTATATATACTTCCATTATTATGTCGTTATTGCTGTTTTCATTGGTCTTATATTACTCCCATGGCAACTCCAATCCTGCAAGATGTAATCACCGTGGAGAAAACACAATTATGCATTCTTCACTGGTGACGTGTACATTATTTGTATATAAATATCTAAAAAAAATTCCTAATTGATTTTAATAAAATTTTGTTTGAGAGTGGGATACATAAAAGGGATTAGGAAGTTGTTAGAAATATGGGCGGATCGATATTTTGAGATCTTATAATTAAATTATCGGAGAGACACACAAGAAGCTAACAGGCATGTACAAAAGAGGGGCATTATATAATAATCAGCCATATAAATTATAATTTTCCCTCTGCCCCATGGCTCATCCTCCCATACGTTTCACCGAATTTCGTTGAGAACTTACAGAGATATTGCTTGGACAAACATGCACAATAACACTGTCAAAACCACGTATACAGATCACATGACTCTCTGTCATGCACTTCGGAATTCTGGAATTTTCAGTATTTTACTGCATTGTGTATATATATATATATGGGTAAGGATGAGGTTTACGTTCCTTTACCTTTATCCTGATTTTCTTTACCCGTAAACCGTAAAAAGGCGCGCGTGCCATACATAATGACCTACACACAGATCAAAGCCTTGGCTGCTTAAAATGTCATGCGAGACGAGGTTTATTTCAATTTTATGATGATGAACTGCCATAAAATACAAATATACATACAAGCAAGTATATCGTTTGAGGTATTTTACCTCCACCAACGAAGGTGGCAGGGGGTTTATATGTGATTGGCCGTGTTTGTGTTTGTGTGTCCAAGCCATATGTTCGAAAGTTCTGAAGAAATTTTGTTGAAAGATGAACCATGGGCGAAAGAAGAAATATTTTAATTTTCGGACTTGCAGATCTTGTTTTTCCGTACATCATCTGGAAAAAACAAACTGATCTGCTACAAAAATAAAGTATACCCCATTTCTTCCCATTCTCCCACTAAATTTCATTAAAATTAAGTGATTTTTTATATATCCTGCGGGTAAGGAAGGTATATCCTTACCGTTTTCCAGCTATAGTATATGCAAGACTTTGTTTCAACGTCATGGTGACGTCAACGTCATTGCAGTTGGGTGACGTGACAATGTCATCATTATTATATGTTTCGCGTTCCTGACAAGCCTCTGTTTGCTGGTTGCTATATATACCGCCTTGTAGGGGTGGGGACTACATCTATAGATCGTGTGACCCATTGCCACCTCCCCCTACCCCGTTCTCTGCTATAGACCTATAGCCAACGACGGGGAGGCAATACAACATTTTAACTTTTATATTTTTAAAATTGTAATCAAACAATTGAGGAGCCCATGCATGTCTATGGGCCAGGCTAGATATAGGATCACCTCCAGCCTTTAACTTAATTTCTTAGTCGAGCTGAGGGAGCATAACCTGCCCCTCCCCCTCCCAGTTACGTTACACACATCACACTTACTCGTTATTTAAATTAATCATCATACAGTCAGCCAGAGCCTGTATGAAACGACAAAAAACTCGACAACTTTAACAGTTTTCTTCACAACACAATGTTTCTATAAACAATCTTTAAGTTCAAATTTAACTTTTCTGAAAGGACTGACAATAGGTATTTGTTTTCAATTTTTCATCAGTCGGTCTATATCACCTGATGTTGTCAACGAATTACTGTGAATTAATGTGTAATATTGCGGGTTGTGGTTTGATTATAAATTTGAAGTCGGACCTTGATGTGGATACAGGTGTTGAACCAGAAATATGCATTCTCCGAAATGCAGGCCTCCGCCATGTGGGCGGTCCTCCATGTTGGATACTCCGTAACCCATTTTTTCATTCACATTTTGGCCCGTATTCCAATGCTTGCATTCACTTATTCGGTCCATTTTCCATATTTAATCAGACGTATATGTGACTGAATATTCCTTCCTGGATCCGGATCATGAGCCGAACCCACACCAAAATCTAACCGATATTTCATAGCCAATTTCATATAGGATTCCATGAATGATTGCGTTCGTTATGTTGCGAAGAAACACACAAGAACGGGAATAAACGCATACCTTCCTGTATATGAGACAATGAAAGCCTGAAATATGACTTTCTTTATTAAACAACAGTGCATATACTACACCTGGTATATTGTTATATATTCAACCATATTATACAGCAAGGTTTCCTTTTTGTACAAAAATATAGTCACGTTAGAACTGTCCTAGAACAGATCCCAATCGTGATCTTGACACGACCTTTCTAAACTGGACTGAATTTTAAAATGTAAACTTTATTTATTTTACATTGATTGTACAACTAGTTATAAAAACTAATACAAGGCACTCTCCATGGCTCGGATGTTGGCGCTCGGAAGTCGGTAAGGGTGGAGGAAACCAGATTACCCGGAGGAAACCACCGACCTTGGACGGGCAACTACAACCCGCTCTCATAGCCATGCACGCCGGGAATCGAACCCGGGTCGCCAGCGGAGAAGGCCGAGCGTTTTACCACACAGCCGTCCAGGTCCCTGGACTGAATTTTGATCTGGTCTACGACACAGCATATATTCTATTCTATTCTATTCTATTCTATTCTATTCTATTCTATTCTATTCTATTCTATTCTATTCTATTCTATTCATATTCTCTTTTGATTTTGCTTCAGTGTATATATATTATAATATTAAATTATGCTACGTAGAGCATTGTAAAGGTGGTAATCTCTTAATAGATTTCAGTTTACTTTCATTCAAAAAGCGCAGTCATCCCACACATGTCAAATGTACAGTCAGGTATAGAAACAAACGGGATTTCATCGATGGGTTGAAATCTGATTGAAATAATATCTCATGTAACTGTCCTATATATACAGGGAGTTCGGTGAAAATATAGGCAGTATAAATCTATACACAAGACGTAACATCTGATATTAAATATGATCAATTTTCTGGTGTGTGTAGTTTATGTTTATATGGTATATATCTCAGGGACATCAATAAATGGCTATGAAACGTTTCTTGCCTGAATTCAGCCACGCTTTGGCCGATCTGGATAGACTATATATAGCGCATATACAGTGGCACGCGTCTGAATTTACAGTCCACAGGTTATGACCATCAAAATTTGACCAGGTAGGTTTATCCTTATGGACATCAAAACTGACCAGTCCCGAGTCATACGTCATGCAGATGGCGCAAGTCAAAGACATTTTAGCGGTGTCTGACAAATCTTGATCTACACCATATCCCATAATAGAATATGCAGACGTACGTCTAACGGGCTGTCAGGGTAATACAGTGAAGATTTATCACTCCCTGCCGGCTATCATATAATTCATCTTCCCTCTCTTTGACCAGGGTCCCATGGACAGATATGGATATGATTATAATCAGATTTAAAACTGGACATTCCTGGGTTTAATGAATTTAACACTATCCATCACGTGACCAGTCATCCATCACGTGGTCAGTATACAGGTGCCTATCCGTTGACATGTTGGGGGTCACTGCGCCTTTTGGAATAAAAGCAAACTGGAATCTATTAAGTGGTCACTACTTTGATAATGGTCAACATTTGATATATTAGACGTATCCTCATATGGTCATACACACTCGAAGTTAGCCACATGTCTATATTAAAGTAATATACCGTCGCAGTACAGAGTATCACTCCTCAGTATATAACCATTGCTAAATGATATATTAGGAAGGAATCTGCATGTATTTCATAAATTTCCATTAAAATCATATTTGAAAATACGCAAAATTCTTAAAATTATTTTATATCTGAGATTTTTATGTATAGCCTTCTCCCTTAAGGTTCCATCTTTCCATAGATAAATGTGAATAGAAACACGACAAAAAAATTATTGTGGATACGGTTAAAAGTGTTAAAATATTTTTCAGCATCTTTTGAGTGGTGTCGAGTTAAAAATCCTCTCCCTCCAAATATATGCAAACTGGCATTTTTTTCATAATTTTAACGGTAGCGCTTTAAAGCATGGGAGGGGGGTAAAGCTATAATGACTACATGGAAAATGTGTCAGAGACCCAATGTTTATAAATTTATTTAATATGATTTTATATGTTATATTAAGTATTATATTATAAATTATATTATATATTATAATATTAAATGTATTTAATGTGATTTATACATATATAATATGTATGCAAAACATATGTATGCAATATATAATATAATATAATATAATATAATATAATATAATATAATATAATATAATATAATGTAATATAATATAATATAATATAATATGTACAAAATTATAGTTTTCATCATGACTCTACAGATGTTTCGTTAAGATTTATAATAATGGACTCCCGCTTATCCCTTCGGTAATGATACGTCGCCATTTTCTCAACATAGCAATTACAAAAAAACTCCCAATCTTTGATGAAGTATCAGATTTAGGCGTCTTGAAACAGACGCTGGCGTCATGTTACACATACTTAGAGCCCGGCGTCACGGCGCTACCGTTCGCTTTCTAATAAACCCTCCCCGCAAATGACTCGGGGTTTTCCGGTCAATATTATCGGGCATCTGACTTCCGCTTGATGGTCTTAATTAGTCGCAAATTTAAGTAAGACATGTAAGCATGTTAGCCCTTTCTGTCCATGACCAAGGCGCGGAAATACCCTGTAACTTTGGGAGGTAAATTTGGTATACAAGTTCACTGACGTGTAAGGAGGTATATCGAGTCTTGGGGAATGTGAACTCGCCCCAGGGAGAGTTGTTCTCGCCACGCGGCGCTAAGTCAATCACAGCGACCATTTTCTATAAACGTCTTAGCCTTTTTAATCCTCTTTATCCCCTAGGTTACAAATCAGGACAAATATACTCGCGGGAAATTGTCCTTCACATTCTCTCAAGTGTATATCTAGACAGCTCTGCATGGTACTTAACTGCCTATATAGATGGAAGCTGCGCAGTTTGTACATAAAGCGTATTTATACAACATATATATATATATATATATATATATATATATATATATATATATATATATATATGTGTGTGTGTGTGTGTGTGTGTGTGTGTGTGTTTTGTTTCAACATCAGCAGCACTTCTTTTGTTCTGTTGTTCTTTTCATCATTGGAAGAAACAAGCATTTATTTAGTCTCAACGCATGCTTGTTTTAATTTCAGCAATTAAAAAAAAGACTTCCAAGCGCCCATTACCATATTTTATATCACTAAAGGGTATTGGCATGTTATGACTATTTCCCTATACTTACTTATTCATACAGCTTACTAATCATCATCATTATATATATATATATATATATATATATATATTAATGTGCAGCCGTATACATGCAGTATACAATTTGGCAGAAACTGATTGCAGAGTGTTTTATGGCTTCACCAAAGCCTTTCTTGAAAGAATCAAACTAAGTTTTCTCTATAGATATTCAAAAACAGAGCGTGCATGTGTCACCCTTCAGTTAAAATTGCATAATTTTGGCCAAGGTAAGTTATTTCATCTGAAGAGTGCTACACGCACTGTGGCATGAACCCAGCTAGAAGGTCGAGCAAACGTATTCCAGATTTCATTATATTTTCATGTAACACACTTGGCCCCAAACATTTTATAAATATAGATTTTGCATTTACTGACCCCAATTCCTGGAGGAAAATATATTATTTATTTCATATTTTCCACAAAAAACGTGAGGTTGTGTGATTTGTTCATAAACTATTGGTACATCCATGATACTGCATGTCAACTCGGCAGTGACGTCAGCCACATGGAAACACTCTGTGACTAAAAATTGTAATCAGAAGCTTAGTATTCTTGACTCTGTCCGAAACAGATTTTTAAGGAAGTATAAAACAACATGTATCGCTATATAGGTTTAAGTCATTTCTAAATTTAGCCTGTTATGTCACACTTTGCACCAGCCATCACATCTTGCCCTATTCTGAATCCTGGGTGCAATGTTCCATGCATATAACAAATCCACGACGTGCTAATATGTTTACCTACAACCAGTAATTGAATACAGAAAGAAAGCTCAGCGTGGTTTCCTGTATACATAAGCTATATCTGTCTATCCTTCATCATACAGCATACAATTTCAGCAAATAACATGACGATGTAATTTCACAGTTTTAGAATAATATTTGTTAAGATATCTGTATTGACAATTAACCATCTGAAAAAAATACATTTGTGAACATTACATTTTAAAGTATGTACACAAACGCAGCATTCTTTGATTTTTCGTTAAACGCGTCACAAAATATAAACTCATTTTAAAATGAATGAGGCCAGGCAACTCTTGCACCGCGGCAAGTGTCCAGCCTGTAATCTGATCCCTGGAAGAGAAACGAAACACTTGTACGAGTTGCGCCAATTTCAGGTAATAATAAACAATTAAACCAGAACACTTGAAGAAACCTAATTATATGTTCTGATGTAAGATACTGTAGACTAATTGACTATGTACTTTCCCAATAAAAAGTGGCCCACTCCCATCTCAAGATTACAATAGGGATACTGGCAAATTATATATCTGGTTCGAGGAGCTAACGAGCGAAACAGACTGGGTGACACCAGTGTCACGGACTCCCCGCCGTCGGTGTTGTTCGCCCCTCCCCCGTCGCCCTTCGGCAATTTCCGCCGCGATAGGAGCACGGGAAGTGTCGCACCAGGTGACCTCTGTTCGCCAGGCAATTAAAGAAGGTCCATTATGTCTTGTTTCCGTATGTCAACCAAACTAGTCTGCCGACCCAGCCACTGAACTCACCGGTTCATTCTCTTGAATAAAATGTCCGAATATGAGCGTTTATATTAAAATCCCTCGCGCATGCCCAGGAAACCCCCGCGCCCCCGACGTCCATTACCTTGAAGCGAGCGGACACTGGCACGTCCAGCGATTGGGCCAATCAAAGCCGGTGATCATGAAACCTCGTGCTGCGTGTGCTTGGTTTGAGGACAAATAATGACTATAATAGGATTCTTTAACGATATACCCTCTTTATAAGGCCGGCGCACCGCTGAGAGTTAGGGTTATTTAAGCCAAGGGTCGGGTAACAAATTTCTAAATTTGACTACTTTCGTCAAAACCGTCATGCGCCCTCCGACTGCGGTTTACCACTTCATCAGGGGGGTCATTCTCCGTCCCTGCGCCGTCCCCTCTTCAGTTTTGTTGTCTGAGGAGCCTCTTAAAAGAAAACTATGTTTACATGTAACATTTGTGACTGCACAACTCGACACAAGTTTCTTGGCACGGATTCAACTTGGAACAATACGCCGCCATATTCCTGACCATCGGACCTTAAAGGACTGAGAAACCTGTTTGACTCTACTTACTATAGAAATAGTAAACAAATATTGCAAGGTAATCTATCATCAAATAAATAAGACAACATTCAGATACGGTCTGCCTATACGGCCATCATAAATTCGTTTGCTTCTTTATTGTGTAAGAAAATGGCTTAATCTGAATCAAGGGGCAAACATGTCATGCGTTACAGATTGTATATCATTTTGTATTCCATAAATATAATCATTAAATATTAACATGGGCGTATATATTTCATACATAAATATTTGTTGGTGAAGATAACTTAGTTGTGTTTTTTATGCATGCTACAAAAACCACCAAAACAGAATGATCCATTTTAAATTCTAATATGTGTGTGGTCGTTGCTGATTCATTTCTTGAAGGTATCTTGAGTACAAATAATGATTTGGTTCATTGTGACGTTGTGGCAGGAAATGATTTCAGGCTGCTCTATGAAAAAGTAACCACGTGTACATGAAGCTCTAACACTTTTAACTGTAAGTCCTGAACGAAAGTCTTGAATGGAAAAACAGATCCGTGTTGGCATTATGTACCAATATTGCATTGCAACAACAATTTTGTTAGGCTTTTCTGAATCACGTAACAGCTGTATTGAGTTATTGAGTGAGACTGAGTATTGAGTTCTGTTATCTGTATGTAGAAATGTACAATGAGAAGGGTCTTATATAGATTTTCTGGGATGAAGTCTTGGTTTATTTTTAGATTTCCTGGAACGAAACCTCAGTTTATTCTTAGATTTTCAGGAATGAAGACGCAGTTTTCTTAGATTTCCTGGAATGAAGACTCAGCTTATTCTTAGATTTCAGGAATGAGGACGCAGTTTATTCTTATTGATTTCCTGGAATGAAGACTCAGCTAGCTTATTCTTAGACTTATGGAATGAATTAAGACGCAGAATTAAGACTTAGATTTTCTAGAAAGAGGACTCAGTTTATACAAGTGTTATTCCTTATAAATGCATGTTTATGCATGTTTTTAGAAGCTCACCGAAAGGTAACGTAATTAAGTTTATTTTGTGTGAGCTCATACATCCTTACATAATTCATTATTTTACCACTGAGGCCGGACTTTTCTGTTAGGCCTGCTAACTTTCCTTTTTAGATAGCAAACAAAGACGAGATCTGCAGTATGATTACAGTTTATTCTTTTCACAGTATACATGAAGAATAGCGAGTAAGTTAACTTTGGCGTTTTCATTTTCTGCCTACTTTCAGAATACCTCGTATGTACTGCATATTGACAAATAAAATGGGCAATCACTATAACGTCCATGTGCAGTTGCTTGTTCCCTTGCGATTGATTAATTTACGATTATTACGTCGCCATGTAACTTTGGTTACACCGATTAATTATCCGAGGACCATATGTAAAAAGAACCCCAATCACGACCGAAAATTTCTTGATCAAACCGGAATCACGAGCTGCCCGCGCATGCGCTGTCGTCCCTGATTTTTTTCCCTGTTCCCGTCGTCCCTGAGCAATATCTGCCAAAGTGATTTATTCTGAACTCACAATTTAAAGAATTCAACTTAGTTGTTATGTGTGCACGATCCTCTAAGTGCTACACATGTACAACGTCCAAGAAAAAAAAAACGGCGCCCAACGTATAAGTTTTCTGGGGAGGGCGTTGGTAATCATTAGGCCCAAATATAATAAAAAAATTTAAGGGGACACGGATGGGTAGCTTAAAGCTGTAAATTTATATTGATGCAACGTGATGTTATTAAGGAGATTACTTATGACAGTTTCATCTCGTTGCCTGATACACTGACCCAAATGTGTCAAAGAGTGACTGATGACGTGTTGCGTCTGGATTTCGCTGATTTTGCTGGCCATAAGTTTTTAACCAACATGGTACAAATCATTTTACAATATGATAATGTGGCTGTAAGAAAATTTTACATTTTTCTTGATACATGTATCGCTGAACATTAACAGTAAAACTAAACGGCCCTTTTAATAACAAATACCCACGGTAATGTTTTTATCGTTAAAACGGAGGAATGAAACTGTGGCAGATTGGAAAGTGGTTTGTTTTTAAAGATTCTGCTGTTTCTTCCTGAATGTCCAGGCGGTTTACGCCTACCTGTTGTAGGGACAACACTAGATATGCAAGACTTCAGTAATGTTTACGGATCAGATATATAAAAAAACATGATTCCATGCCTTAATAGACATAACCGCTTCCGGAAATTATGTGCTATATATAGGCGCATATACCGACGGCCAAAGAACCATAACTTAGTTAAATAATTTACCGCCAGGTGGCAGTACCTGTCCTCAGTGTTAGAGTATAGCTATATGGTCAGAGTAACGGTAACTTTTGTTAGCTTTACCGGTTGGCCAGTCTAGAACAATACAAGAACAACCAGAATAACACTCAGCAGAACTAAAAATTTCACAAAGAGATAACAATCAAACCTGTAATCCGAATCCGCACCAAAATGCCCTATCCCCCCCCCCCCCCATAACGTTTTGCATGAAACGATTCAGCATTTTTGGCACAAATCAGCAAACCAACAAGAAAAAAAAAAACTGTGACAGTATGTACCCTAGTGGTTAAGACCTTGGACTTCGGGGCTGCAGGCCCAGGATTCAAACCCCACCGGTGGATCAATAGCATGCATGTATTGGTAAATTTTCGCTAGAATCTCAGAGATTCACTTTAATGACTTTTGGATTATTCCAAATCCCGTGTGTATATAAAACCTGAATTTTCGAAGGCTTAACAATCAATCATCATTCTTATCATTCTTAAAACAGTGTCAGCAACAGGCCATTGACCCATCCTTACAAAAAAAAATCAGACAGATTATTCATATATTGACGATATTGTGTATTAGAATTATGCATGCAACGTATTAACCATCACTTTTATACATGCCCGAGGTAAATATGTTTTACGAAGAATTAATTTAAACATGAACAGCAGTGATGAATGATTCGAGTACATATTCGCACTTGAGTCCATTATTTTGAGTGCGCTGGACTCGTGCACTTGTGTCTGAGGTCGGAACTCCAGAAATCATCCCATTTCCGATGAAAAACTGTCACGTACGGCCTGACGATCAGATTAGAAACCATCCAGACTTGATCTATGTATCGAACAGCTATAGACATAACTGAACATTATAATGTAAAGCATATGTAAATTAACATAAAAAGGCTCAGGATAATTTCAAATTATAGAATTCCAAATAAAAAGTGTTCTGATGACGCTGTGTTTATTTGATTTGCACGTTGGCAATCAAGAAAACGAGTTTTGGACTCGTCCTCGAAAAAGGCAAACGTTAACTTGAAGCTCTAAGACTCAGACTTGTCTTTAACTTAAGTGACTTAACATTAGCTATTAATGTTTTTTAACCATTTAGTGCGAGTCAACGTGAAATTCCCCCGATAACATTTTTACGACGGAAAAAAAATTCGAACATTTTTTTTATCCACACAGTTTAAAGTAAAGAAAACAAACTGGAAGTAAAATTAATTGAATAACTTGTTAAAAGTAATATCCTCAGATGGTATTATACAGAAAAAAAGAACAAGTAGGGGTATATCATATAATGGGTTCATTGTACATGTATTCATGGTTACATAATTCCATTATTATTCTTGAATGACCGCATGTTGACCATTCAATCAGTGAACGTTTATTTCACCTCACACGAATACACAGCGCCATCTGTGGGCAACACTTGGTTCTAACCTAATAAATGACTCATCGCTCTGTGTGTGTGTGTGTGGGGGGGGGGGGGGGGGGCGGTCAAGCAACAGGGAAATAACTTTCTTATGATCATCTTTTAGGGACTGTGGTTGCCTGTTTGTTTGCCAGGGTTTTATTTTCGTGATATTCGCGAAATGAAAATTATCGCGAAAACAAAACATTCGTGAATAATAGGACCCATTGTTGAAGGCAAAATTGAAAAGTAAAATGCTATGAATAATAATAGATCGTGCATGTTCAAAGATTGATATTTCAAGATATATAAGGTCTTTCCAATTGTTTGACATTAACAAACAATATTTTTGTTAATAAGATTTTTTTTCACATAATATTTGATATAATTTATTCACATAATAATGGTTATACTCAGTGTAAATTCTTTTGTTTTGTGAGATCGCGATAATGGACCCCTCGCAAAACACGTGTGTGTTTGCGTGCGTGCGTGCGTATGTGTTTATATACACGTCACTTCTAATAAATGATTAGTTATTCTATACTGTTATGATCTAGATGAAAATAAAGAGTAATCAATTTGAGTATAGCATGTAATGACATATATAGTTATATGCATCATGCAGAAGTAGGTTTTTATAAATATATATATATATACAAACATACAAACATACATACATGTATACATACATGCATACATACATACATACATACATATGTACATACATACATACATACACACACATATATAATTGATAAACATATCTATATATATATATGTATTGTATTATACATATATATCACTTTTGTTATTTTACATATACATGAATACAGTGTGATATATATATTATATTATATTATATTATATATATATATATATATGTATATATTATCACCAGGCTGGTTATCTTGCTCTGATGACACACAGATCTAACTGGTAATAATATACTGAGAATTTCAGATAAATGATATATTGACATGTACGATTATATAAACACTGAATATGGTATTATAATTCAGTCATTTTCTTTTACTTGTAACGAGTTAAATTGACAGAGAATATTTAAATATCAAATGTATTTTTTTTCTAAATGATTTTATAATGCTCTTAGCATAAGATAATTTATTTCTATATCTATGATATAGCGTTCTAATTGCTGAATGAGAAGTGATATCGCCTTAAAAATATATAAAAAAAACAGTAGTATCCTAAACTCGAAATGGGAACAATATTGTACAGATGGGTAAATAACCCAACTCAAAGTAATGTTGTATCGTTAATTAATTATGATATTTTTGTTTTTATATTGATACACTTGCACAAGTAAAAATTTGCTCAGAAATGACATTTAGATCCATATGTGTTTAGGCGACATGGAATCATAAATTATCCAGATATTTAGCAATTTACTTCAAACTAAAATTGGCATATATTTCCCCAGACATCTATGAAAATGTTAACAGACCTTTTAAACATTTATAGGGAAAAATTATAAATGCAGCCATATATTCTGTTTGCGACATTTTAGCAATTAAAAGCCGTCTAATTGTCTCCACCTGCGCGCTGTTTACACCACATTTTCTTATATATTGATTTGCACGTTTCAAAAAGTTACTTAAACAAGCAAAAAGTGAAAATTTTAACACGGAGGATGGTGAAATGAGAGCATTATATATATATATATATATATATATATATATATATATATATATATATATATATGCACATTATATATAGTACACACGTTATTTATTGTATATACATTTTACATTATATATAGCTGTACATTATTTCGTATATTGTTGATGTTTGTTTGTGTTGGTGTACGTGCTAAGTGTGTTTGTGTGTGTGTGAGAGAGAGAAGTAGAGAGATTTTATAAATATTGTTGGAGAGATATGAAGAACGAACGTGTCAAATTGCACGTATATACACGTATGATACTTCTGAACAAGAGTTGTATACTTTACACAAGGCATGTCTGTTGTCTGTCGTATATGTATATTTAGATTCAGTGGTGACAGAGTCAGCAGATCTTAAAAGAGATAATCCAATATGGGATGACCATGAACCCCCATCTTTAGTTCTTCATTCAGTTTGAAGATTATTCATATGACATACCCCTGTCAGTAAACCACATCACACGTACAAGGCTGATGAACAACGGGTGACTTTCAGCGGGGCATTCGGTATCTTTAAACACAGGCTTAAGGCAACGTAACTACAAAGGTATTATATTTAATACTTGGGTCATTATTTGGCACGTGCTTCTTATAAATGTGACAGAGATTACACTTAGTCGCAGGTACCGAGGTAATATAAGGGTAGGCGGGACGGCTGAATTTCCCTGGCGCCAGGTTTTCACTGTTTGTAAGGAGTATGAGGTTTGCTATTGCTTTCCTTCAGCGCCTTTCAGGTATGTCGCAAGACCCCAACTTGCATGGGTCGTCAGACACTCACTTTGCTCTTTACAATTGCCACGCTTCTGAGCATTTCAAGTGTCACACTCCGAAAGTGTGTTACGCACGCCCGCTAAGTGTGGCACAAAGCGGGCCCACAAAATATGTCCTCGCGCCCGAAGGTGAGGCGAAAATATCAGAAACCAGACCGCGCGCGGTGTGCCGTAACTTCAACAATTCCGTCCAAAGCTCGCCTGGTCTATCATTTTAACCCATTCGTCTCGCTCCATTGTGTTTCTTGCAAAATTTGAGTAAATGATGAACTTTTCCCCGATTCATCTGAGTCCATAACTGTCACATCTCCCGGCAGGGGGCCGTGATGGTCGACTGGGATGTGACGACAGCTTCTGCAGAGTTACCACCTCTGACATAAACTGTGACCTTTGTTATATTGAGTGAATATTAAATACGCACTGAACTCCCGTTGTTTTATCTTCATATGACATGGCGTCTGATATATAGGCCCCTCATTCACGATGTCATTAACATTTACGTGTATCTTGTTGTCAAGTTCGATTGAACATCATAAACCGCATACCATTTAGATACATACCGTGACATTCAAATTACATTATTAAAATTAACGGGACTGTTATAGAAACCTAACCCTATAACTGCGTCATTTATCTTCACACACACCCATATATATATATATATATATATATATATATATATATATATGTGTGTGTGTGTGTATACGTGTATAATCATTGAGAAGGAAAGAAAGAAAGATCGGCAAGGTGACAAAATTATTTGACTTTATATATATATATATATATATATATATATATATATATATAATTAACGGTCATCTGAAAGGAAATCCCACCGTCTCTTCCTCATACATGTTATGTTGACATCTAACAAGGAAATCCGACTGTTTCTTCGTCGTGTTATTTTGACAGCTGACAAGGATATCCAATCATCTCTTTCTCTTGTTATATTGATATCTGACAATTAAGGATATCCGACTGTCTCTTCGCCGTGTTATGTTGACAGCTGACAAGGAAATCCCGCCATCCATTCGTCATTTTATGTTGGTATCTAACAAGGAAATCCCATCATCTCTTCGTCGTGTTATGTACATATCTGGCAAGGAATCCCACCTTCCCTTTCACATATCATGTCAATTTCTTACAAGGAAATCCTATCATCTCTTCCTCATTTTATGTTGATATCTGACAAGGGAATCCGACCATCTCTTCGTCATGGTATGTTGAAATCTGAAAAAGAATCCCACCGTCCATTTCACATATCATGTCAATATCCTACAAGGAGATCCCATCGTTTCTTCATCCGGTTATATTGACATCCGACAGTGAAATCTCACTATCTCTTCCTTATGTTATGTTGATATCTGATATGAAAATCCCTCGGACTTTTTCTCATGTTATGTTGATATCTGACAAGGAAATCCCATCATCTCTTGCCTCATGTTATGTTTACAAGGAAATTCAGCTGTCTCTTCCTCATGTTATGTCGACATCTGCCAAGGAAATCCCACTCTCTCTTCCTCATGTTATGTTGACATCTGACAAGGAAATCCCACCGTCTCTTCCTCATTTTTTGTTGACATCTGACATTGAAATCCCACTGTCTCTTCCTCATGTTATGTTGACATCTGATAAGGAAATCCCGCCGTCTCTTCCTCATGTTTTGTTGACATCTGCCAAGGAAATCCCACTCTCTCTTCCTCATGTCATGTTGACATCTGCCAAGGAAATCCCACCGTATCTTCCTCATGTTATGTTGACATCTGACAAGGAAATCCCACCGTCTCTTCCTCATTTTTTGTTGACATCTGACATTGAAATCCCACTGTCTCTTCCTCATGTTATGTTGACATCTGATAAGGAAATCCCGCCGTCTCTTCCTCATGTTTTGTTGACATCTGCCAAGGAAATCCCACTCTCTCTTCCTCATGTCATGTTGACATCTGCCAAGGAAATCCCACCGTATCTTCCTCATGTTATGTAGACATCTGACAAGGAAATCCCACAGTCTCTTCCTCATGTTATGTTTACATCTGATAAGGCAATCCCACCGTCTCTTCCTCATGTTATGTTGACATCTGATAAGGAAATCCCACCGTCTCTTCCTCATGTTATGTTGACATCTGACAAAGAAATCCCGCCGTCTCTTCCTCATTTTTTGTTGACATCTGCCAAGGAAATCCCACTCTCTCTTCCTCATGTCATGTTGACATCTGCCAAGGAAATCCCACCGTCTCTTCCTCATGTTATGTTGACATCTGATAAGGAAATCCCGCCGTCTCTTCCTCATTTTTTGTTGACATCTGCCAAGGAAATCCCACTCTCTCTTCCTCATGTTATGTTGACATCTGATAAGGAAATCCCACCGTCTCTTCCTCATGTTATGTTGACATCTGACAAAGAAATCCCGCCGTCTCTTCCTCATTTTTTGTTGACATCTGCCAAGGAAATCCCACTCTCTCTTCCTCATGTCATGTTGACATCTGCCAAGGAAATCCCACCGTCTCTTCCTCATGTTATGTTGACATCTGACAAGGAAATCCCACCGTCTTTTCCTCATGTTATGTTGACATCTGATAAGGCAATCCCACCCTCGCTTCCTCATGTTATGTTGACATCTGATAAGGAAATCCCGCCGTCTCTTCCTCATTTTTTGTTGACATCTGCCAAGGAAATCCCATTCCCTCTTCCTCATGTCATGTTGACATCTGCCAAGGAAATCCCACCGTCTCTTTCTCATGTTATGTTGACATCTGACAAGGAAATCCCACCGTCTTTCTCATGTTATGTTGACATCTGATAAGGCAATCCCACCCTCTCTTCCTCATGTTATGTTGACATCTGATAAGGAAATCCCGCCGTCTCTTCCTCATTTTTTGTTGACATCTGCCAAGGAAATCCCACTCTCTCTTCCTCATGTCATGTTGACATCTGCCAAGGAAATCCCACCGTCTCTTCCTCATGTTATGTTGACATCTGACAAGGAAATCCCACCGTCTTTTCCTCATGTTATGTTGACATCTGATAAGGCAATCCCACCCTCTCTTCCTCATGTTATGTTGACATCTGCCAAGGAAATCCCACCGTCTCTTCCTCATGTTATGTTGACATCTGCCAAGGAAATCCCACTCTCTCTTCCTCATGTCATGTTGACATCTGCCAAGGCAATCCCACCCTCTCTTCCTCATGTTATGTTGACATCTGATAAGGCAATCCCACCCTCTCTTCCTCATGTTATGTTGACATGTGAATCTCAAATCCCAATGTGTCTTTTTTGTCAGGCTTATCTATAATAAAGATTCAATGTCTCTGTTGTGGTCAATGTTCACAACAAAACCCCCTCTCTCGAGCAAGTGTCACTTCACCTTGACACTCGATATCTAAAACCCACTGCTTTTCTCAAGGCCGTGCTAACAATATCAGTATTCTTAAATTTACATATTGATGTCATGGGTTTAAGCAAATGCCAGTAGGTCTTTCATATATAATCTTCACAGTTTAAAATTGAAACCTGCCATTTCCAGCCCCATCATATTGACACTGGTCACACAAAGCACAGTGTCCCTCCCAAGACTGTAATAAAACAAAGCCAATAATGTTCTTTTTCTAATCTATTGTTGACACCTGATCGATCCTATCTGCCGCCTCTTCTTTACATCATGTTGAAAAATGATCACCAACACCTAATGTCGCTCCCCCATTCCAAGTAAAAACTAATAATAAAACACATTGTCATAGCCTGTTGACATGAAGGAACCAAATAACAGTCCGACGGATCAGAATGACACATTATGACAAAGCTTCGTTCTGGCTTGTGATTTTACACTATCACCCACCATCAAGGATGAGCGCTCCGCAGGCTTAATGGGAAGGCCGTGCGAGGAAGGGTCATATTTCATTCTCCATCGAGTGCGAATTTTGGGGAGTCCTCGATGGTGTGACCAAGTAATGGAGACGATTGTACACACAGGGCCCACAGGTGCATTAATCACCAGGCCTGGTTAAGACTATAGGATATGAATGAGAGGAAGCGTGTGTTACTGCCCCGTCATGTAGTCCGAAACCTGAATGGAAGTGGATGTACAACCTAGTTAAGCTAGCATTATAAAATAGAGTCGGTGACCACCAAAAAAATGTGATTCATTCAGTCATTTGCAACTACAATTCTGACCAGTCCAAATTCAAATTTCCTCTTGAAAAATTATATTAGTTCACTGCTTTTCCCACTGATCGAATGATATTAAAGCTAAACGAAGAGCTAAGGAATTGTGTTTTAATATAAATTGTAAAATTCGGTATTATATGCACACTACCCCACTGTCCAAAACATGGTATGATAATCTTTAAAGAAACAACCCTTTCAGTTTTCCGGTGTGTGCATGTGTGTGTGTGTGTGTGTGAGAGAGAGAGAGAGAGAGAGAGAGAGAGAGAGAGGAAACAATCATGTTATTTTTTAACACAATATAAGGATTAAATTCTTGAAAACAAGAAACTTCTTAAGGGTACGGTCTACCGAAAAGTACAATTTATTTCCACCAGAGGGCTGTTTCGCTGACACGGGGTCACACCCCTTCACGTCGTACCTCAGTTTTTCTTAACACCACCAGATGGTGACACCGGCCGTTCCACTTCACCAAGCCCCCGGGTGTGACCTCGCTGAACAGGTATACAAAAACACAAAGAAGCAATATGGAGTTTTAAAAGAGAGGCTTTAAGGGTTAGTGAGTTTATCTCTATAGTGAGATTATTGTTTTTGGCGGGAATAAGGCTTTTTAGTGCCTTACCTTGGACGAGATCTTTTTTCTTTCTTTTTTCTTTTCTTTTTTCTTCTATACCAATTAATGCACTTTCCCAATGCGAGTATGCTTTTTCAAAAGTGACTTTTAGCCAGATTATATTCATGGGTGACAGATTTGCAATTGACATTTATTCTGACCTTGACTTATTGTTCAGTGTCGTGACCGGGAAGTTCTAGTGATCTCCTGGCGATTGCAGACCTCTAGTTTTAACCATGGAAATATAATATAATACCCGCCATTATCTTCTGCAGAATTGCTCTATTCCCGTTTAACTTTAAAATATCAGGTGACGATACTTAAATGACAACGAGATTGTGTTACCGCGTGCGCTGCAGGTAAGCCTGTTGTCAGAAAAACAAACTGATTATGTATATCCCGTTCGAGCAAAATCGACCAATATATAAAATTAGGTTCTACGTGTATGTTACTATGTGGGTGCTCAGTGTAATTACACTTGGCATATCCTTCTCCCCAACCAGAACGTGTGGTTAACACCAACTAAAGAAATCAATCTTTGCGGATAACAGGAGAGACCTGCAAGACGTTCATTACGATTTGAAACTTTATGATTACACATGTTTTTTTTTTTATTATAACTGTTATGATGATGATGATGATGATGATGATGATGATTATTATTATTATTATTATTATTTTCGTCATCATCTTCATTCTTTTTGTATCGTTTATATAATAATAATAATTATCTTTATTATTATCGTTATTATTATTATTATTATTATTATTATTATTATTATTATTATTATTATTATTATTTAAAACATTATTATAATTATTAATAAATAAAAATTGTGATCAGCAAGCATCAATCGCACCTTGGGGAGTATACACTCCCGTAAATTATGCGAGGGCATATAAAAGCACTCAACCAGTAAAGCGACAACAAACAGTTTTATCCTTGACATAAACACTTTTTCCCAAAGTCAATGAACAATGCACTAGCACATCAGAGAAAGAACCAGCTTTGAAAAATATTTAGATCTGTTTTATTCTGAATGCTCAGCTCACTTTAAAGAAAACGGCACATTGTAAGTATAATAATTTCGGGAAGATATATTAAGTTTGTTTGGTTTTACAGCTATTGTTGGTAGTTAACTGTTTGGTGGCTTGTTTAACATGACCCAATGTATTAAACAGTGCCTTTATCAACCCGAGCGTATATCCCTTGATCTGTTCAAGCCACGATCAGGGGCTTCTCACACACCGTCACCCACCAAGCCGGAAAACCATATAGTGACTTTATTTAGATACTGCTCAGCCATGCCTGTAATTTTCTTTTGTGTCCCGACACTATTCTTGGTTTTGTTGTCTGTTATTTCTGTATAATATCGCTCTAATATTCTTCCAAAGACCCCACAGTGTTTAATGCACTAACAAAAATATATTGTTCTATTCTTTGCTACGTCGTATAAAATGCGCTTTTATCAACATTTCTTGCAAATATGTGTTATTAATACTTCAAATAAATTAGGTGTTGACTTAATATAAATTTTATAGCGCTAATAGTAAATGCACTCTTATACATAATGTGCTGTTAGTTGGATATTTGTATAGTTCCCTCTTAGAATAGCTATAAACCTTCAATCAATTGGTAATAACAAAATACCTCTATCAGACCATATTATCATTCCGTCAGATTGATACATAGATTAAGACAGATTTTTCAAAAATAAAATTGTAAAAATTAGTTATTTTCCTTCGCCTTGTTAAAATAAATTGCGCTGAGAACAAGTCCATGTGATGAAATATGACCTATACACGCTGCCTTGATTGAGTCGCTATTGATAAAAGCTTACACTTGATCTGGTTCCCTACTTTGTACTATCAATAAACGTACGGAGTTAATATAAGCAGGTACAAGTCTACAGACCTGAAGTCATTGTTTGTTCCTGATATAGTTTTTACTACGCCGGCTTGACACTGAAGCTTAGCTTTAAGACTAACGGGTCACTACACTCAGTGCCCCCAAAAAGTGTTTCTAGCCAATAATATTAAACTTGTCTGGCCTTATCCTTGACCCTTTCAGTCACCCACATTAAATATAAAAAGTTTCACATGGGTCCACGTGTTGTGATTATATCTGGGTCCAAATCCTCCAAGACTCCCCCTTTTTTCAGCGGGAGCCACATTTTAAAGGTTTCAAATCAATCTTTGCCGCCTAGATCCCCCAGGACCTTTCTTAGTGTTTTCTCATTAGAGCTCCCGTCCATGGGTTTGACCCCTACTTTTCAACAATGTTTGATTCGCCCCCGGTGATAAGACCTTGGGTCTATTCATTTTTTTTCAGCTCCAGTTCGATTCCAATTATAGAATGAATACGAACTTCCATTCAAGTGAATTAAGTATAAAATCTAATGAGCTGGGATAGGTACCAATTCCATTTAAAATAAAATCATTATTATTCAATCTAAACTCAGTTCAATATCCATAAAAGAATTTGGCATTCTTTGATATGTTAACATTTCGGCAAGTGCGCTGATAACAAAATTCAGATTGACAGATTGGACAATTAACATTTCAGGTTGCACATTGTCCCTGGTGACATTCATTGGCGCCATCCGTTTTTTGACGTCATTCAGCAACGCATGGTTGGTCTGAAAAGTAATTGAAGCACCCCAAGACAAGAACAACGACTTTTGACTTATATAAAAATGTGGATATGCGACAGGTTTTCATCAATTAAGCATATTTCATTTAAACACGCATGCATAAACATAGGTTCAAGATTCATATTTTAAAACTTCAGTTCAATATAATTCCATTTCAAACAATTTTCCCTTCAATTCCAATTTAATTCTAAATCGACCTGGTCGTAATCATTGCAATTAAATCGTAATCAATGCAAAGTCCAATTCTCTTTATTTTTATTGAATTGCATATATAGACTATACTTCAGTGCAGTTATAAGCTACTTTAATTGAAACATTGTAGTTCCGTGAATAAGTAAGGACTCTTCGCATTAATATATAAATGGCAGCCTACGTTTAACTATTGGTCATGCACTTGGCCTTTCATAAAGATAAGGTAGGGCTTTATGGTAAATATATTTAAGTAGCACCAATTTACACTTTGCGTTCATTGTCTACGGACATGTTCATTCTTGTAGATTTTCTAAGTACAGTGAATCTTCGAAATTACGACAACCATCGGCACCTCGATAAGGTGATCGCATTTTCGAGGTGGTCGTCGAACCGTGGTCTGATATAAAGAGCAAAAACGATTTGGGACCGTGAAAAATTGGCCGTTATTTTGAGGTGGTCACCAAATGAGATGGTCGTACGGCGGGGTTTTACTGTATAACCTTTGGGAGCATGTATACAACTCAGGTAAGCAGCCATATATAATTGGCGCTAGAAGGTTATTCTTGAATTTCCTAGTACCCATTCACTCTGGGTGGGGAGGGCACATCCTTATGGTTAAAAGTTTGGCAAGGGACCTTGAGGGTGGGACGGGATTAGAAGGTAATGCGAACCCAAAAGCTTACGATTATTGGTTTAGTTCCCTAACCATCATGCTCCATAACATCTCTTTATATTTGTGATATGTTCATATGTCCATATCATGTGTAAAGGCAAGATTAATCTGTCTGTACAGACAGGCCTGATTTAAGTTTTAACGATATTATGTGTTGCTTTTATAAGGCTGTGTAATCCAACATTTGTAACGATGTTATATTACGTTTTTCTTGTTTATAATGTAAAAATTATTTAATTGTTTCAAGGTTATTATTTGTTTCTTCTTTCTGGACTGAATAATTTAATAGTTTCAATCATATTATGTTTTGCCTTTTATATATGAGCTGTTTGACTTAATGCTTCAATTATATTATGTTTGCCTCTTTATCAATTATATTATGTTTGCCTCTTTATCAATTATATTATGTTTGCCTCTCTATCAATTATAATTTGTTTGCCCACATTTTATAAACATGTGAAAGTTAACAAAACGAACAACCTGTACGATGTGGAATTGATGTTTTCTGGTCCATTTTTATAAAAGATTCAAAGGGTAAACTTAAGATAACATATATATATATATAACATATATAGACATATATTTGAATAGGCCACTTATAATGATGGGTTGCTGAGGGGACCAGCAGGAATGCTAATTTGTGTGTAATAAAGTATTCATATTGTATACTTAAAATTCCATGTTTTGATTTATAATACCACTCGTATTATTTACTATGCAAAACTTTGTGTCTTTTCAGAGTCGAATTCCAGATGTTGAAAAGAGCTGACTGAAAGTAAGGTATGACTAATTGTTTACTAGGCAGTAAATAACACAAGAGTAAACAAGGCGTCAGACCATAATAAATATATCAGACATTGGTGTGTATACAGACAAAATATGGCTAGAACACTTCAGCACTCTATAAGTCTATAAAAAACATAGGCTTGTTATGTCAAGAGCATCAGAAAAACCAGGGGAACCATGCTACTTTTAAGCAAAATAGACATATTTGGAAAAAATACAAGTAGGTCTTCCATTTAATTTTGTCTTTAAAGTGACCTATTTACATGCCAGGTATGTTAAATATACAAGAAAATATTTGAAATAATAGAGTTTCTGCCATTTTTACCTCTACCAGTTGGGTTTGCGACCATTCCCATTTGTGTGACAATGTTTGTGTGCGTCTTTGATTACTATATCTGTCACACCCCCGAAAGAATGGACGACCAGGTTCTTTTACACGGTATACCAAACCGGCTGAAACTAACACATACATTCCAAAAGATGAAAAAGTCATGAGTAAATCAAACAATGAAAACATCAAAATACACTTACATTTCTCTGGAGGGGCGATCCACTCACACACATACACACATACACACATATATTTACTTATATATATATATATATATATATATATATATATATATATATCGATGATCTCAACAGTCCACATAATCAAACACAAACACTTAGTCCTGTTTACTCCTTTGCGTTCACAGCACACGAAAGTTCACTTGTTTTCACTTTTCCGGACCACATGATCAATGCGCACATATGACATCGACATGTCTTAGCTCAGTCCGCCCTCACTGTATACATACACGGTGATTCGCCGGCGCCTCATGCACGCTACCAATCAACACAGTTCCTTACTGAAGCACGCGATTGCCTCTCAAGGCAAAGTCCCGAAAACACTGATAGATAGGCTCCCAGCCTCTTCTGCATGTAGGATTACTAAAGAAGTATCTTCCACAGCTGTTGTCACCTGGATTCATCCAGCACGAAGTACCTGAGTATGACCCCGCACGTCAATATTTAGTGTCAATTTGGTTTCGCGTGTGTCATCCTGGCCTGTTCCTGGATGTACTCACGGTAGACATATATCGCCGGATTAACAGTCCGCCGGCAATTGCGATATACACTCTTAAGTCCGTACAGAGCTATCTACGTGGCCGTCCTCAGGCGCTGACGTTCTACACTCAGGAATATCATCTCTCGGCTGTACAGACACAAACACGGACCCGTTTCTTGACCGCAGACAACCGTCAGACTACATTTAACTGGCGCGCTGACCTAAGCGTTTGTAAGGGGTTCTTATCCATGGCTTATATACGCCTGCTGACGTCACAAGTCCTGGCCGTCTTCTGACCAATCATCTCACATGAATATACGGCTTGTCATTAACTGTATGAATACATAAATGGACATACCTCCAGAGAGCAAACCCTGAGGAAAAGCAAAATAAGCAGGTGTGTCGCTTTTGATGTCTACAATAAACAATAAACAATGTTGCTATAGTAAGCGTCTAGACATGAATCGATTCCCACAGAATTAAACTGTACTGAAATTAACATCAAATGAGGCACCTGTGTTCTCTTAACTAAGTTCTCACGCTAACATCTAAACATGATACTCCATATTAACGTACGCTAAATTATAAAAATATCAATCATCCGGTTATACTCCTTCATTAAATATGCAAAAAATAAATAAGTCACAGCCCTCTGGTGACAATATAACTCCCGCAATCATGAACGGAATTTTAGGGCATTTCTCCAATGGGCCACCGAAAAATCGAGTATATCCAGGAACGTAAACAAAGATTATTCACAAACGTATATTCATTTATTCACGAATGAACCTTGGAATATTAGCCGAATAAATTATTGCAAACATAAGGCGAAGGCTTGCATTCCTCAGAATGTAGATTTCTAGTTGCGTTCTTATACCATTGCTTTCCCCTGTACACTAATAGAAAAAAAGTTTACAACGGGCGCGATCAATCGTGCAAAACGTAAACAAAGCACGCACGCCACCTATTGGCCATACTGTACAACAACAAAGATTTTCAAAGCTTTCTGTTTTTTTCTGTTTTTTTTTCTTTCATGTTTCTTTTTTTGTTGTTGTTGTTTAGGGGTTGGCGCACAAGGTAAACCACACACATTGACTATGATTATTCTCACGCATAATCATGACAAAGAATACAACAGATGAACAGCATGAGATAATGCACATATTATTGCAAATCTTTACATACCTTTATTGTTATATCTCAACAAGAGGGATATCTCAGATAAAGATAAGGAGGATAGTTCCTTGGATAATTGAACTTTGATATGGTGACCGGGTGCTAATGGTTTATATTCTGATAGCCAAACAGTGGAAAAGCTAAGCTGAAGAAGATGGAGATAACGCTCGTGCAAACTCTGTTCATTGTAAAGACGTTGTACACCTGGACTGCTGCCTCAGCAACGTTTACGTGAAGTTTAGTTACGTTTCCAATGAAATGTTTACGGCTAAAGTAACAGTAACCAGAAGCTCATGGGCCTGGTTTCGGAAGGAGGGGCAGTGGAATATGTATCGCAAATTTCTAAGGGGTGGGAAAAAAAGGGGGGGGGGGTCCTGCTTTGGATTGTCTCTCTCGCATTTGTTCAGTAAACAAGGCTTATGCTGATGCCCTGGTTACATGTTTATGAGCGACATCATCCCGGCATAAATACCATACGTGGTTATCACTCCCGTGTTGTTTTACATTCCTATTCGGACAGTATAGCTTCTCCTCTGGACTGTTTTTAGAAAATATTCAAATCTATGTCGTTTTTCATTCTTTGTGATATTTGGTGCAATAGTATCAAAAGTAGGGTCAACGTATTCCATGTGGTCCAATTTAATTTGACGGGTGGTCCTGCCCAGAGCAGTGACTGGACTATGATCAATCCATGAACGTAAAAAAGGAGCTGTCTCAGAAAAAGGGTTGCTTCCGGGAAAGAAAAGAAGAAGCTATGTCTTTTGGACACGTAAATTAGAAGCTACCCCTGGTAAGCAATGTTTTCTAGGCAAGTAAAACAGGAGCTACCTTCCGGAAAGAATGTCTTTTGCGCACGTAAAATATAAGTTACCCATGGAAGGGAGAGTCTTCTTACACGTTAAAGGTGCACATTCACCTACCGTTTGAAAAAGAATTTATGTGATTTCTGGCTTCCTCTGTGTATATATATATTAATGATCTAAGGGTAATTTTGGTTTTCTAAGGAGGAAGGTTGCATATATGCGGAGGTAGAAATGTCACTTGTTTCAAAACGCCATTTACAAATCTCTGACTTTTCTGACTTGCTGCCAGATGCCCCTGTTGATTTTTTTTTTTATTTTGATGGGCCCCACATATTATGAAGACGTTGATATAAGCAAAACAAGCAGCCTGTGGGCAGTGATATAATCGATATCCACGTTTTCTGGCCTATTTTATGAAGGCTCCAAGGGATTACCTTAAGTTTATAAAGGTCAGACAGGTGATTGGGCCCCTTTAAATAGGAACTTTCTCTGGAAGGGAATGTCTTTTTGGCACATAATTAAGGAACGATCACTTGAAGGGAGCGTCTTCTGGGCACGTAAAGGAGTGCCCAGAGTGCACTCTGCAAGGATTAGTGCCTTCTCAGCAAGTAAAATAGGAGTGACCTCTGGAAGGGAATGTCTTTTTGGGCACATAATTTCGGAGCGATCACTTGAAGGGAAAGTCTTCTGGGCACGTAAATTAAGGAATGCCGAGAGTGCCTTCTCAGCAAGTAAAATAGCAGTGACCTCTGGAAGGGATAGTCTTCTGGGCACGTAAAATAGGCGTCTTCTGGGAATGTCCGAAACACACACAGAACCACATAAATAATTACGTGCACACACGCAATCAGAGTCACCTTTCCACATATAGACGGTACGGATTTACACAAGCGTTCAAACACATACAGAAGTGCTCATGTATACATGTTCACTCGGGCTGATCTTCGAGCAGTCATATCATGCATCCACCATTCCGAAAAAAAAATCCATATTTCTTTTAAGAATAATACTAACATATTTTAATATTAACTAATATATTATTGTAATCTACAGAATAAACAATCTCTCCTTCTCTCTATGTCTATACAGTAGTAAAAATAAGTTATGACTGAATTATGTCTAGAATATATGATCTATAATATTTTATGTAACAATGTAATATATATACTAGTATAATATTGGAAGCTTTGATTACATGCAGATGAAAATATAATATGCAGGATTAGGTGTCTGGTACTATTTTAAAAATAGTTAATGTTGTGCTAATGAGTTCTGTTTACAAGAAATTAGTGTAGTTGATGTGATGATTCTTATAAAAATATAAATCTTCAAAACAGTTTATACGGTATGCCTTTGTGTGTTTATGACCATGTATACGGAGTTTTTCACGTTGTTTTATACCGGCAAGTATTAAGATCACATAGAAAAATAAATAGCTACTAATGGAAGCCATTATGTGTCAATGATATGTATGATAATAATTACAATATATACAAATAAATAAATAATGTTGCTGTGTTAATATTGTCCGTGCCGGACTTCACACGTGCAACTATTTGTACAAAAGATCACAGTCTTATTCGATGGCATCAGAATTTTCTGGACGTTTGACGACGGATGACGGATGGCCTCTGGGCATATGAAGAATAGGCAGTCCATTTCTTTGCCTTCAGCACCAAAGAGTCTATGTTTATATCACCTCTCCCTGATGACGTATTGTGGTCTTCAACGCGTCTTCTCTCCACCAGACAGGTCTGCTGGGTCTGGTCTGGTTGCAGGCTTCGCCCTGCCCGGACAGTAGCGCCATCTGTTGGGCTTCGGGGGAACTGGAGGTGCTCCCGTGACAGCTTCCCGATTGAACTTGTTTTACCATGACTCTGTAACAAAAGGAACAGAAATATCAGTTTGATTTCCTAATTCCTAATGGTGGATCATTTATAACTCTGGACAGACACGCGAAAGAGGAATTTATTAAGCATATCGCCAATATTGCGGACAAATTCAAATGTAGAGTTAATGCCTAAAAAAAGACCCACTCTTTATTATTTGTGGGTAATTGGAGGGCTTCAATGAGGGAATTTCGTGCCAGTATATGACGTACAAGTTACCGCGTATACCTGCAATCACGTGGCAGGTTTTCATTTGGGAGACAATTATTGGTAGCAGCGGTCTGGCCCAGGTACATAATTGCTTCCCCCTTAGTTTCTTAATGACGCAGAGTCGCGCCAATTATTGCTGGGGGCAGTGATAAAGGAGGCGGCATATTGCTTTAATCTTTAAGCGGGTCGTTTACCTTAGGGGGGTTCTCTGATCCCTTGATGTCAGTTGTATACCAACCCTTTACTTAGCTGTTAGGTTCTTTAAAAACGTGTCTAACCAACCTTGCAGAACACAGAACATTTGTGAAAGGTAAAGTCTTTGGCACAATAGGTCTTTATAAATCATGACCTTCCGGGAATTGAACATAAAAGGACAGACCACGTAGGGGTGAGAAAAAATCAGGTCCCATAATCTATTCAGTGGATCACAATAGCGTCCCACAATACCAGTCCCAAATGCATTTTACTAATTAATGTTAGCATTAATAAAGCCGCCAGACACTTTCAGTTACAATAGACACACCCACGCCCCATGCCCCTCTGGTCACCAATATATATCTCGTTTACTCCTAGGGGAAATACCCCGTTACCATGGAAACGAGCAGCTGCATTCGGATGACTTACTTTTTTACTGGTCTAACTTGAGATAAAGTTTGTAAACTCTCAAAACTAATTGGGTGACATTACCAGAGAAACGCAATATATAGTGCGATCAATATCAGCTCTGAACACGGATGTGGAAACGTCCTTGGAAGGCATATAAGGGTCAAGTAAGTGAATCCCCATTTTTTGCGTTAAATTAAAAAAAATGGTTTTATAACTAATTTTAACTTGTAAAACCAACTTTTGGACATATTGTATGGGACATTTTATATGAAACCACCAATCAAGATTGTCATGCCTGAGTTGTGAAATGAACTCACTGCATGGATAATGCATGAAGTTACAATTAAAAAAAAAACATGCTGTTTGCTTACCTCTCATGGCTGCACCTGCAGTCCATCAGTCAAACCATGCGCTGAAGTCTAGTAGGTCTTCATCATCAGGGCTGAGAGGGGACTCGTAAGCACTGTCGGACCCTGACACCGAACTAGATGGCGACGCCACCCCAGAACAGGACGCTGACTCGGTGGGTGTGGTCAGAGGCGTCTGGAGACTGGACTGGGTGCTGAGGGCTGCAGAAACGGCATCATGGTCGTCTAACAGTTGCTGAAGATAACTGATGTAGTCAATAGCTCCGCGCAACGTGTCGACTTTGCTGAGCTTTTTTGTGTTGCTTGGTGCCGGCTCGACCACTCCCTCCGGCAGATGAGACCGCAAAGTTGCGAAGGTGTTATTAATTTGACGAACCCTGTTTCTCTCTCGCTCATTTCGGCGTACGGTAGCAGCACTTTGTGAGCGTCGCAAGAACCCATTGAACTCAAGCCGGCGTTTGCATCTAACGATTTCTGTCGGTTCGTCTCTGTGACGTTTAGCCGGTTTGATTGGAGGCGTGTGACGTTTGACTGACGTCACGTTTACGTTATTCACCGTCCCGCAAGTCGTCGTTGCGATGACGCAAGGTAAGACCGTCTGGGCTGTACTGCCTGCTATCCTCTGGGTCAGCATCGGCGCAGGTACAATCAACAAATTCACTGACTGCATCGGTAAAGGCTGGATGTTGATGGGACTCGTCGTTGCCATGGTAACGATAACGGTTTTTGCATACACCAAAATATCACAGAATTATAAAATAGATTCCTAAATGATGGACAAATTTCTGGCAACTTATTGCGGATAGTCCATGTAGCTGGTGACACGCGTGTCAGGTTGGTGCTACCTGTCTGCTTGTGACTCACCCACCCCAGCGATGACAAAGACATCTTATATATTCGGTCGTAGCTCCGCCCCCTTACGTGTGCAACTGTCAATCAGCGCAGTGGAGCGTGCTCAAGTCGCGTGCCACCGACCACCAAACCCTAAAGTAGAATCAGGATATATTTACTGATCGGTTCCCCCGGCTCGCCCCATCACTGCAACACATGCGTGCATTTGACACTTGAATTGCCTTCACTCGGGGACATAATATTCATGAATCCATGGCTACAATAGACCTGTGTTTACTAAGAATTTGCGAATGCATTCCCACGTTGGGGAGGATTTGGGGTAAGCTTGCTTTGGAGCGACGGGCATCGTTTTATTAGGACTACCAGATATTTAATGACAGTCGTGCCACTTAAAAGAGAATTGAGAATAGGGGTCCTATTTGCAATGCAATGGACGTATCACACAAACCGATGTCCTCTAATTAAACTGACATAATGGCCCTCGATGGGGCTTAATTATCACTTGAGCTATAAGATTAACTAACGCAACCTTAAAGACCGTAAAAATGCGCAGGAGACCAATCAAGATGCCTTTTTGGCTGGACACACACACGCATATATATATATATATATATATATATATATATATATATATATATATATATATATATATATGAGACACTTCGCACCACTGAATGTTAGTTTTAAGATTGAAAAGTACTTGAATACTTTAAAAAAGTACGTAAATGTACTATTTTCAAACATGTTATATAGGTATGTACAAGAGAACATATGCACACACATACTGTATAAAAGTAATCATATAGGAAAGGCTTTAAGGGAAAATAAAGTACTTTATTACTTTAAAGATGTACTTAAATGTACTCTTTAATACATGTTATAGATATAATATGCACACACACACACTGCTATATATGTCTATATGTTATCATAGTGTAATATAAAACATTATAATACGTTCACAGTCCTCGAGTTGTGACTGCATGGGGGCAACCAATCACATCTCGACTCTTCTGCGTGGTCCTGCCGCTGACAGGTCTCGAGGTCACAAGTAAAACCGCACCTGCAAATAAAGAATGTCGTAACATGAAAGAAACACTTCATAATAGCCACGCTTGTAGAATTCCTAAATGTTCAGAACAAAAAAATAAGCATTCCTTTCAACAGATGTGCATATGCAGCCTTTAAATATAGTTTATTTTATGTTTGTTAAATTCAGTGTTAGCATGCTTCGGTGTATGAATAAATGCCATGTATATAAATGAGATATTACAGGTTTATATAAATCTGACCTAGTAATATTATCCTGATAATGTGTTATTATATTAATGATCAATGTATTAATCGTTTGGCAATGACTGCCGTGGTTTTAAAAAAATCTTAAAATTATCCGTGGAATAACATTCAACGATATGGGAGATATTTTATATATATATATATATATATATATATGTGTGTGTGTGTGTGTGTGTGCGTGAGAGAGAGAGAGAGAGAGAGAGAGATTATGTGTGTTGCAATAAAGGGTATTTATTTCTGACGCAAAAGAGGTAGACCGTATCAATCGCATATAGTAAGATTGCATACATTTTTACTGTGCGGGCTGTTACGGCGTACCTCTTTGGCGGCGGTGCTCGGAACAAAAGATTACTGATTGAAATATGTAGACCTCTGTCATGTTTGTCCCTGTGTCATGTTTGTCCCTGTGTCATGTTTGTCCCTGTGTCATTTTTGTCCCTGTGTCATGTTTGTCCCTGTGTCATGTTTGTCCCTGTGTCATGTTTGTCGTTAAAATGCATAAACTTGCGTCAATATTTTATGGTTTGTTCTGTTAGTATTTTTGGAAAATACAGCAACCCATTTGATAGGCACAAGCATGAACATGTGGAAACACAAGTTTAATAGACCTTATCCGGAACTCCCTGCAAGCTGACCATAGGCCTGCAGGTGGTACAAACAGTGTCTAGTGACCAGAGGCTGTGACTGACAGCAGTAGGCTGGACATAGAGGGCTGTGTGTATAATCTAGGGTCCCTATCACTTAATCTGTAAATGACCATGCATAATTAGAATTAAATGCTACCAGATGGATAACATAGGCAACTACTGAAGCCACACATAGGAGCCGTGAGATTTAATTAAATCTAAAATTGATATCACAGGAGAAATAGATCAGACTGTATACATGTGCTTATCACCTCACCAATGTAAACAAGACAGAGACAGTGTAAATGTCATGCCTAATTTTTAACTAGATTTTTTTTAATCTATCAATTAGGGAATTATTTGGATTAATGACAGTTTTTTGGAAAATATCAATCATATCTTTTAAACATAATGACTTATAAGATTAATTTCCTAACACCTGCTGAGCTTTTAACACTGGATCCTGAACCACTTGTTTTAAAAGTATTGCAATAAGAGAATAAGATAAGCCATAAGCATAAATTAAGATAAGAAATAATAGTCCACATAATGAAGTTATATTAATAATTTGATCAAGTCATAGTGAAAAATAAATTTAACTTTTACTGAAGATTTCAACATTTATGAAAAAGCTAAGTTCCATTTCATACTGACTGACATTGACCAAAGAATTAATAAGGATTATACACCGGTGATTACCTAGGGTCGTATGATGGCACCAAGTGGACACAAAACGGAAATTTCAAATTTATTATATATTTCATATGTATAATATTCGAATGTAACTCAGTGTCTGATGGGGTGGTTCCTAATGTTTTGGCTCCTCTCACTCTGAGGTTTAAGACCTCACCCTGAGGTTGAAGATATATCTGGTTTAAATTAACCTGATTGGCAGATTTAAAATATATATTGTAATTTTAAAGAGATTTCAACATGGTTTTGACAAGTGTTTGTAGTACACTAGCCATTAAAACATGAGTCATAGGCCTTTATTAATAACAGGCCGTTTTTTCCAACAAATAGAGGCAATCCATCTGCTTACAGATAATCCAGGAAATCCTTCACTCATTCTGTTGATAAAATAGTGTAAAAAGAGGCGATTACACAGAAAGTAGCTGACTTTCATTAACAGGGTAAATGCTATATAATATGACCAGGGAGTGCTGGAGCAAGCACTGTTTGTACCACCAGCAGACTTAACCTGCCAGATGGCCCTCATTAGTGGACAGTTCCGGAGTAGATCTATAGGGAGAGGCGCCACCTACAGTCATAAAGTCTCACTTACACATTCGAGCACAATTGATATATCAAAATGGCAGTCCACCTGCATGTGCGCATGGTTTTCGCTAATATAACAATGGTACAAAATAATTCTTTCCGTTAGGAAGGCATCGTCAAAATTCAAAATTTATGTGCAGGAATGAAGTCATATTGCACCGGTACAGACGAACGGTAAATATGCACGTATTAAAATAGAACTAGAATGGCACTCGATAGAGCACACTCCTCCGCCAGGACATTTACTGCATCCGTCCCGTTATCATGATCCGCAGCAAAACGTGTCGTGTAAATCGGTTCAGTAAGTCTTTTTTCATAACTCTTGCTAAAAAAACAAACAAACCGGGAAACACTTGTGAAAACATAACCTTCTCAAAACACGCCTCATGGTAGGGCATTTTCAAACAACTCCCTGCACATGAGGAAGTATTTAAAGCTACCTATAGCTTTAACTCTTAACATGATACGTACGCTGTAGGTTTTTATCATATATCTAAGGGATGGTGAATTTGCAGACCAGAAAACAGTTTTGTAGGTGGATGCGATCTAGTAGAGCCGTGCGGCTGACACTACAATACTGGGTAACCGAGAGTTATATGTTTCAGTCACAGAGTATATGTACAATATACTAGTATACGTTCCAAGAGGGGCTGCCATGCACATAATAAATATACGAGTTTCTCGCCGCCTCAGTTTGCTGGGTTGTATATCTAAACATCTGTCTGTCTGTCTGTCTTTCTCTCTCTGAGAAAAACTTATCTTTGTTAATATCCTATATTATAAAGATTATCCAGGAAGAAATAAATTAAATAATAAATTGGTTAGAAGTTAATAAAGCAATTTAATCAAACCAAATAATGACGAAAATATCTAACATTTCATTAAATGACCCATGTGGAACCAGTTTTACGCATATATAAGCAGCATCTCTGACACATGCATATACGTGCACTAAAATATAAAATTAGCTTATTTATAATCCGAATTATTGTTATTTTTTTCATATCAATATTATGATTTTATGTGTGGCGAATTATATTTATATATTACGTTACTCTTATAAATCATTTTACTTATAATGCATTAACTATGATTACTTTGGTTTTCCGAGCCTAGTTTAGATGGCATTTATATATATATATATATATATATATATATATATATATATATATATATATATATATATATATATATGTAAGTACAGGAAGTCGTGGGTTGCCATTTTTTATAACTTTTTTCTATATGTATCTCAAGAGCTTTAACCTTGGTATCCAAGCTCGCCAGGGTACACTTGACACCATGACACGTTGACATATATAAACACACATACAAACATGGTACACATATACATCTATACAGATATGTATATATTGCCTAAACATCTAGGATATGGTTGATATGAGAAGCACTTTTGACATGCACACACCTGGGAGAAAGAAAGAATACATATATTACACGAATTACCGATTCACCGGTAGTTAGGTACACCATGGGGGACCGGGGAATACATATATAAATGAATGGGTATAGGCGTACCCTATACAGAACACCACAGCGTGTTGCTAAATCAACACTTCTCACACTTGTGATATTTAAACAGTCCCAGTGTCCTCAAAAGTCAAGACTAATGACTCGCTGCCATCTGCCTGTATCTCGATAACCCGTCCCTGGGTGCTCCTCGCTATTAATAAAGTACATTACGTTCATTTACGGGGAGATATCACGGACCAAATCCTGGACAATATTTGTTGCTTCTAAACTTGAGGCGCGTGCCGCCCGTCACCGAACAAGACAGCGAACATCTGCCTGTCTGTGTTGGATAGTGCGTGTTTGCTGAGGGTCAGACCTTTACTTTATATGCGGTCTGTCATTTAAATAATACAAGATCTCACATCTTGCACTTATAGTGTAATGTTTGTGACTTTCGTGTGCTGTTAAGCGTGGCTACCTGAAATGAATGTGTACTAGAGCTTGACGTTCACCAAGTCTCTCTCTCTCTCTCTCTCTCTCTCTCTCTCTCTCTCTCTCTCTCACACACACACATTGTTTTCATTATTTCATGTTTGAAAAACGGAACGATATGTGCATGTATAAAGAACTCAATGATGACATTTAAATAACAATGTAGAAAATTTCAGTCAGTCAGACACACACACATACACTCTCTCTCTCTCTCTCTCTCTCTCTCTCTCTCTCTCTCTCTCTCTCTCTCTCTCTCTCTCTCTCTCATGCATGGTCATAACTATCCCCATGCTGGGACGGATCCAGAATGCATGCTCAAAACTATCTCCATGCAGGGGTGGATCCAGGATTTAAGAAAAGCCTTGTAAAAGGTAACCCATGCTGAAAGGGGGGGGGGGGGCGCCCCACCCCCTGGTCACTCCACCTGGATCCGCTTCTAATCCCTAAGCTCTTTCTCACTCTTACTCTCTCTCTCTCGCTCTCTCTCCCTCTCTTACGCTCTCTCTCTCTCTCTCTCTCTCTTTCTCTCTCTCTCTCTCTCTCTCTCTCTCTAAATATATATAAATATATGTGTGTATAGGTTTTTCTGTATAGTAATATGTGTGAGCGTCTGTGCATATGGCTATGTGAATAGGTGTGTGCTATCATGTATAAATTACTGGACCTTGGGACACTTTGCTGTCCATGTATAATTTTTGTCACACGTCTCGCACACTTATACCTTCAAACAGAAGTGATATTTAACAGTTTCATGGTTTCAGCTGCTTTTAACTTCACGGTCAATCAAGGCATGCAAATCTACCATACATATATACCAACGTTGAAATTTGCACCTGTATACATAAAACACATTAATGCCTTGTTCCAGTGTTCACTGTATGGAGAAATCCATTGCATATATATATAAATATATTTATATATATATATTGTGTGTGTGTGAGAGAGAGAGAGAGAGAGAGAGAGAGAAATCATTTTTACTAATTCGTATTTCCATTCAACATGTTGCACACTCATCTTATTAAGGCTGTCTCTTGTCCGATACCATGTACAAACCACTTCTAGTTGATTGCAGAAAAAAAGTATTAATTTATTATATAAGGGCATATCAGTATTTAATACATTATGATGACAATTATCAGTTTCACTCACGTGCCTCGTGGGTCTTTGTGTGTCTGTGTGTTTGTGTGTGTGTGTGTGTGTGGGGGGGGGGGGGGGGGGTTCTGCATGGCTATTCGTCATTTGGAGACCAACGGTGCATGCATGGCCACGTGGCGGGGCGGGGCTAAAGAGGGGACCTTTACATACTGACGCATCAGGATTGTGGTGATTTATATACACATAACGACTTAACATTTACTGCCTAAAACTATATGCATAGTGCTCGCGATTGCCATTCTAATAGAAAAGTAATTATTATATATAATAAGAATTTGTTCCTAGGGCACATGCACATTTCGCGAAATATACATGATATGTTCATGAGAATGTGCAGTTATAAAGACATAATATATATATATATATATATATATATATATATATATATATATATATATATATATATATTAAAGCAATTTTTTACACACTTAATACATTCAAATATAACAAAACATAGTTGACGCGACCACAGCTAATATAACACCAAACGGACACTTTTACTGGATCAAACATATTTTGCAAATTTTATTTTTTCCAGAACGACCTTATTTTATTGTCTGCAGGATTTTAAAACATTTTTCGCATGAAAGCTTGTTATAATAGGAAGAAAATATACTCCATAACAGTATGACATGGAAGTCGGTATTTCCTCCTTTGGTGCATGAATGTGACTACCTCTGCATGGGCTGGGTTTGTGTTTGTTAATATCTCAACTATTCTTCTTGATTTATTATCCATTCCATCATAGCCGGACATATAAACAGATAAATATTATTAATAAAATATTAATACCCGCATATAATGAACGTAGTATATTCATGCTGTACGCTTTTAATCATCGGCCTGTGCTGTTTCCTCCTTCACTCCATTTAAGTCTACAATGCGTATATAATCCACTGTATATACGTGCTTATGATACAAAAACGAATACAGTGGCATGGATAATTATGTTTTAATATGGCAGTGGTTTTTGTACAAATATAGCAGGAGTTTACGCCCGTTTAGTTAAGAGTTGAGTTCCGCATTGGGTATAAATGTGTCTTTGACCAAAAATTACCTGCGGTACATATATTTTATATAGATCACTGTCACTTTCGCGCCAGCGGGTCTAGGGGTGCCCAGTTCCTGCATACTTCAACTTTACGGACGAAGTATACCTATCACCCTTCAACCTGTCGCGTGCTCAACTTCCGGTTGGTCCATTTTCTACTGGTGCACCTGTAAGAACGACCCGGTCAGGTTGTACACACACTCGTATTATAATATGTGTACATCCTCTTTGTATGTAGGGCCTCCCACTCAAAAAGTTATTGTATAGTAATTAATGAGACACTGAGAGGGGAGCCGCAGCTACGAACGTACACGGGCCAAAAGGCTAAGTAAACGAGGACGACTATTGGAAAGGATGTACGCGATCGAGGAAGCCTATATCTTCTTTCGCGATCTTATGAAGAAAGCGCACGGTGTTTGCCGAAGAGCAGACGACATTCCACAGAGTGTGACTTCAGCAGACGACACCCTGTTGGCGGGTCAAGTAGGGTAGCCACTACATGCGCGTGCCACTTCCCGTAACACTCGAACCTTTCAACCCTACAAACACCGCCGCACGCCCAGCAACGTCCGCTCTCTTCTCAAGGGTCTTAAATGGATGATAATAATATATAAAAATGGACGCCGAAGCGAGGGCTGGTTCCAACTCTCCGTGAATGGCTTTATTGACTTCAGGGACCCATTTACAAACACTACCAAGATGGACTCGATGAAAATGACTGCCTGTCACGGAAACAACCTCTTGACGGTGAAAGGTGACTTCCACCGTAACCTATAGAACCGAGTTCACCAAATGTTTTCTCCTTAGTAATAAGTGTACTTTGACCCAAACAGGAACAAACAGGTAAATACATACAATTGCATAAACTTTGCTAATTATATAGTTCGTCCCGCCATATGGCACCCGTCTACTATTGGCAATAGTTATGAAGTGCTAATATTTCTGTTCAGTTTATGTTTTAACAAATGGTAGAAATTACCATGTACACGCCGGCAAAAGAGAATGAAACATTTGATTCAAACAAATTAAATGTCATATTAAATTACCTTGTGAAGTGACGACGCCAAATGGCGTGTTTTTACCAAAGAGGTATATTTAATAATATTCACGGTACCATCATCCAATCAACTGACATATGTTAACAAAAAACTGCATTTAACCCTACAATGTCATTCGACATGTTCTGAAAAAAATACGCTGTTTTCTCATATATTGTTTTCAGTAGTTGTTTCACTCAGGTTTATTTCTTGCAAATTATGGTGCAAGTTTTTTATGAGTAACCAGCGGAGTATATTGTTGACTTAAAAGTAAAAAAGAATTCATAAAAAAATTCGCAGAAAAACATAATCGCATGGTTTTCCTAAATATGACACACTATAAAATGTGATGCCTGATATACTACGTGGTATTGCCAATGCATCTCCTCATGTGAACGGAGAAAAACGACTACCTGACGCAGCCGGAAGCTCGTCTGTGCAAGCAAACGTGATTCAGCAGGACACTTATTAGCACGGACGAAACTGACTATCCCCATTTTGTTAGCAATTTCTCATGTCATTTTTTAATATATTTTATGATCCTGTGGTAATTCTTTAATATAGGACAAAAAAAATAAATAAAGGAAATAATAAATACCATGATGATTGTCCATGAAAGCATTATGCGCAGTGCACATGCGTCCGTGTTGAATGAACCGGCTGGTCAGACTGGACGATATAAGGGCGCTTTCGTAGTCTGAATGCAGTTTTTCAGACAGACTGTCATTTACTTTACCTCAACACTCGAGAGTATCGATATTATCGATAGCCTGGTCATACACCACTCATGACTCAAAACTTCGGGAATCCACCACTAAAACAAACGTTCCGTCTATATTACATTTGACGGTGACACTAAATCGTTGCCACGCAACTTATCTGTGGTCAGACCTCGGAAATGGCCTTTTAAATTTTTTTTCGTCTTCATATGTCAGGAACGATAAGAGACATATTTTCCAATAATTTGAAATAGATCCTGCATTAAAATTTAAAATATAATTTGGGCTTTCTATCGGAAGAGTCTCCTAGGACTGTCTATATAAGAAACTATGTCAGTATATCCAGCTCGGCCCATTGAAAATCCGTCCAGGACAAACCAGGAAGAAGTCGTGCGGACCTGTCACAACGTAAGAACGGGTAATATCTGATAGTCTTTTAATAATCTCACAATGTTAAAACAAACTTGATATTATATATATATATATTTGTTGAATTTCGAAACCATGCATATCCGTATACAGAAAAATCAGCTGTTCACATTCACCATGAGAAAAGTATGATTACAGTATGCAGACAATCACTTTATAACACGCAGACAGTCCTCATCAGTAACTGTGCAGAGAACTTTGGACTTTTAATATGATCAATTAAACAGTAGTTATCATTGATGATAAAAGTGTATGTGTGTGTGTGGGGGGGGGGGGAGAGACAGACAGACATGCAGACAGACGGAGACAGAGAGAACGCAGATTTCCCGTTCACATGAGCGGTCTATGCAGGGACTCAGAAATGTTGCACTATATATATATATATATATATATATATATATATATATATATATATATATATATATATATATATATATTCAGCACTCGACACTCAGTTGGGATGGTGCACTTTGAAAAGGAGAAGATTGTATGGAAAAATAGGAAACCACTGCATGGATGAGCACAAGTTACTGATAAGTGATTAATTACCCAATGCAATACAGCATGAAGTGAATACTTTTGCTAACATAATATTTTTTGAAACGAAGATGCTCAAACTATTGGTAATCATATGATATATGCATGGTAATATAACAAATTGGGTCTGTTGCATGCGTGTGATATATTCATTTGGAATTCAGTTCTTTGTTTATATATATATATATATATATATATATATATATATATATACAAATATACACATATATACATATACAAAGACGCTATCCTGTGCTGTCATTCAACGAGGGACCATCTAGAAAGTTACAAAATATACACATCTAGAAAGTTACAAAACATACATTTAATGTATAATAAGTCTGAATCGAATAGTTTATTCTCTGTTGCCGGAGTACTCATATACTGTGGTTGCCTTTTTGTTCGCGGGGGTTTTATTTTCGCGATATTCGCGAATGGTAAAATAATCTCAAAAATGAAACCCTCGGGAATAATTGGACAATTGAGTATATATATGTCCTTCTTATTCAGTGAAACCAATGATTGTATGTGAATAGGTTAGAACAGTGAGAAATTTAATAATAAATTGCATTATGCAGGTATAGGAAAAACGTTCCCTTAAATGTGCTAAACTACCTGTGCTGTTTGTACGGGACCATCGTTATATGAATAGAATATCACAAACACATGACTTATTTCTCATTTAATAATATAAAGAGGTATGGCTTTACCAAATATTTGATATAGGTTCTGGTGAGATTGCGAAAAAAGAAACCCTCGCGAAACATTCAGGATTGAGAAATCGCGAAATTTCAGCCTCGCGAACATGAATCCATCCACAGCATATGCTCCGTCATTTTTAACGCACACACACACACACACATGCACACACACACACATATATACATATATATATATATATATATATATATATATATATATATATACTAGTATATATATATTACAGGCACCTCTCAACTAAGGGCACCTCCTATTTACGGCCACTTACCGGCAGTCCCTTGAAAGTAGGTCCCGAAATCCATAACCTCCCTATAGTAAGGGCACCTCTGTATTCCAGGCAAAATGTCCAGTTCTCGTCAGTGTCCGTAATTCGGAGGTACCACTGTATACACACGTTAATTTTTATATTAGGCGATAGAGACTGAAATCCATGACAATTTTAGATTCTGCCGAGAATCAGTTTAGAACTTCATGATTATAGTAACATTTTTATAATTCAAAATAAGAAAAACAATTGCCACAACATACATGAAAATAAGGAATGGGTGAAAAGTGTCAATTATCAACATTAATTTTAAAATAGTTTATCTATTTGGAATGCATGATTCATTATCTCCAGTTTCTTAGTTATCTCATGAAAATTCAGGAATAATGTCTTCGGAATAGATAACCTTCTGCCTAAAACTTACTGCAGATGAATGTGATCAGTACTGAAAAAAAATGTTAACATGACTGCCACTGCCACCCACACTCGTGTTTTGAAATTAACTTTCACATAAATATTAGATACAAAGTCGAATAGGGTGCACGTTGGGGGGGGGGGGGGGGGCTGGAGCATTGGCCCTATAAGCCCCTATTTGCCTAAAATCCGATCGATGGGGGGGGGGGTATAAGTGGAACAAACTATATTTTTAAATATTTTATTACGACCAATCAGTGTGCACGGGCTCATGTGGACATTTAGAAACATGTCAAGGTTGTGTGCTTGGGTGTGTGCGCAAATGCAGGTATGAAACAGAGCAAGGAATGTAATTTTTTAAAATAAATACACCAAGTATGAATTCTAACCACTTTTCCCCGGTGTAGTGCGCCTTTTCAGGAGGTACGCCGGAAAAGGTGTGTTGCACGCCACATATAAGGATTTTAAGCAGGACACATCAGAGAACACGTAACTGTTATTGCCAACATCAATTACAGATACCTTTACCTGTAGAAGCTATAAGAAGCTAAAAGTTTCAATGTAATCAATTTGCCGCATGAAAACATCTATACATTTATCAACAAAAATATATGTGTTTTATTAACCTATTTATTTTCAAAAATAGAAATAAGGCCATTAATACAAGTGTCTGCATGCTTGCAAGTGATTGTTGGTGTATATAATCTATCACTGTACATAGGGCATTATGCATGTGTTGCGTCGGTGCTGGGGGGCACGCATTAACTGGGTGCGCCTTTCCTCTTCCGCGAAACCACCGTTGATTGAAATAGGTCAATCTGGGTTTTGTAGCGGCACCAGAAACCAAACACTCGAAGCCTGTCCCGAAGGATGAGTTCACAGAACTTCATAGATCTTAAATCCCCGAGCACGCCCGGGGGTAGAGTCGTTTGTCTCTCGTGCCATCTGTCGCAGAGCGTGGCAGCTCATCGGGAGCTCGGTGGGAGACAGATTCCCGTTGCTCCCCTACCTTACTTAATTAAACCAGCCTGTAACAAAATGACAGATCTAGGGCCCCGTGTAGCCTGCCCCGGAGTACCACGGGGAATAAACGCTCTTCCATGATATCCGGAACAATAGGCTTACGTGGATGTGTAGCCCCGGCGCAGTTATTTGAACGAGTGTCGAACGCCTATAAGGGAATTCAGCGCATCTGTTGCAATATTTATTTTAGACGTTCATTAAGTTCTTTGCTTTTGCTGATAAAGTTTCCACTTTATAACGGAAGCGTTCCCCCGTAAACTATTTCTGCCTATTTAGCAAACACTCCTTTGCTTTCTTTATGTTAATTTCTGTTTTTCTATAGATATAAGAGCGGACTGGGCTGACAATGTATATTATACAGCGAGCGTAGGCGATGTTTCTAAGAGGTACGGAACGGTTACACAGGATGTCACAGATGTCGACAGAGACGCCGTAAGACTATTCAACACTGGCTGATCCCTCTCGAATGAATGTGGTGATGTCTCTAGAGGTTTTATGGGGATTACCATAATAATGAGCGTCCCAAGAAAGCCACCATAAATCTACATATTATATTATTAGCCGTATAGTATATGCTTGGCGCGTGTCCTGTTTTATATTCCAGGTCGTTAACCTTACAGCGTTACCATTTTTTCTCCTAATTTTATTTTTTGAAGAAATATTTGAACTATCACAGCCTCTCTCAAATTAGCATTTCTCTGGACATATAAAACTTTAAAGATAACGTGCATGCATGATTTATCGCATGATTCATTACACGTGCATACAGTATAACTGCGAATACACACACACACACACAAAACACAAAATGTCATATTTCAATCAGGGATTTTTATCAGTATATATTTGACAAACCTTTACTTCTTTGTTTCCAGCTGCAAACAAAATAGTATGTTTTAGGGTACATCTATGCACTGGTAAATTATTCAGCAGATGCTTTACAGAACTGGACAATTTCTTGAAAAGTTATATGCAATTAAAATTGTTTTCTCAGGTATGACGGAAAATAACTTATGTCACCGGACGATAAATATATCTAGTATATGGTCCTATACCAGAACTAAATCAGGAAGGAGATTGTCTTGTGTAAAGTCTGTGGTTTTCACCGGGTTCTCCGGTTTCCTACTGACTTTTATACACCACCATCTGAGCCATGGAAAGTGCCTCATATTAGTTTTAATATAACATTTGTACAAACCATGTAAAATAAATACAGTTTTAATTTTATACACTCATATTTATATGTAAAGGGTATGAATACGTGCATGCATGCGGATTGATTTCGTAATTAAGAGTCGCAAGGCCATTGGGGCACGCTATATATTATTATTATATATAGGCAAAATACAATGGGAAAACCAAAATATGTATAACATGGGATAAAAGGAGAAAACTATGCATATACGTGTAAAACAATGATAGCTAAATTTCTGATTGCCATGCAGTCTATATAACAATTATATATACGCGTGGCACAAAATGCCAATGAGTTCTAATTGGTTTTAGAACACCTTGTTAAAATACGAGGGGACTTACGCCTCTTGCTTCAATATTCTTACGGGATTACGTGGGGATTGGGACGGGGGTTCCTGAATGCATGTCAGGAGATCATGATTTAATGTCAAGTGGAACAGAAATCGAAAGCAAAACAGAAACAATTTCTTTAAACAGTTCAACTTCTGCAGAACTGAAATGTATGCAGGATATTTACAAGCCATGCCCCAAGCCATGCATGCATGTTTTTACAAGCCATACATGTATAAATGGCAACTATAAATATATATATATATATATATATATATATATATATATATATATATATATATATATATATATATATATGATGCGTGCCTTTAATTTCCTAATCGTCGAGGACTTTGCTTTCGTTTCCGGTGACATATTAACCAAATGCTCAGACAAGTTATTGAGAAAAAGACGAGAAAACAGATTAACTAGAATACGGGTATAGTCGACAAGCGACTACGTGTATCCGCCGAAACCAGAGGGGGACGGGTGAAGTGAGGCATGGATTGAGTGGCAAGGGGGAAATAGAGTAAGGTGTGTTGCATATTAGCATGGATGTCTGCAGCCGAAATGTGTATGTAGGTAGCGCCACCTTCAACAAAATCCAGAAAGCTATCCAAGTTGTATACATTTACAAAGTTTTAGACAGATAAATCAAACCACAGCCGAGATATGAGTAATTTTATCCCACAGCAGACAAACAGAAGGATGCTTAGCAAAAATAGTTGCATGTAGGGCAACCAGTTTTGTGTATGATAAAAAGCCATGTGAGATCTAAAAACATGCAACATTTCAGGGGGATACGTCAAACCAGTCCTGAGATATTAGCATTGATGCCTGCAGTGTAAACATAAATGTAGGTAGCGCCACTTGTCACTAAATCCAGAAAGTTATCCAAGATGTATATACATGTACATGCAAAATTTTAGGCAGGTAAGTCCAACCACTGCAGAGATATGAGTGATTTTAGCCCAGAGCAGACAAACAGATGGACGCTGTGCAAAACTGTGATTTGTGATCTATAAACGATTTGTGATCTATGCACATGCAAAATTTAAGGGGGATACGTCAAACCAGTCTGAGATATAAGCCTGGATGTCTGCAGCCTAAACGTGAATGTAGGTGGCGCCACCTGTCATAAAATCAAGAAAGCTGTCCAGGATGTTTACACATGCAAAATGTCAGGTGGGTAAGTCCAACCACTGACTGATTTTATCCCATTTTTATCTATTCTTCAGTCCCGCAGTGCTAACCCATCGATCTGAATTTTCCTGTTCGTGTTTCAGCCAGATCTCCGACACGTCTGAATAAAAAAAATTACCTTTTGTTATAGTCTTATTTACAGGTGACAGACTTGCACCTGATTTGTTTTACCTGATTCCCTATTTTCGCTCAGTTTTACCCGTGTTTGACTAGAGCGTCAATATGTCTGATTTTCCCAAACTGAATTTTGGTCATAGGAATACAGGTGACTTATTTTCATATGATCTGAACCTTGGCCTATATTTTCCTATAACTTTTTCAATATATATAGTATACTGCAAAGCAGACATTCTTTTAAAGTTGTGGCGATTGATAACTTCCCTTTAATTGCGATCGCTCAGCGACTGCTGCCCTAGCTCTAGTTGTTAACTGCTGCTGACAAAACGACCGTGCCTGTTATAAGAGGCTACTCTGAAAATATGTGATATCAAGCAGATGATTGTATTTGCGTTTTACATTAATTAATAGCTTAAATGACTTCTGCGTGTTATCATTTCGTTTGCATACACCATGATAATATATATATATATATATATAAGTATATATGTATACAAACAAATCAAAAACTTCATATCACATTAAAAAGTATTCTTAATAGTACAGGAGGCTCTTAAATAGAGCCATGCATGTTTGCCTTCCCATGAACCTTGTAAAAATGTTATGCAGTCACACGCTATCAAGCAGAATGCAAATATATGTAATTTGATTTGTCACGAATTAAAAGGACGCTATCTGACAACTGTCGGAGTAAGTATAATTCCGCGAGACCCGCCCGCGGTGTTTGTATAATCTGTACCTTGGACGCCATACTTGACATCTTCTCACGGTTCTGGCAGATTAACATCTCCGGGAAAAAATCCTGGTTTCTCAAGGGTGCAAATTGAACATTATTAAGCGACGCTGGGTAACAATAAACACTTTCTTATGCTTGGCTGTTCACTTACGGGCGCCCCACGTGCTCTCAACAATGGGACACGTGAGCAATCAAAAACTTGTCCCCTGTATGACTACCCCCTTTATTTGCAGCGTGAAGTGACTGGCTCCACGAAAATAAAACTGCAGACGACCTAAATCCCAGCATGCAGTTTGACACTAATCGGTATGCATCGGCACACGGGGTGAATGAGTTCATTTTGATGCCGACAACGGTCGTGTGTGCACGCGCACATCGGGGAATATTAATAAAAATATGTTGACGCAATTGATTGTAACCACGGTATAAGCAGTGTCATTTGGTAATTGATCTATAATTGATAACAACATTAATGACTTGTTACAAAGTCGTATGCAAATACGCTATCACTTTTTGCAAAACATGCGGGAAATGCTTCAGTAAAATCTGTTAGGTTCTCTTAAGAACTACGATGCAATTAATAAACATGTTATGTTTGATTATGAATAGCCATAATACCAACGATATATAAGAATAGATTAGCTGGCACACTCAATAATATAAACTCATTTATTTGCAGACTTCCATTCTTAAATTAAACACAAATTGATATAATTTGTTAAGATTATATAAATTACAATAATTATAGGTGACATGAATTATCTGATAATATCGTCTTGACACGAAAGATACGTGAGCATTTTTCAATAACACAAAATGCGAGGATGTCATTCACAATCGTTTAGTCCTGTGAATATCTAAGGGGTCAATTCGATTCAACACGAATAATCGATTTTTGCCATTCGGTTTTATTTTCGGTTCGATTATTGTGTACAATCATACTTTTTTTATCACAGAGATATATATTTAACATACATATACAATAAACCTCAAAATAATGACCACCAACGGGACCTCGATAAAGTTGTCTCATTTTCGAGGTTGTCGTTCAAGGGAGGTCTTATATAGAGAGCAAAACGGAATCAGGACCGTGAACAAATGGTCGTTATTTTGAGGTGGTCGCTAAAACGAGGATGTCGTTAAACGAGGTTTTACTGTATAAACGTTTTCTTTCTCGTCGAAGCTTATATATGAACATCATAGTACATATCTGAGTGTTCATGTTGACCACATAATATTACACAACTCTTATTTTTTACCCTGTTAACTAAAAATATATCAATGGTGACTAATATAATTAAAAATGCTCCCTACATTTTATATGTATATATATTGCATGTTTATATGTCCTTTGGAACGGTGGAACCTGTCTGAAAGACAACCTATCTAATAAGACCATTAGTTTATTAAGACCACCATTGAGCCAACCGAAAATACTCACATTTGTTATAACTGATTTGTCAAATGAGACCACCTGTGAATAAAAACCTCTCTTGGCCAGTCACATGAACGGGTGGTCTTATTACATCAGTATCGCTGTATTTACCAGAGATTTACAGAGGTAGGAAACTGCAAAGATGCAAAGACCATAAATAAAATTAATTGATCATTGCAGGCTCGATTCGATTATCGATTAATGACAGGTTTTATTCAAATTATTATCGATTATTCGTTGCTTTGTTAAACTCATATATTCATTATTGGTGATCTATATGCCGTGTCTGGGGTCCATCAGATTATACATGCGTGCTAAATCTAAACAACTTGACGGGGATCATCGAAAATTGGTAGAAATGCTTGTCCCCTACAGGCACGTATACTATATATAATGTCAAGCTTTTATTTATAGGTAACATTAAATAATAAAACAAGACGACCAGAGGCATAGTCACGAAATAATAATTTGACGTGTTTTCTTGACTTAGACCTTGACCTATATAAAAATACACATACACCATCAAGAAGTCGTTCCGATATACGATAGTTGAAAGTTTCAAAGAGATTCATGGTAAACTGTGACCATGCAGTAGAATGCTATATAACAGAGGCAAGAAGGCAAAATTGAGGACAAATAACAATCAGACAGACATATTGAAAAGTAACACAAAGCTGAGACCAGTTGACTACACTACGTTATGCAGGAGACGAAGGTAAAACAAATGAGCCAAGTTTATGAAGATAGGACCAGAACTGACAAAGTTATGAGGAAAATAACATTTTGAATTGTTTTGAAATGACAGACATACTGACAAAGTTACACAAAGCTGAGACCCGAAAATGAAAATCATGCACCTTTGAGTGTAGTTTATGTTATAAGATGTACCAGTTTCAAAAGGATTCCTGCAAAACTATTGCCTATAGAATGCTATATGTAAGACACAAGAACCAGCAAGAAGGCAAAATTGAGGACAACTGACAGACAGACAGACATACTGACAAAGCGACACGAAGTTGAGATCAGATGAATTAAATCATGATTTGAAGAAGACACAGAGGAAGAAAATGAGCTATAGTTTAAGTAATTAAGGTTTATAGTTTCGGAGATATGGCCCGAAAGTTATGTTGTAGTGTTTCGAGTGCAGCGCCCCTAGCGGCAATATCCCGAAAAATGAAAAATCACCTTCGAGATATTAGCTGTAAGACATAATATGTACCTGTTTCATTAAGATTCCTGGTAAACTATGGCCTGTAGAATGCTATATGTAAGACGCAAGGACCAGCAAGAAGGCGAAATGGAGAACAACTTACAAACAGACAGACAGACAAAGTGACACAAGGTTGAGACTAGATGACTCAATCAAGTTTTGGAAAAGACTCAGAGGAAGAAAATAAGTTATAGTTTATGTATTTCAGGTTCATAGTTTAGGAGATATGGCCAAACATTGATATGTTGTTGTGTTTCGAGTGCAGCGCCCCCTAGCAAATATTTTCCAAAAATGAAAATCACAATCGAGATATAAGTACAAGACATAAGATTATCAGTTTCAAAAGGATTCCTGCAAAACTGTGGCATTTAGAATTCTAAATGTAAGACGCAAGGACCAGCAAGCAAAAAAAAAAAAAAAAAAAAACAATAGACAAACAGAAAGACATACTGACAAAGTGACACAAGGTTGAGCACAAGAAAATGAGCCTAAGTTTTTTTTAGTATAGAACCAATATTGACAAAGTTATGATGAAATTAGAGTTTCGACATTTTTTGATGACCTTGACCTTGACCTTTAATCAATGATGACAATAAACTATAGGCTTCCATGATTTTTGACTTTCAATGAACTATGTCAATTTCAGATCGATTGCTCCAAAATTGTGGCCAGGAGAGTACTGCAAAACAAACACACAAACACACCCACAAACACACCCACAAACAAACATACGCGACTGACCAACATGCTTGCCGAAATCGAAGATTTCCGGCAAGCAACAAATTTGTTATTTTTTTTACAATGCCAATCATATTGCCTTTCGACTTTGAAAGGTACAGGTGCATGCACATGTGGTCGCCTGATTAACATACATAAATGCCTGTTTATAGATGAGACGTCTTAATAAAGCCTAATTAAAAAGCAACCTACGATTTTGACTGTCGAACGATTTTGGCAGGGCTACGATAGATAAAATCGTCGTTAGTTTTGAAGAATTTTGTTATAACTTTTTTTTCATAATTTGGAAGCTTTCATAAAAAAAAATAAATGTTGTACGACGGTCGTGAGAAAAAATGGTCCGGGATGTCTAAGTCTAATCGTACGCTTTTTCTACGACGGTCGTAAGATATAGAATTATAGTTCTAAGACAAACCCACGGCGGTCGCAGGAATGACCTACAAGGGTTAAACATTCGTATATAGGACCGTCCAAAGTAGAACGTCCGGCAATCGTTGGGCTGTCTTAGGAAAGTCTTACTATTTTTAGGGCCTCAGATAACCAAAATAAGTCGTAGGTTTATCGTAACACATTCGTAAGGCAACGTACAACAGACCTACGAGATCGGCCTGACGTATTATAAAGCCTAGGTCACAACCGCCCTGTTTGCGTCCACATTTTGTGCATGCAGAATCTCACGTGCCACGCAAGTCCGTCTTGCGAAATGTCGAATTTCTAACAAATTCTCAGAGATCAACCGTTTACGAGGCCCCCGCAAGTAGTTCGCAAGTGAGACGTGCACATTTTTAAGGAACATTGGGAAGAAAATCCGTGCATGGCCTAAGACGCTCGCCCCACGCAATGAGGGAGAAAGTGCCACTTGCCTGATGAGTATACGGTTTGTCCAACGTCCTTCCTACGTGCTTTCGGGCTGTCTGCGACATAACAATTTCGCATGACGGACTTGCGTGGCACGCGAGACTGTGCACACAATTTAGACACAAACAGGCCGTAAGAACCCCGTTAGCCAATTAATTGTGACCAAAACTGTTGCTGTACCTCTACGACCTCCATGAAACCCAAATTTCGCAGGGGTTGTACGATATCAAAATTCGTGCGTCCAGTTGGGACCAAGGCTTTAAGAATAACCCTTGCCGCTTAAAAAAAATGATTTTTTTTGGTCGCAAAAGACCGAATTTTTGTAAGACACACCAAATATTATCCTAGATATATACTTCTAAAATTTTCTCTCGTAGACCTGTCGTACACAGGTGTTGTGCGATGTATGGGACTCAGGCTTAAGGAAGGTTTTATTTTGCGCTAATTTCGCTAGTTTGAAATCCTCTTGAATAAAAACCTATCACCGCATACTTTCACCACTGATTATGGGACCAGGCCAAAGGAAAATACCGTCGACCGTTTGGGGGGGGCACATCGATCTAAATATAACAATTTATATGAACTGCACGCACACGATGTACCAATTTACCTTTCAAGTCCCCCTTTCATCCGAATATTTAGTGAATAAAAATGATAATGATGTTATCTTGGTGTCAATGAAATTTGATCCTTTCATTATCGGCAATTTAACGCGTAATGCACACAAATGACCCAGTGTTGATTCGGCACATTCGAAAATGTAACTAAACATAAACATACGTCCCACTGGTTAAACACGGCCACATTATACACTTTGGCGTAACGTTTGGGTTTCCTTTACATTTCAGGAAGTGCTTTGTGGACACTTTTCACGCCCGCTTGAGAGGCAGAAAGTCGCGCCTGTCTGTACAACTAACAATATTGTTTGTCAAAGGTGGATTTAAAGCAGCTATACATTTCGTCTGCTGCTTGATCTATTTTGATTCCCTTGAAATGCGTAACATTTTTTACTGAATACACCAACACCAAATAGATCAAAATGTTAAGGTTAAGTGATACTGAGATCTTGAAGGAGTCAGCCAGATACACCACTTGTATTGAAAGAAGAATTAAAACACGTGTTTTATATTTCCGCCAATATACATGGCCTTTTATGATAAAAGCGCCATGCAATAAGTGCGTCAAAGAAATTAATGTACAGGAATTCCATGGGTTTGTGCTTTAAATATGAGACAACTATAAGGGTCTAGAGGCAAAAAAGTCCCCTATATATACTATGCATGTGTTTAACTAGGAAAGTGTGGCATCAGTGATACCCAAATATCCCATAACCTTTGAAGAACCCATTTTAAATTCACAATACTTGCAAAATATACCAACTGGATTTTAAAAAAGAAAATTACCTAGTTAGCCATATAGTTATCTTGATGACCCGGCCTGTTTTAACTGCATGGGGGCAATGGGGGATGTAATTTGTAAACTATAGACCGGTATGAACAAAATTTATCAAAGTTATCAAATATATGCATGGCTGTCATGGTTGTGGCAAGAAATATGAATGCAACTTTTCATGCTAACAGCTATTTCTATTGCAGTTTGTATATTTGGTACTAGACTCAAAATCATGTATATACAAATACCTGAAATCGTAAATGTTATGATTGGTAACTTTTGATTTGCATGAAAAAGGCATTTTGAAAATAATTTTTTCCAGTAAATTGCATATTTTTTCCCTTGGTCGAAGATACAATTCACAATGACATGCAGGAAAGCTAAAATTTAAATATTTCTCACTGATTGAGGAATAAGACGTAAATACCATATCACTTCACAGAGAGTATATAAGCTACCAAATTTGGTACCATCTATACAGGCAGAAATCATATTTCAGTGATATGATTAAACATGTCTAAAAATTTGGTAATGATTGGCCGAGTGGTTTATGCAATAAAAAGTAAAAGATTTTGCTCCATATATGAAAAACATGTGAAATCAGAAAATTTCGTGACCAGAAGTCCTGTGGAAATTTTATACAATATACCGTATTCATTGAATTCCCTTTGCGCCAAGGAATTCTTGCTTATATGATTTAAAAGCTGAAGTGTTCTTATTGATATTTACTGACTTATCTGAAGAAAAGTGAAAAAGACCACATTGGAGCACAAGCAGGAAGTCACCATATAGATGTGGCACCACATGCATGCAGGGTATAATCACATGTCAGTCATACACTGAGTATAACTGTAAAATTTGGTAAAGAAAGCAGCGGGGGTTTTAGAAATATTTGGTGAAAGAATGGAATGGTACGGACGGACGGAAGGAAGAATGGACGGACAGATGTGGACCATTTTAATAGTCTTCCCTCCTTACGGTGCACGGGGGGACTAATAATATATATAACATGCAAGACGAACTCTAATATGTACTTTACCAATTGTGAACGCCTGCATACTTCTCTTGGAATATCTTTTCTCTTTGGAAACTGGAAAGTTATATATCTAAAAAAAAGTCATGTTCGAAATCTGCATTTGGTGTGAACCTATAACTTATATACAACAAGGGAAAATACATAGAACTTTAATAATATTACAGAAATATAATTATGGAACATCAAACAGGCCTGTTAACCTTTCAAAACATCCAATCATAAATCAAGATCAGGAAAAGCCTCAATTGACAGTTGCAGATTGGATATAAATATAAAGATGGCTACTCGTGCAGGGACACGTCCAAAAATTCAAAGAAAAGTATAAAAAACTTAAACCTTTGATTGTTTTTCTGAAATTCCTAATTGCTATATTCGATCGTTAATTCCATAGTTTCCTGAAACATTACAAATTTTAACATTTAGAAATCATCTTCAAAAATAGGTACATGCATGCGTTCACATGCAGTCGGTGGAAAAAAACTATATCTAAGGAGTGTCGATCCTACGTCCGATCCAATTATGTTATATATTATACGATTGCGTGCAGTTTCTACGCCATTGAACATAGTGTATATGATCACTTTAAGGGTAACCTCTGAATACTGCAGCCTGCCTTTATACTTGAATGTATGACGTCACGCATGCATAAATAGCCAGTTCTATATGTTATGCATGTTAAAACAAGAGTCAAGCTTTATTATTTGAAACTTGTAATTCTCAAACAAAGCAGTGGTAGATATATTCAAATCAGGGAGAATTTGATATAAATAGACTTTCCCATGCATGAAGAAATAAGATATTGAGTTGCACACGAAAGTACAAGAATACCTAATCAAATTTTATCCATGGGTTCAGCTATTGATATGAATACCACAGTGTCATATATAACAATTATATATAATGTAATTCCTATGCATGGATTATGCATGGATGTAAATGTATTTGGAGAATCGTTAATATCCACATGCAATGAATGTTTAAAAAAAATGTAACGTGCATCAAACCAAAAGTTACTTAACAGTGCATCATGTAGTCGAGTCCACACCATTCAGCCAGCGTCACATATCCAAAACGGAGCCCGTCCGACTTCTCTGCGAGCTGAATAGGGCATTTCGGCATGAATACGGCCGGTGTTTGCTCGATCACTGCGGACTCCGCCGCGATTTTTAGGGGTCGGCCGACGATCGCAGGGCACCGAAACCTGTTCTTAAATCAGCGATTTTCCAATGGCGATTTTTGAGGTCGCAGAGCTCGTAAACAGGTCGCCCGTAGATCGCTCTGGCAGCGGCCAACATGCGATCGATGTTCGAGCAGCAATCAAACGATTTTAGACATTTTTGCTTTAAAATTCGGACGGAGGTCGACAAAGCTGGGCGGCCTCCGCATCGGCTCCCTACGATACTCGAACGACCCCCTCCCCTATCCCGCCCGACTTGTACAAAGTCGTACGTGCTGCGAACACGCTCCGTGCTGGTGTCGGGCCGCCGTCGCGCGATTACTTCGGCCTCCGGCCGGGTTCCTCCCATCAATTCAGCTTCCAGTTCATGCTCCGATCAGGCGGATTCAGACTCTCGTGCCACCTTCTTCTTATAAACTGGTTTCGTTGCTCCCTTGGTCTTCTTTGGCGGCATATTAGCTTGTCCCTATTACTTAGTAGCTGTGCAGTGCGCTTCACTCTGTCAGAATTCAGACATATGATGTGACAAACATTTATATGCCATATATATATACTCGAGGCGCGGACGTCGGAAGACGTCAGGCTGGACGCCCGGGTGTTTGGCGGGCATCGACAGACCAAATGACCATCGACCGCAACTCGGACGGCGTCTGCCATTAAGCCGGTTGGCCTTCGCTCGACTACTGACGGCCACCGGACGATTTTTGATCACCACTATTCAATGGGCACCGTCCGATCCCCGTCCGATATGTGACAGGTTAGATTTTAAGCGTAAAATACGCTCGATTTCCTGGCGTGCTTGTAATTTGTCGACTATCTGGCGATCCACAAATTCGGCCGGAGGCCGTTGGACATGTGACGCAGGCTTAAGAGTCCGGCCAAGTGCAAATACATGAACAGGAGTTAGGCTACCCGAGTCCTTTAGGTATGAGTCAAAGTCTACTCCCGAGTCCTTTAGGTATGAGTCAAAGTCTACCAAGTCCGAGTCATCTGAAACCCGGGACCAAGTCTGAATCCAATGAAATTAACTTGTTAAAAGAAATATAAAATAGAAATTTGAGATTACCATAATCAAATGTTTTTTTATATATTGTATGTGATAGTTACAGAGCTTTCATTCTCCTGAACTCGAGATGGACTTGGCCTGATTTCTCAAGTCTTTACCTCCGTGTCCGAGTACAAGTCCTAATCCAGGACTCCCGAGTAGTCCGAGTATACAAGTCCCAATCCAGGACTCCCGAGTCCATGCATGCAGGTACAGTACACGAGTTCTAGTCCCTAAAAAGTGGAGTAAAGTCCGAACTCGACTCCTCCATCACTATAACTTAGTAATAACTCAATAAAATTAAAATACTGTAAAGAACGGAAACATCAATTGTTAGTACACTGCTTGAGGAGGGGTTCCCTGCTTCAATTTAGATGGCAATATTATTAGATAAAACAAATGTCACATTTTTATTCAAAGTGATGAGTTATGAAAACCTGACACTGTTTTGATATAGTGACTTTTTTTTTACTTGTTTACATTTTTTCTTAAATTGAACGAATATAATTCTTTCAAAGATTATATGATTGGATTTCATATATGCTGAATTGCCTACGCATGTATTGTAAGTTAGATATTGTGGAAATGGAAACAAGATAAAAAATGATTTTCATTTCAGAATTAAAGTAAATTTTGGAAGGTAAAATCTTCCAAGAAACCCTGAAGCAAAGGTCTGACAATGGAGTAAGATATATAGGAGTTTTTACCAGGAAGAACTCCCCGTTATTGTATTTTGCATACCTTGGTTAAAAACTGGTTTTACATTATATTTTACATGAGCTGTGCAAGATCGAAATTTGTCAAATATATATAGACGGGCAATTATACAACCCACGCACACATATAGCTTTACCGCGGGAATCAAACCCGGGTCAGCAGCGAAAAAGAGTCGAGCGTTTTGCCACTCGACTGTCCATGCAGTAATCCTGTAAACGTAATCCTGCATGTAAGAATACTGAAGCAAAAGACACAGGTCCCAGGGTGTTCTAAAACGGATTAAATCTCACTGGCGTTAGTAACATGGGAACATAAGTGTTAGAATGTCAATCAGAGATTTATCCATCATTTTGGACACATATATATGACTGACTGAAGATGTTTTTAGCTTTATTGAGTATAGCTACAGTTTGCTGTAGTCGGGACTTCCGTCCTGTGCGCTCCTCAAGCGTAATTTGGATAAAGCCAACAGACGTAATGCCACAAAAAAAAGCCAAGGAGAAAGCCGCGGGAGGCCGCCATAGTTTTTCCGTACCGGTGAGCGGAGGAAACAACAGCATCCACAGCTCCAGAGCCCCAGGCAGGACACAAACCCGCCACCGATCTCAGCGACAAGTACTGAGCCAATCCAAAAAGCAAAACTCGTGCGAACGTTGTAGCGAATTTAACGATCATTGTTTTCTTCATCAGCCTCGACACGTATGTGCACATGTATAAGTTTCCTCCTTTTATTTCATGTTACAGATATAGGTTTTTCATCGTATAAAAATATATCGTGCGCCATAAGCTTTCGACTCTTATGAAATCAGTTTACCGCATGTATGCATTGTCATACCCTTTACATGAATTCAACATATCAGTGAATAAAATTTAAAACTGTATTTATCTTACATGGTTTGTATAATGTAAGAAAACTAACATGAGGCACTCTCCATGCATGGCTCAGATAGCGGTGATTAATAGTTGGTAGGGGTGCAGGAAACCGGAGAACCCGGAGAAAACCACCGACCTTTGACGGGCCATGCAACACAATCCACTCTAACACGCACGCGGGAATCGAACCCGGGTCACAAGAGGAGAGAACTGAGCATGTTACCACTTGATTGTGCGGCTCCCCATTGAACTGCACTTCACATTTAACATTCATATATGTAGCTACTAATCTTAACGTAGAATAAACGAAACGATGCTCTTTTTGGTTCAGGTGATTTTTATTTATATATTTAAGAATACCACGTGCCGGTGCATGTTTTCCAAATTGCCGCAAAGGTTTGAAGCTCGGCCTTTATTTAGCTTATATATAGTAAATTCCCCTATACAAGTTTTCCTCACGCTTTGTTTTAATTTCTTCAGTTTTTTTTTCTTAAAAACTTCCACATAAGTTTAATATATTTAAAAATTACCTTCTCTCTCCTCCATCCCATCCTTCCATCACCAAATATCCATTTTGAGCCTTGTGTATGGCAACGCATAAAGGATGCCAAACATGATATTTAATCCAGGTATACGGTAAATCCATTTTAAAGACTTAATCCCACATTAAGGCAGCAAAGCCTGGGTGGACCTGAGCGTGCTTGGGCCTCAGGGAAAGTTTTAAAGGGCGTGGGGAGAGGGCAGGGGCTTATAATCCTACCAACACGTGGCACCGATTAGCTGAATGTTCCGAGAATTCATAAGTTTGGGGCAGGAGGGTGAGAAAATTCAGTTTCTAGGATTTCTCACGGGCGAGCCGTGTTACGTTTGTGCTGAATTAGCCAGGTGGACGCAAACCCCTCAAAAGATGGCGTGCGAGGACCAGGCTAACAGCGGATGAGTTTCCCATAAAGTCTCAAACAAGCGTCTTCACCGGGAAACTTTCCCACGATTTCGGCGTAAACGGGCTTCGTGACAACCGCCGATGATGGGTAAATGATTGAGACTTTCTTTGCAATTCGATTCACTGCAGAGCTTGGCGGGGGCTCGATTACAGGCTCAACCGGGCACAATTGCCAATTCTTGTTTATGACTACAGGGTTCCATGAAATTTATGAGATGCACCATCCGTTATTAAAATAACAGTCAGGGCCTACCTGACAGGGAACGCCGACCGGAGGCGGACAATACGAAACGGGTATATTTAGTGCAGTCATGCGCAATCGAGCGGAACTATCACGGCAACATCGCATCAATGACATAATTGAACATGGTAAGAAAACACCCCCAAGCCTAGCGTGACAAGACACCCTTGTCCGCCATGCCCCCTCTGATGATCAAGTATCACTCATTTTTTATAATCTCTGCTGCAAGCAGGGTATATGGGCTGCGTAAAGTCGCGGACAAAAGATATCTAGTGACATATTGTCCACTTCGCTGCACATGGCCGACTCGGTAGACGTGGGTGCGGCCGAAGCCAGCGGTTTCGCCGAATTTCTCTGCGGGGAGCAGCGCTGACACGGATTTGATATGGTCTGGATGTTACAGTCTGTGGTGACGGGGGTCTCCAATAGACAGACAGGTGGTTTCTTTGAAGCTTGTGTCGTTATACATATTGCCGACTCATCCCCTAACCACTAATATCTGTCAGCCATCAAATTCTTATTTACGGCATGCAGTAAATTACCGTTAGCTGTAACACTTATACTGGTCCCCATAAAGCTTAACCACGTCGTCCCTAAACCCTGGCCAGATGGTTATAGATGGGGACATAATTTTTCTGTATACATTAACATGAATATGATTTCACATTCGGTTTCCTTACCTCCTGTTTGTCCATTTATTCAGGGGGAATAAGTGGAAAAACAGAAACTAAATGTTTGCAATCTCCAAACGGCAAGTGGACGATAATAGATCGGTATCCCATGCATTTACGGCCTTTGGAATAGGTCAAGTTCATAAATATTATCCAGTGCAAATCTGTCACTTATAGCTATGGCGACCCCGGTTCGATTCCAAAACGTAGGCCCTAGCTATGACTGTGGGTTGTTGTTGCTCGTCCAAGGTCGGTGATTTTCTCTTGGTCCTCCGTTTTCCTCCACCCTTAGGCCTACCTCCTCCTACCAAACGCTGCAGCATTCGAGCCATGGAGAGTGCCTCGTATTAGTTATTATGACTAGTTGTTCAATCTATGTACAGTAAATAAAGTTTATATTATATTATGCCCAAGGGTCATTTTTTTACATTTGAGATCTAGCGCAAACATTTGCAAAAGGAAGAAAAAAGAAAAAAACATTGTAGTCGATGGTGGAGCATTGGTTGAAAGTCCACACATAAAACATATTGATGCAGAAATAAACTCATTAACCCTTACATGAGAGGCTTAATTTAAAGAGAATATGGGTGGGATGAAGGGGGGGGGGGGTCGGGGGTTGAGTACCTAATTTGAGACAAAGGACTATGTGCCCGTGCTCATAAGCTAATACATGTATGTAAAATCAAAATCTTTGAATACCTCGGTCTGTTCTTGTAACATGTCAGTAACTTTCACTAGATTATACCATGGAATTAATTCAACATATAGATAAATTTCAATTATGTGTTCATATAAGTAATGACACAAGTCAAGAAACCTGCACAAAAGTGAAGTCCTGTTGATATACTGACATTATATATAAGGGTTACAGATGAATAACTTGGTAAACATCAACATATATGAATAAGCTATAGGGCACGATGTACACAGTACACTATATATATATATATATATATATATATATATATATATATATATATATATATATATATATATATATGTGTGTGTGTGTGTACTGCATGTGGTATATTCGCTAAAGTGAAACTATATCACCAAAATAAAACCTTCATGTACAAAGCGCCTCACATGTCTAATGAATATAGTCATTTAATTTGTTTTGCCTCATTTGCACCTCGTACCTTCGATGGCAAAAGTTTGATATATAATTAAAACGAATACAGATTAGTTAGGTTTTCATCGAATTGTTAGACTGTGTAAGCATTTTAAAACATTCATATGATAATGTATATACTAATATGTGAACTTTACTGTACGTTGAGATCCGAAAAGGAAACCCTCGCGAAACACTGAAATAAATAAAAATCGAGAAAATTTAACCTTGCGCAAAAGGAAGCCAATCCGAGTTTATATATTCATAAACCCAAACAAAGAAATGAAATGTCCATGCTCGGTTATCAATGATTGAAAGTGGATAATTGGTGGTCATTGGTTGAACCCCTAAGTCCTTGTGTAGTGTGAACTAGCCTATGGCAAGTCACCATAATAATGATCTATTATCATTGCTCAACATTGCGCCTTCATTAGGCTGTGACCACGGGGACAGAAACATAACACGCTGGGCGGTGGCCCGCGGGAAGCGTCCTGCGAATCAGCAGCCGACAGCGGAGCTGTCCGAGAGGGGCCGACATTGCCCGAGGGGCCAAGCGTTTATTTGCCGATCGCGTCTATGCTATTGTACCGTGCAAAGGCCTCGCCAGAAATAACGGGCGCCGATAAAAAGAAGTCATAAATACCCAGTTATTATAACGCCACGAGAGAATATGCTTAATCATAGAAAGCAGCAGAGAAATTAGTGGCGGGGTCTTTCACCGGGGTCAGGTTACACTAATTTACGGACGCATCAGTCTGTCTAGCGCTTCTGTGAGAATGTGTTTTGCTATCTGGTCTGAGCAGACGACAGAGGTCACGCCATCGGCCCCCTCTGATCACCTTTCATTTCGAAAATAAATCACTTTGCCGGAATGCGATTTACTGATAATGACAGACTAGGTTATTGTTGAAATAACGCTCGCAGGGCTCGTTTGATATTATCGGTAATTGGACAGCTGTTACGTTTGTACCGTCATATTTACAGTAAGCTAGCATGTAATTACTCCTTAATAAATCATTTAAACTGTATAATTACATAACGGACACTTTTGGTTGCTTCAGTTCTGTAAATAATCAAATGTTTTCATATAACTTTCGTGTAATACAACAATGATCGGCAAACCAGTATTTAATACAAATATATGACACATGTTTAGAAACGTTTTCAGATTAATTATGTGCAATGTAAGATTGATCGGAAAGCCTAGCGGTTAATACATAAACAAACATCGTGTGGGTAGCTTACTTATATTTTTTTTATTCAAATATATGTATGTATCAAAAGTAATATCACAAAGGATTATTAGTCTTTTAAACAAGGTCCATTTAAGATAAACGCATTTTACATAGTGTAATCTTAATAAGCGTACTAATTTACCCTGATGTAAATGTGTTACACACATACGTTAAAAGCTCTACCCATGCCAGTTTTCATATTGAAATTATGAA